>JAREIS010000095.1:0-1200000 GCA_030060385.1 Muscicapa striata striata | reverse complement strand
ACTTTATCACAACTTGTAAGAGAAATAACCTAAAAACCTGTTGAGTGCCTGGATTTTAATAGAAACTACACAGTAGTTGCAGGTGATTAACCAGGATCACTGCAGAATGACTGTTTTCCTCTGATGTCCTGATTTTGCAGAAGTGCAGTTGCTGCTTTTTCAGTACTAGCTTTGTGGGTGATTTGAGATGTTCAAGAGCCTGGTTTTGTATGTAGAGCCTGAGGCTTGATCACTATTCTAGTGGCTTGAATAATCATTAAAAAGAACTTTTTTTCAGTGTCCTACCTAATACAAGAATATTAAAAGATCAGAGTAACTTTATTTGTAGCACTGCACCAAACAGGAGACAGACAAACTATAGACCACAGATTCTGTTTTGCTTACACTTAGTAATTACCCTTACCTGACAAGGATATTTAAAGACTGAAGGACAGTGGGAGCGCTGATGACCTCATCTGCACTTTCCAAATGCCTTGGTTATCTTTTGTATTGTAAATGGTAGGCTTTTCTGTGATTCAGTGTTTATTAGGCTATTGCAAAAGAGATTTGCTGTAAGAATCTGTATACCCACTGAAAAGACTTACTAATTCGTCCTTCCTGTTCTTGTCCACATGGAGGGTATTGCACCAATCTCTTCTGGTGTCCCACTGTGAACTGCTTATGTGAACGAACTAATTTCAAAAAAACTGTATTTCCTTTGGTTTCTTCTGTGACTGCTGCACCTTGATCTTAGCTAAGATAAATCTGAGATTCTGTGTCTAGGCTGACTGGTGTGTTTATTTCCTGAGAATCAGGATGAGGTTGAGAACACCCGTACATGTCACTGGACAGTTTCCAAAAAAGAGATGGCTTCTGCCTGGCCTAGTGGGGATCTATATCAGTCTGTATCTGTATCTGTGGCTTTGCCTTTAGTAGCACGGAGGTGAAAAGTTCAAACTGTATTTTTTTTTTTTTTTAATATCTACATCTAATCTTATTGGCTTGGTATCGAAAGTCTTAATTCATCTGGAAGTCCTTTCACACACCTAGGGCCTAAATCCCACCACTGGCTTTCCTTGTTCCCTCAGAGATCTCCTGTTTCCTCATAGAAAAGACAGTTTCTTTTAATATAAGCCATTTGTTCTAACAATGCCCTTGGTCTAAGGCTGGTCTATAGAAGCATGATCCAACAAGAAAAACTCCTGAAATAAGGCACAGCTTTGTCATTGTGTACGTGAATTGAAAGTTTCGTAATACTAGATCATGTTTTAGCATAGCTACCCATACAGCGCATTCTGGCTTACAGGCATGCCAGGGAAATGTAATTAACTGATGTACAAGCAGTTTACAGACTGATTCTCCTCCTTTACTGCTATAAAACTGAGTTATGAAGGCAGGAAGAAAAGGGCTGAATGTTGTTTTTAAGAACACTGTTCAAAACCTGGGAACTTGAAGATTAAATATTGGTTTCTGTTGCTTTGTGAAGTGTGTGTGTATGTGTTAGTTTATTACTCTCTTTTTTTAAAGTGGAAAATACATTAATAACATGTGAATAGGTGCATGGAAAAACTCAACTATAGTAGATCAATCTTAGTATCATTTTATCAAAAAGGAAAACCAGAAAACCAAAGAAGTCAAATTCCCGTTCAGATTTCCTCCCTAAATTTCACGACTTTTTTGAAGCAATGAAGGCCAAGGTGTTCTAATAAAGACAAGTAATTTTCACTACAACTCCACTTAATATAACAAAGTAGCTTTTCAAGGAAAGCAAGCTTTTCTGGAGGTATGGGTAAAGTAGGGAAGGTTAGAGTCCAGTATTTTCATGACACTGTATTTCTTTGAATTCTATGTCTATGTGTGCATGCTTTCAAAGGATTTTGCTGCTTTGTAAAGTAGGAGGGTATTCCTGGATGGAATCCAGATGTGTGGGCTCAGATTTTGCTGCAATTTTTGCAACATTTTTACAATAGGGACAAATGAAATCAGAGTCACTTTTGAGATGAACTGCTTGTTATTCTCACCCAATGCTTTGTCATGGACTCCTGCCCAGGGCAAAGAATAAATAGATATTTTCATTTTGTGATAGGTAGGGGTTTTTTCCCTCCTCAGTAATTTTGTGTGCTTACCATGGAAACAAAAAAAATGGAGCTGCCATTCTACCAATTGCCAAATATTGTCGGCTCGGTCCACAACCATGGTAAAATTCAGAAGAAAGAAATCTTGACAGCCTGTAGAAATCAGGTTTTAATTATATAATGATTGCTGACAATTTGACAAAAAAATTGCCAATAATTTTTTTTGCTCAGAATGTTTTTCTAAAGATTGCTGTGTCAGCATGGCAGATGCATATATTCTAATGCTGATTGACTTTTTAAAAAATGATATAGTCACTTCAGCATATTATGTTTGGTGTTGACAGAGAACCAACCCACACTAATTAAGGAGAAAAAGCAGAGATATTGTTTCATGTATTTTCCAGGAAAAAAGCAGCCACAAATTCTTAATCTTTCCAAATTCCCCATCTCTTTCAGGCAGTCTGATAATGCTTAGGTTTGCTTAAGTTATTTTTTTTTATTGCTGCTAAGACTTAAGTGTTTTTAATAATCAATTTGCTTTCTAAAAGAATATGTGTAGGTAAAAGCATAACTATCACAATTTTGGGCAAAAAGACTCAAAATATTTTCCTTGCAACGGCCTGAGTCCATGCCATTCTGACATGTGCAATGCAGCATGGTGCAACAGGCTCTGTCTCACAGAACTTGCTGTCCCATGTGGCCTTCTGGCAGCACAGGGCTGCTGCTGTGCTCTGCTGTTGGAACAGAGTGATAAGAAAAGGCCATTTTGTCTAGTTAAGGTTGGACTGTGGTGAAAAACAGTTTGGTGGAATGTAGACACACCAGTACCACCAAAAGGGTTATGTTCGTTCTCCTGTGCTACTGTTGTGTTACAGACCAGACTGTTCCGTCATTGCTACTACTGTTTTTTTTTTTTGTTTTTTTTTTTTTTTTTTTTTCTTTTTTTAGGTGCCAGGTTAACTGGAGACCTCAGGAAATAGTCCCAAGGCAGTGATAGACGAGTCCTCTGCGTTTGTGGTTGGAGTGGTGCCTAATGACCACAAGCATCTGAAGAGCGTATTTGTTAAACGATGTTGTGACATGTTATTGGCTGGCTTATCTGAGCAAGTATAATCTTGAATGCAATATATATGCAAACATCTTAAGTGCCCCATTAATCAGATTAGTTGAATGATAAGCTCACTACATTCTTGGACTCAGGTCGTTATGGGTTGGGTTTTTTGCCTTGCATATTTAAGCACTGTATCCCATAATATATTTCGTTTCTTTCTTTGCTTAGCCAGAAGCTACAGTAGCCCCCGAGGGGGGACAATGGGCTGCGAGAGGGAGCAGGAGGCTTCCATCCGTTCCAGCCGCTAACGGCAGGGCTAATCCCGCCGGGCCAAAGGGCACCGAGCGCGGTGGTGGCGGTGCGTGCGCGGAGAGCGCCGGGGGCGGCGCCGGCGGCCGCGGGCCCGGAGCGGCGGCGCTGTGAGTGCGGGGCCGCGGGGCCGCGGTGCGGTGCGGGGTGCTCTGTGAGTGCGGGGTGCGCTGTGTGTGAGTGCGGGGCCGAGGGGGTGCGGGTTGCGCTGTGAATGCGGGGCGCGCTGTTTGTCGGGGTGCGCTGTGAGTGCAGGTGCGGGGCCGCGTGTGCGTGCGGCGCGTCGGGGGTGGGCGGGACAGCGGGGCCGCAGAGCGGGCGGCCGGCGGGGGAGGCCACGGCACCGCGTTGTGCCGCCCGCGGCCGGGCTGTCCCGGCCCCCGCGGGCTGTCCCGTCCCTCACGGGCTGTCTCCCGTCGGGCTGTCCCCTCCCGGCGCTGCTCTGTCCCTCCCCGCCGGTCCCGGTCGCGGCCGCAGCGCTCCGGCGGGGCTGAGCCCGCGGCGATCGCCGGCTGCTGAGCGCCGGGGGGCGGCCGGGGGGGACCCCCGCGGCTCTCGCCATCGGACCTCTGCTGCCCATCCCGAGCTGTCCAGGTTTGAAATCCTGCTTATGTCTGCCCTCGTGGTTTAACATTTGGAGAGATCCCTGCTTGCTAAGCAAATTAATCCCGTGTGTAAGTAGCCACAGCAGGATCCGTGGAGGAAGAGGCGGCTCCGTGCTTCGTTTCTAGTTTCATTTGTGATGCACTGGTTGAGTCTTGGGTGCAATGGCTCAGCTCAGGAAATCAATCCACCTTTGAGCTGCTAGAAGGTCCAGCTTGGAGCTTCCCAGCCTTTTATAACCACAGGGGCATTGTTCCCATCAGACCTGGTTCATAGCAGGCGAAGGAAGGGGAAACAAGGTGGTGGGGAAATTGTTCTGCAGTGGATATATGGCAGTGTGTTAAAGCCCCGTTTATGCATAGAGGTGCATATGGGGTGGAGTTGAAACTGTCCATTTGCTTTTGTCTTTGCTTTTAGTAACAATTTTTTTTGTTATGAATTGTATAGTGTAAGAAATGAGAAAGTTAAAACATAAGCAAGGCCTAAGAACCCCAAAAAAGAGGAAAAACCTTAATTTAAGCTTGAATCTGCAGGACTTAGAATTCTTGTATCTGCAGGGTGGAAACAGGAGGGTTCACTTGCTGCCCAGCACCTGCTGTGCTTTCAGTAATGCTGACTTGTATTATTAGTGGATCTGTTGGTGTTCCCTTTCCTCTGCCGCCTCTGCAGAACTGGCACAGGGTGCAGCTTTCCTGCTCTGGATCACCAGCAGACCAAGCAGTGAGCTCATTCTGCATTATCTCCAGATAGGTACTCTTTGCAGTTCTGTGCTCCATGAAGTATCTCACATCTCTATGGTATCCATTCACTGATTGATCAGACATCTGAATTTTTCCATACACAGTGTCTAGCTGCCTGTTCCCTCTCCAACAGAGCTGGAAGATTTCCAGAGTGGTTTGCCAGAGCTCTTTGCTCTCCCTTGCTCAAAAGAAAAGGCTTGTTGAGATGTTGGGTTTCTTTAAAACAGTCTGAGAATGGGGACAACAACTAACTTCCTTTCAAAGGAAGGAGTATGGTTTGTTTGCTTGATGCAGCAACCTTTTCTACAGCTACAGCCAAGAGCACAGAATTCAGTAGTGAGCCGTGCATGGATTGGGAAGAAACCTAAAAAGATGATAGTTGTTCTCAACGCAATATGTGGTTTGTTAGGTCTTTACAATGGTAAAAAGGAAAATAATCCCTCGTGTTTGAAAATTACATTTATGCCACAAGAACTGCTAGGAGCATTGCACACAACCTGTGCATTGCTTTTGGTCTTTATAGGCCAATTTAAGTTGGAAGAGTCCTCCTAGGTTTCTCCAGTCAGATCCCTGCTTCAGGCAGGGCTAAGTTTGAAGGTCTGTCAGGATGCTGTATTTTGTAAGCCTTAATGCTATTTAAACGCTCATGAAATCTTGATGAGCATGTTACCAGGTTATTGTGAATTGTAAATTTTCTTTATAGGAGTTAGCTTACAAAGGTATTTGTAATAATGACGCATTGGGGGGGGAATGTCTCATAAAAAATCAGCTCAACTTGTTTGGGATACACAAGTTCTGACAAAGCTCTGAAACATTTTTAGGCTTGATATGAAACATCTTGGGGAAGCTGGAGTGGGAGTGAAAGCAATGGTCAAAGCTGCTTTACGCTAGAGAGTATTTGCTAGTGCAGTCCAACTTGGTCCAACAAATGGTCCAAGACCATTTTCTTTTTAGGAAAAGTATGTGAGGAAATCTGTTTGCTACTCTGAGTCTTATTGGCATCTTGAAAACAGAGTCTTTCTTCTTTTTTTTTTTTTTGGACACAGCTGCAATGGGCCCTGTTTACACTGTTAAAATAAATGTTTAAGGATAGCTGTACTCTGAATGACAATTTTTTCTTTAGTTGTGGGTGGGAGGGAAATGAGACATCTAGAAAACAACGTTTTAACTGGTGTTGACAAAAGTGAAGACCATCCACTGGCACTTAAAACAGGATTAAGATTAAGCTTGTTTAAATTCTGGTTAGCTGAGTACTGACAGGGCATGTTGTTTTCTAGATCTCTTGTGATCACCACAAAAACATACTCACAGAAAGACGTCTTTACTTTTTTCTTTGCACTATACTGTTTAAAGAGGAGTGTTCATTATTTTCTGGAAATTTTAATGCTGGAGAAATGGAAGATCTGATAGTCCCAGAGAAAATGAGACTTTTTAGCAAAGGGTTGTTGCCATTAAAGCAGGTAACTGACCATAGAAATACTGGATTAATTCTCTGGTACAGCCACAATACTAATAATTTTTCCCTAATATTGTGCATTGTGATGACCTGTTAATTTTTTCCAGCGTTTTGTATTATTTTGGCATACTGTGTGGATGGGAAGGGGTTAGATATGGTAGAATAGGGAAAACGTTAATGACAAAAAAAAAAAAAAAAAAAAAAAAAAAAAAAAGGTTGAATGATGAAGATAGGTTTAATGGCTCTTTCCCTGGATTGGGCAGCCGTGCTGGCTCTTGTCGCTGCAGGGTGGCTGGGGCAGGGAGCGGCAGTGGGAAGGCAGAGGCTGCGGGCCGGCTCCGCCCCAGCGCTGCCGCTCGCCCTGCCCTGGCTGCTCTCTGCCCTGCCTGGGGACCGGCTGCTGGCCCCTGCTGCTGGCCCCTGCTGCTGGCCCCTGCTGCCGGGCTCAGCCTGCATGGGCTCCGGTGAGTGCGGACCCTCTCAGGGCTGGCGGGATGTTCTCCTCTCTCTTCTCATGGGTTATGGCTTGTGGGATGCTTTCTTGTGTCTCCTTATGGTTAAAAACTTGATCGCAAGGCAGTTGTGTTTGTATTTCAAGGTAGGGGGGAAGGTTGTGAAGTCGTTTTGAGCTTCAGATTTCTTTAATAAACAGCAGCTAACCAGAAATGAAGCTGCTAGTTGTAAATGCTTAGCTGTTTTCCAGACAGACTCGGCACTTGGGGTTCAATGACATGAGGCGTCAGGGCTCAGCCTGGCTTGTTAGCAAATGTTTTAATAATCCTCCTGCCTGCTGCTTCCCATGCATATTTTTCAAAGTGGGTCATTATAATGTTTGCTTAGCAGGGGAGGAGTTTAGGTATCACCCTGCAAAACTGCATTTTCCTTTTTCCTAATTATATAAATAGCAAAAAATTCCCCTATTTGAATAAGATTGGGGGTTTTGTCACTGTATGGAGACTAGAGTCCAACTAAACTGAAGAGGTGTTTTAACTACACTTAATGATCTCCTGGATCAATAACTACTGATTGGAAGCTGATTTTTAGAGATGCTCTTTATGCTAATAGAAATTAAAAGCTATGTGAGAACTACTCATTAATCACTTGCCACAAATTTTGTAACATTTTTGTACACAAATGATGTGCACGAGGGATTAATACTTGGGTTCCCCTCCACTGCCCGTAACTCTAAATTTTGAAAAACACCCACTTCTTGACCTGATGAGATTGAAATCCAAACAGTTGGGTAATCAGACTCTAGGAGGGAGCAGGGCTTTAGCCTTTTGGATATGCCACAGAGATTTCAAATCTTAACACAGGGATATTGCTGCATTACATACATTTGGAGTTACATTTGCACCATTCCAAAGGCTGGGGTCAGGATGATCTCTGATAGGTGTCAGAGGCAGATATTAAAGAATGTCATTACAATGTGACTTTGTGGTTGAAAGAAGTATGTAAAGAAAGCAGATATGGTCAAGGAAGTTTTGCCTTGGTTAGAAATAAGTGGTGAAATAGGGTAGGATCTGTTCTCTTATCTGCATGATGTTTGTGTAAACTGGCCTTGTTTCTTGCTCAGGATCATGGATTACTTACATTTTTAGATACCATGATACTGGTTCCCTTGAAACCAAGTACACTGTTAAAAGAACAATGTGGGGTTTTTATCCCCCTTTGTTTCTCAGTGTTGCATTTGTTAATCAGTAGTATTCTGGAGCTGAGTTTAAGGACAGAAAGGGGTTTTCTCACAGAAAATTCTGGACATAAAAGTGAGGAGCTACTCCTAATTGGTTCTGAATTCTGGCAACAGCTAGCTGTAGGGATAAAGATCATGTGTATGTCTGGTTTATTGCCAGTCACAGTTCAAAGGAGTAATTAATATTTTCTAACATTTATTGGGGTGGGAACCTCACCCATACAAAAGTATATACAGACAGCAATATTTACCAAAATATTCGATCATAAAATAGAGTTTTTGTGGAAAAAAATTAGATTCTCCGTAATGTGTAATGCTACAGTTATGTGAGTGCAAATATACAGCGGTTGTGATGGAAGTGTGCATTGGCTTCTTATGCTGCCAAAACTCCAGTGACTCTTGTACCAGTTATTATTACTCAGAGCTGGATCTTGAACTTTGTCCATGAGGCAGGGCCTGTTGTGATTTCCAGCATCCTCATGAACTGATACTGCCTCTCTGAAAGCCCTTCCCAGGCTTGCAAGGGTCAGGATTGGGCTGTGGGGGGTTTGTGGATGGAAGGTGGTTAAACAAAATTGCCTTCTAACTTGGACCACCAGTTTTAAACCACAAGCAGGATTTGTACTTTAACACTGGAATATTTGTGTATAGTGGTTCCCATTGCAGTGCTATCAGCTACCAGCTGGTGGATGTGAGTTTAGGCTGTTTGTTCCTGCTGTCCTTTCTGCTTTAGCAGGAGTGGCAGTGACTTAGCATAGGGGTGCTGTCCTGGGCATGTTTGTAATGCTGGATCACTGGGTAATGAAATGGTTGCAAGTCTACATTTTTCTGTCTGCAGGCATGAGCTCTAAGTTTGGCTTTGTGCCTGTTTTGGTTCTCAGTGGGGAACTGTAAGGAATGTGAAAGGTTACCAGTTATGATGAAACAGATATAGAAGGTTTAAATTTATTTTATTTTCAAGTCTTCTGTATTTGTAAAGTTCACTGTTTAATATAGATTAGTCTGTGCAAAACATTTAATCTACAAATGCTTCTCTTTTTTGAAAGAAACTGCTGTCTTACTGTAATTATTTAGGTTACTGGTAATGTACAGTTGTATTGTTAGAGGCTCTTTATTACACACATACACTTTGATTATCTTTCTCCTCCTCATTGCATCTGAGCACTTAGGTACTAATAATTTTGTCTAGTGGCAGGGAAGGATAAAAACATCTTGTTAATATCTAGTTTTGAAGTAGGTCAGGCACAGAACTGGAATGTAATCTCTATCTTTTAAAACCAATTTCAGTACATTAATAAACATACAGATCATCTCCATTAAACCAAAAATATCTGCAGGAGCTTTTAATTGTTTTAATCCAATTCCTCCTCCTCTGGCATCATTGATTTCCTGTGTCAGAGCTGTTCTTTCTTTCTCTTCCCAGAAATGTCCTTCCTGCCTGACCTGGGGGCCTTCACCATGGGCATGTGGTCTGTTGGCCTTGGAGCCATTGGAGCAGCTGTGACAGGGATCGTCCTTGCTAACACCGACTTATTTTTGTCCAAACCAGAAAAGGCTACACTGGAGTTTTTAGAGGAGATAGACCTAAAAACTTTGGGACCAGGTAAGATTGTGGCTATTTCAGACCACTTTCTCCAAGACTTGGACTTTTATAAGAACCTTTCTAAGGCCAGTGTTGGAAGTAGTTTTCTCAGTCTTTCCTAGCTATGACATGTAGTTGAGTGCCCTTGATATCCAATACTTGTGGTGAAAAGAAACCAAAACTGTTATTTCTGGAATGAAACAAGACACACTTCTAAAAAACAATAATGCAGTAATCTCCTCTTACACATATAGATTTTTTTTTTCTGTTAGAACTGTATTTGAATGTGGAATTCTCTGCAGTGCTTTGTGTTGGTCCATAAAGCATTAATCGTTATAAACAAGAATGACTGATATTATTGTTGGTGTTGTTTCTCCTGTACAAACAGAACAAAGGACATTCAAAGCAAGTGAACTGTGGAAGGAGAATGGTGCAGTGATCATGGCTGTACGAAGACCTGGATGATTTTTGTGCAGAGAGGTACTTGCTTAGCTTGGGGATTAATTAAGAAGACTTAAGGTCTGCTTGCATAGATAGTCTGTAAATAAAGGGAGGGGTTGAATAGGACAGTCGTCAAATACATCTAAAATGTCTGAAAGGTTTTGTTTCATGGTTCAAACTGGTCACCAGCTACCAGCATACTTAGTTTCCTTTGCAGCTGGTTTGTATGGTCCAGGTCCTGAGCTTTTTCCTTCTGAAGGTGATGGTTACATGATTTTTACATTTGCCAGGGACCTAGCCCATGGCTATTAGAAAGGGAGATTGCACAAGATTCAGTTGGTAATGAGTCTTATGGGCTATTTGTATATGTGTAGTCCAAAATAAGTCTCTGTGAGCTGGGTAGTCTCTGGTCAAATGCAGCCCAAGACTGGATTGGCAGAAAGCCATCAGATAAAGCTCATATGCAGAAAAAAAGAGGTGTGCATAGAGGGAGTACCTCTCTGTTCTGGGTGCTAAATGTGAGGCAGGAAGGTACAGACTCTGAAGATAACGAGTTCCTGTTCCATAACAAGGTGGGTTGGAAAACAGATTTTGATCCTTAATTGACATTAGGCTCCTTGGGTGGAGCTCCTTGGAAGCAGACACCTAAAATACAATTTGAATGTACCAAGTGCCTGGGAACAGCCAGAGCTTGCACCTTGGACATTGTTTCTCATAGCTATAGGGAAAAATAGTTATTATGTTGTCAGTAGTCTATAACATGGAGTAATTAATATTGTAACCTCTTCATTAAGGCATCTGCTCCCATCAGAAGTAACTGCCTTAAATAGGTGTAGAATTCATGGAAGGTTAAAGGGCTTTGCTCTCTGAACAGGTATAGCATAGGCAGGAGGAGAATGCACTTATGTGCCTGACTGCAACTTTCACACACAGTCAGGAATCCAAGAGTAATTTTTTTAGTAGTAGTAGTTGTAGTATTGCTGAAAGTTTCAAATTTTCCTATCTGTTCATCTCTATCTGTTTGCTCCTTGGTACTTAGTGGATTCTAGAAGTCCTGCAAGCCTTTCAGTTAAGGTATTTCAGTTAGGTGACTGAGAGTGATCAGGTAAACTGTGTCCATGTTTTTAAAGGGTGGAGTTGAGTTTTTTAGTGGGAATTCTGTCCGGTAAAAATAACCTTTCTCCATGGGAGATAGGAAACATATTTTCAGTGTGCACTTTGATCTGTTCAAAACCTCAGGGATCTTTGTACAAACTGTGGGAATTGGGATTCCTTTAGGAGAACAAAAAACCCAGCAGATGAGTGGTGACACCTTACACTCTTACCCACCGGAAAAAGAAGTTTTGCTTCTGGGATACTGAAAGTCTATGAAGAAATTCCCTGTGTTTTTTTTTTTTTTTAATTTTTTTTTTTTTTTTTTAACTGGGGATTTAGGAAGGAGAGTTTATCTTCATTACTTACTTTAAACTTGTATAGCCTGCAGTTGTGCAGAGCCCTCAAAAGACTTTGCAGAAGGACCGATAATGATGGCTGTCAACCTGGAAAAAAAGATTGAAAATTTTGAAAAAGTTAAATGATGCACAGGCATTATATTTTTACCATTCTCAAATACTTCAAAATGTAATTGAAGCCCTATTACAGGCAAGGTATATCTACAGCTTTAAGTTAAAAATATGTTTTATCTAGTAAATGCTCAGAAGAACCTGCTTTCTCCATGTTTAACAAAGAAAATTGTAATAAATCTGATGAACAGCTGCCTAGGAGTATGACTAGCTTAAATGTTACAGGTCTGTTTCTGGTTTGTGCCTCAAGCTAGAATTCATGTGTTTCTGATGGTCTTGAAATTCAAGGTGAAGCTTTCCAACCCGCATTTATTGACTGAAATGTTTGGGGTTTTTTTCTTGCTTAGGAGGCTTCTGAGCTCTCCTCTCTGAAACCCCAGCTGTCCAAGCTGGGTGTCCCTCTCTATGCTGTTGTGAAAGAGAAGATAGGTACTGAAGTGGAGGATTTTCAGCATTATTTCAAAGGAGAAATCTTTCTGGACGAAAAGGTATAGTGAAGTTTGTGTTTTCCTTTTGTTTAAGAACAAATCTATGAATGTCCTCTTTGAGGAGCTTGTATTAATAAATAGAATGTAGTCTCATTGAAAGGGATTTAATAGCACTATAGTTTAAGAAGTTAATTGGCTTTGTTTTTCTATATTTATACATCCTGCTGAGCTTACAAAATGCAGTGTAGCTGTGCACTGATAACGTGCTGTTGCAGGATTATTCCTCCCCTTTAACAGGTAAACAGTACAGCCTGTAATATTAATTCCTTTCTTTCATTGGCTGTGTGACTCACTGATGTTTATCATGTGCAAATCAAGGTTTGAAGGGGACACATATAATTAATGCATGAGGTTCAGGCCAGATTGCAGTGATATGGCTTGTCCTGGTACACTGGCACGTGCTGGATTGCCAATCTCATGTCCTACAGAACCACCGCCCTGCTTTCTCCCTAAACCAGGAGACTCATTTAAAAATCATTTGGGTTCTGAAGAAAGAATACGTAATATTCAAAATCTACTAGATCCTTTTATTTTCTCTCTCTGCCCTGCCTGTGTGAAAGAATCAGACTGAATTTAACAAAAACCCATCAACCAACTGACCAAAAAAAATGTTTATCACAAAGCACTGCTGCTGTCAGCAGTAGGGATGTAGGTGTACATGGGGCTTCAATAATTGTGGGTGAGCTTAAAAATCCACATGAGTAAAAAGTCCTTTTCCCTTTGTTTACTGACAAATTTTCTGCTCCCCTGCAGAAAGGCTTTTATGGTCCACGCAGGCGAAAAATGATGTTGTCAGGCTTCTTCCGCTTGGGAGTTTGGCAAAATTTCTTCCGTGCTTGGAGAAGTGGATATAGTGGAAATCTGGAAGGAGAAGGATTCACGCTGGGAGGTGTATATGTGATTGGGGCAGGAAGACAGGTACTGCAGGCCATCTAGGAGGCTTTTATCTCTCATATAAGATCAGAAGTTTGTTTCCTGGAATTGTTTGGTTGGGTGGTGGATCTTTTGCTGGGAGACATGTCTGAATTTCTCTCTTGTGTCTTTGACTAGGGTGTTTTACTGGAGCATCGTGAAAAAGAATTTGGTGACAAAGTCAGCCTTCCATCTGTCCTTGAAGCTGCTGAGAAGATAAAACCACAAGCTTCATAAGTGGAAAAAAATTGCACATGTTTCTGATTAGATCTTGAAATGTAGAATGTATCCATGTCTTGAATGTGCAGTATAATTGCTTAACTATTTAGGGATTAATGCACAGGAAAGGTTCTCTATTCAGACACAGAAAATGATGAAAATCCTCTTGGATTGTTTTTGGTTCCTTTGCAGCCTTTCAGGTGGTCAGGATTTCAACTGGTCCTTTGTATCTGACTGTATTTATGAAAGGCTGGGTCTAAAATCTGACCTAGCCTAGATGTTTTCAGTCAGAGACAGTCAGTTGAAAACCTGTCTACCTAGGGAAACACAGCTCTGCTAAGGCTGTAGTAATGGAGTACCAGCTGAGGAGAAAAGATAATAAAACTTTATGTAAATGAAATGCCTTTGGTTTTTGCTGTTTCATTAACATATAAATACATCTGTGTTTCTAGAAGACTACACCCTGTCAGTCTAACTCTGAGATTTTGCATTCAAGATATGCCACTATGTCTGCACAGTGAATTTCTTGTTAGTTCACTGCTGGCTCTAGATCTTTTAAGTCCATGTGATTCCCTGCAAGGAAAATAATTGTGGCTTGAGGGCAGGTTCCTTTTTGTATTTAAGTGTATTTTTTAAAATTTTGCATCATTATGGATGAAATTCTGACCTTTTTTTTTTTCCTTAGTATTTATGTCCAGGTAAAACTGACTTTGACAAAAAATATTTATATGCTCTTCAGGGTCTGTTCTTCACAGTTCCCAGAAACAACACTAGCAGGGAGGATTTTGAGTGACTCATGTTTCATTTGGAAACTAAATAGAAATTGGACTCACATATGCTGCTGTCAGCTGAAATTTGTGTTTGACTGTTTTGAGGGATGGGAGAAGTAACAGGATTTGGAGAGTACAGCAGCAGATTGACTCTGTGATATGGACTTCCTCTATAGAGGCTCTCCTTGGAGCCATGGATAGGTGCAGAGAACCATGAAATAAAGAATTATGCCTGAGGGATTCTTTTCCTGGGTTTTACCACTGAAAGGCAGTACTGGTATCGTGTGCTGACACAAGGCCCCTAAAAAGTTCCAAGTATTGTGTGAGTGTCCACTTGTGTGCAGTCTGCATGTGGGTACTTGGGAGTGCAAGTAGTAGGAAACACAGATGCTAAAAGCAATGAGGGTGAGCTACAGTTTCCTGTAGTTGCAAGAGGCTATGAATAACAAAGATCTTACAGCAGGAGTATTCTGGATTGTGGCTTCTCCAGAGTTGTGAGTTCTCTTTCTCGTGGGAAGTAGAAAGCTTTGCCATTTCCAGAGAATAGATCTTGCACAAAGACCAGCAAAGGAGGTACTGCTCTTAGACTTGCATTTCAGACCTTGTCCCAAGGGCTGTTTGTGCATTTCACATAAACATGAAATGTGAAAGGCATAAACAGTCCTTGGAGAATGGGATGGAAGCCAGATAAATTCCAAGAAATTGAAGATAAAGTGAAGTGCCTGTAGAACCTGCTGAATCTGGAAAGTATCTCCTTACAATTTTGTGTACAAGCAGCTGAATTCCACCCACTCTGTCAGCTCTGGCTGCCCAGTCAGACTGCAGGGAGCCTTTGATGATGACAAGGATGCCATGGGGCTACAGCCCTGCTCTCAGCCTGCCCAAAGGGAGTGGAAACAGAAGCAGGAAGCTGTTGTCTGCAACATGGAAGTATAATGGCTGTCTAACATATAAATCACTAACGCTACCACATGCTGAAGTGCTCCTTCACTGTTCCTGTAGTGTAAAAACATTTTTAGAAAGGCCCATTAAGTCTTTTTAAGTTTATGAAAGTAATCATGGAAACTGAAAGTTCTCTGTTCTGGCAGGTTCCCTGGAGGGATTTACACAGAAACCATATCAGACCAAGGTCTTTCTCTGCTCTAAACAGCATTATTTCCTGTAAACAGTGCACTTCTTGGTTTGAAAGTTACATAAGCTTACTTGCATTTCAAAGTTTTCTAACCCTGTCTTTCAGAAATCAAGTCAACATTTGGCACCCTAGAAGGTGAAAATGACATTTGAAATTGTTCTGAAAAAATGTTATAGATAAATCTGATTATTTTTTTCAAGCCAACCTTGGGATTATTTGGAGTTGACTCATCCTTTCTGAATTCCATACTGACAAAATAAAAATGGGAAGGATTGAAAATAGCTGATACATAGGAACTAGGAACAGATAATTACCATTGGAAATGGGCTGACCCAAATAACTAAAATTAGAGCAAAACAGTAAATGAGGAACAAATTAAATCTAAGTGCATTTCCAATACTGCAGACTGAATTTAGAATGTTCACTGGAAAAAAAGTTGTTAATTTTATTGTGCTAACAGCTACCTCTGCTGGCCCAGTTCTTTGTATGCATTTAATTTTTTTTTTTCTTTTAACACAACACGTACCCAAAATCTAAATCACTTCTCAGCATATCAAATATCTCATCATACTTTAACACTCAGCTGGTTACTGGAAACTAATAATTAAAAGTCTGTTTGTTATTCTGAAATGTGCATTTTGAACCCATGCAGTATGATATTCTATTTATTTTCATCTTTAAAGTTGAAGATGGATCAGATCAGTAGGAAAGTGCATAAAGTGCAAGGGTAATGCTTGAGAAACAAAACTCTGCTGTAGTAATTTCTCTTCAATCAACTTTTCCTTCTTTGTCAGCCTCTTTATCTTCTTTTCCAGCACATAACTGGGGTTTATGAAAGTATTTCCGGCATGAAAATGCTGTGAAGTCAATGATGTAGGTGTAATATAGAAAAGTGCTTTTTATTTGAACTTAAGGGATCACCAATTGCATTTTCTATTTGCAGTGTCCTTTTAGGGCCATTAGAAAGATGGTCTGGCCCAGAAGGTGGTTTTGGTTCTGCATTTTTGTTTCCCTGTGCATGTTACCTGTTCTCATGGCTGTCAAATGGGTGCCATTCGCGAATATCCACAACGAGACGGGAATGCCAAGGGATCCCTGCCATTTTCTGATGCGTTTGGTGTGATGCACTGTGGTAGGGGAAAAAAAAAAAAAAAAAAAAAAAAGCAAGTTTCTCTCTCTCGGCACCGCTGGATGTCACTGCTACCCAGGCAAAGTGCAGGTGAGCGGTGAACCACGGGGTTTTCTGCAGCAGATTTGCTTAACAGGTCCCAGGAACAGACCGCTGTAGGGTCCGATTCGGCTGGAAGAAAGCTGTTGGGAAAAACATCTATTCCTGCGATCTTTTCACTTATATGGACGTTTCCCTTTTCAGAATAAGAAACTTGGAGGAAGGATATACTCTATGGGCTGACACGGTCTGTGGTATATAGATACTTTTAAGTGGAGGGAATGAATTATTAACAGGCTCACTGCAATACTTAGAAAATTTAACCTATTGCGCTTTTGTGGCACTAATTTCTGCTCCTGCCGGGGTGTGCATGGCTGCTTCGAGGGGACCGGGGCAGAGAGGTGCGACAGCCGCTGGTAACAGCAGGGGGAGGTGGGGAAACGCTGTGGGACTGAGGACAAACAAATCACTGGTTCAGCCTGATCCCCTCGAATTTTATTCGAGTTCCATCCTAATTTATTATTCTTCTAATCGATCTCGAACGTGTTATAAAGGCTTTCCCCAAAATATTTCTGCTTTTTCTTTTAGACCCAGCTGATTTCTTTGTATTTGGAGTTGCTTAAGGTCTCTCAGTAGCTTCTGTGGGCTTTGTTTCCTTGAATACCCCTCTCTCTTAATATTATTATGAAAACCACATGACAATTCCAGCTCTAACTCTGATTTCTGGATGCCTCCCTCCATAAACAGACTACTTTTTTACACTGAAAAATGGTATTTAGTGATAATGTTGAACATATACAACGGTGAACAGCTCTGGTCAGGCCATTTTCCACCAGCTACTGCTCACGATGATTTCGTTAATTTTAGAAAATGCTTTGCAGTAGTCAGAGGAAAACAGCATTGACAAACCGTGCATGAACATTGGCCTGCACATGTGCAGTTAAAAATTCAGATTTCCTATTTTCATTCCTGCAGGATTATTACACCTCTTACTGCTGAAGTGACTGTCTTTTAAGAGTGTTCCAATTTGCCCTAGCACTTAGTTAATGGTTTCTGTGATGGATGAGATTTTTACTCCAATTTTCTTGGCAACACAGTGAAGCACTGTGCGGAGATAATGTCAAAGGCAAATAAATGGGACACAGAGAGGCTGTTCGAACCAGCTCCATGCTAACAGTGAACACAGTCAATTCAACTATGCTGTCAACTGCTAACACTAACCATTTTACAAATGGTAAATTGCAAGAGAACCTTATTTTATCGACAAATGCCCTTCCTAATTCCACAGTTCTTACATCCTAAAGCTGCTGAATTTCCCTGAAATTTCCCACTTTCCCCGTTGAATCGTAGCAGTTACTATTGCACCATCCTCCTATCAATCACAGAATCAGCATACTAGAGCTTTCTGCCTTGGCTCTGGACTTTCGAAGACATGACTCAGTGCTCTGTGAGATCACTCCAGTACTTCTGAGATGGAGAAAGGATCTCTTCTAGTTCTTCTTACCATCTGATAATCCAGTGACCTTTCCGAGCTTCCCTTCCCCTCTTAGATTCTACTCAAAATTCGGGGAGCATCTTCTGCTAGCTTTAACAATTCAATTTTGCTTTGGTTTCTAAGAAGTCTTGAGCAAGCTTCGGGGAGGCTGGCAAATATTCCCGCTCCCTTTAAAAAATAACAACAACAAACAAAACCCCAACCCAAACCCAACCCCCCCATTTATTTAAATAACTGCACGTGGGAAAAGAGAAGGAATTTTAATCATGTGAGCGGCGAGTGGGTGACACACTGGTGTGTATCTGCTTTGTCTGACATCAGAAGGGCGTGGGTGAGGGAAACTGCATTTGCCATTAATTCTAGCTCGCTTTTGGTTGTTAGTTTTGATGAGCGGAGAACTAGCACCCTAGAGAAATACTAAGCCCACACCATTCAATTGCTCAACAGTTCCTTTCACTTCAGCACGATTGCTACTGTCTTTGTGAGAGGACTTGCTCCTGATCCAGCTGGAATAAGAAATTCCTCAAGGAATTCCTCCAAGGGCTGGAGCAGGTGAAGAAGTGCAGACAATATGAGGCAGCCTGTGTGCTGCCGCACTACCTCCCTTGGCCTTGCCTTCCTGCGCACAAATGTATTTTCATAGTTAGCGAGGCACTGAAGACATTTTGCTCTATGTATGAGTGAAGGTGACAGAAAGGTTTCCCTGTGTCCAGAGAGATCACAAGGCGTGGAAAGGGAACAGAAGGGAGCGCAGAGGTCGGAGCCGAGCAGGCAGGGGAGCATTTCCCACCTGCCAGGCCGTGAGCCTCAGGCGGGAGCCATCACCCGCTCACTGCCGGGTGCCAACAGCTCAGCCTCCCTCCCCTTCTCAGCCTCTCTCCGGGAGGTGTAAAAAACTCAAAATACTCTTGGGGGTCGTTTTATTTGATGTCTTTCCTCCGCCTTCGGGCTTTCCAGGTAGGCTCGGCCGTGCCGTCAGTGCGCTGTCCCTGAGGGCGGTTCGCGCTCCGAGGCGCCGCTGAGGGCTGTGCCGCAGGGCCGGGCCGGGGGACGCGGGCACAGCGGCCACGGAACGAGCCCAAGGTAACAAAGCCGCGGGCCCCGCCGAGGGGCCGCGCTGCTCGAGGGCCCGTGAGGGGTGGGGGCCGCTGGGCCCGCAGGCTCCGCCCGGGCCCGGGGTGCTGGGGAACGCCTGCCGGCGGGTCGCAGCTGGAGAAGCCGGCGGGAGCCGCGGGGTCGGGAGGCAGAGCCGGGCTTCCTGCACGCCCCCTTTGTGTGGAGCACGGCTGCGTGCGGAGCGGGCGTGGCCGGGACATTCATTTCCGCGCTGCCTCGGCCCGGCGGGAGAGCGGCGGGGCGGCTCGGCTCGGCGTGGGGCACGCCTGGCTCACCGGCTGGGCTGACGGCAGCAGGTCTCCGGGAGTTCCGCCGTCTCCATGGACTAGCCGAGAGAGCGGAGGGACCCCCGCCTACGCCCGCCGCCGCCTCGCCCTCCGCCCCGCTCGGCGAAACTTAGCGAGCAGGCTCTGCCCCGGTGAGTCCCGCCCGCCCCGGGGGTCGCGCTGTGCTCCGGAGCGCTCCTTTCTCTCCCCGTCTAGAAGCGCCGGCCTTTCTGCCCCTCTGCCCGGGGCAGTCTGCTCCCTGCAGCATCCCCGGGGCTGGCGGCCGGCGGGCCGGGGGAGCAGCCCTGCGGCTGCCTGACTTTCCCTTAGCGCGGGGCTGCGGCGAGCCCCTGCCATTGTCCTTGTCCGTAAAGGAAGCCGCAGGGGCCGGGCGAGGCTTCCTCTGGGAGTTCACGCTAGCTTGTCTCGGTGAGGTGCCGCGAGGGGAAAAAATAATAAACCAATTTAAAATAATAGAAAAAGGCCTTTCGGAGTGCTGCAGCCGGTTTGTCCGCTCCCTTGTCCGCCCCGGCTGCTGCCAGACCCTGCCCTGAGCCCGGGCTGTTTGGAGGGAGCAGCGGCCCCCTGGGTGTAAGGATTGAGGCCCGTCGCTTAATTCTGAAAATATTTTAACTTTAATTGCCTGTAGGCTGTGGGAGTGAGCGACCTCTCTGACACCCTTCCAGCCTCCTGCTGAACAGCCCTGGCCGTGGAGCGCGGTGCCAGAGGTGATGCTTCGTGGTCAGTTCTGTTCTGGCTCTTGCTTTGCCTTCTGTGCTCTATGTAGACTTAGCGGTTTCATTTTGAGACATTCTGGATAAAAATAAAATAAATAAAACCCGACAAAGAAACCTAAGCCATGCTGTAAAAGAAGCTACTTGTTTGGGTGTTTTTTCCTTTCTTTAGTGGATCTTCCAAGGAGATGGTAGTGGAGGTGTGAAGGATGTTTTAAAATGACTGGCAGGACAAAGTTCTTCCAGCACTGCTCTTTGGTTTGATTGGGATTTTGTTTGTTTGTTACAGTGGCATAAGCTTGTGACTTAGAACTCTGGATAAAATGGAAGGAAAGCAGTTCCTAGAGCATGGAAGCACAGGGTGTGTCTTGTTCGTAAGTGCTCTCTGGTGAGATGATCCATCTCTTTCCTGGCTATCTCCAGTAGGGAGTAAGGCGTCAGTACTGAGACGCTTTATACTCACAATAAATGTGTGAAGCTTGAAATGCTTTGGTGTGGAAAGTTGAGGTGCTGGCACTATCTGCTTGATACAAGAATTGTGTGCAGAGAGAAGGGCTCAGGTGGGAATTCAAGTCTAGTCATTGGTTCGAAGTAGGAATGAGCTGTGACAGAAACTACTTTGCAGCTTTTTATTTGCTTTGTGTGTTTTGTTTCTTTTCACAAGAATTCAGGACACCTGTGATGGTAGAAGGGTGTTCTTTATCCTTTGGTTAACGACACTGGAAGAAAGTACTTTTAGAGTGTGCTCTACATCCTTTTAGCTCTGTTCTTGGAGGATGGAATATAGTGTTATTGCCTGTCCTTAGAAGGTTGTCTTGCTCAAAACTAATGCCACTGAAACAGGAATTTTTAGAAATAGCTTTCCAAAAGTTTGGAAGTGCATTTATATTGAAAAAAACAACGTGCAAGTAAGTTACACAGTTGGCATTTTGTTTTATGTTTGTTGATCTTGTTCCCAGGTGGACTTGCTGAAGGTGCAGTCTAGGTCTAAATTGCAGTCATGGAAAGCTGGGTGATATGTGCTCTGTGTGGCATTATCTCCAGTCCCAAAATCAGAAGAAAACTAACTTAAGTCTTGTTCATGTTTCTGTCAGGCTTTGTCTGACATTCAGTGCATTGTGGACAAACTAATCGTATTTGTTTCCTGTTGGGCTCTTTCCTGTCCTTTCTGCCTCCTTGTGGGGAGCGGGAGGGTGGCAGAAAAGAAAGAAAAAGTGTGATCTTTTAGGATCAGTGTGTGCAGAGCGTTCACATGGGTAACATACCTAACAGGACTGCAAGGGGTGTATTCTGCGCTGCCTTTTACTGGTGTTAGGCCTTGTAATACTTAATGAGAAGACCGTAAAAAGCCCTTACTCTGAGCCCTAAGATGCTGTTTAATTGGGATGCTTTCCTGGGTATTGAAAGCATAACTTTTTGCCTCTTGGGTGTAGCAAGAAAATTGTTGACATGGTGTCTTATGAATTTGGTTATATCTGGATGATGAATGAATTTATTGTCTTCTAATGAATAACCTAGGAATATTGGATTGCTTTGTTTTGAGGCTGACCTCTGATTTTTTTTAGAGGATATTTTTATCTAGTTTATGAACCTTTAGTGGGTGGCTACTAGTATGCCATTACCTGTAAATGGGTGTTTGGAAAAAAGAGGAATTTTTCTGCTGACAAACTGCTACAATTGATTCTCATAGTCTATCCAGTTTGTCATTGTGGGTTAGGTGTGGCACAGTTTGAGCACTGTGTGAATAAATTAAACTCTTGTTTTGATCTCCCTGTGTTAGTTCAGAGTTCTCACTGGGGTGTATGTGAAGGGAAGTGGAGTTCACAGAGCAATTGTCAAAACTGTTCCATAGATCCTGCCTTTATTTTTTGGCTTTTACAAAAAGTTTCACCTGGGTGGGGTATGGAAAAATATGTGGATTTCAGACGCACTTTACTTGTGACCTCTCTGTGCCATTTGCTTTGCACTGTGGCTTCTTGTGTCAAAACTTCCTGTTTTTCGGTACAACAGACTTTCATACTTTGCCACCTGTGGTGTGTTTCTAAGGCTAAGACAGCTACAGTTCACAAAATCTGTGAACATGCTGTGGTTCTCATTTTGGTTCAAGCTGAATTTGCTCAGGTAAAGTAAATTAGACCCTCTAACAGTAAATGATGCAGGCTGTTACTAGAAGGGAATTAAGGAGAAGTTATTTCTAGATGCAAAGGTTGTATTCTAGATGCAAAGGATGGTCATGTGTCTTCCTCTCTGGTCTGGCCTAAAGTCTTTGGCTCTTCCAAAGCTGTGCTGTGGGTGAAGCTACTGATGCTGCCTTCAGCCCTTGGCACAGTCTGGGCAGGAACAGGATCCTTCTCCTTGATCCTTTTGCTCATGCTCAGACAAAAGTATCTCCTAAAGGTAAAGAACAATGTCAGAGATAGTCAGACAAAAGCTTATCAAGGTTAGACATGTGTGGGTTTTAAAGAGTGATAGTTTGGATCTTCCCAAGAGTACAGCAATCTGAATTTTGATTTAGCAATCTAAAAAGAAGGGGAGGGACTGAAAAGTCTGAGCTCTGATGACTTAATTTTAAATGCATAATTTGATTACTTAAGTATAGTTGAAGCTCATATTTGAATTTTTTTCTATTCTAAAATAACTTTATTCTGGATAAAATCTGCTTTCAGATGGTCAGCTGAAAACTAATTGTTGGGCAAAGTATTTTATTTTGGGAATGTCACAGCAAATAACAGCAAAGTGCAGGTGTTGAGGATCACCTGCAAAAGTGGTGATACTTATATATCGACTGTGTAAGAGGTTGTGATGTTTGCAGTTGAAACCACTGCCTTAAATGGCCAGGTGTTTGCTAAACCTTCTAGCCAATCTGGCATAAATCTTGGAATTGAAGCCTTCAGAGAGAACCACCATTCTGCTTGATTATTCATGTGTGAGTTCTGTTATCACTTGTGCAGAAGACCTTTAACAAATGAAAATAAAATATGCTGTCTACAATAGGAACTATATCCAAACCCAGGGCTCTTAACTGGGTTTAAAAATAAGTTTATTTTCTGTTCTGGTTCAAACTGTGCCTCAGCCCCTGTTTGGCAGGAGGGAGGGATCAGCACTTGTTTTGCTTCAGTGTTTCCTGTCTTTCTTCAACTCTTTGGGGGCCAAGCAACAGTGTTTTGTCATTTTCATTGTAGCACAGCTTATGTATGATACATGTGAGTGGAAGAACTTCTGCTCTTCTCTAGGGTAAAAGCTCTTTGTGTCATTGTCTTTGGAAGTTGTGCAAAAGCTGGAAGTCTTAGGCTTGTCCTCAATCCCTAAGCTAAACCTGTTGCAGTAAAGAGCAGATGGGATGCAGTTTCTTCATGCGGAATAGCCAATTCTTTATTCACAAAGCTTATATTTATAGGAAATATCAGAAGCCACTGTGTTAGACCTAGTTGGCTAACAATATACTGGCACTCAGTTTATTGGTTGAGAAATGGCTACAGTGTATGTCTGTCAAATCTCTCTATTTTTGGTTAGTTTACATATTTTGTTCACTGATTCTCATGAGACAGATCTATTGTTTATGCAGGTGCAAACTTATTTTTCTTGCCAGAATAGGTTGTTGTGTTAACTGACTTTTCATTCCTCTGTTTTTCTTATGGGAACTTACAAGATACTGCTAACTTAGCTGGAGTAGCAGGGCCTAAACCATATTTTATAAGACCTTTCTTTTACAATATCTCTACCTGCTGCAGCATAAACCTGAGTGGGAAAGGCAGGGGTGTACTAAACACAGGGCTCTGCTTCCCCTTGATCTCTGTACTAAGCATGGTATTGTAAAAGAGCTTCTGTGGTATTAGGAAAGAACTTCTCTCTGTTTTATGCTCTTTCACTAGAGAATAAGCATTTATACCAAACTGATAAAGGTCTTTCATGGGAAGTCCTATCCTGAAATTCTTTAATGTAATTGGGGCTCTTTGGCACTAATTGGCTCAGGCACTTGATGAGCTTGTGTGTGCACGTGAGCTTTTGATTTAGGGATTGTTTTATTTTGGCATTCTCTCTCTGTTTTAGGCATGTTGTTAGTGTACAACCCCAGATATGTTCACGTGGCCCTACAGCCCTTTCCAGAAATCTCTTTTCCTCTTTTAACAGTTTTTGTTTCTTGCTCGATGACTAAATAATTGATACTTGAGTGTCTCTGGAAAGGAGCTTTAAATAATTGATGGACTTGAAGGTAACAGGTGTTTGAGTTGCTGCACTCGTGGCTATAAGATGAAGCAGAGTATTTGGAGGCAGCTGAAAGCTCTGAATTTTACTATTTTAAAAAACCTCATTTGTTCAGCTTTGCAAGTTGTGTATTCTTGCTTTGGGACATAAAATGGATGCTGAAATATGTTCATTGACACCTAGAAACTTCGGGAATAGCAAACAAAGGGAATAGCCTCAAGTAACTTGGATCTGAAGGGAGACACCTGAGTGATTGGACTTTGGTCCTTATGTGAAGCAGCCTTCTGAGTGCCAGGGTATGGAGCTGATTCTTTTGATGCATATTGCTTTTCCCTCAGCAGTTTTTTATTAGATGGTGCTCAGGGAAGGACTTCAAGGGGGTGAAATATGCCTGCAGTAGTATAGCTGTGTCTCATAAAGGGTAAAAACAGCGAGGCTTTCTACCGTGCCCTGAGTACTGAGTTACTTCAGTTTGGCTGCACGGCAAGCCTGTGGAGCAGGAAAGTTCATCAGAAAAGTTGTCTGACTTGAAACTAATGGAAGGCAATTAGTGAGATGGGTTTTTGGAAAGCAGTTGATGAGATAGCTCTTGGAAGACATCAAGGCAGCTTTCTTTGCCAAGTGTCCACCAGGCTGAGCTTGCAAAAGGATGTTTTGACAAAGTGGTCATAGCAGTGGTCTGCTTCTGCAAAACAGAGTGTTCAACTGAAAGAACACTCAACTGAAAGAGCCTGTCCAGCTGGGGCAAGTGAGAAGGGAAGGTGTAGTTCAGCTCTGTCTTGTTGTTTTATCTGAGCTGGCTGCTTGTGTAGCCAATCACACTGTACTGTCAGCCCGTTTACATGGCAGTTTCCTGTGTTGTCACGTTTTTCCATCAGGAGGTATGCTTCTCGTTTTACTGAAGGCACGGGTTAGGAAGTGTTTGTGTCTAAGTTCTGCACCTTCTAATTCTGCTGGCATGTTTGTAATTAGCTGTTGCAGAGACTGAGGTTTGTGTTGGAAGGAGCACTGACTGTGTCCCTTCACAACCTTTGTTGCCCTGATCTCTAAATGGCACAGTGTTGTTCTTGGCATCATCTTGAGAGGTGGAAAGCCTGTTTTTCCTCCTTCCCCAGGGGCGGATACAGAAACTTCAGGCGAGACAGTCAAGGCTTTCTCACGACCTGCCAGAGCACTGGCTTTTGGGGGAAGGGCTGGAGCTGTTCAAGCATGGGCTTGTCCTGAAGCAGCATTGGTTTTTGTCTTTTTAATCTTCCCTGTGATGTGGTAGCATGTGCAGGGGGCTCTGCAAACCTGCTTGCTGTAATTCCCAAAGCGTTAACTTGCTTCTGTGTATTTGGGCTGAGACATTTATACTGCTGAAGAGCTGACAGTGGCTAGGATTGTGAGACATTGGTGAAGGCTGTTTTGTCCTACCTTTAAGATTTTCCAGTCCTGCCTTAGAGGTTTAACTTCTAGTTGTGCTTTGCAAGTTTCATGAGTGTATTTCTGTACCACAAACGAGATAAAGAGGTGAATTACAGGGTGGCTGAGCTGTCTTATGTGGCCACAAAGAGCCATTTTCTCTTGAGGCTTGTAAGCTGGTGATTGTCGTCCTTGGCAAGTAAAATGAGGCTGTCCTGGTTGTGTTATAAATGCAGCTGCTGGAGGTGGAGGGCAGCAAAAGGAAGCTTTGAGAGCACTGTCCCCAAACTCTCCATGACTTTCCCCAAAATGTAGCATTCCCTGGTACCTCATTTGAAATGAGTGTTCCTCTGCTGTTGAAAGCATAGGTCCTGTTAATTGGGGTATGAAGGGAGAAAAAAGGGCTTTTATGGATTGAATTCCACATCTTGTTTCTGTGACATGGAGTCAGCATTGCTTAAACAGAACAAGTGGTTCAGTGTAACTAGTCTTATCCAGATATTGTAGTCATTTCTTAGCATGCTCGTTATTGGAGATCAGATTTCAATCCTGGTTTTTGGGTTTTTTTTTTTTTTTTTTTTTTAAACCAAGAAATACCTTGATTTCATCTAAACTGTTAAAATAAATATCTATTTTATTATATGTAATATATATGCTTATATATATATAAATTAATATATAGGAATATTCAGTGTGAAGGCTAAGAAATATGGTGTGGATATAGACAAACTGCCCTTTATATCCAAGGTAAGGAACATTTTTGAGAAAGCAAACCACAAAACCCAGAGCAAATTATATGCTCTTCACTTGTTTGTTGCATGTTGCTGTAATCAGACTCTTGGGGGTTTTTTCTTATGAAAAGAGAAAATGAAGGTATATTCTTTTAGACTGAAATATAACTAGAGACTGAACAAGTGGCATTCCTGGAAGTGGAGAAAAGTCACAGTATGTATAAAAGTTTAGGATGTTCTCTTGAGGCCTTTTGGTCTGTGTGGAGCTATGGGAGGGAACAGGAAAAGTGTATAAAATAGCTTCTGTTACTGTTGGATTACTAAATAGAAGTAAAAATATTCCCCAAACTGGAAGTTCTGGCTTCTCAGATAAGGTATTTTCTTTGTAAGGCTTCCAAAACCTTCTGTTAGAAGGGGGAAAAAAATCAAATTACATGCTTCTTTTAATTTAAGACACTGAGTTTTCCCTTACAACTGTTGATGTTACAGAAAGTGGGTGTGTATCTGCTCTCATGAGAGGTAGGAGAAAGCAGCTGAGAAGTTTGGGTCAGCTGAGATTGTTCTGGTTACTTGTTCTGACAGGTTTTGCACCCTGGGGTGGGTAAATTCCTGCTCAGAATGACTAACTGGCTTCTGTGTTTCCCAATACCTGAACTTGCTGTGAAGTAGAAGGAAAGCATGACTTGTGGCTTGTTGTGTATAGTGAATAAATTGCAGACAGGCAAGGTCCTATTCAGGTGAAACTGGCCAATAGCTTTATTAAAGAAAGTTTTCATAGACATGAAATATTTTTCCAAACTTTTCTAAGATGTTAATGAGGCATCTGTTGAACTGTAGTGATAGTATGTAGTGTTGTTGTCACTCACTTTGGTGTGATTCAACTGAGTTTTAACTCCAGAGGTTTATCCAATAGTGCTTTTGAGGATAAGGTCAGTCAAGGCTTACATCCTATGCTACTGCTCTTCTCTGTATTTCTTAAATACTAGTAAAGGGATGGATATCTTACAAAAGGATCCATCTCTCTTCTACTGTGTTCTCCTTATGTTTGGAAAATTGCTGGCTTTTAGGTGTCTACATGTAGCATTTCCTTTTCTCTCTGTTTCCTGTGCCATCTCTTGCTTTAAGTCAAAATGTGGAGTATATGCTTTGTTGGCAGTCAGCTACTTCGAGCAGATTTTCCTTGGGCTAGGTAAGAGATGCTTGCCTTTTAGTTGATACTTTGGTCAAGCACCTCTGTATGTTGAAGCAGAAACTGCCTTATCTATTCAGTTACTACTTCAATGAACCTGAGGTCATTGTACTAAATTTCCACAATATAAATATCCACAGTAAAATTCTGTGGATAATTGAGTTGTGCCTCTCCTTGGTGTCAGTAACTAAAAATATTTGTAGTTTGAATTGACATTGTCAAGACTTCCATTGTACAGTGTCATTGAGTGGCATTGTGATCAGTATGTACTGAATGAAAATGAAAATATGGAATCTTTGGAGCTTCTTATGTTTTGTGATTTTTAATTTTTTTAAATATTAGTAGTAGCTTTTTGTTGCTGAGTAGGAATAAATACTACTTCACATGGAAGCAAGGCCAGCCAGCTGTATCTTTTGTAGCTTCTGTATGAAGAACAGTGACAAGTGAACTTGATAGAACTGCTGTTGTCCTCTGTTTCAGCTTTTGAATTGCTTTGGGAGCAGTACTGCTTGCCTTTTAAACATCTTTAGTGTAGTTCTGTTAGTTTAAGAAATCAACTAGAGCTGAAAATATTCCATAAATCATAGCTTGAACGGCTCCTTGAATTACAGTTGTGCAGTGTAGAGCCTTTATGCCAAAGGATTGGTGAGGTTGGTCAAGTGGGGAGTTCAGAAGAGCTTCTTGATGATCATGTAGCTTATTCCCAAAAATACAGAGTGTCCACTTTGTGAATGTTACTCTGAGTTCCAGGCACTTACATGGTGTTTTGGATGCAACTCTTTTATTGACATAGAAATAATGGCTTGGCCAAAAGTGCATCATAATGAGTGTGAGGTATAGAGACCTGGAGAGGAGCTCTTTTGAATTATGGGTTCCTTGTTTGGGGTTTGGAAAGGCTGGTGTATGTTCCTGACAAGTTTTCCTAAGCTGTAGTTTGTGTCACTGAAACATTGAAACCCTTCCCAATAGCCTGGGGATTTGTTCTCTGCGGATTGTTTTTTAGTGCTTACAGTGGAGCAACTTGTGCTTGAAATACGCTTTGAGTCTTCAGCCCAGTACAAAATGAGGGTCCCAAAAGATGATGTCTTAAGAATTCTGTCTGACTTTGGCCATGTTTTCCATTTAGTTCTGAGTTTTGTTATTTGTCATTATTTTCTGGTGAAACAGATATTAATGATATCTGTCTTTCATCATAAGCTTTTCAGGTTAAAAAAATACCTTTTTGTTGATTAATCCTCAGGTTTCTTCTAAGAATGAACAAATATTTCTCTGCTCATCTGAACTGCAGCAGAACTAAAACTGTACTTGTATTCCTTAAGAGGAGCCTGTCTGCTCTTTTTGAAGCCCTAGTCTGAGTTCCTTGGAGACTAAATTGCAAAATGCCACATGCTTGCTTGGAGTTCCTGAGTCATCAACAAGACTACTGTCTGTTTCCAGGAGCAGATTAGCCTGTAAGAGCATCAAATCCTGTCAGTTTATCTTGCCTTTTTGCTGTACCAGCTCAGCCCCTTCATGTGAAAATTTGATGGCCAGCACCCAGATACTGTTCTGAACCCCTCTAGTGGTCAGCCTCTGTCTAGGATGTGGAAAGAGCAGTCTGTAGGTGCCTCTTAATTGTTCCATTTCTAGAAAGTCCTAAAAATGTCAGAATTTTGGCTGGTCAGGGATTAGGCTGCCTTTTACCTTCACAAAACCCCCTAATGATTGAGCACCTTCAAAGAATTACAATTGTTTTTAATGGCACTATGTCTTGAATGAGCTGATGTTTTTTGATATAGGTGGAATTGAGTCATATCAAAAAAATCATAGACCAAAATACATCTCTTGCTGTATTTTAAAAATCCTTGCTCCTCAACGTATTCTTCTTTGTCCATTTGCTTCACCAGCTTCACATAGATGGAATGCTTTGTATTGATGAACAGAGGTGGAGAAGCCAACAGCTTGGCAAATGACAAGTTTTTCCCCTCTTGTCTCAGTTGTGCCCCTGTTTCCCCAGCTTCATCTGTTTCAGCATGTTGGATTCAGGTGTGCTGCTGGTATTATAGGCTGGCACTGGAGGGATGCTGTGTTTCCATGGGCACACTCAAGCTGCTGCTGCTTTTGCTTTCCCATCCTTGTTCTTCTGCCACCCTCCTGACTGCCCCCACACTGGCATTTGTATGTGCTCTGGGTGAGGTAGATTGGAAGGCTTAAAACTGTTTACTTCTTGATATGTGGTACAAGATTACAGGATTGATCTGAAGATTTGCTAGTGGTTTGCTGTGTGGCTGTTTGCTCCACTGAGTAGCTTGATTAATGGTTGTGGGTTTTAGGAGGGACAGGGAAGGGGATCAGGACACTCTATATGGTGGTAGTTGGAACTTCAGGGTGGCTTAGGTCTGCTGTGTAAAGTACAATCCTGTCTCTGCAGGATTAAAAGAATTTTTGAACCTAGGTCTAGAAACTGATGTTGTTTGAGTTGTTCTACACTTAACATCTTATCCATGAAGATTTCTCTGCACATCTACATTAGATTAGTTGAAGATCACATAATCTGTTTTATGATTTAGGAATATGCATTAGGAGTATCGCTGCTGTAGCATTTTGAAGGTGAGAGTGGAATTGTGGGTGTGGAAAAGCTTTGGAAATGGCAGTAGCCTCTTGATGAATGACTACATTTTTCCCTTCTCACTAAAGCTGTAAACACCAAGACAAAATCATATTCAACCAAAGCAGCAGTACTCTGTATTTAATTTTTATAAATTCCTGTTGCTGTGAGTGGGTGATTGCTGTCAGCTGACACAATGTGACTTGCTTTGTCTGAAGCACAGTAGAGAACGTTATTAGTCTGTGCTACCCACATACTGCTTTAATCTTCCAAGTGTTTTTAGCATTGTCTAACCATAGCTATGCAGCCTGTGCTGTGAACGAATGGAATTACTGACAAACAGATTTCTAGACTGGTAACAGATGCCTTCTGTGTTAGGAAACATGACTACTTTTAGTATAAACACAGGGAAGGTGGCTATGTTGTCTTGAGTGAACTGCTTCATTTGTTGTAGTGTTAGGGGAAAAAAAAATCAAATACCTGTACTTCAGAGTTATTATGCTACTCCCATACAAGTCATACAGTGTTCAGTGGTCTGTCAGGAACCACCAAAATAATTCTGATGAAGGTAAGCACAGAGCAAGCCAAATCAACTCTTAAGATAGGCAGGTGTTTTGGAAGCTAATATCTGAGGACCTGTGTGCTGTTACAGGACAGCTTCTTGCTAATACTGGTAGTACACCCCTCCATCATTTCTGTGCATTTAGAAATGTGTATGTTGAAAAAATGATTTTTCATTCTGCAAAAATATTGTGATTGGTATTGACTGGGGCATCTTAGCAGTCATTTGAAATGTGGAGAAATGTCTTTCAAGCTGGTGGTCAAAACAGTGAGGTAGGTGGGGAGTAGAGCTTACCAATAAGGATATTTTTAATGCTCTTACTCCTGTGAATAGTTTCAGTGAAGTTGGGGCTGAACAGTTTAATATAAGTCCAGTGCCAGGGAGGGTAACCTAACAAAAAGTAAGTATTCAGATGGTGTTTGTACTTTAAGTCCTGAAATTATTTGCTTGCCTTTTTGCCTCAGGTTATATTTTAAGCCTCTTTGTCCAGCAGAACCTCAATTTTGTGAAGTTTAATGATGTGCTAGCTGAATGCAATCTGCTGCCTTCTCTTTTGTAGATGTAGCAGCACCAAAAACAGTGCTTCTTATTTTGCAGTTGCTGCTTCTGTCTTTTACCAGGTTCCTGATTTTCACAGGGAGGAGGCAGAAAAGTTATGGAGGCCTCAGTGTGTCTGCATCTGGAGAATATATTTGCACTGGCAGCCAGTGTATTACTGTAAAATGGTGTTACACTCATGCAAATGAAGTCTTGGACTCTGCTCAGACTTGTGGGATTCTGTTCTTGTACCCTTTTTCCTCTCTTGCCTAGGCACATCAGACTGACTGACTTGGACAAGTGTATGCATATTGATTGTTGAAATATAAATTGTCGTTTGGAGCTAGAAACTGAAATCTAGTTGGGAAAACCAAACTTTGTTCCTTCTCTTATATTCACTCGGTTGTGGACTTAGATAAGCAGGAGAATGGTGCTTAAGCAAGAGTTCTTTGCTATGATTGATAACAGTTGTGAAGTTTCCTAAATTTTGTCTGTAACATTGGATGAATTGCAAAGGTCAGTAACTAAATTACAAAACTCATTTTATGTGGTCCAAATGGGCTGCATGTAGGAAGGTCCTTTCCAGTCACTGCCTATATTGCCATAAAGTGCAATTTCCTTTGCTTTAACAGGAGTTGAATGTTTTTTGCTATAAATGGACTGTGTGCATTAGAAGGTATAAGGTGAAGGAAGAAAACTTCAGTGTTTGGTTAAAATTATATGGAAATTGACATCTGTACTCTAGAAATGCCAAGCTCAAGTGTTAATTCACACCTAGTCTGTATTGGATGGGATTCTCAAAGGTAACTTCTGTTTCTTCTGCTAGTGGGTGTGTTTTTTATAGTCAGGTGCAGATTCATTTCATAGGAAAAAAAAAAAAAAACCAAAACCAGACAACCCCAAGAACCCAAGTTTACCTTCTCATAGCTGTGGATGTGCCACTTGTCCGTTCCATGGTCTGGGTTTCAGACTTTACTGGGTAGGCTTGGTTTTTGCATGCTGTCTGTGAATGACCAGGGTGGCACAGTAGATTTTCTTAGTTAGGTGTTGAAAAATTCTGCATTCTTGTGTCCTTGCCTTTGCAAATCTTTCACTGACATTTACCTCAAGGAAGTGGAGGATTGAAATGCTGCTTATCTGTCTTAGGCAGCACTCAGCTGTCCAGAATGTGGGGGCTGTGCAAGTGCTCACTCCTGCTGTGAATTTACAGTTTCTCTGTTTTTCTTTGCATGGCATTTCTACAGAGGTGGTTTAGTTATGATTCTCTGAACAGCTGTAGTTCTCTGAAATACTTGAGCAAGAGCTGCGGTTGAACCTTGTCTCTCTAGTGTGTGTAAGAAGGCAAACCAAACTCCACAGAGCACATGGGTTTTAAATGGTGGAACTTTGGTTCTTGAGAATAAAACCTCTTACAGGAGATGATCTTGTAAAGGAACACACAAATATGGAAGAGTTGGGTACAGCTACCTTTTATATTTGGCAATCCATAGACACTGGGCAATTCCAGGTAACCACTTTGGATATCCTGCTAGCTGGATTGCTGGATGTGCAATCCACAGGGTTTGTGGCTAAGTCCAAGCAGCCATCTGCAAGAAGTAAAATGGTTTTGAAAGAGTGAGAAGGCAGATGAGTGTCAACTTGCTGATGCAGATCTTCTTAAACTAACTGTAGAGTGAGTTTCCTTTGTGGGTGTGCCCACCCTGATAAAACATGAGGGTGCTTAAAGATAAGATTATTAAGCAACTGATACTGAAAGGAAGTATAGGGTCAGTGGAAGTTTGAGCTGACTTTGAAAATACCTCTGGATGGCATGTGGTACAGATTACTGTACTCCCTTTCTCAACAGAGCAAGAGACACCTGGTAAAAAACCTTAATTCATAAAATCTTTAATTAATCTTGTCATTCTTTTTCTTCTGTGCAGACGCTGTGCTATAGAAGATGCACTATTACCGATATTCTAATGCAGAAGTCAGCTGTTGGTACAAATACTTGCTCTTCAGCTACAACATTATCTTTTGGGTGAGTACAATATTTGGGGACTGAAACAGTTTAGGCATTGCTAAGTTTTATTAACTTCATTACTCTGTTCAAGAAAACAAGCTGAAGTAGTTGCCTGAAAGCAGGAAACTGATGTATAGTATGCCCCAGGTGTTTTGTAATTGAAGTTTATCCCATATGAGAAATTAATTATTCTTGAAAGTGTGAGGACTCAGTATCCATATTATCCATGTTAAGTTGCTTCCCTGTTAGAAGAACCCTCATAATGTTTCCTTTCAGATCATCTTTGATCTCTGTTGGGTGGTGTAGCTGTAAATACACTATGCAAAAGAGAAGAAAGGAGCTGCCTCAGATGTGTCAACAGCTGGCAGCACATGTCATGCTCTGTGGGCAGCTGAATTGTCTTGAAATACTTAGTTATGGACTAACCTGCCTATAATGTTTGTTTAGAGTTGTGAGTGTGAGCAGGTATAATAATAGATGAATGGTTTTAAATGTGTATGATGGTTAATGAAGCACCTGCCTTGGAAAAGAAGGCCCTTTAAAGGTTAATGTGTAGTGTTGCACTAGAAAGAATTAAGATGTCTGTGAGGGGAAGAGGAGGAAGCAATTCAGATAAATGCAATAATTCCTTTCATTGACCTTTCAGGTCAAATGTTAAAGAATTTGCACTGAAGTCCTAGGAACTGCAGTCATGGAAAGATCTGAGTAGTCCTGGAAAAGTTGCAGATTCAGTAACTCATCCAGTGCTAGCAGTAAAGTTCCTGAAAACCACAGAACTTTTTGCTACTGTGACCACCTTTTATTTACTGGTGCAATGCTCTAACAAGATACTGTAGCATTAAGCCACAGCAGAGTTATTCTTGTGTGAATACAAGTGCAGAAAAGATGTGTAGAAACTTTTGTTCTGTTAAGCGTTAATTTGACACAATAAATTGTATCATAGTGCAAGTGTTCATTACAGATGATGTTTCCTGTGTCACGATTGAGGATGCAGGCCAAAAATTGTGCTTAACAAGCCACCAACTCTGCAGTTCCTTTTCTTCTGTATTGTACAATTCCCATGTACCTGTAGTGGAGTGTGGCACAGTGAGAAGTGATATTTGCCAAACTGTTCTGATTTTCAGAGAAATCCTTTCATAGCTATGTGGATGCTCTTCAGCAGTTCATGGCAGGATATGTGAGAAATTGACCCTCTTGTTCATGAGCATGTTAGACCTCTGCTTTTTTTTCTAGTGTCTCAAGAAGTGGGGTCTATGACTGTTTCTGACAACCTTTTAAAAGCTGAAATTTTTTGTCTTCACTGTAATGGGAAAAGACTGTCAAGAATTTGCCTCTGTTTTTTCACAGGAATCAATTTTGTATCTTTTTCCTTTTCTGCAGTCATTACATTTTTTTCACTTTTTAAAAACTGTATTCTCTTGGAATGAATGATGAAGATCTAGATATTTATGTTCTTTAAAGAGGAACTTTTAAAGAGATGCCAAAACATTGAGGAGAATTCATACTACAACCTGTGTGTTTCAGCTGATCTGTTGGCTGGAGGAATTAGCTTTCTGAACCTGTACCTGTAGTCTTGGTATCTTCCTCAACAAAAGGATCTGATGCTTCTGCTGACATTATCAGGCTGACCTGGTAAATGATGGGCAGCTATGGCTCTTTTGATAAGATTTTTGGCACCTTTAGTTGTAGAACAAGCTATGTAAATGTTGAAGGTAGACACCCCTATAGGCAATCCATGAATCATTTAGCTGACACAAGGATTCAGGAGCCTGTGCAATCCTACTGGCTGAGGTGACTATAAATTCACCATTTGTAAAACAGAGTAAATTTTCTGTATGCCTTAAAAGAACTGAAGGACTATGAAACCAGAAGGGGAAATGTAACCATAACTCACAAGCAGCATTTAAGGAGGGAATGTTAGTTTTGATTCATCTTCCTTGGATTGCAGGACAGGTGCTTCTGAGAACTCGTTTGTGAGCATTTGTTAATGAGTGTGGCTGTTTTAGAGGTGAATGAGGGTTGGATTTAGCTAGATGTCAAAGGGCCTTTTGCCCATATAAGCTGTTAGAGCTCTCCTGTGTTTCAGCTCAGGACAGTTTATACACAAACCAGGTAATGTACATGTAAATAGTTGCATTTGTTCTTCTGTCATACTTATTAAAGCTAAGTGTTGACTTTCCAATTGTAGCTCTAAAGGTATCATTGACTGTATAATCTTTAAAGCACAGAGTTTTTAAACTCTTCACTGAGTGGTTACTGCAGTTTGTGTCATGCTTCAAATACAGTTCACTTAGATTGCTACAAAATATTGAACTCAAGAGGCCGAATATGACTAATAATGGCAAGCTCAGGGTCATGACCCTTTAGGAATCTGTACATCTTCATTGGAAGTCTTTTTTTCAGGTGAGTGACTTGGGAATAGAAAGTTGTGGCTTTTAGTTGTGCACTGCTGGTTTGTAATACCACTTCACTATTCTTCTAAGAAAGGGAATGGAGGCCATAGGAAGGCTCTGCTCTGCCTGGGCATGATTTTGATGTGCAATTGCTTTGTTTCTGTCTTGCTTTTTAAGCATGCTCAAAAGACTTAGCTTGTCCAAGTACACTCTTGTTAATGAGTGATGATAAGGCAGTACTTGCAGCCATTAAGATAGCACTGTAGAGAGCAAGATAAGGCTGGACCTTTTTGTGCTTGAAAGCTTTTTTTTTTTTTTTTTTTTGTCAAATAACTTCATTTGTCACTGTGCAATTTAAAGACTAACAATGCAAAGCAAAGAGCTTGGTTTTGCACCTTTCTGTTCTGAATCATTCTGCAATTGAGTGAGCTCTTCTGTGAAAGCTCTGGTGCTTTGCCTCCAGCTGAAAGGGATTTTTTTTTCTTTTTGGTAGACTGAGAATTGCATCTCAGCTGAGCAATGGGTGTTTCAGTGAAGGATTGCATGTGTGCTCTGCCAGAACCTTTTAGGTTACATATGAACTCAGTCTCTCACATGAATTGAGAGGAGAGGGTAAAATAGCTTTTAGCTACTGTCATCTGGATTTACCTTCTTAAAGTCTGTAGTTGTGTGTGACTCTTAAGGGTTACTGGAGAAAAAACCAGAACTTGTCACTCATCCTGTGGGAGATGTGGCATTTTGTCCTGAGCACGGTGGTGAAGGGCAAAAATTCTCTTCAGTTCTGGAAAAGAATTGAGTTTGTCTCTTTGAAAAATAAGAGAAGACCTGGGTTAGCATAAGCTTTTCTTGGCTTTTGCTATGTATGTTGTTTTTCAGGAACTTCTGAAACAGCAATGTTGTTCTAGGAAGTGGAGAGAATGTACCACCAGGTGGTTTTCTGACTCTGAGAGGAAGAGTCTCTGAAGAGACAAGGATAGGAAGGAAGGGGCTGCAGGCTGCTGATTGCTCTAGCATGGGTGGAGCTGCAGTGTAAAATAGGATTATCCAGGGAGTGGGAAATGTATTCTCTGTAAGAGTATACAAAAACTGCATGCAATTCCTATTGCTGCTGATCAGACCTGGGGACAGACCAACCCACCATCAGTTTGTGCAAGAGTTGTCTTGCAAGAGTGAGTTAGCTGCTGCCTACTTTTGAGAAACAAATTAGCCTTGTTTTGTCAGTTGTTAATGTGATTCTGACAGCACAGTCATAGGAATTATAGGAATTTCAAGTGTGATTTTGAATGGATAAATGGGTAATGCTTGAAGTGATAATTTGGGCACAGTGTCACTGGGTTTGCATCAGTAGTGTACATCTGAGCAGAGCCTACAGTTTGATGCATTATGTTAAGAAAGTGGATTTATGAGTTCTAAACCAGGAAATAAGCAAATACTGGTAAATTGTGTTTCAGTTTCCTGTTCAAAGGGGCACAATCGAGTTGCTTTGTTTATGTTTCCATCTAACCTTTCATGCAGTATATGGCTTGAAGGACTCTCCAGCACAGCAGTGGACTGGGAAGTGCAGTTTGTTCTTGGTTACACGTCATTCAGATTCTGGTGAAAGGCAAATTTCAAAATGCATATTTCAAAATGTCAGCTTTTTTGAAATAGCTGACTAGCCTACTCTCACATTGGGAGCACTTTTGATTGTCCTTGCTTCTTCTCAGCTGCCCGTTGTCCCATTCACTCAGCCATTTAGTTCAGTAAGCTGAAGAAGGGTAAAACCTGGCCTTTAGTTTAGGCAGGATCAGTTCTCTGTTCTGCTTCATAGCCATCACTTGGATGCCTCTGTACAATTGTGGTAGAGAGGGCATTTTCCTGGTGCTAATTCTCTGTAGAACTCTGGGCATGCTCAATCACACCAACTTCTGAGCTAGTTTGGTCATCACGGTGTTTTTACAATAGTTTTCAATGAGATACTTTAAAGTATTTTGCAAAGAGCCTTTAAAGCAAAAGGATTTATTTTAATTTCACTACTATTTGACTTTGCAAATTGGTTGTTTTGGTAATTGCACCTGCCATTGTAGTGGCTGATAGCTTTGTTTCTTCTGCAAGTACCTCATACTTCACTGGATTTTTGCTAAAGAAATTTTTAATGTATCTGGTTTGGTTGCTTCTAGTGAAAAATTTGAATTACTTGTCTTAGCTGAATTAAGTTTTAGATTTATCCACATTGTTTTGATGAGACTAAGTTTATTTTTCTTCTGATAAACTCAATTTTACTTTTAGGTAGTTTGCACAGATGCTTATGGAAATAACTTTGCAAAAGTAATATAGTTTCTTGAAACTTAATGTTTTATAAAAACATGAAAGCAAAGTTCGTGTTCCAAGGTGAGAATAATGCATGCTAGTGAAAAATATATTCAATTAAAAATCTGTTAAAATTTAATTAAGAAGGTAATTATAATGAAAGACAGACAGTCTGAAGAGGTCACCCTATTTACAAATTCAATAGCACAATATTAGTATTCTAGTACTCTTAATATGTATACAGAGAGTGGAATATGCCTTCCCAATTATTTTTTTCCACCTTGTTTTCTGTAGAAAAAGTTCCCAAAGATCCAGCTGTCTGTATAATTTACCTTGATTACTGCAAATTACACCAGCTGTCTTCATCTGTCTCCCAGCATTCCTAGAGCATTTGGAGTCAAAAGGATGAAGGATGCATCAATTACATGCACCATGCAACTTAATGATGTACAATTTTGACTACTGACTGTTTTCCATTCTTTTTTTGATTGGAGATCACTGGGTTAAGATCTAGGGTTATATTCTGTTTATATTCTGTTAAGATCTAGGTTGATATTCTGTTTATATTTGTGGTTTTAATAGTATTTTTCAAGTTATGTTTTGGTCCAAATGGTCACTTTAGATATTCTTAGCTGCTTCAGAATTCAAGGTGAGTAGTCATTGTGCTATATTGCTTATTAAGCAGCATCTGGAAATTTATTTAGCACTGCTTTGTCCAGTTGTAGCTCCATGTATCAGTGGTGGTTTTGGTTGCTTAATGTTTAAGAATATGGCATGTAATAATTCCTGCCTAGACAGAAGTGTTTAACATAATTTGAGTAATTTTTACAGAATAGCATGGATGATGCTTGCAAACACTTTTTGGCTTTGCTTTCCCTTGCTCTCCCCAGCAGAGAGAACTCCCCAGAACTATTTCACTTGCCCTGAGAGATCTTAGGGCAAGCAGCCCATGAACTCAGCAGTATTTTACTCACACATCTGTTTTCCTGTGTGACTGTAAGAGGGTTCCATTCTTGCTTCTTGCCTGTGCTGTAGAAAATTACCTGTGATGCCCATTTAGTTTGTGGGAGGTGCTGCATTTCCTAGAGAAAAGGATTTCTTTTTCAAAGTGGTTTTTCAGTTGTTGGGATTTAATCTTCAGTGTGTGTAAGACTTGGCACTGGGGAGGAAATTTCAGTCCTTTCTACAGAATAGTTGAATCATTTAGGCTGGAAAAGATTTCTTAAGATTGAATTCAGCCAGTGACCAAACTGCTGGGTAGTCCATGTTCTAAGTGCCTTGTCTGTGCATCCTTTAAATATGTCTAGGAATGGTGACTAAGCCACTTGCTGCAATGCTTGATAACCCTTTCAGGGAATAAGTATTTCCTAATATCTGATTCAAACTTCTCCTGGCTCAAGTTGAGGCCATTTCTTCTTGTGCTGTTATTAGTTATGTGGGAGAAAAGACTGATATCCACCTCACTACAGCCTCCTTTCAGGTAGTTTTAGAAAGCCATAAGGCCCCTTACAGGGTTGAATGCTTTTTAAGTAGTGAGGAGGAGCTGTCCTTGAGTTATGGAGAGGTCATTTTAGTTTGATTGTTGAAATTTGATGTAAAAAACAAATTGCCTGAGTATTGAAGAAAGGGAATAAAATATTAGAACAAGGAACTCTTGCTTCATTTGAGTGACTGTAATTCAGAAGTATTTATTATACAAGCACATGAATTAGTGGAGAGTTTGTTGTAAGTTAGATTTAGTGCTTATGGAAAGTAAGCAAACAGACCATTAATCTAGCTTGATTCAGATGGGCTTAAAGTAAGCATTCATAAGACAAACTATATCTAATCAAAGAGGCTAATATAGAGAGCTTTGACACTGAGAAGTTACAAGGAGCAAGCATGGCTGCTGTCATAGCCATAATATTGGTACTATTAAGTGACTAAATAGGGAGTAACCTCAAAATGCATTAAATATTCTGACATCTTCATTAGTGGGCAGGCAGACATTTATACCAAGTCATTGGGACAAGGATAACTGCCACTTGCATGCTTCTCTCTGGGATTGTCTGTTAAGTACTGTATGCTTCTTGATCAATCAGGAAGAATCAAAATAAAATAATTTTTAAAAAGTAATTTATAAAATGCATAAATGTTGTGGAATAAATGACCTTCAAATAATTTTTGTAAGAGATTGACTCATGGGGAGGAGGGTTCCATTACCATTGTCTTAAATTGCAGGCAATATTTGTTTTATTTGAGCAATAGTGCTACTAAGTTGTTTGAGAATATGGTTGATTAGTGCAGCTAATCTTTTTTTTTTTTTTTTTTTTTTAATTTAAATTCTAGCTAGCTGGAGTGGCCTTCCTTGCAGCTGGTCTATGGGCATGGAGTGAAAAGGTAAGGATAGAAATGACTGGTCTTACTTAAGAGGCTGCCCCCTCCTGCTCCATTAAAACTACTTCCTCAGGAAGCAGTGAAAGTTAAATGTAGCATCTGAGCTCAGGAACATGTTCAAATAATCTAAACTGAGTTTAGTTGGAACTTGCTTATTGTCCCTGATCAGGAGTTAAGCTGTGACCTTTGATATTCAGTGCTTTTCTATGAACTTGTAAGAGCAGGACACTAGGGAGAATTTAGCCTTTATGAGCAGGTTCTCAAATCTGTATTTCTCTATCCACCTCCTTTTAAAAACAAATATTTGTGAAGAGTATGAGCTGTCTTTGTATTTAGAAAAGCACCACTAAATCTAAACCTGCATCTTTGAAGTACTTCAGAAAGATGCTCCCAGTCTGTTGGCCAGCTGTTGTCCACTTTATTCCCCATGAAGTGCTTGAGTGATTGTGTTTCTATGTAGAGGAACAAAACTGGGGGACATGATGTAGCTGAATAACTCTAAATTTTAGCAGAGATTTCTTATAGCTAAAAAAACTTCCTCAGTCAAAGGAAGCTGTGTGCACATAGACTCAGAATTCTCCTGTTTCAAGGGAACAGAATGATACAGGTGTGGAAATCAACGAATGGATGTAGTAGGATAGGTTTAATGAATTCAAGCAGTAGGAAAAAGTGACCATCACTAGATGCACTGATTTGCATCTCAATTTGGAGTGGAGGGCTGTTCAGTTGTGCTACTAAGTAAGACTTCATTTTTCCTCAATCAAAGTGGTTACATGCAGAGAGGTTCTGAGATTCCTCTGCTTTTTGGAAGTGAGCTTTTGATTTTAATTTTGAGGTATTTATTCTTCACCTACCTGCTCTCTATGTGCTTGCTACATTCTCATTACTATATAGTAAGCAACACACAAATGTGTTTGCCTCCTAGTTTGTTGTTACTAAAGAATTTTTTTTTCAACCCTTTAAGGAGGATGTTAAACTTGCCTTTCTGATGTTCATTCTTCTGTTTTGTAGAAAAGCACACAGGATCTGTGTGGTTGGAGACTAATATCTTCACTTGTTAAATTTGCTTTATGGTACACTGAAGTTACTAAAAGGCAAGGGCAGACTCTTTCTGTCTTTATTTTTTTTAAACTTTGAGCTCTTTCTGCTCTCTGTGCTATCTTGCAAACAAATGCTTCAAAGCCTTTCCTGTGGTTTTGAACTTCTGTATGGCTCATGAAAGCTGTTTGCTATTTCTTATGTCAGTTGGTCTGTGCTGTGTTTTTAGTCTTTCAGAGTAGTGCCATTCTTCAGCCAGTAGTGCCTGTGTTTTACAGATAAACATCTTGGTGAACAATAGATGGGGAAGTAAGAGAAAAACAATGCAGAAACTGTGCTGCAGTGGTAAACCCAAAGACAAACTACAGGTGGTGGAAGAGTTCTGAACATCCTGTCTCTTACCACAACATGCAGTACATTAAGTCCATTTCATTTCTTTGATTTTTCTCTTTTCTTTGTGCATTGGGACTACACTTCAGATTAATTCCTGAGCAGTCTTTTTCTCTGGCTATAAAGCCTGTGCTTCTCTTTTGGCTGATAATATATTGATATGAGAATGCTGGTTTGTGAGAAGTGTTGAAAATACTACATGGAAAAAAGTTACCATTCTGACTCCTCTTATTTGATTAAGATCCAGTCTCTCTAACTGCTGTATATAATTGGCCTATCCTTGTAACTGGCTTTAGTTATTTTGAACAGTCATGTAAAAATGAGCTTGCATAAAATCTGAAGTGTCATTATCTGTCAAACAAAAGATATTTCAAATCTTACAAAGAATGAATTATTGTGAAGTGTTGGAAGAAAGAAGGTGAATAACAGCCCTTCTATCAGGAAAAGTTTTTATTGTTAGAATGGTTTCAAGGAGGATACAAAGGAAGATCTGGAAAACTAGAGGCTAGCCAGCCTAACTTCATTTCAGCAAGTTCATGGCTAATAACTGAGAGGGAGTAGTCGGTTTTCAAATCAAGACTGTTGCTTAGAGGGACTTCAAGAGCAGGAGAAATAAATCACTGTTCCATATGACTGAGAGAAAGACCTAAAGTGTGAGTTTTGTTACAGTCTGATGTGGACTGCAGGTATCAGGCTGCACTCCTGTGTACCTGAGGAAATCTGTGTTGTAAAGGGCAGCCTGTTTGTACCAGGTGCAGATGGCACAGGCAGGAGTGTCTTTAGTGAAGTGGGTATGGTGGGATGAGAGTTTTCTGAATTAATTCCCTTGTTTCATCCTTCAGGACTTTTGACTTTTTTTAGGCAAAGTCATCATCATAGCCTTTTTTTTAAAAGAGCATGTTATATACATTAAATGTGAACATGAAGAAAGTGTTGTGAACCAGTGACATCTGAGGTTGAATAATAATGCCCAGTTCCTGCCAACATCTATTTGTAGCATGCTTTGATCAGAGGAAATTGTCTTGAGCAAGTGAGATTGTCTGAAAACAAAAAGCTGGAGTCTGGGTGTGGGCAGGAGATGGCTGGCAATAGTTTTGTATGTTTCAGCATCCTGGCCACACAGTGTTTGGTGTCACAGCATGTTGATTCTACAAGGATGCTGCATTAGCCCATCTGATCTTGACATGTGGTTCTTGATTGTGGGGTCTGAGCCAAGGTTTGATTAGGTGGGACTCTCATAATTGACTAAGCTTGTTAGCTAGCTGTGAGGTGTAACAGTTTTTAAGAAAGAAAATGTGTGACTGGTAACACATTATCAACAAACTAGGGCCATTTTCTTTTAGCTTCTTTCATCTGTTAGTCACCAGCTGTTGCAAGGCAATTCTGAGTTCTACAGTTCAATTATTTTTTTTCTTTTCATCCCATCAGCCAGTTTTGCTAAAAACAGCTCTGTCTTGCTGCTGCCAAATTAACAGCTCTGACAGAATCTGTTATGGAACATACAATGAAAGAAGATGGAGTCCTGTGTATCACTGTAGTGCTGTTCATCAATGTCTTCCAGCTGATGGAGTTTCTCCAAGGGCACATTTTCTTCTAATGCCTTATTTTGAAGATTTTATTTTTGTTAATTAAGCAGTTGAATAAGAAGTGATAGGGAATTTTTCCAAGGTGTTGTCTTAGGATGTATATCCTTTGCACTTAACTCTAGAATGGGTATCTGGGTAGAAAGATGGGAATTTGCATTTTATTGGAAGAATTAGGCAGCTTATTGCAAGTGTCTCTGATATTTTTCTCTCACACTAAAAATGGTTAGTTTGAGAATATACTTTATAAAGAAAAAATTAGCGAACATGTGATGATGGGATATTGCTGTGTTGATTTTTGTTATTTGTTTCAAAAGTAAAAATATTTCCATATAAAATGTTCTGTGTATTGTTGATGATTGTATGATGAACGCTCAGACTACTGCAAGGCTGCATGGGTGTCCCTACAAATCATTCTCATGAGAGTTTTCCTTAGTTTGTCCCTTCTTTCTTCTGTATGTTCCATCTTGTTCTTGCACATCACATGAGAATCCTGTTATGTGTATTTGATGGAGTTGTAATAGCAGCTGGTGTAATAACTTTTCAAAACCTAATCTAGAAAGTAAAAGGAAGGTTTTCATTCTTATCATTACATTCACGTACATTTGGCAATCTAGGCAGACAGGCTTCATAGCAAAGATTATTGTCAAGATAAGTGATTCCTGGATAGTTAACAAAAAAGAAAATATTGTGTCTGTTAAGCAAATTGCAAATATAGAGAATAGATAACTCCTTTTGGTGTAAGGATTTTTATCAGAGTGAAAGGGGAGTGTTTAGACTATACTTTTATATTTCTGAAAGAGTTTGGAGGAGCACTAGTAAGACTGTGTCACTAGAAGGGTTGTAACTAAAATGAGAGGAAAAATCTACTTCTCTTGAAAACCAAAGAGGTTATTTCCCTCTTCAAAATGTCTTCCATAAGGTACTTTGTCCTTAGAATGTCTTTCCCTTTCTCCCACTTAAACATTAGGATTAGAAAAATTTTCTTAATTTATTTTTTAGACCATGATATTGGAGTGCCCTTCTGATTGATGCATTTCAAGTTAATATAAAACATTAATTCTTTTGCCTCGAACTAAATGAACATTCAGTGATAGAATTGAGCTTTTGGCACCATCTTGTGGAATTCTGTTTGGCAAATAGACCTAGGGAGATGTAATCTGAGAAACTGACTTATTAAAAGAATTGCTAGCTATAACTTTAATACTTCCTCTGCTGGGGTGAAGAAGATTGGTATTGTCAACGACCATTTTACAACAAGTTTTTTTGGTTGGTATCACTATTGGCAAGTTCAAGGGTTTGCAACCAGTTCATTCAGAATCATGTGGAAATCATCCAGAAGGAATGCTGAATGAATAACGTGCCTACAGTGGTCACATTCTGTTCTGGTTTGTTCTTTCAGGGCGTATTGTCTGATCTGACAAAGGTGACTGGTCTTCATGGTCTGGACCCAGTGGTGCTTGTCTTAGTGGTGGGAATAGTGATGTTTACTTTGGGATTTGCTGGTTGTGTGGGAGCACTGAGAGAAAACATCTGTCTGCTGAAGTTTGTAAGTAACATCATTACATGAGGGAATTATGATATGTGTGAAAGCTGCAAATGATGAAGAACTGTGAGCAAACCCAGATAATTAATGATAGAATTTGGTTTGTGACAAAGTATATATCAGTAAACTGATATTGAAAGCAGGGGTGGTTCCAGCTTACCTATTTTCCTCTTTGTGGAACATGTTCTTCCTTGCCTTTTTATATTTGTTCTGCTCTGCAGTGATGTTAGAGTAGGTATATCAGAATTTAACGCTATGATGTTATGGAACATGCCTAGTCAGTTGGGAATTACTAAAGAATATAGTATAGTGGAACAAAATCCCTTAAAAGCTAAAGTTTCTTGTACATGTTGGCAAAACTTTGGGACTTCAGTGTCTGATGTAAAATTTCTTAAATGGCTGTTTTTGTACTGAGGCTGCTTCTTTGCTTTAGATCTGAAAACCGCTAAGCTGGACCAAAAAAAGTCTAAAAAAAGATATTATAAAATTAGAAACAATCCAAGAGGTAATATCAAAACTTCTTTAGCCCTGTGTTTTACAGATTCTTATTTATTATTGTTTTCACTGCTGTGCATAATGGCTGTGTCTGATGCTCTTTTTACTGTCATGTTCAGGTGATAAAAACAGAAGGATAACTTTGCCTCTTGGGGGATTGCTTTGTATTCTTACTGTGCTCAGTGTCCATGCTGAATCAAAATTTGAACCCAATTCTGTCTCTGTTTCTGATGGTAAAGGGATGCATTCAAAACTTATATTTTCTAATTTAGGACTTTTGTTTTTTACAGTTCTGTGGAACAATTGTGTTCATATTCCTGTTGGAGCTGGCAGTAGCAGTTATGGCTTTCCTGTTCCAAGACTGGGTGAGGGACAGGGTAAAAGAATTCTTTGAGAATAACATTAAATCATACCGAGACGACATTGACCTCCAGAACATCATTGATTCACTACAGAGAATTGTAAGTTCATATCCTGTCACTTCTTTGATGCCTTCTAGAGAATATAGATTTAAGTTTTCATTTTTTTATAGATGTTTTGTAGATAATAGTGGAGTGTCACAGATATGTTGGTTTTCTTCCTTCTGTATTGAAAGCAGCAGGGAGGGAAGATATCCCGAGATCCAGGCTTGTTCTGATGTACATGCTGGGAGCTCTCTCAGGCATGCATCTGCCTTTGACCTTTCTCTTTGCTCCCCTTTCCCTGCTCCCTAAGAAAAAGCTTTCTCTTAAAGAAATTTTGCAATGAAGCTGATTGTATCTGACAATTACATCTAAAGTGATAATTTTTTTGATTTTGCTTGACATGCTGACACCTGTTTCCAGGAGCAGTATTCCAGATGTTATGCTTTGATTTCATAGAGCCCTTTTAGTGTCTTACTATTTTTTTTTTTTTTTTTTTTTACTTGTTTGGAAGTATTTTAGAGATAATTTATCCATTGAGCAGACTTCTGGAATGTATTTCTCTGTTGCAGAACCATTGCTGTGGTGCCCAAGGTCCAGAAGACTGGGACTTTAACATATACTTTGACTGCAAGAGTGAAAGCAAAAGCCGTGAGAAGTGCGGAGTTCCTTTTTCCTGTTGTATACCTGATCCTGCTGTAAGTTGTTTCCTGGCTTTGTTTTTGCTCTGAGGTTGTAAAGTTATGACAGGAAGTACTTCCTGAATAAGGTGTTGAAGGGCTTTGAGGTGTCCTAAATGACTAAAAATTACTCTTGTGCAGACAAACTTTTTTTGTGTTTCTGTTGCATTCTTTTTAGACATGGCAACCTGGATCCCTGGCCTTTGTTCCTGGCTTGAAAGGAGCCAAGAGCCCTAAGTGTGTTTGCCCCAGTTGGGAATTAATGTTTCACCACCCCTCTGCCAGACAGGCAGGAGTAACTCCATTTGCTGCTTGTTTGTCAGTAATTAGTAAACTACTAGTGTCTGAAGTTTAAAGCTTCTGAGTCAATCCTTGATTTTGGCAAGGTTTAATTTGTTTTACTAAACTTTGTGAAGCTTGGTGACCCTTACAGCAGATGCCAACATGTGGAGGTAGGGGCTCCTATATAGTGCTTTATGGTATTGCTGGGAATACTTACAGCTCAAAATCCATCCAGCAATTCTTGTGCTGAGAGAGAGCTATTGATAAATTATATTTAATACCTGATAGGCTTCTGATTATACTGGAAATCAGCCAAGGAAAGCCTTTGTCAGGGACGTATTCCATATTCAGATTCCCCAGTAATTATTTTCTAGTTTAGTTTGCAGCAGTACTGTTTAACTGCATATTTTTCTGGTGCTATATTTAAGGAGGCAAAAGGATGCTTAAATCTGTTTAATGCGAGATTCTGTTATATTTCAATATAACTTACTATGCATGTTGTAAATGCAGATGTCTTCCTTGTGTGCTGGCAATGCAGTTTTCATGTTAAGAAGTTGAATGCCAAGTAATAGAAGCAGCTGAGATTTCTGGTGCAGGATATCATCTTGCTAGTACACATCTTTGCTTTGTCATTAATTTTCTTGTATTCTGCTAGGGCTTTGTTTTTGCTAAAAAATGCTTTTTAAAATGGTCAGCTCTGACAATTCTGATATGTTTATGAATATAAAAGATAGAAAAACTAACTGTGAACAGAAGTGAGTAGAAGTCAATAGATTTGTTTATTTAAAATCTCTTTTGCTTTGCAGCAAAAAGTTGTGAATACACAGTGTGGCTATGATATCAGAAAGAAGGTAAGGTGCTGTGTCATGTTCTGTGCCTGCATAGACAAAACTGTAAAAGTGGTGGGATTGCTGATAGATGCCAGTTAAAAATTCTTGGAACTAATGACTATGCTGCATCATACTACAGATAGAGCAAGGTAGACATTGTCCTTTACTTAAAGTAAACTTCTACTGTGTGAAGGTAGAGAAAAGAAGTGGGGAAGGGTGTGTTTCAAAAAGGGGTAGGACTTGGATTTCAAATGTGTGTTTCAATTACCAGTTGTAATAGTCTAACTCTGCTGATCTATTATCTGCTAATTCTATGGTGTTTCTAATGCCTGAATTTTCAGGAAGATACAAGTATCAAGGTCTAAGCTACCCTGATTCAAATGTGTATTTTTGAAGTGTGGTTAAAAGCTTTACTGCAAAAGTGTCAAAACATTAGCTTAGCTAGATCATGTGATTGATCTTATAATAAACTTGAGCAGAAAAGTAATATTCTTATTCTTCCTTTCTACATTCAGAGCAAAAGTCAATGGGATGATCAGATTTTTGTCAAAGGATGTATTCATGCACTTGAAGCTTGGTTACCTCGAAATATCTACATTGTTGCAGGTGTCTTCATAGCTATCTCACTGCTCCAGGTTAGTTGTTATTTTTATGGTTCTTAAAAAAAGTCATTTTTGCAGATACACACCTGCTGAAGGTAAAAGGAGTTATGGACAGAGGTAATAAATATTTTGAATGTGAATTTTTAGGTATGAGAAGAGTATGGCACAAGGACCAATTATAGTAAAGGGGAGTTAGTGTTAAAACACCTGTTGCTCAAAGCAGTGAAGGTCATAATAAAAATACAGTGTAATAACAGTAATGTGTGATAATTGTACTATATGATGATTATATAAAATATTCCTTGTGTTTCAATGTCATGGAGGAGGGGGAAATCTGCTGTCTGCTCCAGTAGATCTGAGCTCCATCCTTCTATCACAAACCTGAAATGACTAAGATGCAACCTTGTCCTTCATGCTAAGATTCCCTCAGTCAGCTCTAAGTTTATAGCATGCTGCTCAGAAAGGTTAGGATGTAAGAGCAGGGAAATAGGTGAACAGGTTGCAAATGTGATGTTAGCAGAACCAGATGAAAGAGTTGCTGTGATTTGTTACCTCATCAGTGCTTAGTACATCAAAGAGAGCTGAAATTCTCAATAAAGCATGTTAGATTGCTGCTTTCATTGTGGCAGTTGTTTGCACTGCTTTAATTTCTAAGCTATGAAATTCCTTCACTTCAGTGGGAAAAATAAATGTGTAAATCTGCTACAGAAAGTATTTTCCATGAGTATTGAGTGCTAGCAAAAGACCTTTCTTCATCTCTGGTAGTACTGCCTTCCATAGCTTAGGGTTTGATATATTTTTATCGCCATCAGGTGATAGTGCTTCCATGGGTTTGAGAAAAGCTGTGCTAAGGGCAGCACCTCTTGCTAGGAAGATAGTCAAGTTTAATCTTTTGGCAGTGTGTTGATTGACAAGAACTTTACAATGTTGTTCTTTATTCATCTCCCGAGGCTCTGTGAAACCACTTTCAGTTACTTGTATTTTCTAATTGGGTCGGTCTTGTGCATTAAGCTGTTTCACAGTGAGACTGAGAACTAGACATAACCTGACTACATTTAAATGAAATCTTTTAGCTTTCCAAAATGGAAGTTTTATATTATTTTGAAGAATGTTTCTGGAAATTTGCTGAGTTACAAATTTATCCTCAATTTGTAAAGTAAGATTTCCCTAAGAACTGACATGAATGTTAAAATTTCAAATTTGAAATGTCTCTGATTAATCTGGTACTTCTCTAACTGTTGTCTATGACCAGAATTTCATTTTAATACAGGTAATTGTACATTCTGTCTGTATTTTAAAAAACGGATCTGAAAACTGTCTGAGTTGTTACTCAAAGTTGTGGAATGAATGAAAGTGTCTGCTTTGTAGCTTTAGCAGTAGGCAAGGATGTTTATGGCACTCAAACTTGGTTAAGAGGATTTCTTCTAGCTCTAAGGCATCTGGAAGCTTATTATTTGGAATGCTGCTGACGTTTTACATGAAAGCATCTTTCTCATGAGTTTTATTAGCTGCAGGATTCTGTTGCCTTTATTACCTTTTAGTAATAGCTGTGCTTTGGTGTATGATCCTGGCTATGAAATGATATCTGAACCTGCAAAAAAACCATCTTGCAGACGGGTACAAGTGTTTTATCTCACAAATGGTATGTTTTTTATCTTTTTAGATTTTTGGGATTTTCCTAGCCAGGACATTGATTTCTGATATTGAAGCTGTAAAGGCAAGTAATGCCTTCTGAATATGAAAGCAGATGCATGTTGCAAGACAGTATATGTTAAGATTATTGATTGAACATCAAGGCAGAAGAAATGCACAGACCATTAAATACTCCTGTTGTTAAAAGCCTTATGTGGATTTTTTTTTACCTGCTCATGTTTTTTGTTAGAAGCTGTTACAAAAAAACCAAAAAAAAAAAAAAAAAAAAAAACGCCAAACACATGCTGTCTACCTTTTTTCTAACAAGATAACTCAGTGCACCAGCATTGATCTCTGAGGAAGAAATGGAATTCCCCAAGACATCGAGAGAACAGATTTTAAAGACTGTAGCAGGGAGACATGAAACTGCTGTAAACCCTTTCCTTGAAGGAATGCTATGAAGATTGTTCTGTCTTCACTCCTGTCATCTGTCTTAAAATATAATCTTTTCAAATGGCACATGCTGATTTCTTCAGAACCTTGCAATCATGTTAATCTCTACAGTAGACTTCTCCAGTCATTTTCAGCAAAATATCTAGCAACCATAATTGGAAATTGGGAAAAAAAAAAATCACAAACTCTCTAGATCTTAAATTGATTTTAGGTTGTGCAAACCCTGTGCCATTTTGAAAAATGCAAGCCAGTTCCCAGGGTGGGAAAAATCTGACTATCTGTAGCATTAAGTCTTACAAATCTCCATTTCAGCCAAGAGAGTGTAAAGCCCTGATGCTGTTTCCTGTCTGAGAAAAATGTAAATATTCTTTATTTATAGAAGAAAAACCTCTTTAAAAATGCTTATCCTTTCAATGATCAGTAATATCTTAACAAAGTGCTGTCTGCATACACTTCAGAATGCAGCTTGTTTCAGTAGGTAGCAAGCATGCTGTGCTAGCTGTTGATGGCTTTTGTTATTCCTCTTTCTCTCACAACTGCTATGTTGATCTTCACAAGTCTTTAACTGCCACTACCAGGACTGATGAAAGACTTACAAATTCAGTGTTAATCCTTACTGAAACACGTTTTTTAAATAAGGAAGTACAGATTTAGCAAAAGATAGAATTGTTGAATTTTTAAGTCTTGTATAAAGCAATTGAGCCATCAGTTCTGCCTGGTTCATGGTTCAAATGTGAATCAAAACACAACCAGAATGATTTCTTCATTCATTTTCATGAAGCTGGACTAGTCCCCCTTGTGTAAGGGTTTTTATTTTAATCAAGACAAAAGTAAACTCTTCTTCCAGTCCTCCCTTTCTGGGGGGTTAGTAGATGGATCTGTAGTTCAGTAGGAGTTTCAATCTCTTCTGTGAGACTTTGGTGTTGTACTCTTAGCTGTAAGGTAAAAGCATGTAGCTGAAAAGTTCTTGGAAGTATCTGTAGCTGTCAGTTTTACTGTGGGCCATATAACTAACATTGTTTACTGCTTCCAGTAACACCAGGTTTTTCAGGGAGAGCAGGTTCATTTACAGTGCCTAACACAGTGTAAATTTTAGAAAAGTATCTATTTTTATAATGGTATTTTACTATATGTAGTGTGCCTGGAGGTTTTAATACTTGTATTTCTAAAGTATATGGCTTTCTTTGGAAGCCAGACTTTTAAATATATTATGTCCTTTTTTCTATTATGCATGTATTAACAAACATTTCACTGGCAAAAGTGGATCAACAGTAAGAATCTGTGTCTGGTTGATTGTCCAGACATCCTTCTAGCTTGTAATCTGTGAAGCACTTCAGACAGTGCTCATGTGTACTTCAGCTTTCATAGTTCTTTTTCTGGCCAGTGATTGAGACACAACAGGAAAAGGAAGCTTGTCTAAGGATGGCTGATTTCCTTACAGTAGCAGAGAATAGCTTGCTATTAACTCATCTGAAAACCTGAAAGTAAAATGGCTAGAAGTGCACTGTGACTTTTTAAACTTTGGTATACCACAAGAAAACAATAGCAGTAGATCACTGAGGGGAGAGCAAGAGGCATTTCTTCTGTAAAGCCATGAATTTGAGGTCTGTATATTACTTATTTGTTGAATTTGATCTACGAGGAGCAGCCAGAAATGTGTGATTGTACTATGACTTGGCAAGCAGCAGAGCAATGGCCAGCAAACTTTGCTTTAAATTCTGGTGCTTGAAACTTCACAACACCTCACCAACCAACTTACTTGGTTATGTGTGATAATCTGATATATGTAAAATTGGAGAGGGATGCTTCTATTTGGAACTTCTTAGTAATAAAACATTGCATTGAAAACACCAGCTAGGGAGTACATTCCCCTTTGCCAGTTCTTGACACAGCCAGCTCCTAATGCTAGGAAGGAATTCCAGCAGTTTGGTGAAAATCATTCTGGTGTCAAAGGTGGCTGTGGAGTTCATACACTGAAATTAGCTGCTGACAAGAGCCAGCATTACAGATTAGGTTTCCAGGGTCTGCAAATCTTGCCAAGTTACCTGAAGACAAAGTAATACTTGTGGTTTTTTTAAGTACTATTTGTATACAGACCAGAATTTAACAGAAGTATTGTCTTTCCACAGTTTATTCTTAATGGCTCTGGCCATATTAGCATCAGCCTTTATATCAGTGTTTCAGTTATTTGGAACTGAATTTGAGAGAAGTTCAATTTATTTGAGGATCTTTCAGTTCAAGTGATTTTTCTTTTTTGCCACTGTGGATAAACTTCTCTGTGCTTATTCTTTATAGTTTTTTAAATTCTGGGGCTCTAGGTTGTTTTGTCCCTGTATGTTTGAACGATGCCCATACATGGCTATTACATGTGTAATTTCAGACTTGTAATGGAAATTTCTACTTAAATTTATTTAGCACCTTTTCTGTGGACCTGCAGTGATTTCATGGCTAAAGGTTTAGGTTATGGTCTAAAAAAAGTCTTGTCAGCAAAAGCAGTTTGGGTGTGAGCCTGCCTCTAAAGCCTCAAAGGAAAAGTAATTCAGTGATCTCAGAGAGAGGTTTGATACATTGCTGATGCTGAGATTTCAGCAGTTGCGTTTGGAACAACTTCACAAACACTACAGTGGAACCAAGGTTTTTCATGAAGATGTCAAATGAGGTCAGACTTGAAGAACTGAACTGAGAGAAGCAAACTTCAATGTGATCACTTCTATTTCTCAGAAATGAGCACAATTTATTTCCGTTAAGCAATGTATGTATCTGTCAGTCTGTTTGACAGTGCAGCTGCCTCTGTTTTTATTGATGTAACTGCATTTGGACACAGTTTCCCTGTACATGAAGAGGAGAATGAATAAGCACTGAAAAAAGTGCAGTGACCAAAGGACCTTGGGCTGCCTCGTGAAAACCTGAATGTTTCTTCCCAAGAGGTCTTTAGCTTTGGTGATCTCATGCAGTGCCATGTGGACAGACGTGTGCTTCCAGCCCGTGGAGCTTGATGTGGCCATTGATTTATGTGTAAAATTGCCTTGGGTTTTCTCTCCCCATTCCATCCTTCCCTCCTTCTTCCCCTTACTGCCTGTGCATTGTCATGCAGTGTGAACTTTGTTCAGCCACTTGAAGGGGAGCTCCTGTCTCCTCTTCTGAGATGGCTTTTCTGAGTGACTTTCAATATATTTTTTTTTCTCAAGCCTTAAATTTGATTAAATAAAATTTAATATTTTCTACTCCTGAGTTTGATTCTTGAAATTTGTTGCTTCCAGTCACTAATATTTCACTCTCAAAGGTTTAGGCTTGCCACTGAGACTGCAGTTTGTGGATAACTCAGTAATGGTCAAGGTCCAGGGGTACTTGTTTTTTTGTATTTTACCGAAACTAATTATCGATATTTTTTCTTTTCAGTTTGGGCTGTTGAATAATAGATGAGACTAATGCTTTACTCTGCACTGTTAATGGAAAGCCATAAACAAGTGAAGAGCTGCAGAATGGTGTAGAGTAACTATTAAATAATCTCTGGACATCAATAAAAGTTTAAAGTGCTGTTTTTCTTTTGTCTTATGTGGTCAAAACTTTTGTGTGTTACTCAACAAATGACACTTCTCTGGGATGGTTTTATGAAATTCCCTTTCTCAAGACTACTCAAGAGTGATATTTGGTGGTGAGTGTAGTGGGCTAAGTAGTGTTACTTGGTTTTGCAAGTAGGAAATCTTTTGCAGGAGCGAAGTTGGCATGTTTGTTTGCAGACATAAGCCAGTTGTTCTCAAATGGAGAATGTGAGGCCTTGTTGACTTCTAAATACAGTTTGCCTTGTAATAGGTTTCTGAAGATCAGTGCTTGTTTATTTTTTTCCTCAGTAGCTTTTCTGCTGGCTAAAAAAAAAAAAAGTAATTGCTCCCAAGCTTTTCAGTTTCTACCACTTAATGGTTTTGAATTTGATTTCCTAGGTCTGGGTAGCATGACTTTTTTACCATTATCTAAAGTTAAACCCAGCTTCTCTTATGGATGATAATGCAATGCTGGCTGCCTTCACATCCTCACCCCTGCCCACTTGTAATTTCTGACTAGCTTTATTTCTGTGTCTTGTCCAAGCACTGTGCTCACTGACTGTGGTTTCTTGTTAACTTTGCTTCTGCAGGGTTTCATTCCAATAGGTGCAACTCTGAAATCAGGACAAGACTGAAGCCTCAAGTACTTAGGAATGTAAATTGTGACAGGAGCAGGTATGGTTTCAGAGGCAAGCTTTAAAATTGGAGATTGAAGGGAGAGTTAGCTTAAAGATAGTTTTGGTTTTAGCATGTTCACCCAACAGTTGGGCTCACAGTGTGATTCACAATGTGCAGATGTTGAATTGGTGCCAGTTAGCCCTTTGCATTGTTTAAGATACAGCTTTAATCTAACTCATGTTTCAGGTAGTATGGTAAAAGCTTCAGACTTTTATATAATTATTTAAAAGTCCCATTGATACAAGAAAAATTGCAAGTGTGTATCCTAATCTCACAAATCCAAGGAGCTGAAAAATTACAATGTCTGGTAATTGCCTGTTGTTTCTTTTGTGATGTTTCTTAACACCATTTGCCTGACAGGACTTTCTCCTGCTGCTGTGTGTTAGTGGCTCAGTGAAGAGCAGCAGTGGTGCAATATCAGGTCAAAGAGTTGTGCAAATGAGGGTTTTTTTATACACAGCTTTCAAAGCAGGAGCTGCACCTGAGCTTCAGCAGTGCTGGTTGTGCAGCAGCAGCAGGGCAAATGCAAGGGTTGCCAAGCTGGTGTGTGCCTCAGCAGTGGTGCTGGGTTGCCATGTGGGGGAGGGAGGTTAGTGGGGTGTCTCTCCTCTCAAAACCTGCAATGTTGTGATGGCTTCCTTGGCCACATTTGCATTGCTGTGACTGCAGAGTTGCTCGAGGGTGTCTTTGATCTTGTCCTCTTCTATTTCTTGTCTCAGATCACCTGAATGGGAGATGAAATTATGACTTTTAGTTACCTGACATGGCATAGTGGCTCCTAGCAATTGTAAAGAGAAGTTTGGAGTACTTGCTGTTCATAATAAGCTGCCTCAAATAAAACATTTTTCTCAATAGATGCCCTTTCAGTCATTGGAAGTATTGGACAGATTAAAGCTTTTTTCTCCTAGTTGACTTCTAAGAACTGATTGACAGAGAAAAAGCAAATTCTGAAATTCTAATACAGGACAATTTCTAGCACTTTTTTACCTATATGCTTTTTGCTACTATTCCATATTAGTAAGACTCAACTCTTAGCCTTCCAGTTAGTCTATAAAATATTAAGCATATACATCTCTGGAAAAAGGTCTTTTAGAGCGTATCTGTTATGTCAATATTTCACAGCAGCACTGAAAGTTGCGAGTTCTTTATCCCTGTTGCAGTATCTGTGTGGCTATGGGGATAAAATAGAATATATTGCAAAATCCAGCTTGACTGTCAGCACAGGGTGGTTCCAGGAATTGAAAGGCAATTCACCTTGTGATCCATTCTTGCCTAAGTACGATTGTTATTTTCAATTTATGTAAAAAAAAAAATTTCTGTTAAGATGTGAGAAACTGCTGTGAGATCTTTGGACTCTTGGGTTCAAGCTATTCCTTTTCCTGTAGTGCTACACATCCAGCATAGTCCCATCCTGCTTGAAGCATTTTAAGTCTCCCCTGACAATGGAGTGAAACTGAAATCGTGCCCTTCACACACTTCACTGAAAGTCACTGTGTGAAGGCAGCTAAAATGGCTGCTTTATCTCAGCTTCTGGTTTGATCACAGCACAGGCAGAACAAATGCATGCCTGCCTTAGAGCATGGTACAGACTGTTTCTTTGGACACAGAAATGCTCTGGGATGCCAGGCATTTGTGCATGGTGAAGTTGGACAAAGCTGCCTTTACTCCAAGACTCTAGTTTTCCTATTTTGGGACTTGGTTATGCCACTGAGTCACTTGGAATAAAGCTTTCTTTTTTTTTTTTTTTTTTTTTTTTTTTTTTTTTTTTTTTTTTTTTATATTCAATTGATGATTTAATCGGCTTTTCATAGAGAAGGAAACTACTTGAGTATGATTTTTGGTAATCATTACAGAATGAACCTCTAATTTCCTTTACTCATTCACTGGATTATTGCAGGCAGCATATTTTGGTAACAGAAACCACTGGTCTTCATAACAAATATTCATCCTTTCACTACAGACAACTTAAAATGAAGTCACCTGAGTTAAGAAGTCTGCACAAAAGGCCCATTGAATTGTATTTCACCTCAGGACTTGTATTATCATCTCGTAGAAGTTTGTGTAAGTTTTGAACTAGCTGTGATTCTTTAAAAGATTCTTCAAGGGTTTCTGAAAGCATAAGCAAACAAAAAGTAACCCTGAGCTGTTATCTGAAAAGAAATTATAAAGTGAATATGCTTGCTTTTAAAAAAAACCTCTGGACTGGCTTCATTTCAAACTGGCTCTACAGGGATGCCTTGAGCATCTGTCTTTTGCACTGAAGAATTTCTGTGCTCTTTCCTGTACAGAATTTCTTTACAGAATTTACTCTTGAAGGCAGGACCAGTCTACTATTGGCTGTATATAGTTAACCTCATAGTAAATTAAAACCTGCAATGTTCAGTGCTAGAAATGTTGATTCCCATTAGTTGCCCAAATGAGTTATAGTTTTAATGGTAGACAAGCAGTAAAATGAGCTCTTCAATCTTGTTGGTATAGAAAATTACAAATTTCAAGTTTTTCCTTTCAATTTACCTTTTGATGTACATAGATTTCTGTGATGTCTCTCTATTGTAATAAATTGAGACCCATTTTCAAGTTATACAGGAAAAATTTGAAAAAATGTGTACATAACTGAAAGTTAGCTCAGGAAAAGTAGTTTGAATCATTACAGTTTTCTCAGTTTGCAGTTTCTACAATTCCTTTTTACTTATACTTGTCTGTCTGAAGATTATTTCTTCTACTTATAGTCATTGACAATTTGGGTATATAATTTGTCTTTCATTTTTCATCTCCATCAACTTCACTTTCCCTCTTTTTTTGTGTAGGTTTTTAGCATCACATTATGCTATTCAAATAGTGCCTGTCCACACAGCATGATAATTTGAGTCTATCCTAAATTAAAAAAAAAACTTCAGGGCATTCCCAAAGCCTGTTGATTTTATGATCTTTATTTCATGCTGAAGAGCTAAATCTAGACAAGAAATGTGCTTTTTTTTACATGTTACCTAGAATTAACAGCATGACAATTTTTCTTAATAATTGAGGGTCTTGGACAGATAATTGCTTTTAGGAGGAAAATACCTAAGTCAATGGCAGATGCTATTGCCAAGGCGTTCAGAGCCTCGTTCTGCATGGCAGCATGTTCACTTGTTGTCATGGAAACCAGATGCTTCACTCCTTGTGCTGCCTGGATGGCTTTGACCACTTCCTGTGAAAGCAAAGGTGAAACAGATGGAAATCTGATCTAGGAATACAGTAGGCTGAAAGAGGGAAATGAGATTGCACTCCTCAGCTTCTTAATAGAGAGAAATTATTTGTTTGATGCAGTGCAAAATGACAGTATTCAAAGACTAGTGATAACATTGCTTTTGGCGCTGATCATACATGCCTGCTTAGGGCTGGTCTAATAAACCTGGACTATCAATCCTTAGAATTAACTATAGATGCATATCTCTGAGATAAATACATATTTTGTCTTGTTTCAGTTAGTCCTTATTCCACTCTTTAATTTCAAGCCATCAATGTAGCAAGGATTAGTTTTGCTTTATCAAAGCCTGTGCAGAGAATATCTACTTTTTTAGTCACTGCCTCATAGTAAAGCATGGCTGGGATGCTTGTGTGTAATAGCAGAATTTACAAAAATCAGAAGACTGTTCAAAAATGCCAGCACATAAAGATCATGCAAGATTCATCCATCATGGATAAGTGGGTTCTTTGGAGCTTCCAGAGGATGGATGTTTAGGACAGCTCTGAGTTATTTTTACCATTTTAATTTGAAATTTGAAACATATTTATGGCCATAGAAAAGCTTTACCTGCTTAGCCTTTGCCAAGCCTTACTCAAGCAGGGTCAGTGTTGACAAGTGACAGTAAGTGACCATGGTGCTTGTTTCTGTGAGGGGTCTGTGCTTACAGAGTGCACAGGTTTCCCCCATACTGGTATTGAGGCAGACCAGAGAGGCTTTCACTGATAATATGGATATGCTGTTCAATCCCTAGCCCTATCTACAAGCTCTAAAAATACTTGAGAAGGGTGAGGTAGGGATGTGTCAGAGCAGAGGCTCTCGTACCTGGGAGCGGTTGTGGTGCAGGATGGATGCCAGCAGCCGGTTTGCCTCTGCGCAGATGCCGCTGTGGTCGCTCGCACTGCACCACTGCACCAGCCTGCTGAGCAGCTGGGGGTCTTGGCCCAGGATTTCAGCTGCATCAGCTGAAGAGAAAAGCATCACCCAGAGGCATTCAGAATCAGACCCCTCAGTCTGTCTGAGGATGTAGGGGTAACTGGGGCCATGGACCTGAGCTCAGCAACCTTCAAGAACTCTTAATTGAAGCATTGAACTTTTAAATAATCTTGGAAATATTTACCAAAGGATACTTTACCCAAGGGAATCATGCATGGGAAGGACAAAAAGATGCTCCAATAGACCTATCCTTTTAAAGGGTCTGCTGAAGTAGGGCCTAAAATTAGCAGCTTTTTGTCTCTGAAAACAAATCTTCTGTTACGATACTTGAGGGGGCCCATCCGTTTCCCACTTGGCTTTTGGCACTTGCACTTTGAGCCCTGCACAAATGTAATCATGGGCTCTTGGGAGCCTGTTTGTGCTGTTTTGGTGATAATTCATTACTGTTGGTAGTGTGGGAAGACAAGTTTTAGTAGAGCATGGCAGCATGTCACTAATTGGATGACCTGAGTCTTAAGAATCATTACCAGAAATTCCCCTTAGTGTGCAAGAGCCTTTTAGTTTGCATTCCCCTGTGTTTCAGAACCCTATTTCAAGACTTCCTAGAAATACTAATGTCTGTGGTTGACATTTGAAAAAACTTTTCCTAGGAAGTAGAACTCTAATTATGTTAACATCTGTAACAGAAAAGGATAGGTTTGATAGAAGCATCACCCTGCTCCTGTTCCTTTACCTGTCCCTTTCTCTGTGTGTTGCATTTCTTTTGTGATACACTTGAAGAATCAGATGGAGTATGCACCAGAAGGTCAGTGTCAATAAACCACATGATTGTTCTGGATATTTTCCAGAAGCTGTCAGTCAGCCTATACTCTGTTTTGGGGGAGGGAAATGGGGAAGTACACACATTTGCTTTTTAATTTGTCCAGTGTTCTAAGGAGCAATCCACAGGTCAGAATCCCAGAAGGAATCTGGGAGCTTATAGCCTGGCATACTTTGTTTTGAGATAAGAGTTACTGGGCATTGCACAGCTCCCTGCATGTTATCTCCTGTAACACTTGTTTCTAGTCAGATGTTCCTTGTTAGTCTGCAGAGATCACAGTAATCCAATTTAGTTCAGAAAGCTGAAGTAAGAGGCTGGAGGATGGAACCAGTTTGGGAGTTTTGTTGGTTCTTTAGTCAGTTTGACAGGCAACAGAGCTCCTTGAGATAAAACCCATTTATTTATTCTTAACAGGAAGACCTTTTAACTTAAAATTTATTCAAATTTGTCATTTTATAAGATTGACCTTTCAGTTGTGCTGAAAGTCCTTTGGCTACTGAAGTGCACAAATTATTCTGCTCCTCTGAAGCCCAGTGGTGGAAGAACCAGGAGTTAAACATCTCTAGAGTAATGAAGGTGACAGATCTGCCTGCAGTTTTCTGTGGTTAGGAGGAAACCTACCTCTTCTAGTCTGCAAGCCTCATCATGCCTGTTGATAGTCAGAGTAATGAATTTATTCTAGATAAGGCAATTAATTGATTTAGTGTGGACTTCTTAGTAGATGTGTGTTCATAAGTTTCAGGCTGAGTTAATTAAGAGCAACATTAACTCATGGGTAAACAGAATAGAAGGTAATTAAAAGTGAGAGAATTGTGTGTTCATAGATGGGAGTGGATAAACTTTGAGTCTCCTACATATTTTATTCTACTTTACATTTTGATAATTACATTGTTTCAGATTCAGAAGTTGTACCTTGTGCCAAACTTCAACTTTGTATTAGGGCTGGTAAATAAAATAAAGATAATTTAGTGTCTGATAATTTAAATCTATGTTACTGTGATGTCTCAATTTTAAATGTTAAGTGCCCTGTCACGATTGAGATATAACTTTGGAGAAATGACCTTACAATGACCTTACAATGACCTCTTCAAAGCCTCAGAACAAGAAATGCTAAGTTTCTATGTATTTTGTAATGTTCATTTCCTACCACGGTGAAATGTAAGTGAAAGCAGCTTTTCACTGGACTGGAAGTAGTGCAAATTAATTTAAGGACTAGATCTAAATTTTCTATCATTCGTGTTAATTTGATGAAAGATGCAAATAGTTCTCATAATAAGTTCCCTTATAACTAATGAAGTGATGTCTGTAATTGTCCTATGTCAATTATCACTTCCCATCACAAAATGGTCATAACTATTCTGGTTTTAACTTATTCCTGCATATCAAGGAATCACTACTGATTAGTGCTCCAGAGCAGCTGCTCTGGCAATGTGAAAGACAGTACCAAGCCACACAATGGTTGTTTTTGTGCCACGGTCTGGTAAGAGCTAAGGAAGCCTAAGGATAAATTAAGATGTTGAAGTATATCTTAATGTAATTCCAACGTTGTGTATGTTTCCCAAAATGCAATGATGTGCACAGATATTGTTGCTTTTGCATACCCCCCCCTGTTAAACTGAATGAAGTACAAGTTGATAATCCAATACACTAACATGCAAAGTAAATTCAACATCTGAGCCACACAATCAAGATAAAACTGCCAACGTGTATAGAAAGACTGGTAGAAATTAATTTCTCTGCCTTGCTCCACACCAGCTCCCTTTATTCCTTTTGTGTTCTCTAGTTCTTTATTGATTTGCTGTCCTGTGATTTGACACTAAAACCTGGCTCTTTTTCATCATATTCATGCTTTGCTGCTGAGTCTCTGGTAGAAAACATCATCTCTTTTTACACTTTTGCCTGTTCTCACCAACTGCTGGGGATCTGTTCCATGTGGTTTGTTTCTCACCTACCTCTGAGGCTGACTGGGGCAGTCAGGAAAGCATGCAGCCTCTGGCAATAATCTCTGCTGGAAGCTCTCCAGATGGAGTGGAATTGGGTTAGCAGGACGCTCAGCTGGTGGTTTTGCAGGGTGAGGGGGAGGGGAGCTGATCTCAGTGAGTGCTGGCAGGTGCCTACCTTGGCCATCTGCTAGCATCCGTAATGTTCCGAGCAGTTTGAACTGCACTGGAGGACTCTCCGACCTCAGGAGCGCCTCGATCCGCTCTGCAATGCCTTCCTCCAGCAGCTGAACCTTGCTGACAACTACAAAATGGGAAAGAGACTGATGTGAGGCTCAGCAACAGCACAAACGGCTGGAAATGTAGATATGACACAACTGTTGTGAATTGTGTGCTGTGTTAGGCTTCTAGTGAAAAGTCCAACTTGTTAGAGAGCTCGGAATTAAAGTCAGGACTACCTGGTTGTTTAGACTTCTCTTCTGGGCTAAAACTTTCATAGGAACTGCCCTTGGGTAGTTTTGGTTACTTTTGATCTTATCTGTCCCTGCCCAGAACCAAGTCCATAAAACACAGCATTGTTGTTTCTCTTCCTTTTTCTAGTTGTAATAGATTATCCATCCATCTCCCCAGTCACATGAGACAGCCTGTTCTGTGCTAGCTCATCTTAACTGAAGAAGTGATTTACTCAGCCATATTTCTTGAAAATGGATTTTCTTTTTGTATTTGAGCTTGCTGATCCCCTGTTGTTCATGCCTTTGTTTCTGTGCTTTCCTCTCCTTATTTTTGTGTCTTTGCTCCAGTGGTTGGTGCAGTAAATCCCTTGTAATAATCACAAGCTTGTCTGGAAGGAGTCTTAATACTGCTTAACTGTGCTACCAAAAGCTGCTTCCTCCAGAGCAAATTTTTCCCTAATTTCTGCATATATTTTTGAGGGAATTGTGAGGAAGATTGGTCAGTGAAATGAGGGAGATAACTGTTATATTCCTTCATCCTTTTATTGGGCAAATTGAGAACACCACCCTATTAAGTAACTTGTTCCTAATGTCCTTGTTTTCAGTGGCACACACTGACTCCTTTTACTAGATCATAATGATTTTTTCAATTTTTTATAAGCATCTGTTCACTTTTAAGATCAATACTTGGATTGAAGAGTTCATCTGTATCTATTTCCAAGTGTTGACCCATATTTAATTCATGTTTATGGATTTCTGCTCGGTGTCATTTATTTTTTCTTTTTCAGGTAGCAGATTATATTGTTGAAAGTGATGGAGTCTGTGTTTCTAGAAGTGTTGTATTTCTGATGGGAGAATATCTAACAAACATTACAGATAAATTACAGGTATTTTTATAAATTGATGAGGAAAAATACATTGAGGAATAGCATTTTAAGTGTCCACACACTTGGAAACATCTAAAATGGTTTGTAATAGTCTTGAACAGAACAGATAATCAAAATGCTCTGTATTGATATTTTATAATTAGTTGAGCTTTTTAATATACAGCTTCAAAGAACATTAAGATTTACTAGTTCTGTGCAATATGAATGAATATCAGCTTTATAGAAGAGAAACATCTGAAATTTGACATCCCTACCAGGTGTCTCCACCCCATAACTCTAACTCTGTATTTTAAACGACGAACCCTGTTCTAATGTTTTGTTTTTTTTTTTTTTTTTTTTTTTTTGGTCTTGAGCTGCTGTGTGCTATTAGTATGGAAGTATTTCAGCAGCTGGTAATGAGATGATCACTTTATGATATTTAAACTCTTTAGGTAGATGAGGAAGTCCTGATGAATTATTCAACTACATGTTCCTGCAGGGGAGGAGTAAAAGGTCAATTATGCCTCAAAACACTGGGGACAGGTATTGGTGACTCGGTCAGAGCTGCAGAGGTGACCCATCTGTACAGAGTGGCAGCAAGGCAGCTGTGCTCAGGCTGGGTACCTGGAATAGCAAGGTTCTGCAGTGCACTGAGGGCAGCCTGCTGCACAGAGGTGTCCCTGCTCTGGATGTGTTTCTCCAGAAGATCCAGGAGCTGGTGGACGACTCCCAGCTGGAACATTCGCAGACAGTTGCCATCTGAAGAGAGAGGTAAGAAACACAGTGATGGAAAATAATGATGCAAATTCAGAACTCAGGGAGTCTTTGCCTTGACAAATTTCACGCCTTGCCAAGATCAGGACTATAGCTTTTGCATTGTTTTTTGCAACCTTCAGCTCTTTAGAGAGGTGAGCACCAGTTACCTGTAAACTGATGCTGAGACAGACTCCAGTGGAGCTTAGCCTGAGAGAGCTTTCAAGGGATAATCACTGTCAAATTCAAACCCATAGGTTCTCCAGTCCCTTTTTCCCCCCCTCAGTGCTGCTGCATTTTCCACTATACATGTAAAATACCAGTGACATTTTTCATTTCTCACCAGGATAGCTTTAACACTCCTTTAATTCTGTTGTTCTACTGATTTAAGACAGTCTTGTAAAACCAGGGATCTTACCCACCAATGGTAAATCTGATTTCTAGTTCTGTACTGCTGTTATTCTTTGTTTTCTATGAAATAAATTGTCATTAACTACTCCCTGAAAGAATCAGAGCTAGGTTTTTCTTACCTCTTTTGAGAAACCCACTTTCTGACATGAGAAGTCTATTTGTATTGCACTCACACAAAGCTCAGAAAACATGAGTTGACCTGGAGAGATCTGGTTTATTAAATCCTGGTGAAAGAGCAGATTTGTGTATTCCAAAAAACTACCACTTTGCCCAGCAATGCTCTGCAGTATTTTGTTAGTGCATGTCTGTATCTCTCCTGTCTTTGAGAACTTGCTCTGTGCAGATGGCAGCTTTGTTTTCAGAAGCTGCTCAGCTCACCTTGTTAGGAAACTAGAAAGTTCTTCTAAAGAGCAAAAGGAAACCCTCTATGCTACAAATGGCATCCTTTCTGAAGGAAGTGTTTTGAAGATGCCATTTGGAAAATAATTTCCTATATTTTGCTTTATGCAGTTATATAACTGAAGAGAATTATGTGCCTGACACATATGAACATCTCCTTGCTGCTGTGCCTTACCTTGTGAAAGATGTTTGTTAAAAATGGCAAAACAGTGTGAACACTAAATAGGAAGACATATTCATGTGGAACAAGGAGTTATCCCTGGAACTACCACACCTCATGCAAGTACATGATCTGGCCCAAAGTGCCTTTAGTATTTTCATGGTTCTAACTGAGTTTACAGACTGAGGCATACAGACTTCTAGTTTTTGTATGTATAGCATGTAAAAAGGGCCTTAGTGATTTTAACACCTTTGCTGGTTTGGATGTTATTTGCACCTCAAAGTCATAGATGCTCCTGTTGTCTTTTGGAAGAGTGCCTATTATTCTTTTCATCTCTTAACATTTCCCTTAGTAGCCTGGTTTTGCCATGTATTCTTACATATGTTAGATAAGAATTTTTTAAATGCTTGTAAAACGTAATTGGATGTTTTCATGAGGGAACTGTCAGTCTGTGAAATAGTTGGAATTCTACTCACAGTGAAATCTTTTGATACCATTTTATTCATATATTCTCTAAAGTTGATGGTTTTATTTGTCATTCTTCAAGTGTTCTCTTGCCTAGTTCTAATCTTTGGAGATCAGAGTATATGAGGAAAATTGCCCAGACCTCTTCAGGAACAGATTCCATAGAAATAGGTCATCTCTTTTGGTCTGATGAAATTCTACTGGGAAAATATTTTGATCTTCATATAGACTAACCTTAATTGAACGTAATTTCTCTCCTCCCCCCACCTCTCAAACTGAAGAATGTGAGAACATTTTTTTTTCCCCTCATGTAGTAAAGTGCAAATAGGCAGAGCCCATTAGTGGTTGCCTTGCTTTGATTGTCACAGAGCTCCAAATTGCTTTTCTCTCCTATGGAGTTTTTGCTTGGATAGCAGCAGAACATTCAATTTAATGGCTCATAGTTAAAGTCTGATGGGAACAGCCACTTTTCATAGCTGCAAAAGCTGTCTGTCATCTTTTCACAGCCTAGAAGTCATTTGATGCTGAGAACAGATTTCCACAGGATTTTTTTCTCTCAGATTAAAGCTGTGCATACATCAGTGGCACACACTGAGGCATGAGAGGGATTATTCACTTCTTCCACATGAAACATCTGATGCTGTTGTGGGGAGGATGGGGGGAGAAGAGTGAGTGACAAAGCAAGGCATTCAGTGAGTAAATGGAAATTGCCAGTTAAAGGCACTGGGGGCACTTCTGTGCCCTTTGCAGACCATGATGCACAATGGCTGATTCAGAACAAGGTGTGAGGCAAGGAGGAAACACAGTCCACAAAGATTGTGAGGTGGAGGTGAAGAGATGTGTGGTGATAGCTTGCTTAAAAAAAAACCCCAAAAACCAACATTCAGACAGATATGAGGGAATCTCTTCTAATAATTAAGCACCTATTAATGCAGAAAGTTGAACAATTTTGTTAATTGAGTTTGAAGCCAGGATAGCAGCTGTCAGTGAGAAAGGACAGGCAATGTGGTGGGGATCTTTTGCTGACTGACTGAGCACAGCATGCTTTCCAGGAGTCTGCTCATAAGAATCTCTCTCTCTGCAGAGTATAAAGGCTCATTGCTTTCTATAATAGGAATTGAAAGATAAAATGGCTTATCTTGGGATTCCTCCCTTCCTCCCACCATTGTCTGAGTTACACACCCTTCCTAAAAGGATTTAAAACCTAGAACAGCAGTAGCTCTGTGGGGATTTTTGTTTGGGTTTTTTGTTTGTTTGTTTGGGGGCTTTTCTGTGTGTTTTTGTGGTAAGTTTTTGTTTGTTTTGTTTTTAATTTCTAACAAATATATTTGCCATTAAGTACTCCTAGACTCTCCCCTCTAATGAAGTGTGGTTCAGGAAAAAGAAAAGTGCAAAAGGTTGCATACCTGGTCACCCCTTTCTTCACGATTATGCCCCCAAATTATTTTAGTATCACTAGCATCTGTGACTTAAAAGCATGCAAGTCTCTAGTCTGCAGAAAAGAAAGTAACTGTTTCAGAACCAAGGAGCAGTGAAATCTAACAGTGTTGGTTTTCTCTGCACTCACAAACAGAGGCTTTCCATCTTTTAAGGGTAGAGAATAACCAACCTTACCATTTCTTTTGTAAAATTAGCAATAAGCCTTGCCCCTGCCTTGGTACCAGCAATTGTCTGGATGTGGTTCAAGTATCCATGTTCTAAGAGATGATGCCACAGCCCTTAGCAAAAACCTTCTGTATGTTCTAATTTGTGTTATGGGAAATAGAGAATATCTCATATCTGATTATAATTAGCCCCAAACTGAACTGTTCAGTTGGTGATGACTTAGTTTGTTGTTTAGATTAATAATTTAAGACCTTTATGTTGTTGATTGCTTTGGGATTGAGAGTAGTGAGATTCAGTGTAAGGGGCCATTTGATATTTTATGTTTTAATCTGTATAGCCCAAAATACAGCATAGCAATAATATAACTAACTTGCTGTTAGGCACAAGCACTGGGCTGTAGGCTGTAGAAATGAAAAGTGACATGCCTGAGAAGAATTCCTGCAAGGATGATAAAAGAGATTGCGGATGGGTCACTGTTAAGTAAAAGAAACCAACAGAAATGGCATCTCTTCTGCTAAGAGACTTCTGGATGTTGATTCTTTATGCACCTGGCCTGTAACATTCCCCTTTTTACCTCCAAGAAGCAGAGACACGATGAGATCCGATGCAGCTTTCACAATGCATGTATCTTCAGCTTGTGAACTGCCATGGAGCCTCAGCAGGATCTCAGACAGCACCTCTGGCACACCTGCATCCACCAACTGCACTTTCAGAGCATCTGAAGAGATCACAGTAAAAGCACAATAACAGCTTCTGGCTTTTTGTGGAAGCATTTCAAACTAGGAAGCTATATCCTTGAACTTTAGCCAGCAGTTTTTCAGGTGCAGTCACTGTTTTGGTTTTGTTTGTAACAGTTTTCTGGAGCTAGGATGGCACCAAGGCAGAATGAGCAAAGCTTTCTGCATTGGTCTTTGACATTTCTTGTGTTGCCAATCATGAGCTCTCATGTCTTTAAAATCTGTGTGAGATATCCAGGTATTTTTAGTGGAGCAGTGTCAGTGCTTGTTGCACTGCTGCTTAGAGAGAATCTTCACAGATTCACAGAATATTCAGAGCTGGAAGGGATCCACAAGGAGCAGCGAGTCCAACTCTTAAGTAAATGGCCCAAACAGGGATTGAACTGGTACCTGGTTGTTCTGATTTATGAAACTAAAAAAAATTATCTGTGGTGCTGCTTTCCTCTTACCCACCATGGAGAGCAAGTTTGAACCTGCTGTCATTTGCATCTGCTGAAATGCAGTGGTACTCTGTCCCTCCTTCCTTTGTTGTCTCACCTGCTCAAGTGTTGTTTGGGCCAGGGTCTCGCATGTTTTTGGGGCTTATTTCCCCTGAAAGGGTGGCTGGTTCTGTTAGCAGGATCCCATGGTAAACTTGGAGCCCAGAGCTTAAACCAGTACAAGACCCAGTCTCCCCTTGTTCCACCCAGACCAAAAGGAGCCTTACCATTTTCTGCAAGTGCTTGCAGGACCTCAAAGACAATTTCTAACCTCTCATGGCTCTCTGCTCTCCTCAGTTGTTTCACCAGCTGTTCAGCAACTTTTGTCATGCTTAGGGCTTCCTTGGCTGAATCTGTGATAAAGTCAAAATTTTGAATTTTTTGTATTTGATTAAATGTTTAAAGATATCTCCTGTGATCTAAAGTGATTAGAGACTGTTTTGGAAGAAATTTTCTGTTCTTGTAGACTCTTCTGTTTCTTTGGACAGCACTGAGACAGCAGAACTCTATCTCTTTTCCCCCAAAGTTCTTTAACAGTTTTTCTGTAATTTCTGTAGACTTCACAGGTGTCAAAATAATCCTGGCTTAATTTCACTGACTTGTACAAGTCCATCTGTAGTATGATTATTTAATATAACAATTGGCACATGTCAGTTAGCTGAGGCAGTGGATTTTTTGCCTGGATTACAGGTGCTTCTAGTCTTGCAGGGATCCTAAACATCTGCAAGATGTATGTTAGCAAAGCTTGCCACTGCTTGCAATAGAATGCATTTCAATTGAATATGGTATTAAATAAGAGAACAGATATAATGAGGACAGACCTCCTTAGAGGATAATGTGACATTGTGCTATCATGTCCCCTTCCCTGCATGCCCCCCTAAATGCAGGAAGCAGTAGATCAAATTTTACACAGACCATATATAGACAGTGGTAATAATTCTGTACTTGGTCTTTTTCTTCCAATACTACTCACAGCTTGTGTGGCGTAGGACAAATATATTTTAATCAAGTGGAGATGCTTTTGCTTTGAAAATTGTGTAAATGAAAATGGAAGCTGTTTCAGGAAGGTATAGAAACTTAATTATTAAATAGAAATGAAATTTTAATAAACAAGCTTTTAATGTACCAAATCTGAAGTAGTTGAAACTGTCAATTTGTCATATGAAGTTATGCCATCTCTTCATTTGGGGTCAAAAGCTGGCTGTTAAAATTTAATTGTTTTAATGTAGTATAAGTAATTGCTGGTACTCCATAAAAGAGTAATTTCTCCAATCCAGATAGTGTGGCCAATTCTTGATTAGGTATCAGTAGTGTTTTAAAAACAAAGCCCAAACACCACCCCTACCCCAAAAACAAAGGAGAACATAAAGCCCACCAATCTGTGGGAAAGGCAGTGACACTGTGGAAATGGTATTTTGCTCTAAGATGGAAAAACTTTAAAAGACTTAAAAAAAAAGACGTTACTTACCAAGGTCTGCCAGGTTGTACAAGGCCAGCAGAGCAACGTGGACAAGTGGTTCACTCTCTGCATAGTCAGTCAGTATTCGGACCAGTGATGGGATCACTCCAACCCTCACCAGCTCTTCCTGAAGGGCACCTGGTCAGCAAAGCATGGGTGTTAAAGGTGGTTAAATAGGAACTGAATAAATCAGTGGAAAGGCCCCCACTGAGATGCTTAGCAGCAAGGCAGTCCAGTTCTTTCTCACCCTGTTAGAATTTGTAGTTTTTGTGTGGTGGCTCCAGGCTAATATGTGTGTAGAGGAAATGCAAGTTTGGGACAGATTTTTGCTAAACCTCCTGGTTCGACTTTGACTTAAGGTATTAAGCCACTGTCTCCATCCAAATGTGCTTGCTGAGGAAAACCCTAATTCTTTTCTTTATTTTTGTAGTTTGTTTTGTAATGAATGAAAGGTTAATATCTGAAATGCTTTTGAGAGTGCCAAGAACTGTAAGATACACAGTTGGACAGTGATGGTTGCTTTAGCAGGATGGCACAGCTTTTGCAGCAGTGTCTTGCTGAGAGCTGGGCTGCTGTTGGGTGGCAGAGTGCATGGCAGACACCAGGAAGGGACTGGGGCTGCTGTGGCAGAGACAGCTGGAATTCAGACAGGGAATTGGTGAAGGTAATTTTTTTCTCCTTGATGCATTTATTGCTGTGTCACTACTAGGATTTATTAAAGCAGGTCACAGTTGTCTTGGTAAATCTGTGCTGGGCCTGTGCTCTGCCAGAAGGGAAGCAGATGTGCAGGATGGCCACATGCTGCAGCAGTGCTGTGTGCAGAATGTGGCCATACACATAACTCACAGGGAGCTTAGTGGAATCTATACCAGGTGCCTGTCATGCTTGGATTTCATAAGAACAGTGGAGGAGGCAAACCCACAACTTTCTAAGTAAAGCTGTGCAGATCCACATTAGAAGGATTAGAGAAGACAGCTTGAAGGCAGAGGGTAATGGGTATGAGATACTGGGTGAAAACTTCCATGTTGCTTTCAGTGTGCAATAAATATTTTGACCAGTCTAGGAGTTAAAGTCTAAAACTGTTTTGGCAAGTAAATGCAAATTGTTTAACTTGTGAGACCAGCAAGCAAACTGGTGTCCAGGCAGTTTGGAGCACAAAAATGTCCTGCATGCAAGCAGTGGTCCTCAGAGAAGACTATTCCTTGCATAGATAAATATCTCGGTTTTTTTAATCTGTTTTTTTTTTCTTTTCCTAACACACTTTGCTTTGTAAATTATTACTTTGGAAGAAGTCCAGGATTTGGGCCCAAGACAAGTCTGCAAAAATGGTTATGATATGTGTGAGGCTCTGCTCCTACTGTAATTTCAAAGCAGTTCTGACAGGGATGTGCCACCTTGAATTCAAAAATGCAGGGAGGAAACCCAGAGTTCAGGCAGTGCTTGGGGTGCATTCAGCCAGGTGTCTGAGCTCTGTGAATTGCATACCAAACTGAAGTGCATGATGTGCTCAGGTCTCATAAAGTTGTTATGAGTTACAGGTTACAGCACCTTTTAAAATAGTGCCTTAGAGCCAGGGAAAAGCAGATTTTGTTCCGTGGGTACTTACGATTATCGTAGCAGATACGGCCAATGGCCCTCCCAGCATGGAGCAGCATTTCTTGGTCTGTGCTCTCCAGCAAAGGTATCAGTGTTAGAACCAAATCTGCTTCAATACATGGCTTCTTCATTTCCTCTGTGTAGAGAAAAGAGGGAATTCCAGGCTTTTGCCATTTAGGAATAAAGAAATTGCAATAGCAGTAGCTGGTAGCCATGAAACAGAATTCAAGAGTGATAACATGAAGCTAGTGTGCTGTAAGATGCCTTGTAGTAATATTTGAGCACCACTTACCATTTTTGGCTATCTCTGAAAGCACGTGGGCTGCTTTCACTGCACATCGTGGATTGCCCTTCAGGATCTTTGCCAAAGTTGGGAAGATCTCACTGCCTCTGAGTAGGTGGAAGGATCTCTGCTCTGCAATGATAAGAGTGTTAGCAATACCTGCAGGAGGTTTGCAGCTGCTTAATTCACATGCTCCTTTGTTTCCTGGAGTTCTGAGTGGGTATCTGTGGGATCCAAGCTTCTGTTTTAACAAGGTTCTTAAAGGCTCTCTGAGTCTGAATGTATGGGCACAGTCACTTGCTTGAATTGCAGCGAATGTGGTTCCAGCTGATTACTCTGCTCTATGCTGAATTGAAGCAGGGCTGGCAAAGCAAAGAGGAAAACAGTTTCATCTTCCCTGACTATAAAAGGATGCCTGCATAAGGCATGGGAAGTCAGGGATTAAGAAGCTATTCCTGAGGTATGGCCTGGCAATTAATTCTGTAGGTAGGTACAGCATCTTTTATTAGACTAGCAATTAGAACAGACAATTCCCTTAGCCTTTTGTCATCAAATCTATGGCCAGCTGTCCTGAAGGTAGTAAATCACCATCTGCCTGGAGACTCAAATAAATGCAGGTTTATGTCATGTTAGGAGAATGTGCAAAGGCTTTAGGGACTTTTGTATAAATAGACTAGAAACTACTTTTAGAGTGCCTGACCTGTTAGGGTCACCCTAAATTAATCCTAGGAGTATGTAGTAAATAGACTATTAAACCTGGAATTTCTCTGGAGCTTGTGGTATTTTAGTGACCAGTAACTTTATCTGGTCACAGGTAATTTTGTGAGTTTTATACAGGGAGTAGAGAAAGCAGCACAGCCTGAGGACAGCTATAGTTCCAGCAGGAATCACTTCTTGAAATGCAGATTATCACAATGAACAAAACCTGCCATGAATTCTTTTGAATTGTGCAAATGGTTTATTGGTGATCCAGAGTGATACTTAACTATCTTCAGTAATAGCCAGGAGAATCCCATTCAAACTTTCAAGGATCTGATCTTCAGCTTCTGTGTCATCTCCACAAAGCCCAAGGTATTCCAGGTGCTTACTCAGGGTTTCTAAACAGAATGAGATAGAAAACTTTGGTGAGCCAGCATCGAAAAGTTCTTTTCAGTGTTAATATCTTAATATAAAATAATTTCCTGAAGGGTCAAGGTCTAAATATGCCCATTTATTTAGAGCATGAGGTCAGAGGCTTGGTCACTTCTCAGACAGCACATAGCTCTTGTGCAGGCATAAACATGCAGGGATAGATTCTGACTAGAAACAGAAATTAACATATAATAACTGTGGCAGAGTTTGAGGCGGGGAGGAGAGAGGAATAATTACAGGACTCAAATCAAGCCTGTCATTTCTAAATACCTGTTTATCATAAAGACAGCACTTGCAGCTCAGCTGAGGATCTACTGTGGCAGTGGCCAGCAGCAGGCCCTGAAAGAATGCAAGAAGCAGATGAGGTAAAATACTTCTCCCTTTGTTTCTGGCAACCTGGGCTTTTAGGAACATGCTTAGTATTTACATCAATATCTATCTAATACACGTTGATCAACTTTTATAAGGAATTTATTTTTAGCTGTATAAGTTAATTCATAATTTTTATCTCCACATCACACAGTGACATTAAGTTCCACAGTTTCACAGCTGTAAGAGGAAGATCCTTCTCTTTGTTTTAAAGTATTTAAAAAGTCAAAAAAGGTCAAAGTTGATGGCTTTTGAGTTGCTGTAGTAAGAGGAAGGAATTATCCTTCACTATTTGCTCTTCCATGTTTGTCATAATCAGATGGATTTTTATTATAGTCCTCCTATGTAATTCCTCTGCCAGCTTGCTTAGTATTTCCAGAAACTTTGATAAATTGCCTGATTATTTTTTCAGCTCACTTTTATTCTTTGTGAGGATCTAGAATTTAAAAGTGTTCTTAAGACTGAGGTGGACTGGGATTCAGACAGAGATTGTAATGTTCTGTTTTGTACTCAATTCTTTGTCTGTTTAAGAATGGGTTTTGTGCAGTTCATCAAGATGATCTCTCATCTTCTGGGCAGTGGGAGTTAACTTAAACCCCACCATCATTTATAATTTGGCCATCTTTTCCCCATGTAGGTGGTTTTGCATTTACAGACACTGAGCTTGATGTGCCTCTTTATCCCAAGTCACACAAGATGATATAATTTTCCTGCAATTCTCCACAGTCAAAATAGTGAAAGAACTCCTTACCATTCTGCTGTTTCTAGGTCATTTATGAATATATTGAATTACAAAGATTCCAGCAAAAGTAACCTCTAATAATTTTGGCTTTCTATTGTAAAAGCAGCCTTTATCCAGCTTTTCAGACTTCATCAGATAATCATCTCTCATATCCCAAGATAACTTAGATAAAGGTTATTGAAGGGTTTGTAGAAATTTAAATGCATTAACAGTACCTCCTTTATTGATCTTCTTACCAGCCCCTTAAAAATATGTTTAGAGACAGGTTGAGCATTACTTACCTCCACGAAAGGGGAGATAAGTGGAGACTATTCTTTTTCATGATGTCTGCTTAGTATCTCTGTGCTTTACTATAATCCTACAATTTACTGTGCAGAGATCAGACTTCTGCCCTTTAATTTCCCACATTCCTTGCAACTGTTTTTGTAAATTCATCCCACTCTTACTGCTTCCAACTTTATCGATGCTGTTGTTGATCTCAGTGATGTTCTGCATGTCACTGTTAATGATTTATGAATCATTTTTTAACCTCTTATAAACTCTGTAGTAGAGCATCCAATTCTGACAATTGGTTACCACTTATTTTATTGATTTGTTCAAAATATTCTGGCCTTTCAATATGAAGATTCCTCCATCTACTTTCTGAAAACAAAAAGACCTAAAGTGGCTGTAATTAATGTAAGAAATGTTGCTGGAAAACTGATGTCTGAAGTAGTTAATGTTTAATAGGATATAATGTAGGTTGTTACCAAAACTGTAGTAAAATAGCATTTCTGCTTTATGAATGGTTTCCTTGAAAATGCTGACTCATGAGTTGTGCCTCAGAAATTATTTGATGAGGATTAATAATTGATCACTTATTTTTGTTTGGTGAACTCACTTTATTCTCTTTCCCTAACGTATCCATTAATTAATGTGAGTTTTTTTTTTTTTTTTTAATGAAAACACATGAATTTAGTGCATACAGGAATTTATCTCTGAGGAACAAATGTGTCTTGAGGTGTTTTGAAAAGAGGATGAAGTAAAGGAAGTTGAAGTAGAATACAATTAAAAGCTGTTACTGCCTATTGAGAAGAAAAACTATTTGGCTTAAAAAAATCAAAGCAGTTATGTAAAAAGGGTTTTGCTTTTGTGTTTTAAAGAAGCTGTCTCTAGAGATATGGCTGGATTCGTCAAGTCCAGTTCTCCTGCCAAAATTTGCTGAATAATTAATTTTGTGTAAATGAAGTACTGTAGAATGCAGCTTTTTTACACACAAAAAACCAGAAAAATAAACCACCTGAGCAACCTGACAGTTGAATCAGGTTTGATCATAAACAAAGATCTAGTGGGAGTGAGCAGAAGGCTACAACTGCTGATTGAGCAACATGAAATAAATTAGGAGCCTGTGAGATTGAATTGTCTGCTGAACTCTGCTTTCATCTTATCAAATCCCAAAATGTGTTGGCATTTGACTGCTACTACTGTGCTCTCTAATCAAAGCAATAGTGCTGTTTGCAAATACACTTATAATGTATTTCTAGTTTAGGATCTATGAAGCTATGGAAAGACACCTGGGTTTCTGAAGATGGAGGAGGTTTTTTACAAATAGCAGGGACAGTCTATACTGGTCACTCGTTGGGTCATTTAATCAAGTGCTTGTCATTTCTCCAGGGAACAGATCAGTAGAATAACACCATATGCATGATGACAAACACCCCTCTGGTTTCAGTCTGTAGTGTTTTGAAATTAGTATGAGCAGTAGCTGACAGAAGAGTAACATATAAAAGCCTTACAGAAAGCAGCATTTAACTATAATAGTGTTAAAATACTGAACCCTTTTCTTAGGGACTCAGAATTTTATCATGCTTGTTATTCATAAAACCTTGATTAACTTAATCAGCTTGGGATTGATGTCTCAATATTCCTTGTGTTTAAGTCCATGCTTCTGCAGGGTCAGTGAAGCAGATGCTGTTAAGACAGTTATTTATGTGAAAAAGCAGTAGAACATACACAGATTGTGACTAAAAGTGACCAGAAAAAGGCATTCATTTCTTTTCTGTGGAAAATTCTGGGGTGTTGCCATTTTGTTTCCTCCTGTGCTGTTGGCAGGGTGGAACTAGGGGCAAACCAGGAGGATTTGTTCAGGTTTTTTGCAGCAGTGGTTCTTTGCCAGGCTGGAGGGCTGCCAGCCACTGGTCAGACAGCAGGGAGTGCCTGCCCTCCTGGCCTCTGAGGAGGCTTTTAGCAGAATAAACACCTTCCAAGGATACTGCTCCTCCTCTTGAATCAGCATTTCTGCTGGAATACTGCTTACCAGCTTTAGGAATTCACTGTAGAAGAGGGGGGAGATGGGCACTCATTGCCTGCAGGACCTGAGTTTAGAAATCCCTTGGGGCTGAGGTACAAAAGGCTGTTTTTCCTGAGCTGAAGGCATAGATTATTAACTCACACATAGCTCTGTACATAAGACACTGAGTAAGGTAGGCACGGGAACCAGACTTAGGCTGTGGGAGTTGGTTTTTGGTCATCCTAATGAGAGCAGAGACAGCAGTGCAGAAAATGGGCTGAGCACAGAAATTTCACCTGGCTCCTGCAGGGGGAAGGAGCCATGAGGAGGGAACTCTTTGAGCCCCTGCTGTGTCCATCCTCTGGGCTAGTTTTGACCTACAAAGTCCTCAGGGAGTCAGAGAATCCCACACATCCTCCTCTTCTAGCAGCTGATTTTGCCCCTTCTAAAACAGCAATGGCTTCTGATTTTTTCCTTTTCATAGCCACTCACATGTGTAGAAATTATTTTCTTTTTTTTCCTAGAAGAAATATAGACTCTATCCTTCAACATAAATGCTACTCTTGGTATTATTTATTGTTGTTTGGATCCTGAGCAGTGTGAGCTCTGTATGAACCAATTTGAGGGCTTGAAATAACTTAATCCAGTCAAATGCCTTGTGCTTTGCTGCCTCTTCCTTCAGTAATTTCACATACTGAACTTATTTTTGTCACTTACCTTTAGCATACTTTAGGTTCTTCCATGGATTATTATCATCAGCATCATTCAAAGCAGAAAAACAAGGTAATGTGTTTTTCCAGAGTGTAAAGATGTGATAGTTATTCACAATAGAGGTCTGTTTAGCTTTGTCTAGTGTGTCTGGTACTAAGTGATTAAAGAACAGTAGAAGTATCCTTTCCCAGGTATGCTTTCTTAACTTCTAGTAATCAACTTCTTATTGGGATTTTCTTTGCTGGAAGTTTCATCTTGTTTAATTGCACTAAAATTCATTGAAGTATTTATGTTGGATTTGTTTGTAATTTAGCTTGCAGAACATGAACTAAAGATAAGTGCCACAAAGTAACTTTGGATTGAGAGAGAAAATAACTCATTGTTTTTTTTTTGTTTTTTTTTTTTCCTTATTGAAATTGTCATCTGGCCTTCTCTTGACTGTAGTTTTCTGTAAATGTGTTGTATCACCAGGGCAGGAAACACAAGTCTCTATTTTGACATATCCTGTGTAACAACTGAGGGATGAGGGTTAGGGCTGAGAAGCTCCTAGAGTTCTGCAGGACAAGTGTAGCTGAAAAGCATAAGATGTAGCCTGAAGAAACTAAAATTTCAACTCATAATACTGCAAAATAGCCATTGGGTCTGTCTAGAAATGTAATTAAAAACAAAGCAAAAAGAAAAATTGACCTGCATTCATGTTAATGTGGCAGCCTGCAAAATCATGTAACTGTAAGTCTCTATTTTCTCACAATATTTTTTTAATGCTCTTCCCTAAAATAGATAAAATAATTCCTGATTTGTTGGGGCATGTCCTAAATAAATCCATGGTAATAAATGTACCTGTATGCTGAGTAGAAATATTATTGTATAGTAGTTGAAATAAAGCTCCAGGTCCCCTTGTCTGGGAATGTGATATTAAATTTGTTTCATATGAAACATAAAGGCATCAGTTGGAGATGGAGAAGTCCAGGAGGGCTGGCAAGTGTATTTGTGTTATGAGCAAATAAAGCCTGTAAGGTCAAATACATCCCTGCTGGCTGTGAGTGGTGCAGCTACATGATGAGAGCACTTTGCTGTAACCAAGGGCTGCAAAAGCTGCTGCTTTTGATTTTGTTACCAGGGAAGGGAGGAGAAAGGTGCAATTCAATTCAAGGAAATAATTTTTTTTTTTTAATTTCTCCGGTGGTGAACTATTGTATTTCATCTCCAGAAAGTCATGCAACTGTTTTGGGACTGGGCTGAGTTATATTCTTTCCAGTAGAACTATCTTATCTTGGTGCATGAAGTAAAGTATTGGAGGAACAGATTCTCCATCTCTTCAGACTTTCAAACCCATGGCAAGAAAATTGTCCTATAAATCAGATAAGCTGTTATCTGTGTCCCCATGGAAAGCCACTTATGGCCATGTTAAAAGATACATTTTGTGTCTTTGTCACTGCACTCGGGGGTGATGAGAGGTAGGAGAAAAATCATGAGATTAAAAAGGACCTGGGGAGAGAATTTAAAACTCATATCCTGAGGATGAAAGGGATATAATTATGAACAACTCCTGATCTGACTGGTTCTTAACTCTTGTTCCTCTGCATTCTTCAGCAACTCTATTTGAGGAGGAAAGGAGCAGGGATGTATGAATATAGTTTTTCCTAGAAGGCTGGAGCCCTGTCATTATCTGGGAATTTAAATATCTCCTTCCACCCACTTTCAGAATCTGAAAAAGCCCATATTTTCTTTACCCAATATTCTTTTCTCCTGGTCTAGACTATGATTAATTAGTCTCAGTGTTAATGGCCAAATACATAAGTGTGCACTAAAAATACCTCTTACTTAGAACTGGAAAACAGAGGAAAGCCCACTGTGTTGTCCCCAAAATCTAGCCTTTGCTCATTGCTTTTGCAACCCTTCTGGACTGCATGGACCCATCCTGAGCTCCTTAGAGCATTCTCAATGCCTGTGATCCCATGGGATTGACCTTTGAACGTTTTACTATTCAAAGAACATGAGAAAGCAGCAGGTTTTAAAGGAGATTTTTCACAATTTAACCTGAGCCACAGGTGGAAGGGCTGATGAAGACAGGAATTTAAGCCTGACTGACTAGTACTTACATTAATGTTCTCTATAAGTCACAAGGATTTAAAAAAAACTTTCTATAATCCATGTCTGAAATTCTCTTAATTGTCACAAATCAGGTGGGACAGCCAAAAATGCTCTTTGGTGGGGTGTTTTTTTTTTTTTTTTTTTTTTTTTTTAATGAGGTAAAGAAATCACTTAGCAGTAAGGTAGAAAAAGAAACTGAGATGGACAGTAGAGAAATAGAGGCTCAGAAGAGTCCCTGGTAAAAAGAGATACTGATATTCTTGTGGTAACCCAAATTGATATATTGTTATGGTGAGGAAAAAATGGCAATGGATTGTGAAATAGAGATTGCATGGGAAGGGGAAAACAACTCTATATTTTTATAATTTTTGGCTTTATTCTTGGGTCATTGAATTCCACCAAGGAGGAAGTACAGGAAAAAGTGTGTGTGAGGAAAGCTGTGGGTAGAAAGCAGATCCTGTTGGCTTGTGGCTGATGTTATACTCTGTGGAGCCAACAAGAAAAATGGCTCCAGAACCCTGAGTGAAAACAGATAAGAGGAAAAATATGATAATCTAAATCAGGTCAGTGAGATAAGTCAAAATAAGGCCAGCCAAGTGCAGTCAGGGAGAACAAATGTGCCAAAGAGGTGACCTATAGCATGAAAAGCTGCTTAATTGTATTCTGTTACACTTACTCCTTTTTGTGAGGGATGGAGAATAGGCATAAAATTCACTTTAGTGTAAAGGTACCAAAATGTTGTAAACATGTTTTAAAACACAAGTACAAAACAATGCTGTAAATGTTGTGTACCAGGATGTGCTTTTTTCCATGCCTGGTAATTTCACTGACTTAGTGCTTAGGGAATAGGTCTGTTGGAGATACACCTACATTTGTAGGCTAATGCTGAGCCCAAGCTCCCAGGTGCTCCAATTCATTATGCAAGGTAGGGAAATTCTAGATCCAAAGGCTGGAAGTCAGGCTTGCAGGAGCAGCCCCAAATGTGCTGTGCTCAAAAGCAATGAGTAAAGCACCATCAGCACAATTTGTGTTTGGGAAGTATTTTCAGAATATAAATAAAATTTAATTATATAAACCTATAAATAGGTTTTTTTTAATAAACAAGGGGTCAGGAAACTTGATGGTTTAAATCAAAGTTCAACTTCTTTCACAGTTTGATTCCAGGAGGTGTTGATTTCATCATGTATTGTGGAAGAGGAGTAAATTGTCAGTGCAGCAAAGCTCCATGTGAGCAGATAAGCAATCAGACAAATTGTGACAGCTGGGGATAATTGGCTTCATTTATGGAAATGAAAGAAATTTCTGTCTTGCTCACTGGAGATGTAGTTTTCTGCATTTGTTGAGTGATGTTGGTCTCTAAAGATACCTTTGATCATGCAGCTGATATACATCTTAAGCTTTGCAGCATAAAGTGGATTAAGGGAACCCTTCCCTATGGTTATCACATGTGTATGGGAAGTAAGCCATAGTCTCAGCCAAAGAGCATTCAGCCTAATTTTCCTGGCTCCCTAAATTTAGCTTGAAGAGCTGTCAGTGGAGAAAAAACCAATTAGGCTCCATGGCAGAGAAAACACTGATTTCCTTTGGCTGACAACTCCTACAAGGGGTGTTTTAGCCAAGCAAAAGAGCAGCTGTAAAAGGAAGGAGCCTTTTGGCTGATCTGGAAGCAGCAGCCCAGCCCTGAGCCCAGTGGGGAGTTGACAAATAACAGAGCAAATGCAATTATTGGCCTTCTGTGCCTTGACTCCACCTAAACAGGCACAGCACAAAGGTCCCACTGTCCAGATTAAAATTGCTGAACTTCTAGTGTTTAATTAATGGTTGCTTCTATGCAAGTAAACCCATAGGCCTGAGCATTTGTCTGTTCTGCTTGTATGTGACAAATGTTGTTTGAAGAGCTATAGTACAAAAATATATTGTAGGCCTGTATTAATTTCTCTTTTGCTTCTCTGGTGCAATGCCAACAAAAAAAGTAAATTTTGTCTGCAACTTGTGCTCCACCTGCACCTGTCTTGTTCTTGCTAATTGCTTGTGTGACTCCACTCAAGATCTGAAAAAAGCCATTGAGAGAGGAGGGTTTTGTTCCTGCATGATGAATATAAGGGTATTGCATGACTTATGGAGTGAGGTGCCTTGGTAATCTCAGAGATCTTCAGAATAAAGTAGTGGGAATTTGCCTAAATTCTGTTAAATGTAAAATTTTTTTTGTCACTGTCTGAAATTTTGTAGCACTGAGTATTATGATTTTGATCCTGATGTGTGTTTGACCCATTTTATAATGAGATACATGTGAAGATCATCCTTGTAAGACAGTATTGAAGTTGCTTGCATAATAGAGGTGCCAGGAATATTTTTTCTTGCCTAGTGGGTGTGTGTTTGGCTATTTTTATGCAGTATGAGAAACCTTATACTGTAAAAAAAAGATCATTCTCAATTCTGACACACATTTTAAAAGCTGTGGCCTTATAAGATCTGTCAGTGCTTAATGCAAAGCAACACGCTGCTGTAAGATATGACCTACAATTTAGAGCTCTGCTCCAACCCCCAGTTGCTCAGCAGAATCTGCTTTCTGGTGCATCACTTTATCAATACCTATAAAGTGTTACTTTTATGTTCATTCCCAGCAGAGCAAGAAGGATCAGATTTTAAATGTATGCAGATGGACACAGGTGTCTTAACAATTTTGAAAATCCGATATTTTTTTGCTGTGTAATTTCTTGTTTGTTTTAACTTAATTATGTTGACCTGGTTAACTGTGCTCTGTGAGTAAGTTTGAGCTCTGCTGCCCAAGTGGGTTGGTGTTGCCTGGGCATTGAAGGTTGAAATAAGATTTTCCTGGACAAATTTTCGTAATGCTGTGCAAGCTTTTTTAGCATTACCTAGAGCTATCAGGTTCAAGAATATTGGCACATTTCTCTCACTTTTATTTGTCTGGAAGAAATGCTTGCAATCATCAGAAATTATCTAAATAATTTTGTTAATATCAAAATTATCAAAGTGTGTGGGAGGGGCTTTTCAGAAAAAAGAAACATTTAATAAAGGAAGGCAGGGACTGTGTCTGAGCAAGTCATAAGATTCTTTTGCTGTGCTGAGCTTGTCTTGGCTGAATTACTTTGTGGCTAGATTTCTTCCTATTGTTCTACTTTTTTTGCACAAATAAATTAAGGAATGATAGAATTATTTTAATAAAATAGTTTTGGAGTGCTAGGTATTTCAACATCTGCATTGAACAGCACTGATTCCAAATACTTCTGATATTTCTTATAGTCCTAAAATATTTTCTAATTTGTAACATGGCTAATTTCTTTTAATGGGTATTTGTTTTTTCTGTCTGGAATTGGTGTTTTTGAAGGAGTTTCTACAGATATTTCAGTAAAGCTAGGGTGCTTTTAGTCTCAAATATATTTAGACTGGACAGGACATAGTTTTGTACTCTTAACTACAAACAACCATAGCAAAGTCCCCATTCCAGTTTATAAATAATAATTTACTGTCACTGTCCTTCCCTGGACTGGGCCCTGAATGAAGTAATTTTTCTGTATAGATTTAATTTAAATTGTATCTCCATGAGAAAACAGCTCCCTCTGAAAACTGGATTTTGATATTAGAATAGTGAAAAGATAATTTAGCTTTTTTCAAGCAGCTGTATTTTATTTACTTAAATTAGGTTTTTAAATGCATGTGGAGGGATCCCAAAGCACAAGAATGACAGGCTTAGGCAAATGGATATTAAAAGTTACTTGAATTGCAACAGAGCAAGAAGAGGGAGTTTTTTTTTTTTTTTTTAGATTGTTTGTGACCCTGTGATACAAAAAAGTCCTTAGAAACAGAAAAGATGGAATGGTATGAGCCTTCAGACACAATCTCATCCTTCCTCAAATGCAAGAGCTTTGACAAAGCACCTCTGAAATGAGGCTGAGAGCCTTTGAGGAGCTGGTCCAAAACTGCTTTTGGGACCCTGTCTCCTTTCCTGCAGCCTGAGCAGGCCAGGATGGCTTTATTGGCTTTGGAGCAGTTTATTTCTAGCTCTACAGAATAAGAGTGGCTGAGTTTTCATTAGGTTCTAGACAGCAATAAGCTTTCTTGACTCTGATTTATTTAAGTGCATCTCATACAATGCTTTAAAAGCTGGAAGGAAAAACAACTTGAATTAAAAGCAGCAGCTGTGGGATTTCCCTATGGTATTGATGCATTATGGGTTTGTAATGCTGTTGAAGCAAATGGCAAGGTGCTGGGGAATGATGAAAACTGCACACACAGGGAATTATTTTCCAGGCTGGCTTTAGTACTTCTAGTTGAAAAAAAGGTAACACAGCCTACATCTAAAAAATGCCTGAATTGTTACATGATTTTATATGAATGAATGTTTTGTTTTTAAGATAAGTTTGACAAACCTGTACTTAGAAGTGTGTGGGTTTCTGTTTGTCATTTCTTGTTATCCTGCCAGAGTTTTGTACTTGGGCAGCAATGCTGTGTGAGCAAAGGCAGGCTGGAAAGAGCAGGAGCAAAAGTGGGAATAAAAACTTTGAGCCACGACCAGCAAATATATCAAAAGGATAAGCCTTCTGAGCAGAACATTCAGAAAGTAGGTCAGGTGCACATAAATGATGTAGGAGTAGAAGAAACAATCCACCAAGTTCAGCTGTCTCCACCTGAATTGCAGTAGCAAGTCATTCCCACAGAAATGAACAGTGCAAATAGAGGTAGTTTGGCCAGAAGTAATACCTGTCCAATACTAGTTTAGTCCACTTATGTTTTGTGCCCATCTCTCTGACTGTTTAAAGTGCTCTTAAGTTAAATTTGACCTGCTTTTTTATCAGCATCCCAAAACTACTGAGATGTTTACCTTTACTTGAATAATAATGTAATTGGCTAGGGAGGTAATTAAATGGCAGCTCAGTTGTCATACTGCTCTTAAAGAGAGATTATTTCACCCTTAAACATATTGAGTATTGCTAAGATTAGTTCTGCTGATGTCACAAGGTCCAGCTGTGATGTGAGTTGCCATCATGTGAATGAAAATGGAAGGCTGAACCCTTTGATCCAGTTAACCAATACCTTGGAACAATCTGGAGACTAATGGAAATTCAGGTCTCAAAAGTTATATTTTAAATCCAGTATGAAAGGCATTCCTTCACGTGGGAAGGTCATAGCTAAGAGCTTGTACTCCAGCTTTACCTGTGCTGAGGGCTGAGTCATAAAGCAGCATATTCAAAGGCTGGACCACCTAAATGCAGCTCCAGTCCTCCCCATGGAGGCAGAGTGCAGTTTGTATGCAGAGGCACACGTGAGCAGATTTGCTTTGATGGATGTTGTGCTGTCAGTAGAGAGGAATGGATTTCAGTTCCCTTTCAAATACTTAAATTTCATAAGAACTCATCATTTCCCAGTGCTTTAAGTTTCCTTTTCATTGCCATTCTCTTAATTGGCTAGCTTTCTTTAAACCAGCTTTGATTTTCATGTGACTGTAAGTGTTAAATGTTGTTTGAAATAGAAAACACAAGAATTTTAGGTCACCTATAGTACTGCATTTATCAGAGAACTACACTTGTATATTTAAGTGATCCTAAATTAGTTTTCTATTTCTGTCACATACATCTGCAATTTCTAGATGAGAGAAAATTAATCACAGACTAGAGATTGTATCTATCTATAGTTAACAAGAGCTTTACTTACCCATAAAAGCTGTAGCTCTCCAGAATGGGGACAATAAAGAACAGCTGATTTGTCCTGTGAGCTGTGTCCCTTACAGCTACCACACTGTGAATAAGCGAGAATATTTTACAGCTTCCAAGCTGATGAGCAGCCCACAGCATGCTCACTCTTTCCTCCTCCTGCCTTTTTCTGTGACCCTGCTCTCCAAATGCACCTAATGCTCCATAATTACTTAATCCTCCACCACTACTTTTGTTTCCAGTTCTTACATGTCATTAACAGATATGGAAACATAGTAATTATCATGCTGGGAGAGATCCTTTCAGATCTTCAAAACAGTTTTTAGTGAATTTCCCTCTGCTGTCATTCAGAAGAGTGATTATTGAATCTAATAAGGGACAGAGTTCCAAGAGAAACTAGATTAAGATTGGCATCTACTTACAGCCAGATTTAAGAGTGCTCCTAGAAGCTGATTCTGAAGTCCAGCCAAATTTTATCCATACCTGGACCTCACCTGGCAGGTGCTAAGCGTTTGAGAAATGGTCCAAGCCCTTCACACTCATCTTTCAAGTCTGTGGCTAAAATATAAAAGAGGATTTTTTTTTTTTTCTGTAAAGGAAACTTTAGAGCCTAAAGGTTCCATCTCTGACTTAGAATTAGAATGCTTTCTGAAATATTCTCAATTATTATTTTGTAATGGTTATCCAAAAAAGCGTGGCTTTGCAAATAAAATAGTTATCCAAAAATTGCTGGTTTTGAAGCAATAGTTTGAAAATAATGTACAGGTTGTTTTATTTTTTTTCTGTTGCCTTTCTAAGCCCACTTTATGGGAGAGTTGAATCTCTAATAAATCAGAGCCAGTTATAGGACAGCTTACGAGGCATGTGCTGTGTTCTATTCAGGATGCATTACAACCCCCTAGTGTTGCTGCAGCCTGAGCTAGAGGAAATGCTGTCTGCCAGTTAATACTATTTAAAGATTGTTCCAGTAAGCAGATTGAGCTTCCCAGTGTGGTGCTGCTTGGTGGGGGCTGTGTGTTGCAGTCTGTGGTTTTAACAGTGGCTCCAAGTCTGTAGCATCCTAAAACTCCACAGCACCATGGAATTATAATCACTGTGGTGATTATAACGCTGGAGGGAGTTTAATTTGCTGACTCTTAAAAAGCAATCTGATAATGAGTTTGGAGCCTGAGGATCCTGTAAAGGAGGTGGAGATGTTTTACTGACTCTCTTGCTCGATAATTAAAAAGCCAATCCATTTGGCTGAGCTTATGGAGAGGGAGGATGAGTTGAATCCTTTCTGGCATTATTTGTTTTTTTTCCAATTGAAATGACACATCCTGCAATGTTGCATGTGAATTGGAAAATAAAAGTCCTAAGGTAAAGATTGCTACCTTACATCCTGTCATGGGGAAAATTCTTGTGTGTACTGCATTGTGTTTGCATTGTCACATCTAGAAAGAAGTTCTTTTTACAGATGATGAAGTAGAACACATATGTTTGACTGCTTAAAAGGGACCAAGATCAGTCATGGATTAAGCTGCATGTCACAAAATGGTGAGACCTTCCTGCTGGTTCAGAGATTGACAAGGTGAGCTGGCTTCTGGGTATCAAAGGTATTGCTGTTTATTGAGGTCAGAGTGCAGACAGGCTTAGACAGGATTGTCAGCATGGCCAGAAGTTGGGATATTTCTGAAATGCAAGCAAGGAGGGTAAATGTTAGCATTTTGTTGGCAGAGCTGATAAAGTGTGAAGCCCCAAAAGAGACAAGAACCAGAGAGGATGAGTAAGTGGTGGTAGTGCAGCATTAGGCATGCCAGACACTTTACCCTCCATAGGGACCAGTCCCAGCATCCTCTGAAGTCAGTAGGAATTTTTTCAAAGCAGCTGCATCAGGCTCATGGATATGTAGAAAATGGTAGTTATGAAAAAAAAAACCCAACAAAACAAAACAAAAAAAACCCCAGTTTTCCTAGGTAAAAGACTGAAGACAATAAAGGAAACAAAATGAGGTATATAGTAAATGGGTGAAAACAAGTAAGAAATCACATCAGATAAACACATCTTCAGTGTCATTCATCATTTTGCTGCAGTGAATACTAATGGGGGAACAGAGGTTCATCACACTGCACAAAGCACTGACAAGCAGCCAGGTATGGAAATCCTGTGCCAAAAGGACTGTGATTTGATATGCAAACTAATCAGTTTCAAAAATTATGAATCCAAATTTATAGAACAGCAATGTCAGGCTAAAATGGTTTTCTGCTTGCACATAATCCTGCCAGTCTGTTGCAAGAGACACTGCACAAGGTTCTTACCAGCATCAGGTGCTGATTGTGCTGAGTGCTGTACAAATGCACAGGGAGCAAATTTTTCACTGGAAAAGTTTACACCAAACTGAAAAATCAAAAGATTTTTCAAAAGTAACCTGGTAGAGGGTCAGTGGCAGAGCAGTGAGAGGAGCCAGCAGTGTCCCTGCTCCTCAGGTGAGGAACAAGCTCAGCTCTGGTGCAGCATTACCTGCTCAGCACAGCTGAGAGGGACAATGTGCAGGGTCTTTGGCAAGCCCTGTGCCTCTACAGCTCCTGGGGTAAAGCTGGGCCTCCACCTGGGGGACCTAAGCTGTATTTATGCCTCCTCCTCTAGGCACATCCCAGGACCGAGAGATAGGGAGAAACTATTTGCTCTACAGATGGCAATGAAAAAACTTCCTTTCAGCAAAAGAAATTATCTAGAACAAATGGATGAGTCTTTTCTCCTTTCTGAGTTGATGGATTGCTCTAAGGTAAGTTAATCTAATATTCTGCAGTGTGATGTATCTCTCATCTGAGGGTTAATTTGCTGCTTTAATTTTTTACAAGGTGGAAATGTGATTCATTTGATTGTGGCTTCAAGTAAACTGTCTTCTTCCCAGGAGAAAAAACAAAAAAGTGGTCAGTATGTATCTGTGTTTATCAGAGCAGTAAAATACCACAAAAAGATTGATTGGAAAGGACTTTCTGCAGTGGGGGACATACTCTTATTTCATATATAGTGCTGTTTATCTTCTCTGCCTTTGAATACTAGTGAAAAGGTATTTTGGTCTGGTTCACAGGTCTGGTAGATGCAGTTTTTATTTTGGGAAACATCAAAAGATTTTTAGAAAAGGAACTATCATTTTACTTGCTCAGCACGAAACTTCTGTAACTGTGATGAAAATAAACCTAACAGAACAGAAGGGAGAGTGGAGGAGTCAGAGCAGAGGGTGAGCATATCAGAGAGGAGAAGCAAGCTGGAGCCTGTGGTCGTGCTTTGGGGGAAGAACTGGGAATAGGCTGATCTGCAGCAGCACATTGAGATGCAGAGAGTGCCATCCTTTTGATGGGACACATCACACACAGGGAGCAGTGCCCAGCATCACAGAGCTCTGAGAGATGTGGCTGCACCTCCCCAGTGCTGCTCCAGCTGTGTGCAGGACATCCAAGATTCATGGCTCTCTGCAATTCAGATTACCCTGAAGTGCTTTGATGGGGAATCCATTACAGCAAATACCATTATTGAGTTTAGAGGCACACTTCTGATTTATTATGAACATCTTTATATATTCTTAGAGGTAAAGCCCTGTGATTACAGCTACCAGAGTTCTGTCCAAGATTTCCTGAAAAGAACACAAGCATTTATTGTGCACTGGATTTACTCTACATGTTCTTGTGTGTGTTGGGTGTGCTCTGAGCATGCTGTTTGTCCTGTATTTCTTCGTGTTTTATAATTATCTTGTAAGTCCAGGCCTGAGTAGCCTACAAATATCACCAAATCCAGGACAAATTGCCATTATGAATGTGTAACACTCTGGTTCCTATGTGCTTTCTATGGTATCCAGGGACCATGTTTGGAGTTCTGGCAGTTTGGTTAGGTTTTGGGGTTTTTTGGGGTTTTTTTGTTTTTTTTTAATGGGTGTTCTGGTTTGAAGGACAGGTGTCTGCCAATAAAGGCAGAAGCTTCTCTTTCAAATGGAGAATGTAAACCCCCTCCCTCTGAATTATTATAATTTTGAAATTAAGGGGCTCTCAGGCAAAGATATGGGAATTAGGAATAACAGTTCTTTACTAGGAAAATTAAAATAGAAATACAGTACTACAAAGAACAAACCCAAAACACTGACAGAGTCAGAATACAACCTGACACCCTGTCATCAGTCAGGGTGTTGGTAGCAGTCCCATTAAATGGTGGCTACAGTCCCCCTGCAGTGGCAGGTGTGGTTCAGCTGAAGCAGTGCTCCTGTAGAAGGTGCAGTTTTCCTCTGAAGGTCCAGGGATGATGTGGAAAGGTTTGGTTTTCCTCTGGAATCCAGTGGAAAAGGCTGCTTTGGTGTTCCAAATCTCAGTTTTTATCAAGGTAGGAAAGGCTTGGCTCCTCCCCCTGGCTGGAGCATCTCCCGATGGGATGATGTGATTTTATCAGTCATACAGTGGGACTCAATGGCCCATTAACAGCAGATGATATCTTCTGGGAGGGAGGATGGGTTGTGGAAAAGACAAAGATGATTGCCCCATGTGGTTTAAAGCTGGCCCATTAGCAGATAATGTGTGCCATGGAGATAAGGGTCACTGCCCCACCTGGCTTCAACAGATGGTGATAGAATTTCTGGTCACATCCTGTATTGCAACCCAAGACAATGGGATATACCTAATCTTCTTATTCCCAAATTGAATATTTCCTGATGGTGAAAAAAGACTTGTCAATAAGTGTATGAATTGCTACTGTCACTCTCCTTTTACTTTCAGACTGGCTTAGCTTGATATTCCTAATCAATTAATTAAAAGCAGCAACATGTATAGTGACAGTCAACAGTACTTCAGGTGTCCCTTTCCATACATCCATACAGTATCTAGATCCTGCAAATGTATTCATTTTTCAGTAGTTTCAATAGTTTTGTCTTTGCTCTCCCCTGCTGCAATTTTTATGCACCACTTCTTGCTTTCTGTTTTGTGTGGTGCTGGTGCAGTAAAAATACACCCACAGATTTTTATGCTTTTTAGTACAGAATAAAAATAATAAATGCATCAGATGCCTCTCAGCCTGACTATATTCAGCTGAGGAAAAAACTACCACCATATCCTGCCTTTCCCTTGACTCACATTTTGAAGAAGCTTGTCTGGAGATCCCTCTGATGGACTTGATGGAATTGAAGTCTGTGGTTTTAGGAACCATAAAGAAACTACCCTTTCTAAGAAAAGGGGAAGGTGGAAGATATCAGTCATTTCAGTCCTCATTGCTAGGAGATGCTTCTGGAAAGCAAAGAAATGACTAACAGGAGTAGATGTGACACTTTGTGATCCTGGCAGAATTTAACTTTAGTCTGGAAGCTTGTGTGTGAAGATTCGAGTTGTTGGTAAAGCTGCAATGCTCTGGTTTCCACTTTGTGTGAGTCACTTTTATGAGTCCTACATGCTAATGTTTCTCAGAGTTTTCAAAAGACTATTCTTAATCTTGTTTGGTGCTGGAACAGCATCAGAAAGAAGTTGAGGTTAGCTGCAAGGCATAAGCACCATTAGCCTCAGGAGGATGACCAGATAATTTCATGCTGAGGACTGAAAGTTGTGTGTGCAATGGATTTGGATGTGCTGTCCTTCACTCCTGGAACATTTTAAGGAGTGCTGTTGGGACAAATGGTTTCTGTGGGCTCAGTCCAGAAGCTCACTCACACTCTTGAGTTTCAGTTCTACTTTGCCAGCTGTCTCTTCAGTCCCAGTGGACCAGCACACCCTTTTTGGGGTGCAGTGTGCTGCTGTGGTGTGTTTGTGGCAGGCTGGGGCTTTGTGCAGATGCTGCTGCCCTGTGGAACTGCTCAGGCTGCTGGAAAGGCACAGACTTGCACAGATGCAGCTGTGTCTGATTTATTTCTTTGCAGGTTTTTGTAAAAGGGGTTAAAGCAGGGTTAATACTCCCCTTTCTCCCAGGAGTACTGAGCCCTTAGCAATTAGCTTAGTGAGTCCTTGTAGTGAATTAGAAATCTGTGAATTGCATTAAGGCAGTAAAGCCTAAGCAATCTCAGAGTGTGTTCCTGAGCTGTGCTCTGTGGGGCAGGAGCTGGGGATCTGTGTGACCAAAGGACAGAATAATCACAAACCATTGCAACCCTCCTTTACCTGGGAATCCTTTGTTTTCCTCAGTACAGGCCAGATTTCCATTCTTTGTTTCTCTGGCTGTAATCTTTAGCATACTAGAAATCCTAGGCTGTCAGAGGTTTCAAACTCTAAAAGTTTGTTCCTGTGAAAAAAGAAAGGGGAAATAAAAAAGAGAGAGAAGGGATAGTAGCTTTTCTACAGCTTCCCTAGTTTTGTTGAGGCTGGGAGATGTCATGTCCTTTCATGTAACTTACTTTAAATCTTTTTTTTTTTTTTTTTTTTTTTTTCCTCAGGACTTTGGCAAGAAACTTTCTGAGAGAAAATTAATGAACTTTTTTAGAGACTAGCAATGGTTATGGGAGTATCAATGATGATCTGGAGGGCAACTGAGCAAACCCCTTGTTTAGGAGAATTGTTCTGCCATTATGCATTTGGAAGACATTTTAGATATTGTGTGTAGCAGGCAGACTTTAAATTAGCTATAGATTTTTCATTCTTCCCATCTGGTTCAGTAAAAAGATAATTTGCTTCATAACATGTGCCACAATAGAGGCTGGCTACACCACAGAAGCTTGGTTTCAGAAAAGTTTTTTGAGGTTTTCATGTTTCATTTTCTTCTACATTGGAAGATTTCAGCTTCATTTTAATGCTTCCACAATCAGATCCATACTGGGGTGTCATTTCTGGAATTGAAACCTTGGCATTTCAATTGGAAGGGTGCAGAGATACCCAGCAAGGCTCATAGAGCTGGTTTGGGAATGGGCAATGCACACACCTCTGTTGTGCCTACTGTCTGCTGAGAGTAGGTTTAGATGGGAATTCATCCAGCTACATCCAAGATTTTAGTATTAGGGCCAGAGCAATGAGGATGTCTCACTGGCATAGATAGTCCTAGCCCCAACCAGCCTTCCTTAATGAAATGTTTATTGATATATCTCCTAAATACTTAGGCTTTCACGGAACTTTTTGGAGACTAAACATTTCTGATAAATGCTAATTATTTCCATCCATGTATGACAACATGTAGAGCACAAAAGGAAAGCTAGATCCTGCTTTCTGCAATTAGAACATTTATTGTTGAGGAAAAGACTTAGAAGCAGGTATTAAATTCACTTATTTGTGCTTTATCTCTGTCAGGCTCAGAGAAGCCATGTATTTGACTGCAGAATTCAAACAACACTGTAAGAACTAACATTAGTGAAATATTCAATATCTTCTATGCCACTTTTTAAGTACCTATTGTTATATAAATCCTGCTGTTCTTTTTCAGTTTATAACGGAGATCAGAGGAACTTCACTGCTGAGATTAATTTTTGGTGTCAATTCTTTCCAAGGCCCTCTGAGTATTTGAGGATTTGCTTCCAATGATTTTCATTAATAGCTGGAGGTTTTTTTAGGCTGGTTATCCTTTAGTTGCACATGCTGAGGCTCAAGAGACACCTTCAAAGCCCAGTGAACTAATTCTGGCTTGAGGTGCTCTATTTCAAGCTCTCTGTCTCCTGAGGCAGTGAAAATTGTAATATCAAGAGCTAGAAGCAGGTATGCTTCTCATAGCATGCAGCTCAGCTGTATGAAAAATGACTGGAGTCCTCACTTAGGGATATTGGAAGATCATTCCAGCTGACCTCTGGAAACTCTAGAAGATGCAGAGAACCCAACCATTCTTGATCCTTGTGACAAACTCCTGAAATGAAATACTCTTCTCCATCATTTGAGTGGAGAATTGCCTGCTGAAGAGCAGCAAAGCAATTCAGCACCTTCTTTGTTCAGAGAGAAGGGATTGTGCATTTTGTTTATGGTATTATAAAATTGCTTGGAAGGTAAAAAATTTGCTTCTTTTTTCTTTTTTTCTTTCTTCCTAAGAAAACCAGAAATGATTGAAACTACCCTAACTTCTGACTTTGTAGGGCATAGAAGAGCCTGCAAAATCCACAAAAAAGACTTGTTGCTGATACACAAGAACTAAAAAAGAGAAATGGCAAGGGAAGGATATGTGCAAATATTTATGATGGTCCAAACTGAGGGTGTTCTCTAAGATTGTTGTGGATTTTCTTCCTCTCATTCCATGTTTGTGATGACAATATATATAATTAGACATGAAAAGTTATGAAATTAGGGTTGTTTTTTTGAGTTGAGTTCATATATGATTTTTTACAATCCTTATGTGATTAGAGTGTGTAAATGCAGAAATATATCGTTACATATGGTTTTGTTTATTGACTAATTAGAAAAAAAAAATCACAAAATATATTTGCTCACTAGGAGATCACATATCATTTATGGTACAAACTGTTTTGTTGATACATAAGAGCTGCAAGATACAGGGATATACCAGTAGCAGAGAACCACCTTTGTGTTCAACCTACTGCTGAGTTTAAAAAAAAGGGAATTTGTTCACAATGAAAAATAGATGATAGTAAGTCCAGAAGCTAGTGAATTTCTGGGAGGCAAACATCATGGAAATCTGGACTTGGTTACAATTTCATAATTTTCACCTGTCCAGCATTGTTTCTGATTGAAGACCTAGGTTAAAATGAAATATTAGTGGTTAAAATATGGGCTCTTGCTTTATTGAAACAGTGTAGTCTGTATATTTTATTTTTGGTTCATAACAGTTTTCCTTTCTCCTTCTTTTTTTAAATTCAGCTCTGACCTTAAATTCAGCTGTGACCTTAAACTGATTTCCTGTATCAGCCATCTGCATCCTCCTGCAGCTTGATTTTTTTTTCCTAGGCATTCAGTCCCTGTTCTACATGCTAAATGTCTGCAGAGTCCCTCCTAAAGCATGCAAATATTGACCATCTTGCTCTACAATGGATTTTATTCCCAGAAAGTAAATTTAATGCAGCATTTTTGTAATGGAGCAACAACATCTAAAGAAATATGGTCTCTGAGTATTTCTGTAGAATCACAGGAAAAGAGGCTAAGTAGAAAGGGAGAAAATGCAGTAAAATACAATCTCCAGGGCCAGTTTTCTGTTTCTCTGAGTCAAACTCTTTGCATAGCTTTGGGGTCTGTGGGAAGGGCCTGGAGTGGAGTTGGGGCAGTTCAAACTCCTGTGCAGCCCAGAGAACCCTCAAGGTTGTTGCAGTGTTCTCCCTTCTCTTTTTGGCCCAAAGGCACCTGCAGGTGTGATCTTTTCCCCAAAGAGACCCCCTGTTCTAAAGGGTCTTTGTAGCTTTTCAGCCTTTCAGCTGAATGTTTGGTTGTTTTTTTTTCCCCTCTGGCTTCCAAAGGGTTATTTCTGGGATAAGAATTTGGCCTGTATTACCCTATTCCCACACTTATCACAGTCCCTGGTAGTTACTGTGCTTTTTCAGGGAAAATGCAATGTCTGATCCCATTTCTGCAGTGACCTACAAAGCTCTTTAATATTGCACAGTCTAGCTAATCCTATTGGTTTTACTAAAGTTGACTATACAGCATAGTTAAATGCTTGCTTCAGTCAATATTTTCTTTAACAGCTGGGCCAGCAAAGTAAGATGTCTGCTGGTGACAAATCTACAGGTAATTCCAATAAAATTTAGGGAGGGATAGAAAACTCTGTTTTCCGTAATAATTATGCTTACAAGGATTATTACTTTAAATGAATAAATTAAATACTAACAATAGAATTTTCAGTACAAGTCCAGCATCACTCCAGTGCATTCTGGAATTTATACTTTTTAAGTGCTGGCTTTTTTGATCTGCTTGGGGACAGTTCCACTTAGGAGCAGTTTGGGTGAGTTTATAGATTCATAGTAGATAAACCAGCAGGGACTATTGGATCATTCTGATCAACACAAGCCATTATACCTTCACACAGTTATCCCTGTAGCATTTGTTCTTATGGCTGAACATAACAGATCTGAGACCTTTCTGAATTTCATAGGAGAAAAGGGGGTGGCTTCAAGTGGCTCACTGGAGCACTCTAGGGCTCAGAACTGATGGCTAATTTAGTTTGCAAAGAACTGTTTGTGGTGCCAGTAGTGAAAAATTAAAAAGTTCTCACTAACCTCTTTCATGTCAATGTATGACTCATCTCACTGAGACTGATGATTATCAGTATAATTTCATCAAAGGAACTGCTTGTATCCATAAGATGGAACCTACTGGATGAGTGAGTTGAAACTCCTGAGAGAATGAATGTAAGAACTCCCATTTCTAATAACTCAATCACATTTTACCATTCAAATCAGAGGGATTCCTCCACTGTTCACAGTTGGAGCAGTTTATGGTGACTGTGAGATGAATTCCCTGAGCCTCACCTTACTCTCAGAAGCTGACCTGCTTGCTTGCTCTCATGAGGAATAAATGACTTTTTCTGCCTGCAGGTCCAGCAGGGGGGTAGCAGCAAAGCCCAGGGAGTGTCAGCCCAGCTGCTCTGGGAGATTTGTGACGAGCACAGAGCTGGGCTGCAGCTGCACTGGCAGCAGCCATGGGATTGTGTTCAGCCTGGTCTGGGCTTTGGGGGTGTGAGGAGAGGACTGAGAGAAGGCTTAGAGTTTAACCCTAAAGAAATCCTTTTAATGATTTTGTTGTATATCAATTAGTTTGCATTACATAGCTTTATTACAGTGTTTTTTAAAATTTATTTAGCAAAACTGCATTATTGGTTTTTTAAACAAGGCTGTATTAATAAACTTTACTTTTTGCTTGTTTAAGGCACTTTCTTGCTTGTTTTGAGCTACAGCAATTTAAAGGTTTTGAAAGATTTGGTTGATTTCAAGGACATAAGTTAAATTCAGTAGTAAGTGTAATTTTTTGATTTGTTAAATCTTTCTGAGAGCCTTGTACCTTTCCTATTTCCCCCAGCTGAGGATAAAGACCAAAGTGAGCTGCTCTGTGGTTTGGAGCAGAGCAGAACTCAAGGCTTGTGCAGTGTGGGGTGCTGTGAGTGGAGCCCATCACAGACATGACTATGAGCACACTTGGCTGAATATGAATCCTACTCCAGATTGCTGAGGGCAGCTGACAGCAGTTTGTGTCTCCAGTGCTTTACAGGGAATGGAAGGGATCCTCACAGGTGATGGTCCATATGGGTAGCAGTAAGAGAGGAGAAAAACACAAAACAGTGGTAGTGGTACATCACCTGGTACATCACCTGCCCCCTGGGCAGCTCACTCACTGCACCATGGTAAAATAAGCAGCTACTTCCAGAGTTCTAAGATGAATATATGAAAATGATGCTTGTTTGTCAATTAGAAATACTATTTTTTTTAAACAGAGGGCACGGAGTTGGCTTAAGATGACTTACTGGTAAGATAGAAAGACCTGGAGCAATAGCCATAACCTGCTTGAATCCACTGTTACTCAGGAGTGGCTGGAATATTTGCCCAATTCATGTAATATTTCTTAGTATGAACTAGATTGTATGGTACAGTGTCAGTTACACCAAAGCAAGAGTTTCTGTAGGAAGAAATTCCTCAATCAACTCTGAGTATTTAGTCATTTTGTGGTCATACTGTATAATATATTTAATATAATAAAGTTTATTTGGGTCATGGGGAATGCAGAGGGACTCATCTTCCCATTGGGCGAGGGGAAGGTTGGGATGCCACAAAAACCCTGCAGTCCTCAGTTGCACTGAGAGGAGCAGAGAGGAAATTGCTTGAGCTGGTCATCCTTCTCAGCCAGGAGCTGCTGGCAGTGGGCAGAGGCTTAGTGCAGGAAGCAACAGTAGAAGTATAGAAAGCAGAAACTTAGGAGAAAATAAAAGCTGGGAGCAGTGCAGTGCATGGCACTGCTGGAAGAGGAGGTGACTCTCATGACTGAGGATATGACAAGGGCAGAGAATGAAATAGAGCTGCTCTTACTTCATAGTCTGCCATAAGGGATTGACAGGGATACATCCCTATTGTGAAACTTGGATCTGTCATCATTTTGCAAATAGCTTTGAAGAGGGTGTTTTCTGTCAGGTGAATGGAGCACAGACTTGAATGCCAAAGCTACACAGGCTTGTATTTTGAAAATGAGCCAGTGGGCTTAATCCAGGTTTTGTGGTTTGAAACTCTGAAGATGATTAGATTTAAAAAAAAAAAAAAAAAAAAAAAAAAAAATCAAGTAAGTTTCAGGAATGTCCTGAGCTGCTCTTTGTTCCATGGTATGTGACAGCAGTGGAGAAGGTCTTATTAAGATTTCAAGTAAAAGGGAAGGATTTCCAAAATCCTTTAGGTATTGCTTTTTTAATGTTTGAACAGCACCTCAGTGTCAAGACATAGAAAGTGCTGAATGTGGTTTGCAGCTGCAAGTTAGGCACTTGTTTGCAGCAGAGGTTTTGCTACCTTAGGAGGTGGGCAGCAAATGAAGCTGAAAATAAAAGAACATTATGATACTAAAAGTCTGTGGGCTTTTCCATCTGACCCTTGAAAATAAAGAAAAGGCTGGCATCTTATAATGAGTGAAATATTAAAATTCTTTTAAAAAAGAACAACAGAACAAAAACAGACCTGTGAAAACTCCCGTCAGAAACAGAACTTCATTTGTCTAGCTGGATTTTGATTAGGTCTTGCAAACAGGAGTCTGCTATTCAAAATAAATCCTTTCTAGTCAACATTCAGTTTATGCTCTGCCTTTTGTAAATCTGTAGGATTGTACTGCCAACAAAGATGACAAGAATATGAAGTGGCTTAAGTGAGCAAAAATGCTATGGCCTTGCTAAGTCACTTTGTGTGGTGCCACTAAAGCAAGACATTCTGTATATAAAGCTGATGAGTCACTTAAATGATTAAAAATTTTCCTTTTGGTGCCCTTCAATTACACAAGTAATCAATTCAGCTGCCATAATGCAGTGTCTGATATGATGTGAAGTTGATATGCTATGACTGCTGCATTATGTATAATGCAGCTGAATGGTACCAGGGAGTATATTAAAGAAAATTAGCTCTTGCATGATATGTTCTGATGCACTTATGGTGAGATGGAAAAAAGTGAACTTACTGAGGATTTTCATAAGTTAATATGTATCTGAGAGAAGAAACTCACATAATGCAGAGCGTGATATCTCTTGGGTCGCTTATTGTAATGAATTTCAATGAAAACATTCCAAATGCTGGAATAATTTCATGTAGCAATTAGGTCATGGAATTCAAAGGTCTCTTTGGGCTTTGCTGATACCCAAAGCAAGTCATTCATATGAAGGAGAATACTGAATTCCTGTTTGAATATAAGTGTCCTGTTGTTATGCAGACAGCTGGGTGTGGAGAGGTGTGTGCTGAGGGGCAGGGAAAGAAGAGCAGACCACAGGAATATTCTTTAGGCAGCTCTTTGCACTTGGAGTTTCCTCCTTGGTTAACAGATCATTATAAAGATCAGACAGAGGTAAATCAATATAAAAAAAAGGTGTATAGACCCTTAAGAAAGGCCTATCACTGCAGAGTTGAAAGGCAGTAATTTCTGCTTTGAAGGGCCACGGATGGCCTCCTTCAGTCTCCAGTGGAGAATTCTGCTGAGAAACAATGGACTGAAGTGTTCTGTACTCACCCAGCACAAAGCTGCCTGCAGTGTGCAGTGCAAGCTCAGGCTGTGTTTCATGCACTGCAGTGTGACCTCCTGATGTGAGCAAGGCATGTAAATAGGAGGCAGTGCCTTCTGCATCTCTTTGAACAAAGTCAGTCCTCAGAGGCTGTTACCAAAGGCTGTCACCAGTGTGCCTTTTAGTCTGGTAAGGTTAGATCCCTACAGGCATTTAGTGAGCTGTAATTGCTTCCTAAGGAGAACCTGCTGGCTGCCAACCAAGTGCACCCCACTTGTAGCTGAGGGCCCAACCTGAAGAGCTTGATTCCTGCTTTGTGAATGAAACAGACACCCATTGAATTAGACATGTTATAAATGAGAAACAAGAAGTCTCAATATTCAGCAAAATTTAGATTGTTTGATTTTATATAGATGGAGCAAGCAGAGCTGGGGAATGTGAGGGGTCACAGCCCACTCCATCAAACTTCGGTTTGCAGCTTTTGATTATAGTATGGTCTTTGGTTGTAATTAATAATTTTCAGGTTTTGTGCTGTCATAATTTTGCCAGGTAAGCAGTGGTGGTCAAATAAACACCCGTAAAGTCTCTGGGCAATAGTCAGTCTCATGGATAACCATCTGGTCTTGGTAGATAAAAACCGGTGAGAATTGGGAAGTCTGGTCTTTGTAGACAGACAGCATTGATCAAACAGAGGCAGGAAGTCTGATTTGGCAAAATCTATTGGACTATCAGAAAGTCTGATTTTGCAAACTGGTAGTAGATGCAACTTAGAAAACTTAATATTCATAACAGAGGGATTGAAAACAGAATGATTTAATCATATATTTTTCTTTATCTAGTGTTCATGCTCCACTTCAGAGCTTAGTATTTTGGTTTATACAAACCCCAATACTTTTATGATTAACATGAATCTTTTATCAATTATCACAGACAGCACAATCCCAGGGAGAGGCAGGTGAAGTACCAACCTCTGTTGTTCTAGTTAAATGAAGTGTATGGGAGTGTTCTGTCATCATCTTCTGCCCTTCCTCTCCAAAGCCTCTCTCTTCAATGCCTGCAACACTAGTTGTAGCCTTTTTACCATGTTTTCTCAGGTGAACTCTGTCAAGGAACCTTGGCATTTTTTTCATTTTGGTTTATTTGCTTTCACTCTGAATTGTTTTGATAGTGGATGCTTTATTCTCCATTTGAAAAATTATGATGGGACATGACAGATCCTTCTTGTGTCTTGCTATTGTTAGTGTATTAGTAACAGTAAAAATCAAGTATATGTTGTTCTACATACTTCTCAGACCTTTGTAATGCAGGTCAGAATTTAGAATGTCTATTATCAACTTGAAGAAAAATCCAAGGGCTGCCCTTTCCACTCAGCTCCCCAAATCTCTAATAAATTGTGCTGAACCTTGAAGGCACCACAGGCTCCAGTGTAATTGTGTGTATGACAGCTGTGGCACGGAGCACAAAGGGATAGCCCTAAAGTAATCTTGCTGGGTAGGATTGCCACAGTGCCAGGCAAAAATAATCACTGATGGGACTTCTTCTGAAGGGCAGGTAGAGTTGCAGAGTGCAGAACTAACCTTGGGAGACTGGAGTAATGACAGATGGCTCTGCTCTCTGCAGCCCTGGACTGCAAATGCTGCTTTCCCTGGGCCAGTTCCCATCCCTTTGCTTTCCCTACAGTCAGTGCTCTCTAGATTTGTGATTGTCTGATTTCTGTGTGGGACTGAGGAATGACAGATTTAAATTAAAATAAAACCAAGCAAAACCCATCTATCTGATGAGACTCCTGCCACTGTAAATCTTCATTGCACCATTAAAATCCCCAGTTAGCATCGTTTCACTTGCAGCTGTAAGACTGGCAGTATAAGATATATTTTCTCATGGATTGGTTTGTAGCTCTCTTGCTGCATTTCATTTCATTAAGATGAGGTTTTAATCTATCGATTTAATTCTTATTTTGCCATACATATCTCAATTTCTTTTATTTTCCTTTTCTTTGTAGCTAGCACAGTGCCTTGTAGAAATAACAATCTTGAACGAGTACAGAGAAGATGATGAGCATGCCCATGTTCCAAAACATGCTACAGTCTGATTTACTGATGCTAGAGCTCTATGGAAAAGGGAGGTCAGGAAAAACACACCCTCATTTTTGCTTTATGTGGTGCTTTGTAATGGAATAGCAGCTTCGGGGAAACAATCATTCTGATGCAGCTGCAGATTGTGCTGCTGAGAAACTCATTCCAGCCCTTAGAGGGAGCCACAGACCTGAGTATGGAAATGGAGTAAAACTAGGCAGCTCTTTTTGCACCCATCTGTGATAGAGGAGGTGGGGAAGGGATGGCTCTCAATTGGTTTTGTTTTTTCTAGCTTTTAATTAACAGCAACTTGCAAATCAGACATAAGGCTAGTTCATGGGGAGTGCCAAAGAACATTTGCTTTTGTAGTGACAGATTTGTAGGGCTTTGGAGACCCAACCAAATGTTAATTTTACCTTTCCCCTTTTACATGGTCAACTCCCACCTGCACCATTCAGTTCCAGGCTCTACTGTTCTCCTTTTGGTGCTGACACAGCAGGACTTGAAAAATTAAGATACTGCATACTGCTTCCTCTTAAAAAAAAAAAAAAAAAAAAAATATAAAGACACAAACCACAAGAAATTGATTAAGACCATGGAGTTCATAGTCTGGAAAACATGATTGCCACATTTTTTCTTTACTGAGTTTTTTTTTAAAATCATATCCCTTTCTTTAAGGAGAGAGATGCATTACAGCCCTCTCTTCCCCTGTAATGTGTAGGTTATAGCACAATATTTTTATGTAAATTGCATGGCTAAAGTAGATTCTATGGCTGTGTCATAAAATGCAAATGCTGTTCTCCTGGCTCAGCAATAATCAGCATTGCCAGTGAGCTGCTCAGTTCAGGGAATTGAAGATGCACATGCTCAGAGGAAAATGGATGAAGAGGTTTGCAGCCCTTAGCCAATAAAAGACTTCCCCTTTCTTAAAAATTTAAATGAAAATGTTTTTCTGTATCTTTTCCTCTCCCTCCCCTTCCCCAGCAGATGGCTTCTAGTGTTGAGGAGTGCTTAGCCAGAAAGATGCTCCACCAGGGGTGGGACAGAGTGTGTCTAGTCCCAGAAGATGCCATTTAAGATTAAAGGAAATTCCAAGGTTAAATTTTAAAGAGCTCTGGGCTCCTTGCAGAGACTGCTACTAATTAGAGCATCAAGTTGTGTGGCAATTATTGTAAGGTAATGACTGCCAACAAAGAACTCCATTAATAGTCACTTTTATTTTGTGTCTAGGCTGTTGAGTTGTAAAGTTTCTGTTGGTGTTGCAAAACTCATCACTTTACAAAATCTGAGCTAATCCTAGAAATACCAAGAGTTGTTATAGTAGATTTGGTTTTCCTTCAAGGTTGTTTTGGACCTCATAGATTTGCTTAATTTTCTGAGCAGTCAGGAGAGATCATGATGGTTTCTTTGATAACTCCATCTATGTATTTGGAGTATTTGTGGAAACATGAACTGCAATGAGAATCAATGTCTAGTAGGTCAAAAATTTAATGGCAAAACTTCTGATATTTGTTTCTACTTCTGTTGGATGTTGGTTTACATCAGATGGGATGTTTCTTTGTCTTCCTTACTTCTCATTTGTATTTCCAGTTTTTCATTTTGGGATTGCTGCCACCCAAAGAGAATCTATGATGAGGAAGTTGATCAGATTTGCTACGGTGATTAGATGATAGCACTTCCACATGTGACTATTTTGTTAAAGGAAAAAAAATAATTCCCACACAGATTAATTCCACTCCATCATTTGATTACCATCCTCAAATATTTTTGGTGAATAATCTTCAGGCAATGGCTTGTCTGTGTAGTGTCATTTCACCTCTTTGCTCTTGCTGTTTTTCTTGTGTGGTTGCTCATTGAACATTGCAAGTAGCTGCCTGAATATTTGTTTGAATTCTATCTTGTATCTCCATCCTGAGCTACTTCTGCAGCTGAATGCTGTTCAGAAATGGTGCTACTTATCATGCTCAAACACACATAATCCATGATGAAGAGTTTGTTCTTTGCACTGTGATAGCTTCTGATCAGGATTTAATTTCTGGTCTGTGAAGTGAAGCAAAATAAAATAAGAATGATGACAGATGAGTAAAACAGTGAAACTGTTTGCCCCAAAGCCTTTGCAAAGGCGAGTCTTTTTCAATTAGTGCCAAAATGTGGAGCCACAGCTCAAATATAATTGAATAGAAGTGGAGAAACAAAAGCCAACCCCCTCAGGGTCTCCCCTTTCTATACCTGACTAAGTAAAATAGAGAAGCATAATAAAATCTTTCTTATTCCAGGTTTGTTGTTTTTTTTTTTTTTTTTCCTTGCCAAGCTGTATTTCTTAAAAAATAGTAGTAATAATAATAATAAAGGCATTTTGTTTTAGGAGACAAAATCTGTACATAAGACTGATCCTGAATTGCAGAGTAGCATGTGGAATACACTCATTACAGCCCATACATGATGGGTTCTGAAATCCTGTTTCAGCTGAAGGCATCATTCCAGCATCTTTGGCATTGTGTTTCCAGGTGACAGAATGTCTTCATCAAAACTTTGCATTATATCAGTTTGATTTTCCACCTAAATCAGGGCAATAGCATTTTGCATACCTCCAAAGAAGGACCTGTGAATAGGTGCATTAGCAGGATGTTTTGAATATGTGGTCATGGAAGTCATATAAGACTTTGATAGCTCCTTACCTATAAAGCAGGTTTCTCATGAGGAAGCCTGCTCTTTCTCTTCCTCCTTGTGTAAAAGTAAAGCAGTGGGATGTGGCTCAGCCTGCAGATGTGATCTGTGTTTTGTTAAGCCTCTGAGTGGCCACACTTTGGTTTTTCTCATGAAGTGACCCCCTCCTACAGTGTGCCATCCTTCCCCAGAGGAGCTGAGCCCCCCTGCCCAGTGAAAACAGGCTCCCAAATCCAGAGGGTTTGCTTTTTAGTGTGTTGGGATTTGGTTTGGGTTTTTTACATAATTAAGTGGCTGTTGGCCCTAGTGCTGAAATACTATTTTTGCTGATTTTGATAAAACTGTTAGATAGTGAAGAGCAGCATTGTAACTTTCTCCAGTCACCAAGTGGAAAATGAGTTAAAGTCAGGGCTTGCATAGCCTGTGTGAATTACTGAGAATTTAGCCTTGCTTAATTCATATTAATTTATTTATAAAGTGATAACAAGGTTCTTGAGGCTTTTGTAACATCTGCTTTTAATTTTAGAAGCATTTTAGTCAATTTACTGCATGACAGTATTTGTCAACACCGGGTAACTGTGACCTCTAACATGCCTTCCTCTGTTGAGAGCGGTTAACAGGCTAGACTGAGAAATAATATGCAAACTCCTCTCTTATCAGGAGAGATCAGTTCCCAAAGTGACATGGATATTGGTGGTGTAGGTGATACCTTTAACCATGACATCACTTTAAGCCCCTGGGCAACGCTCAGGCCCTTGGGCGTGTTTTGCTGCTGAAGGGAACTGCTTGACCTGAAACTCAGACTCTCTATGTTGAATTTCCTTCTGCTCAAGGGAGCAAAGCTGCTGGGTTCAATCAAGAATCCTTTATTTTTACTGGCTTGCATTCAGGAGCACTGAAGTGGCTTTTACTTTTTTCTCCCAGCCTTTCCCATTTTATGGTTTTTTTTTTTTCCCTAGCCTTTTCTCTTCATTTTTCTTACATTCACTGGACACCTGTCCCTACCTTTGGAGGATGAGATAAGCAAAGAACTCTGTCCCTGTCAAGACAAGGAAGAGAATATGCCTGCACAACAAAGGCCAGAGCAGGAATCAAACCTCTCCTGGGCAGGCAGGTGTGGGAGAGCTCCTTTGCTGCAGTTTGCTTTCAGGAGTGCCATCAGTGGGCTTCTGTCTCTGTAGTGGGTACAACTGGAAGCAGGTTTCTTTCTCTCTTTTGTTTTTCGTTGTCTTTTTTATTTTTATTTTTATTTTTTTGGAGCCATCATGCTGCAACAAATTTTGCGTGACATGTATATTGACCCTGAGCTCCTGGCAGAGCTGAATGAAGAGCAGAAGCAGATCCTGTTCTACAAGATGAGAGAGGAGCAGCTGAGGCGCTGGAGGGAAAGGGAAGAGAAAGCCCGGATGGAGGAGGCTGTGCTGAGAAAGGCAGCGAGGCGCAACCACAGTAAGATGTGTGACCTCCTCCTGTGCTTCAGAGAGGGGATGGTGGGCTTGCAGCCACAGTAAGATGTGTGACCTCCTTCTGTGCTTCAGAGCTGGGATGGTGGGCTTGCAACCACAGTAAGATGTGTGACCTCCTGTGCTTCAGAGCTGGGATGGTGGGCTTGCAACCACAGTAAGATGTGTGACCTCCTTCTGTGCTTCAGAGAGGGGATGGTGGGCTTGCAGCCACAGTGAGATGTGTGACCTCCTTCTGTGCTTCAGAGAGGGGATGGTGGGCTTGCAGCCACAGTAAGATGTGTGACCTCCTTCTGTGCTTCAGAGAGGGGATGGGGCTTGCAGCCAGCGGTGGTGCAGCAGGTATCTGGAAGAGATTGGAAGGATGAGTGCCAGCTGTGCCCATGGGCAAAATGACAGTCTGGGACAACAAAAGCACCACGTTCCTGCTCCTTGTATCTCCAGGCTGGTCCTTTCTTTTGGGAGTGTCTTAGTGATGGAGAAAGGGGAATTGTTTTGAAGTGCCTGTTCCAGGCAGGAGTCACTGTTGGTGTTCTGCCAGTGGTAACTGATGTATCATGACCAAGTTTCTCCTCTACTCCTAAGGCTTTTTGTTCTTTCACCTGCCATCCTGCCATCCTCACCCCTCACTCTAGATCAGGCTGTGTTGTTGCAGTTTCTTGACTTGACATTAAATATTTCCATTTGGCTGGAGTAGGAAATAATGTTATGAATTTGAGCTTGTTTTGAAGGGCTCTTCTTGAATAAATGTAATACCAAAACAGCCATACCATATGGGACTGAAATTCCAACTGTATTAGTAAATAGTCTCCAAGAGATTATATTTAGGGAATAGGATAATATTGTGGCAAGCCAATGACCAAAACCAAAGAGAAGAAACCAGAAATGTGTTTGCATGCAATATGTAGGTAAAATATGGAGCTCCTCCCAGGGGCTACTATGGATGCTGGGTGTGTGTGTTGACTTGTAAAACAAATAGGAGAATGATGGAAGAAACATCAGAAAATATCTTCTCCAAACGTCTTTTCCAACTGACTGGTCTTGGGTCCAAGTGATTTCAAATAAACAGAAATACTTAATTCCTTGCTCCTTTCTCTGTGTAAGTACTTTCCAGCTCTTTTCCCCATTCATAGGATGAAGCTGTTAGGCTGGTGTAAGACAGAAAATATTTTCATCTTGGAAATATAAGTGCAGTGATTCCTCACTCAACAAGGAGATGTCACAGAGATATGTTAAACACTCATTTCCCTGCCAAAGGTCTTATCCTATGTTTAAATCTATTAAAGCTTGAACATTCAAAATTCCTGGTAACTTCTGGTAGCTGATTTTGAGAAAGCTCTTTAATGGTAATGGCACTGCAATCAGCATTTCAAGTGTTGCTTATTTGAAGACACCCATGGTAGAAACACCCCAATACAGAGACATTGTTGGATTCAGTGTGTGGAACTTCTGAACCTTAAAAAGTGCCCCTTAGATAGTTATCAACTCAAAGACTATTATTAGAAATGTGCTTCAAAGCAAAACTTTGAAGTTTCCAAGACTCACTTGAAGCACAGACCTACATGAAATGACAGGGTTAAGTTACAATGGTATCCTTAAAATGAGGAGGGAATGTCCAGAACACCCTTTCAGCCATAGGAGGAGTTTGAAATGTCCCCTCACAGATGGCAAGGTGGATGTTTGAAAACCTCATTCTGTTCAATTTTTATTTTTTTCATGCTAGTGCTCTCACTGTGAGTGGCCCTCTGAGAGGGATGGCACAAGAAGAGCTCCTCTCACACAGTACTAAAGCCTTGTTCTCCTTGATTGATTTGTAGCTGAGAAAAAATTAAAAATTCAGTTCAGCTCCACATACCAAAACAACATCATATCATTGAGATAATCTGTATCATGCTCATTCTTTGAGGGAGACAGATACAGAAAACTCTAACTGCAAAAATATTTATCTGATGAATTGTCACAGTGTTGACACCTACATTTCCATATATAAATTATACATTAAACCTGTTCAGCTTCCTACTACAGGAGACCATTTTCTGGGCAATTAATTTTCTGATTTATAAGGAATAGGAGAAAGGAGAGCAGCAGAGTACCCTATAGATTATATTTGCTCTGACAAAGGTAGTTACAGATACACATTGAGTTAAATTTCACAAAAACCCATTTCCATTTTACCTTCTTAAATTGCCAATTAAAGGTATTGCTTAGGTTTGACTTTTGCCCACTGTTAGGGAATTTCTACTTTCTTCAGAACTACAGTGAAGAACTATTGGAATCAAATTTTCAAGTCAGGTGGCTTGTTCTGCTGGAAATATTTTTTTACTTTCATGAACATCATGATGTGCACCAGTGTTAGAAAATATAGCTTCTTTCAGGTGAGCTGGTCATTAACTGTACAGATACTTGTAATTGATTTCCATTGCACAGTTCCACAATGTGATGTTAAATGATCTCTCAGTGAAGATGGTTTCTTGTTTAAACCAGAAAAGATAAAAAGCCAGCTGCAAATTGTGGATATAAAACAGTAATTACTGTGCAATAGTCTTGCCTATAGACTCAAGGGGTCAGAGTAGATGCCAATAATATTTTTTTATCTTAAAATATTTCTTTCCTAGAAGACAATTGACATCATCATTTTTTTGGACCTCAAAGCTGCTTAATTTTAAGTTGCCCTTAATATATAAGTGAATTTCCAGACCTTCTGCCTCTGCAACGTGGTGTAGAACATAGAGTGGTTTTATTCCTGTTTTAAATTAGTGGCTACCAAGAATTGCAAAGCTACCACAATTTCATGTTCTTTATTCCCTTAAAACTGAGGGATTTGAGGTTTTTATCTGTGGATTTTGTTTTTGATTTTGCAGCATGACACGTTTTATGTTCGTGCTGCTTTCTTTAGGCCAGGAGTTACTCTGAGGCTATCTTAGATATCTTAGATATCTCTATAGATATAGATATCTTCATAGCCTGAAAGAGTAGAATAGATGTGAGACTTCAATATCTCTAATGTTGTGCTGAATTTCTGAAAGTTTATAGTTGACAGGAAAACGTGGATGATGTTTATGAATACAACATGATGTTTGTATAAAATAATTTTATATTAATTTAACTGAAATTATCTTTATAGCCCTGCCTTTCAAATCCTTCTGATTTCCTCAAAGTTTGAATGGCCACATATGAAAAATTTTCTCCACACCTCTTTGGGATGGGATATGGTGAGATTGAACAAAAACTGATAATGATGATGGACACTTCTCTAAATAAAAGTGCTCTGAGAAGTGCCTTCTGCTTAATCTGGAGTTCTATATCCAGATTATACCCAGATGAGTTAAAATCATCAACAGACTTAGGGAATGTTTTTCAGTTTTTTGGAAACTAACTGCTAAAGGCCCCAAATCTGCACTGAGTTTTAAAGCAGTGCCACTGGGTGCAGGTTGTCCATAAATGTCCTATTCAGTGCTATGAAGTTTGCTGTTTAGAAAACAAACAAGTCCAAACCATGAAATAAGATGTAAGTTGTTGAGAGTGTTTAGCAAGCCAAATAGTGTGCCCATCTGTGTAGTCTTATTCTTAACTTCTAGAGAAAATAATATTAGTCACCTGCAGTAAATGCTAAATGGTGCCTGCTACTTTATTTGGATTGTTTGGTTCCATGTGTCTTCAGGAAAGGTTGAAATGAAATTAGTATCAGAATGAGTCAATGTTGAAGGAATTATTTCACTTTGGGGGTGAATGAAATGTGTTCAGATTATTCAGTTTTAATTTCACTGCTATTTAAAATACCCAGATTGATGTCTAAAGGGAAGCAATGTATAAACTTCACTTCAGAATGAAGTATTTCCTTTACAGGAGGTTGAATAAATTGTTCCCTTTTTTTTTGCTATTTGTACCTTGCCTAAAATTATTAGTAGAATTTGGGCATTGTGTGGGTCCTCCTAAAATGACAGCATTTTAGTGAGCTTATTCAACATAAAGGAAATCTTTTGTAGCTTTAATTAATTTAAATAATGACTGCTGGCTGGTGCTGGAATAGCATCATAGGGATGAGTTCTTGGAGGTCCATCTTCAGTTCACTTTTAAATTGCTCCTGGGCAGATGTTTCAGGAATGTTTCATTATCTTCATTGTAATAAAACAGTTTGTTTGTTCCTTCTGTGCTAAAATCACTGAGAGAAGTATCCTCAAAATTTCAGGTTGGCTTTGGGATTTTCTGAGAGCTGACTGACAGGCAGCTTTGCAATTTGCAAGGAAACATATTTATGTGATTAGGCAGGAGCCCTTCAGCCACTACAGCTGAGCTGGGAGGAAGCAAGGACCTTGCCAATTTGGGTTTTGACACTGAAGCAGTACCCAGAACTGTCAGCATTCCCAAAATGAGATCTCAAAACGACTGAGATATGTAGCTGAAGGACAGTCATGTGCAGGGGAGACAATGCTGGTCTGCTGCTGCTATTTCTGACATTTGCTCGTTGTGAACTGCAGCTCGTGGTGCTCAGATGGGAGCGATTTGTAAATGCTCTTATTTACCTGTCCTTAACAAGAACAGGGGGAAAATAGGGTAGGCTTATCACAGCATGGCCAGAAAATGATTTATGTGTCTAAATGACATTTGTGTTACAAAATCATTAGAGAATAGATGATGCTGCTTGGAAGCAAGTATTTCAAATATCCCAAGTGGATGGCTGGAGAATGCATCAGTGTCAGAGGAAGGCCAGTGAGTAGGCTTGTGTTTCAGTGGGTGGACATGCAGTGACATTTTTTCTGACTTTGAACTTGGAAATCTATTCCTTATTTATGCTCAGGCCTCTACAGACCCTGCTAATACTCAGCTAAGATTTTATCTCCTATGGAGAAAATCTCCTGTCACTGTTCAGTGTCTCTTTCTCTGTATTACTGGATATGAATCTAAACAGAGACATCAGACCTCAATATTTCTGAAATTTCTCGTGTTATGTGGTCTTGAATTCTGTAGAGTCCTGTCCTTTGTTTTCAATTCAGATACAGATGGAAAAATAACAAGAGAATATGAGCAAAAACATTTAAACAATTTTTGTTAGGGGACTGAGCCACCCTATTTGAAGCCATTGGATAAGTTTTAATGTAACACTCACAATTTAGAGCAGCTTGAGATATGCTGCAGCTTGTTAGTTCTCTGTACTGGGCCAGAACTGAGCTGCAGAGGTGCCTGGTGGGGCTGAGGTAGGGTTAGACAGCAGCTTCTAAACTCAGTTCTCTGAGCCTGGGGCTATCAAGGGACCTCCAGCTGCTGGATGACCTAGGTGTGCACCACATGGAACAAATCCAGAGGGACTTCTCCCACCTCCTATGATCAGCCATAAGTCTGTGCTTTTTGGTTTTGTGTCCTGTCCTGCAGCTGATTTCTCTGTTTTGCAGAAAAGTGACAGCAGAACATTGCTGCCTACCTGGGACCTTCTCCTGCACAGTGCACTCCTCGGTGTTCCTGTTCCCTGAGACCTCTGCCATCAGCCAGTCTCTGGGAGAGCCTGCTAATTTGGGAGTTGCCCAAGCTAATTCAATATTTTCTTGCTGATTTTGCCATTTTTTTAACATAAATGACTAAAACATTTGAGGACAAAGGAACCAGGCTTTGAGAGCAGGATTTGGGAGGTACAGGAAAACTCCATGTGTTCCAGTCAGCAGTGGATTTAGCCAGACACTGGTGGCAGTTCAACAACCTTTGAGTCTATTTGTTTGCTGTGGTGCTAAAAAGCTTCACTGTGGGGTAAAGTTCTCCCTGCTTCCCTGGTCCTGTGTTCCTGACCAAAGGAGTCAGTGCAGACCTGCCACGCTGCATTAGCCAGGGGAGCCTGGTGCAGAAAATGATCCATAGCTCCCTGTTCATCCTGTGACACAGAGCCCTTATCCTCCTGTCTCAGCTTCCAGCAGACCCTGAAGCAGCCATGCAGGCTTGGTTTTATTTTATTCTCTGGGAGCTTGGTGATAGGTCTGTGTGAGAAACCAAGCCCTCTTTACACTTTACAAGATTCAGTTTGGATGAAGAATCAGAAAATATGGTCTTATGTTCTTGATGTTTTTTAATGAAGGAAAAGAATCTCAAATGAGTGATATTGATGGAAATTTTTTAAAACCTTCAATTCTCCTCTGATGTTTACCTATATTTTTATGCTTTTTACAGTGAAAGGACAGACATTTTTATATTAAAATGGAAAGACAAGAGGGTATCTCTAGATTGCACAAGGAGTTAGAACAATGCCTTTAAGAAAGAGTTTTGAATATTATCTCCTGGTTGAAATTGTCCAATAACAGAATTGTTACATGTTAGGGTGTGTCTTGGCCAGGACGCCACACAGGGAGTAATTTGGAACATATTGGATAGATGCCATTTAAATGGTATTTTATTTCTGTGATTCTTCTCTCCTTTTTGGTTTCTAGCATGCAAACCTCTGTGTGTATGTTGCATATACACATACCATGTCCTAATGCAAACCCATTTACCTTTGAGTGTTGTGTGCAGTTATCCCTGCTACATTTGTTAATTACCAGAGTCTTATCTGAGTAACTGTTTCCTCCCTTAATATTTGCTCTCTTCAGTCACTCTTCCTTTATTTGATCCTGCAGGGGTTTATTGCAGCATAATTATTTCTATGGTAACAGGCTGTAATTCCATAAACAGAAGATTGAGTTTTTTATATGATCAGGAAGCAGCTGGAGAGCCATAAAAGGCTGATTTTTCAGCAATGCTGAAATCCTGCAACCCTTATTGATATATTAATGTAATCAGCTGAACTTCTTTCTCCCTTTGCAAATCCTCCCCTAAATAGAAAGGCACATAACACAGTGTTGCAATTCAAAGGTGTGTAAATTGAAATGTTAGAGGGCAGAATTTTCCCCCATTCTTCTTAAGAATTGAAATGAAAGGGTTTTTTGAATGTATTTTTGGAAGAGAGGGATTCTATGCTCCCATGACTATTAGCAGGGGCAGAGCCCAAATTAATTGTAGATCTTCAGTTTATTGTGGGATGATGTTATTTTCATTACTTTCCTCATTACCATCTAGTTATTCTCTGTATATTTTAATGGATTTACAGCAGTTAATGTTTTGAGAAGTACATTCTGCCATTTGAATAGTCTCCCAAAAACATTCACAGTAATTTCCTAGGTTTTCTCCTTAGAAAGAAGTGAAATTCTGTTTGTGTGTTTCTAAAAAAAAAAAAAAAAAAAAAAAAGATAATTCAATACTTATGTTGGCTAAGCTCAAGGAATTGAGAACAGCCTAAAGCTCTCATCCTCATTTTCATCCTAATCAATGTGCTTCTAAGACGTCCTCTAGCTAATGAAACTCTGAATGGAACATCATCTACCCTGCAGACTAACAAAATTCAAGGCTCTGCTTTAAAGAAGCCACAAAAATAATTTGCTTGGAAAGCCAAGAAATCTCAAGTAAAGGACACTGTGCTTAGATCAGAGTATACCAGATATTTGAATTGCAGAAGAACAAAAAAATCACAACTCTACAAACAGCAAAACCCATGAGCTATGGTTTAGCTCTCCATGGCAAAAGTAGATCAGGTTGATCAGTTTTTAATGCACATGCAGCCTATTTCAAATGCATAATAAATTTCAGGAGTTTTTTTTCTAGCCCAGAGAGAGAAAGGAATAGAGATGTTTTCTGCAGAGATCAAAAAGTACTTGTGAGACTACAAAGCTTCCCAGCGGGTGAGGAAGGATGGTCAATGGCTATTGCAGAGATCTGTAGCTTCCAAGCAGGAGAATTGTGGTGAGGAGCCCAGAGGAACAAGGCTGTTCATGGAAACAGCAGAGTCTTTAGTACAACATTCAGCAGGATTTGAATGCTGCCCTGTGGTTCTGAGATTATAAATCAGTGATCACATAATCTTCTGAATTTCCAGCCTGTGGGATCCCCCACCCCAGGAAGGCAGGAGGGCTCGGTGCTCTCTGTCATCCTGCTGCACTAAGCAGGCAGACTGGGGGAAGGCACAGCAGGGAATCCTGACACCAAACCAGGCCTCTAGCTCCTTGGAATAGCTCCTGAGTAAACCCTGGGGATGCATCACACATGGGGGCTGCTGGGGATCCTCTCAGTGCTGAAGCAATGGTGACCAGGTTTGGAGAAAGGGAGCTGCCTCCAGCAGCATTCTGTTTGCTCTGATTACCATTGTTTCCAAAGCACTTTTCTTTGAAGATGTGTGGGAAACAGAGAAGGTATAAAACTGTCAGAAAGCTGTGTGAAAACAAATCTCAGGATGGAGAAATGCAAGAATGCTGAAGATGCACGGACAAGAAACAATAGGGCTGTGAGCTGTGTAGAGACAGGCCTCAGGAAAATATGTTAAACAAAATAGTAGAAGTATGTAAGCTTAATAATGATGCTTTATCCATTGTTTAAAGCTATTGTTCTACATTTTCATTGCTGTTATAGAATTGGCTGTGCAACTAACAGACAAACAGAAAACATAATTTGATCTTATTTTTGGTTCTGTGTTCTTATATGTACAAACTTGAGTTGCTGCTGGTCCTGGCTTTAGGTCTCCAAGAAAGTTTTTGCTGTGATCCCTTTGTGCTGCAAATTTGAGAAACTGATTTTGCATTTTGTGACCTGGCATTTTTCTGGAGCAAGGAGCCAGTTTACTCTCAAAGCAATAGGTTTAGAGAAGCTCCATGAGATACTAATTAATGGATGAGCTTCAGAAAAAGAACTACAAAAGTTTATGTTGTCTTCTTCTGGTGCTACAGAGTTGTTTTAGGTGAAAAATGTTGGAATATTAAAGCTGATAAATCACTGATCTGAAGAGCAGGGATGGGGAAGACCTGGTAAATTATTCAGTAACTTCTCCTGATGAAGCAGTGCTTGTTTCTAAAATACTTCCATTTCTGCTCTCCAATCCAGACTAACTTTGACATCCACTGCTTCCTAAAGGTTATTATTTGCAGCCTGACAGATCTCTCCAAGGAGAAAAAAGTACTGTTGTGGTTAAGGCACAAGAGATTTAATTTTTGTTTCCTGACTCTGCATTAGGCTCTGTGACAGGGCTCAGCAGCCTGCTGCTGAGCAGGAAACATGAGGGTCTCTTGCCTCCTTCTCATCTACATTTCAAATCTGCTTAGTCAGGACCTGTCTCTTCCTTTTATATTTAGTTGAATTTTTCTTTTTTTGTGTGTATTTCTCTTTCATTTGGAGATAAAACGTATTAACAAAACATCTTATTTTGCAGAAAAAAATTAATACTTGAGAGGCATTTTAAAGCAGGAATTATTTTGTTATAATCAGCCCTCAATAGTGGTAATTCTCTGCTTGTCAAACAAACACCACTAGTTTCCTACAAATATTAGGGAAAATAATTTTCTGGACTTTCTTGATTTTGCCATAGGTTCTGCAGTTTAAAATATCATTAGCCTAGAAGAGCTGCCCCTCTCACTGTGAAAGTGATTCTGCAAGCTGCAGAGGCTTTTTGTATGGCAGAAACTCTATTTTCATAGTGCCAGATTTTCTCCCTGAGATGCTATTTTTTTTTTCTGCACACTCATTTTTGATGTTATTTTGTGCTAAGAAACTACTGAGTTTTATGATCAGATTGTACAGTAAAGCCCAGCTGCAGCTTTATGGGAGCAGAGGTTTAAGGGAAGGTTTGCATGGGAATAATTTCTTTAAGTAAATTCAGTGGTTGGATGTGAAAAGGCCTTCTCTTCTTCTAGGGAAAAATCTGAATTAAGTCACATGTGCTCAAGTTGAATTATTTTAAAATTATATATGGGGATCTATCTGTTTAATGCTAGAGGTTAAAATTGCCAGATAGTTTAATACACAAATCTTTCAGCTTGAACTATATTTGAACATGTACTTTATGCATATGCAGTAGAGTTCTGTACTGTGTGTAGTGCTGAACCAACAATATGTTATACTGATGGTTTCAAAGGTGTTTATGCATCTATTGGCTAGAACTTTATAAAAAAGATCCATTGTTTTAAAAGAAGAAAGAGAACAGTTTCTCAAGACCTGTCTGCAAATCAACTATTTGTTTTATCTGGCTGGGTTGCAATGGGTAAGTTGTGCCTCTGAGAAACACATTTATAAACCTTTGGCACAGAAAACTTTGAGAGAAGAAAAGATAAAATTTGTCTGCTTACCTGAAAAGTTTTTTTTTCTTTTTTTTATTTTCCTGGTTCCCTCTGATAAGCTCATAAATGAACAGAAATAGTGAAATTGTCTCAGAACTGGAATAGTATTTTGTATCCACCAATTATGCTACAGTTCAGTTAATACAAGGTGTGTTGTTTGCAATGTTTTCTTTGAAGTACTAAATAAAGGAGAGCAACTAGGATATTCAAATTCCTCAGAAGAAAGAAGACATGCTGTGCTTTTAAGACAAGATCTGCCTTTGGTTATATGGAATCAGTACTCCTGGGAAATCATTCCATACTTCTCAAGACACTTTACCCTGAAATGCAGTGGGTGCAAACCTTGCAGGCAAGTAGTGATATGACCAGTCAGGTCTCAGCAGATGGTATTCTAATGCTGTGTCCAAAAAATACAACACAAATGTTGTGTTGACAGGAGCACAGAGATGTACAGAATGAGAACCACATTGAAATACATTCACATTTACAACCTGAGACATAATCTGGTAGACTGTAATAGAGCAAATTCTTTTGAGGGTTGTTGAAGAAAAACACTATTAGCTTAATTTTCCATCCTTCTTTGAAGTTAGCACAGTTAGGCCAGTGCTGGGGATTCGTATAAATTACATTTTCAAATTTGATATAGAATATTGGCTTTCATGGCGAGACCCGATCCGCTCGCTGCCTTCAGTCTGGGCTGTCAACACCTGTGAGTGTGGGCTGGTGCTGACACTGCTGCTGTCAGCAGCCCCACCCCACTGCCTCCTGCAGTCCCCTGCTCCAGCCTGGCATGGCAGGAACACTCCATTGATTGTGCATTGGGAAACTTAATCCGGCTAAATGGAAACGTCCTCACTCAGAACAAGCCGCAGCTGAAGGTGAGAGTAGCTGAGCTAAAAGAGGTGGAGGAAAAGTGGAAGCAAAGCCTGCCTGTTCAAATGGGACAGGTTTCTTTTGACTCTTATGGGAACACTGGAGAAAAACCATTCAGGAAAATGGTGCCCTGCCTATTTCTTTATGTTTTCAAATGAGACAGGATTCCTTTTAGAAGATGTGTTGTGATGGACAGTTTTCTCATATCGATGTTTGGGCAAGAGGATGAAATCTAGGGGACTGTGATATACAGGGAATGATGCAAACTGCTGACCCTTTATGGCCCTGTAGCCTGAATTCTTTAAAATAAATCCAATGTCCATCTTGGCAATGGTGTTTGTGGCAGAATCTCCTTTTGTGGAGGACAGTTTCAACAAATTTGCAAGAAATAAAACATAAAAATTTATGCATAAGCAGTGTTTCTACAAATTCCTTATTATGAACCCCTAAAATGCTTACAATATTTGACAGTTGTATGTATAAAAGCAGAAGGAAAAGACCAAACCACACTAAGGTAGTGTAAATAACTATTAAAATGTATTCAAGTAGGCTCTAATCTAGTGCCCTTTGTAGTCCTATAGCTGTTTCTTGTCCTTGATGGTTCACCAAATGCAGCCTGTTTTGTAAAGAGCTCTCAGGCTTTTCTTGGTGTTCTTAAAATCACTCTGTCAACACAGTAACCATAGATTTTTTTTGTGTAGTTTGTGTCCTGAAAACTGAACCAGAAATTTAATCCCTTTCAATTGCCTATGGGAGCAGAATAGGCTCTGCAGCTCTGAGTGATGTCTTCTGAGTATGCAGACTCCCTGAAACTCCTGCTTCACACAGCGGGACCAGGAAATTCCTGGATTCTTTGAAGATGTTCCCATGAAGTCTCTCTACCTGTTCCACACTCCACATTCTCTGTGCACAAAGCATTTTTAGTCACATAATATCACTGGTTATTGGTTTTACCCCATCTCTTCTTTCCATGCTCTTCATTCATCCCTTGTTGAGCGGAGCAAGAAAACACAGCAATCAAAAAGGGATTATAATACTGGAATTCTGGGAAATGCATGCCTGAATTAATAATTTTTATTTTTGTGGGACGGTGAGTCTTTAAAGATTGGGTAATCCACACCATAAGAACCTTTTTATTTTTTCGCTCCAGCGTTTGACCAGATTTGGTCAAATCTGAAGATTTCGTTGGACCTCTGAGCAACGCTTTCTTACAAAATGTGAACTGCAGGGTTAATGTTTTGTGAGCTGCAGATTGCCCATCTCTCCACGTGTGTTTCTGTAGGATTGGAGGCAGCGTTTGTGTCCAGCTTTGCTCTCGGTGGCTGTTGCAGGTGACGGCAAACGCGTGCAGTGGCTGCGGGGCAAGGACGGCGAGGTCTGGGTCTGGGTGATGGGAGAGGCCCCGGGGGACAAACCCTACGAGCAGATCTCGGAGGAGCTGATGGCAGAGCGGGCCCGGCAGCAGGCTCAGAGGGAGGCAGAGGAGCTCTGGTGAGCACTGGGCACTCTGAGCTCGGGTTCGCTCGGGTTCCTAACGGGAGGCGTGACCTTGCAGAAGGGTGGCAGGTAATTTTGGGTAAAGCTGGTCAGAATGTTTTTGTGAATGTTTGCTTTCACTTGTTTTGTCAGGTTTTCAGCATGTAAAAAAAAGCCATTTTGTTTATATTGAATATTGAAAGCCAAAACCCCCCACTTGCAAAAAAAAGCGGTGCCGACTTTTTTCTCTCTTGGGAATTTAGCTAAGCCATTGACCAGCCTGTAAGTAAAGAAAAATGAAGCAGTATGGTTTTGAGGTGATTAAATTAGATATGTTTGTTATATCACTGTTCTGAGCCCACAATGGGGGTTTGGTACATAAAATCCTTTTTGAATATGGTTTTATTTTGCATTTTGCTTGTATTAATTCTTATTCCAGCAGTTCAAAAACTCATTATACAAAGTGCCATGCAGATGTCTCTAGCAGGGCCTTTTCCATGTTTGGGAGAGATTCAAAAGTGTTTTGATGCTTGATATTGTTAGGATTTTGGCCACCTGCCTCACACAGTCCCTTTGTAGTGCAGCACTGAAAAGTGACTGTTTAAATATCAGGTTATTCTATGTTATCCTTTTTCATGTGACATTATTCTTTCTTCAAGTGCTTGAATATTTAGGCAGGGATTGAAACCTTTAACCTGTGCTCTGAATTTGTTTTACATTTTCAGTAATAATAAACAAGCTAGAATAATAATTTGGGAGATATCTGTACTGGTATTTGAAAGGCAATAAATTCCCAACCATGCTGTGCTAGGCTAATAGAAAAATATAAGGTATGATTTAAAGACATCCAAGAAGTACTTGACTAACTTAGAAGTGCTGTTTTAATTAGTAATTTATCAAAAATTGTAAGTTGTCTGCTTTCTGGGTGGTTTCTTCAAATATGACTTGTGGTAGGTCTCTTGTTAAATACATTTTAATTCTTTGCTTACGTTTTTCCATAAAGTCTTACAGTAATTATTTATTGCAACCAGTGAGTAAGTATTGAGCCTCAATTTAAGAAAAACAGTGCATTAAATTTTTATTTTCACATCCTTTTCTGAAGGAGACAAAAGGAAGCTGAAATAACAAAGAAATTTCGTGATGCTATGGCTCAAGAAAAAGCCAGAATAGTGGCAGAAAAATGGAAAATAGAAATGGAAGATCGGAAAGCAGCCAAACTGGAGGAAGAAAAAATTCAGGAGGAATTGAAGGTTTGCATAGAGCAATTTAAGTTTTTTTAATAGTGTTTTCATATAGATTCACAGTTCTTGTCACCTTCAGTGCATGCTTATTAATGAGCTTTAAAATCCAGAGTTGTAATTTTCATTCTGGAATATACAGATAGCTACGTGGTGTGCAGCAGAACAGCTGGGAAAGCAATGAGAAAAAATTGCAGGTCTCATTCAGAAGTGCCAGAACAATCAAAGTGGTTATTCCGCTCACACATTAGCAGAATTGTTCAGTCAGCTGTGCTGGGTGAATCATCCTGGGGAAAAAAAATGTACAATTGGGTAAGATCTCATTTTAAGTTCGTTTGCTTGAATGTACTCTGTGTATTTCAGATGAGTTTGTTTGCATAATGAACTTCAAAATTGTGTCACTACTTCCTTCAAAATAATAAGGGGTGGATCCTTCCTCTACTCAACATATGGGAAAAGTCCAGTTGGCTTTACTGGGAGAAGTTAATTTGCCTGATTGTTGTTGACTTCACAATGAACTTTTGATGAGTTCAGTTACAGCATTTTAATGTTTGTTGGAAATAATTTTTTTACACATTTTCTAGTTGAAAACAGCAATCTCAAAACTAAATAGGAAATACCTCTGCCCACCCTTTTCATGTTACTTGATAAAGATAAAAACCTGTTTAAAAGTGAGAAAATAAAATATAATGGATTCAGTGTGCAGAGAAGTCATAACAGTCCTCTGAGGCTGGGATGTGCTTGGGGGGCTGAGTTTCCATGGAGAAAGGCTGTAGAAAATCTGACTCCAAGGATCCAGTACCTTCCATCCACACCCCTCTCCCCTGCTGACAGCTCGCTGTGTCTCTCCTTCCTTTCTGGTACAGTGATTTAAGGTGTGGAAAGCAGGGATAGACTTTTCCCATTATCCCTCTCTTGTGACAAGGGGATTGCTGAAAACTGGGTGTTGGGTTTATGTGGTTTGATTGCAAACAGCAAATTTCTTGTCACTGCAGACTGTGGGTCTGGGATCTGAGGGGGCTGTGGAGCACAGAGCCAGGGCAGTTCCTGCAGAGGAGGCTGCACAGAGTTGCTGATTTACCTTTGCACAATTAATTTGAATTCACAGGAGAGAATGGGGCCTTTGAAATTTGATGTCAGTGAGTAATGAAAGTATACCTTTCAAGTGCTTTATTAATGAATGAATAATGAGCAGAGCAACTAATTAAACACTCTTTCCTCTGCTCTCTGGAAAGCAAAGCCCTCTTGAACAAAGGCTGACAGTGTTCCTTATATTTGTGTGGCTGATTTACAGGACTGTAAATTTTCCCCTTTTTGATGGGGAAAATGTCCACAAGCTCACTGTTACTGTTCTGTTTCAAAGAGACTTTTTCAAAGGGCACAGTGAGCACCTTCTGAGAATTTCAGTGGCCAGTATTCATAGCTTTCTATTAAGGAAAGCTAATTGCTCAGTGGTTGATACAATTGAAAGGCATGGCACCAAATTCTGCCCATTTTCATATTGATGGAAAGGTAATGGTCTGTATTTCCACTGTTTCCCTGGACATGAGCAGGTCCTGTCCAGCTGTGTGCCTGGTAGGGGCAAGGAACACTGCTGGAAGTGGGATGAGATTATGGTTAAGTTTCAACTTTGAATTTCAAATACTTAACTTTGACCAGGATTTCTTTGTCTCTTCCCAAAGTTGACAATATATTTATTCTATTGAGGAAGTAGAAACAATTTCTTTCCCAATAGTTTCCCTTAAATCAAGCATTTGAAGACAGAATTTGCAAAAATTTAAATAAGTGGACCAAAGTTTTCGAAACAAGACCCAGCAGAAAGGGATCCTTTGGCTTAAAAAATTAGTTTAGAAACAAGATATGATGCAGTGACTGTTTTTTAAAATGCCCTTTATCAAATGTTCTCCCAGCATTTCCTGTATTAATCCAAGAACAGAGTCTAATTCCACTTTCAGCACTGGCTCTTCAATTAGATCTATAATTTGAGATCTGTCAGGAGAGACTTGGACTGACTGGGTTCTCAGCAGCAGAGATCCAAATGCAGGATTGGTTCCTGGTACTTTGACACCACTCCTCTGCTACTCAGAAAAGCAGCTTATCTGTTACTTGCTCTTGAAAGATCAGAGCTTGTACCTTGTGCATGGTATCTAGACAGGAAAAGAAAGCTGTGTTTCTGGCATCCACATCCAACCACAAGAAGGGAATGCAACTAAGGTACAGGGAAAAAGATGAATTAATGCATCTGCTGATGTATGACAGAAGTAATTGATAGAATGAAGAAATGAGTGTGGGATTTGATGCAGATCTGTAGGCAAGCTTGCTTCAACAGATTTAAAATATTTAATGCACTGGTAATCATCCTTCTGTGATATGTCCAGACTGAGGTATGGAAAGTTCAGTCTCTGCTAATGCTTCATCCTCTTGAAGCAGTTTGACTTGGGAAATTGAAACTGCCTCCTTTCTGCTGGCATGTTTAATTTCTAACCGTATGTGTCTCAAATACTCCTTTTTAAGATGCTTTTATTCCTCTTGACCTATCACAGGACATTAAGGCTGTCTGCACTAGATAAATGATATCTTACATATCAAAGTGAATGATGATCCCTATTTCCTTTTCCAACACTATTTGAAAAGTATTGCTTTCCTTGGTGTTTCTTAAGCAGAATTGCCTTTAATTTATGATGCTAGAATATAAACATTGACTACTCTATTTTTGCAGTTTAAGGACAGCTATTCTTTTATGCACATATTGCAAAGGACAAATAAGAGACCCAATTACTATCATCAATCTTTTTGCTAACTCACAAAGGCTATGAGATCATAGGCATAATTTTCTATGGCTATCAGTAGCTGTCATTAAGAGTCTGAACAATGTGCAGGCTAAGGCAAATTAAAGATCTGAGTGTTATCCAGCCAGGGGTGGGTATCCTTCAGCTACATTTGGAAATAAAAGATATCCTCTCTCAGTTCAATCTTCTTGTGGTCTACATAAAGCAAGAGAATATTAATAGCAAAGTACTGTCCTTATAACAACATCAGATACCTGCCAAATTTAATAATATAAGCACAGTTGACAGCAGAGCTAGATTGCTTCTTAAAAATTCCCTGGGAGACGAAATGTGTCTCATCAAAGAAGATTGGTTGAAAATCAACCTTCAGAGAACAGAACAATTAGTGCTTCTGTTCAGGAAATATCTAATTAACCTTATGCTCAGTAGAAAGAATACACTTTCTATTGAGCTTGGATGAGCTTTCAACACATGTCTGAAAGTTTTACTGTGCCCCCAAGTGCTGTGGACCTGATTCCTCAGAAAATTGCTGCCAGATGTAGAGTTTAGGAATACAGTGAACTGTCACCATTGCCATTTGTAGTACAGTGAGCTTCTTAGGGTAGAGCAGTGAGCATCCTGTCTTGATCTGAAAAAAACTCTTGTCTCCAAGTAAACGTCAAGCACTTGAGTGGGACTGCTATCTCCAAGTGCAAATAACTCTAAGTTCAGCTCTATGCTTTGCTGTGCCAAGAAAACATTGAACTCTTTCCCAAAGACAGCATATTTAGAATCCAGGAATATGGCAACAGCTTCTTGCTGGTGTTAGGCACCCAATTCATTCTGGAAGTGCCTTAGTTGGGTTATTTCAATTACAATTGAAATGACAACAATTTAGTAATACTTTATTTGGTTTCCTTTTGAGTTTCCACAGCTCAGTAATCCTTTTTTCCCTATGCTGTTGTCTCTTGAAAAATGTTGTAAATGAGGCAGCTGTTAGTTTTGGTTGGGAAGTGGGTCTTCAGGTTTTCTCTATCCTACTTGTAACTGATATTAATTTTAAAGGAAAATCTCTTGCTCAGTGACATCACTAATCATTGCACTTCTGAAGCCACTGTCTTCAGTCTTGATTGCTGGTAAAAACTAGCAAAGCTCAGGTGTTTTCCATGGGTAAATGGGAAAATCTGGGCCACTAATGAAGGTAGCTTACATGTTAGGAGTTCAAGCTGTGCAGAGTCTCTAAGGTCCAGAGACAAATTTTAGGTAGATGGTCACTGGATCTGTGGCAAATTACTCGAGCAGAGCCTCATGCAGTAAATGTCAGATTTCTCCCAACCAGGAGTGATTCTTAGCTTTGTTTTCCAGCTCATGGAACACAGGGTGTTTGTGAACCACAGTAAGCTGGTACCTCCTTGTATGAGATGTGTGAATAGCATGTCCTGGAACACATTCATGGCAGAAATCTCTTAGCTTCTGCTTAAAGCATGAATGCATTTCATACATTTGTCTCTCTGCAAATACATGCACACTGAAGCGATGCAAAGCCAGTGTTCCTTTTGAGATGGTGGTAGTAGAGAAGAAAATAATGCCTCTGCAAACAGTTTATTTTCTGGTGCAAGTGAATTTTCTCAGAAAAAGGCTGGGAAGGAGTTGGACATATTTCTGCCATTCCTCAGAGCTCTGTTGGCACCTGTCAGGTGTGTCTGGAGAGCAGCTGGTCTCTGGGCTCAGCTGGCTGTGCCTGCCTTGCTGAGAGCATCCTGTCCTGCAGCAGGGCCCTGGGGTTGTCAGATTTCCTTCCTCAGAGCAGGGAGTCCCTAAGGGCTCTCAGCTGTTTTAGGTGGCCTGAGTGTGTTCCCTGGCCCAGGTGGCTGCTGAGAGGGCTCAGGGGGTTCTCTGCAGCTGTACTGGCTGGATGCAGCTTTCAGGGCAGCCAAACACTTCCAGCCTGCAGCACTGGGAGAATCCCAGGCAGTATTTGCTTCAGAGAGGGCTGTTGTAACAAGTACACTTTGTGGGTTTTGCCCTGGTCATTCAGCAGCCTGCATCCCCTAAGAGTCCCCAGAAAGACCCAAAGAGCTGTGGCAGACAGAAGCCCAGTTTTCCTCTGTAAAAAAACCCATTGCTCTATTTTGCCTTTTCCTCAGTGTATTTTTTAAATCTTTCTGCAGCAAAAACTAAATGATGACTTAATCTTCTTTCATCTGCCTTGGACTGCAACATTAACCATGGCTAATAATAAATATTATTTAGAGCTGCCCATAGCAAAGCTTTGAAACAGAGGGAGACACACATAGACAGAAACAAGTTTGTGGTAAATTCTCAACTGCCAGAGGATAGATTAGATCATTTAGCATGTTCAAATTCTCCAGTGGAGTAAAGGATGGAGAGGATTACTGCTGCCTGTTGAATTGCCAGTGTGATTTGTTTTGGCAACTTGGTGCTTCTCAACAATTTGCAACTCTGCACTGAATTATCACCTTCCTAATTATTTTGGCAGAGCTGAAAGGGTCAGGCACAGAGTACAACCTCTGTCAAGTGTCAGGCAGAAGATGGTGTTTGTAGGTATGGCAGCTCTTCACTCCCAGCTCTCATGTGCAGGTTTGGATTCCTGAGGAGAAGCAGAAAAACTCCTTGCTGTATTTTCCAGTGGAGTAAATGGTAAAATTGTTGTTAATTTTAAATGCAAATACACACTGTTGTACTTGGCAAAAGGATGGCTGTTCTCTCCTGTGTCATACCAGCAAGGATTGTTTCTTCTCACACACACCTTGAAGGAGCTGGGCAATATACCTGCACATCTATGCACTAATCTAATAAATAGAAGTTAAATCTCCTCTTTCTGTAAAAAGGAAAATTATGTGAAAAAGCTTTGGTGAATTCACAATGAGGTGCCTGTGTTAAGTTTTTGTTGTTGTCTCTTCTTTGGCTTAAATCTTCTTCTCAGTTAAAAAGGTTGGATTTTCTTAGTTGGCAGAGTTGCCTTCCATTAAGAACTCAAACTCTGCCTGAATTCTAGTTTTCTGGGGATGTGTGTGTATGTTTGTGGGCTTTTTGTTAGTTTTTCTTCAACTCTTTCATCTTTTTACTAGAAATGTTTCAACAACAGCTACATTAAAAGCAAGCTCAAAGTTACAACAAAACTCTGGTGTGATTCAGGGAAACTGCAGTGAGATTGATTTTTTTTTTCCCCCCCTCCTCTATTTTAAGTTTACCTTGTGGTTTAAGATGTTGAATAGAAAATATTCTGATAACCCAGGATTGCTTCTGTGTCTGTCCATCTTCCTGAAGAATAGACTGGATATATTGAATTTTTTTAGGTAGTGAGGCTAAGTGAATAAATATTCTCTTCATAAGAATAAAGAACAGTTGATCTCATTTTTTTTTCCAGTAAGAGAATAAGTAAGATTGCAGCTAAAATGTGCAATCCCTAATTCCACAGAGATATTAAAAATATATATTTATTTTTCCTGAGGCAGCTGCTTGGCTTTGAAATTAACATTGTCTAAAAGCATTGCCTTTTCAAAAATAAAGAACTCTGCACCCAGATCATATTTTTAGGAGCCAGGAAATAACAATGGTAGGGTGATGTTAGAAATAATCCAAGATAGTAGCATTAGAATTGAGTGAAGAACAATACTAGGCTTTTCTTTCTCAGAAATAATAAGAGCAGCCTAATGTATTCATATAGTCATACAACATTAAGGGTTGGACCCTTAACCTTCACCCTAGACATTACATAGGATTAACATTCTGCAGCAATCTACTTTGGGTTTCCCTTACTTATAGTTTAGGTCAGGTAACTAGGCTAGTAATTTGAAGTGATTTTACTCAGGGATTTATAAAAAAATTCTTACCTATAAGTTTGTTACTCATAAGGGTATAGTGTTGGTTCCATTCTAAAATTAAATAAAAACTGTTTTTAATTGTAATTCAAGTTATTTCAGTAATATGAATAAAAATTAATGAAGTTCAGTTTTAGTTTTTTTGTGGGCTTCAATTAAACTATATGATTTATATCTGCTTCTTTGCCACCTAAGGGATTTGAGAGAATTCATTGGAAAACAGGTACAGATTCCTAGTTCAGCATTAATTGAGCTCCTATGTTATCAATAATATGAGGGAGGCCAACTGCAGAAGCAATCTTTCTCAGATTTCCATCTCTTTTAGGGCTTTCTTGGAAGGGAACCTTTTTGGCGTGTTTGGCTTGGCTGCATTTTGCAGAGGACTGTTGTGTGCTGAGGGATCTGCCTTTTCCTCCAGAATGTAGTGATCTTAACTTTTGGAAAATACTGTTCCCTGTGTTGGTTATGATGACACACTGATGACACAGTCACTAAACCAAGAACAGCAGTGAATCAGTCCCTGAGCTCTGAGGTTCTGTGGATGATGAGTGGGGTGCCTGAAGGCAGCAGTACCTTTAGAGGGGGTTAACATGGGTTTAAACCAAGCTTTGCTTGTGGGCTGGAGGATAGAACAGGCTTTGGTGCCATGGGATGTTTTCTGTATAGCTTTCAGATCTTAGATGCTTACATGTTCCTCATTCCTGTGATACCTGTGGTCTCAAAATGTACCCTCCTCAGGAATTCCTAAGAGGTGGGAAAATTCAGGGATGCCTGTTGTGAGAGGTGAGAAGCCCAAAGTTAGAAGAGAATGATTTGTCCAAGGAAACACAGCTTCTCTGTGATAGGAAGCAACATGAGCAGTGTCTCAGCTTTTGGCACATTCTTCCTCTTTAGTCACTTGTGGCTTACTTCATTTTCTCTAGAAAAGAGAAGAAGAGGAGAGGCAGAAAGGTGAGGAGCTAATCAGGCAGCAGGAAGAAATCCGGGCAAAGGAGCTGTACCTGAGCCTGAAGCAAGCTCAGCAGCACAGCCAGCACAGCGACGACGACCAGGAGTGGGCAGAGCAGTGTGAGTAAAACCCCTCCACAGCATCCATGTCTTCCTGAAGGCACATAAAAGGGCCTGGCAGAATGGAGAAGCTGTGGCCAAACAAATCTCTTCTACCTACAGCAGTATGAAGTGCTGTATTATTTTGGTGGAAATTGCCTGCTTAAAACTACAAACAGAAGTTTCGGATTTCTGTCTGGATCTGTGTCAGTGCCTTATAGAAAATCTTTTGTGTACAACGACTGAGATCATTAAATTCTGTCTAATGTACTTAATTAACAGTTTTGTCTTAGTAGTAATAACTCAGGGCACAGTTATTTTGACAGCTTGTCCTCAGCTATTTCTGAAGAGATAAAATCTGTCTTCATCAGTATTTTAATTGCTTCCATATGGTAGTGGGGTGAAGCTACGATGTCAATGCTGAAATTCACTTAATTCCAAAAGTTTGCAGTACATCATACCTAGATTGTTGCTCTTTAAAAGACACCTGATGATGATGATGATCTCACACTATGGAAGTTTCTTTTTTGGTAGCCTGAAATTCTTCATGAATATCATAATTGTGATTAATTTCATTTTTTATGTGATTTTTAAAAGCCTATAAGGAACAGGACAACTATATTATTATATAGATGTGTACATTAATACTGTAGGTAAGTAAAAGTCCACATTATGAATAAATTTCAAAATATGCAATTAGCTTATTTTATGACTTTAGTCATCACTTCATTAATTCCTGAGGACTAATTAATGGAGTACTATTACCTGGAATTGATCTGATAATCAATTATTCTCTACAAGATGAATTAAATCTATAAGATACACTGGTGCCATTTTCCAAGCTCAAAAGAGGGTGTGTTAAGTTGGATCAATAAAACCTCTGAATATTACACTATCAATAAAGATATTATTTTCTGGAGAATTATCTAAATCCAGGTGTACATGCTTATATGGAAAGAAAAGCTAACTTTGTGTATTTTTAGTATGTGAGAGCAAAATGAGTTGGGGGAAAAGTAGCCCTTTAGTTCTACAGAAAATCAGCATCAGCTGGCAGCCAGCATAGAGGATGGTATTATGTATTATGTTGCTATATAAGGAAAGAAAATACATTTCAACCATGTTGTTAAAAGAAAAAAAAATTAATCCAGGTTACCTTTATTTACACTGAAATAAAACACTACAAACACTACTAAAACCAGGTATCATTTTCTTGCTATTGCATTAATGAGGTAACTGATGTTTTAAATTGTTGCCTCTGTTTTCTTGAGGAATGCTGTTTGTGCAGGGATAGGCATCAAAAATGCAACAGAATAATTGTGGGAGAAGTGAGGGAGAAAAAGGCATAAGCTATGAAAGGTTTTGACCATGATTTCTGTATAATGGCGTTTTTGGTCTGTTAAAACACTTGAGGCTGCATCACATGCTGGCAGGGATAGTCTGCCACCAGTGCTTTCTCTCGTGGGAGCTTTGGGGTACTCTGTGTGCTCTGGAGGAGCTCTGTCCCCTGCAGTCCCTGTGCCTCAGTGGCTGCAGTCCTGCAGCTCTCCTGCTCACCAGGCAGAGCAGCTCAGCATCTTCTCTCTGGCTGGGTTTGGAGCCTGCTGTTAATTCTGTGCTGCCACAGTTATGCTGTTAGCAGTAATTGATTTAGCATTAAACTAACTGCAGACTAATGACTGGAGTGTACCATGTCCGTGTTTATCCCCTGCTTATCTCAGTGTCTCAATTTATCCCCTTGGTTTGGGGGCTCAGAACCATGCTCCATTAGCAAATGGGTGTGACAGCTGATGATAGGAAGATGCAGTGTTTAATGCCTTATCTGGGAGCAGGTGCTGGCTGGTTTAGACTGAGCTATCAAACTTTGCACTGAGTTTCCTCAGGCGTTTTAACATCTTCCATTTCCTTAACTTTACTGCAGGAGCCAAAATGTGCAGCAGATAGTAACAAATATTTGGAAGTGGGAACATCTGAAATTGCTATGAATTTAATTAGTACCTCAAGTTCACCAGATTTTTCAATTTTTTAAATTTCAGTTCCAGATATTTTTTTCTTTTTATGGTAATCCTTCCATTTTGTCTGAAAGTATTCCTGTGGGGCACTGAGAGGAAATTTAGCAAAGTTAGGGCAAAGCTGTTCACGAGTCAGCTTTTCTAAGTAATAAATAAATGCATGAATGTGTAAGAGAATTACAAGCAGATGTAATATTTACATTTTTTGCCACTACAACCTGCAGTGGAGACCATGTTGCCTATTAGGAACAAGGCCAGGCTCCTTTGGGTCTTACCTCCTTGAGGTGAGCCCTGGGCTCAGGGCTCAGTGCTGCAGGAGAGCAGTAGTGCTAGGGCAGGGACTGGGGGACAAATGAAATGTAGAAATTATATTGATGACAGTACTAAATTGTTTAGTGGATGGAATTCAGAATGTGGTGGGGATTCATCTCTCCTCATCACATAATCCCTCAGCTGGTTATTGCCAAGGCAATAATCAAAGTGGTGCTAATATTAGTTTCTGTTGTTGGGTTCAGCTTGCTTCTGCTGTTTGCCAAAGAACAATAATGGCCCATAGAACTACTGTGCTAATTGAAATACATGATTTTAAGGCTCTTTAGTATACTAAATAACACATGTAGAATAACTTGGGAAATCGGTGCTAAAAGGGGAAAAAATGATGCTGTAAGAGTAATTACACACTTTGATTTCATATAAAAGATATATATTGGGGTTTCTTAGAGGGCAGCTGTAAGTTTGTAAGTTGAGCAGGGATATTGTTTGGCAAGTGAAAAGATGAATAGTGGAAGACTTATTCAGAGAGTCTACTGTTCAAAACTCTTATTTTTGAAACTGAGAAGCGAAACTAAACTTGGATAGCAGAAGGCATGTATTCTCATTAGTTTTGGACATTTCTGAGTGCTACCCCATTTTTAGGTGTTTAGCTTATTTAAGTGTGATCTCTCTTTGTGAAAGCAAAAAAAAGGATCTGTGAAACGTGATAGGAAAAGCTGTAGCCTCAATATTCATCTGATTGAATATTGTAAAAGGCATTCTGTTAATACACATACAAAGCCCTGCAGACTGAATCAGGCAGGGAAGTGCTCAGATATCTGACCAGCTCTATTCATCTCCAGAAAAAAATAATTCCAGTGAAAATGTAGACAGAGATGAGTGAGTTGATCTATTCTTTTGTCTTTCCCTGAGCACCTACTTTTTGGTCTCTCTTGGAAGGAGGATACCAGGCTGACTCATTATAGCTTTTTTTATACTGTTATATTTTTATGTTCTTGTACGAATGTGTCTATGAATTTATTTTTGCCTAATTTTAAAGGAATTCATTGGGTATTTATGTTCCCTAAAAATTCAGGTGAACTTACTGGCAGGAGCATTGATAAAATGCTGGATTTTAAAGTGAGTGCTCCCCAGTTTAGCTATGCATTAACTAATCTCAACCTTACATATATGTGCCCTCTGAACTCCAGTAGGTCTCACAGTGCATTGTTCAATAGGAATGGGATTATTCACATGCTTTCAGATAAGATTGCTGAACTGAAGCCATGTTGCAGAGTATTTGTGGGAAGTAATATTTTCCAGTTAGGAAAGAAAAAAAAACCACTGTGTGATTTGTATGTGCACTCAGAAAATCTGAAGATTGAATTTTATCTATTAGTTAGTAATTTTGAATAGCTTGTAAACAAGCTTCTAATAATTTTTAACAAGGAGAAAGCTAAAACAAAATGTTGTAAAAATTACAATGGATATTCATAGCATATGTTTAGGGTTTTATCAGCTTTCACATATCTGACTGTAAAGGACCAGGCTGTAGATCTCCCATGGGCTTGAAAAATTCCTAATTTTCCCATCCTATCAGTCCTTACATTATTCCATGAAATAAAAGAGAGATGTAAGAGTATGTAAATTATGATTTGTAGTAATCCTTTATGCTAGACATATGGATCTGTTATTATGATTCAGAGCTTTTAGGGCTTTTTTTTCCAGATATATAATCTCCCCACTGAGAATATTGACTGACTACACTACTAGTGTTTTTCACAGGGGTCATGGCAGAAGTAAATTTACTGTAAAAGGACAGCCAGCTAAGAAAAATAATCTGTTTCTACTTAAGTCAGAACTAGAAGTCCCAATGCTTTTGCTTTCTTGTTACTGGAAAGGTTACGATGTGTCTTGAAATACAAGTAACATAGAATTTTGGCTTCTTCCATCTTAAAATATTTATGCTAGACTTGATCCAGAAATAAAGTTCTCCCTCCTAGTGAGATGGTTCAAAGCCATAGAGAGAAATATGAATAGTCATGAAATTCTTTTGTAAGAAAAACCTTCTACAAAAATACATCCAGATTTACCTTCAGACTTTGAGTGACTTTCTCAAGATAGATAAATTTGTGGGAAGTGTCAGTATGGGAGGATGGTTCATGTGGTGTATATCATTTTGTCTGGAGTATAGTGAAAAACCTTTCTGTAGATTCCTGACTGTGATGGCTTTATCCCCAACACTCTTTCCACTCACCAAACATGGTTATTGATGCCAGTGGCTTTGATTATTTGCTCAAAAAGCCCCTTGACCAATCAGAGATTAAAAGAAATTTAGGATAGCCTAGGAACACAGGTCCACAGTTGAAGCTGTACTAGACAACTTCTAAAGGTAGAGGAAAGAGAAGGATTTGGTTTTTTAGTAAACTACAAGGAAGGGGATAGGGAGAATAACAGGAGGCCAGTAATGAGAAAAAAGTGGATTAAGAGATCCAATGCATCCCTATGGTCAATGATACAATTCAATACCTCCACTGGAAAATTTCAATAAAAATTGTCCATAATGGGAAAAAGATGATTCTGTATATAAAATCTCAATATCTATATGCAGCCCTCTCTATCCACAGACACATACACACACATATGGGTAACTACATTAATGTAAACACACAGACACAGATGTGTGTATATGCATAGGGAGGGCTGCATGTCATACTTTCAAAAGGTTTTCTGAATGTTGGTATTTAACAGTGGCAAACTATGCTACCTCACCTCATACTTTTGTGATAAGAAGCACTAAAGTTTGATAGTTTGGGAAAATGTAGTTCTGGGTCACTGACTTCTGATGGTACAGATTTGTTGGCTAGCAAAAATACAGTGGGAATGTCTATTGAAAAGTCTGCCTATTATTGAGGAAAGTGGGGCATGAAGACAGCTTGCCTTTCTCATTGCCAGGCAGCCTGTACATCAGCAGAAAAGAGTCCCAGAAAGTTCCAGGCAAAGTGCCCTCAATCTGAAATAAACAATTGAGGGTTTCTAGGTGTCCTGCAGAGTTGCATCACATTCATCTTCCTTGGAGTCTCTCCTTGTGCTGCAAAGCACAAAGTTCATTTTTAAAGTGACCATTACTGAGTGGCTTAATAAGGGATAAATCACAGAAATACTGGAGCCATTGAAGCAGTACATGTAAATGACATTATCTACCCTTAAAAATAATGATCTGTAAGATAAATGGTGAAGTCTGTTACTTGTGTTTCCTGTGCTGTGCATTTGTTTATTACTGTGTTTAGCCAAAACTGCAGGGTGTGTAGTTAAGTGAAACTGAAATCCTGCCAGTTGTATACATATGAAGCATCTATGACTTGTTTATTATGCTGTCTTGATGAGCTTTTACTCCTGCATATCTTTCTGCCTATGATAATATTATATAATTCTCAGCTTAAAGGTCTTTTCCCTTTCCCTCATTTGCCCACAAGGTTTTATTTCATTTAATTTGGCTTTGAATGCTTTTATTTCTTGATTCCATTAAACCTTCTTATAATTTGGAAGTTAAATCCAGTTATACTTCTGCTTGCTTTAAATTGGGAGTGTAAACCAGAGGGATGCAAGCAGAGTAATGAAATGCAGTTGTCTGGTATTTTATCATGCATTCCTAGACCCAGGTACAGTCACAGGGGAGTAGGAAATGGAGTGTTCACTTTATGAACTGGGTATGATCTTAGCCAGGATAGTCATGGTAGGATTGGTAATTGCTACTGGAGGCCATAGCTAGCTTCTTTCATATTTGCTTCACTGCATGTTAAAAGTTTTTTTTTGCACTGGAATAATTTGCTTGCCTGCAGTTATTTGTGACTCAAAAACATCATCCAAATGGGGCTTGAGGCACAAGAAAATAGCCAATAGATTATGAATATTTGCAGGAGAATTCTTGGTGCATTTAAGTTATACCATGTCAAAGACAGGATTGTTGGGACATTAATTTTAAAATGAAAAAGCTTTAGTAAAAGATGCCTGAGCTGCAGTAGCCAGAGAAGCAGTCTCATTTCAGGTTACAGAAATGGGTAACTCCGTAGTCAGTACCATTGTTAGGTGTATATTAAATCTTGCAGTACAAATTCTGGTTCTCCATATACAATTTCAGAGACAGGAGTGTGAGGCAACCTCATCCATAGCATCAACATGCCCTTTCCAGTGGCTATTAATTTATCCATTGTTACTAAAACCATTTTTAGACTGTGAATTTCAAGTTGGAGATGGCTGTGACTCTAAGTACCATGACAAAGACAGCATATGCCTTTCAGAAAGCAAACAGCACAGACAAAGCACAACCTGCATATCAGTTTTTATAATGATAAATTTTGGGAGTCAACCCTTCAATTTTAATTATGTTCATAGTGGCAAAGAACACTGTTAGATGAAGACTTAATTTTAAGCAGTAATTAACATCCTTTCTTGAAACATAGAATTTGGTGCACTTCCAGGGGAAAATGTCCCCAATTTCTCTTATTACAGCCAAAAGAAGTATCAGGTTTAATCCCTACATGTAGAGGCTCAGTTATTGCCAGTTGTGGTCAGATCATTGATTATTTGAGGCTTCTTCTGGAGGTTGGCCTGTGTTTGAAGCATCAGGGAAGTCATACAGTTATCTGTCGTCGGTAATGTGTCACTGTCCTGGTTTGAAGGACAGGTGTCTGCCAATAAAGGCAGATGCTTCTCTTTGAAATGGAGAATGTAAACCTCTTCCCTCCAAATTATTATAATTTTGAAATTAAGAGGCTTTCAGGCAAAGATAGGGGAATTAGGAATAACAGTTCTTTACTAGGAAAATTAAAATAGAAATACAGTCTTACAAAGAACAATCCCAAAACACTAACAAAGTCAGAATCCAACCTGACACCCTGTCAGTCAGTCAGGGTGTTGGTAGCAGTCCCATTAAATGATGGATGCATCCTCCTGCAGTGGCAGATGTGGTTCAGCTGAAGCAGTGCTCCTGTAGAAGGTGCAGTTTTCCTCTGATGGTCCAGGGATAATGTGGAAAGGTCTGGTGTTCCTCTGGAATCCAGTGGAAAAGGCTGCTTTGGTGTTCCAAATCTCAGCTTTTATCTAGTTAGGAAAGGCTTGATTCTTCCCCCTGGCTGGAGCATCTCCCAATGGGATGATGTAATTTTATCAGTCACACAGTGGGACTCCATGACCCATTAACAGCAGATGATATCTTCCTGGAGGGAGGATGGGTTGTGGAAAAGATAAAGGTGGTTGCTCCATCTGGTTTTAAAGCTGGCCCATTAGCAGATAATATGTACCACGGAGATAAGGGTCACTGCCCCACCCAGCCCCAACAGATGGTGATAGATTGCACATTTCTGGTCACATCCTGATTTATACATTCCCCAGATCAGCTCATATAAATGAATAATTATGTAAAGCATAAAGAATAAAGGCACTGAGCTGCTCTGTGAGCAGAGGGGTGAGTGGCTGTTTGTGTTTCTGAATCTCTGCCCCTTTCATCCCGCCCAGTGCGCCGCTCCAAGGCTGCCGACGAGGAGAGGAGCCACCAGGCGCGCCGGGCGCGGGACGAGTACCGCCGGCAGTCCCTGCGAGCCATCCAGAAGGGAAGGGTGGCTGGCCTCAGCCACTTGTTCCAGGGGACAAACCTCAGCAACGACCAGGAGACCAAAGTGAACAACAACACTGCGAGTGCTCTGCTGTCTCCCGCAGCAAAGTCCAGGTTGGTTTGGGCTGGAGCGGTTTTGAAACAGTTTTCTCTTGGATTGCTCCCTCTGGGTTTGGGAGTCCTCAGTCTTGCTATTTCCTGATGATCAGAAAAAGGGATGTTTAAAGGAAAAGAAAAACAGATTTAATGCAAACTAAATGCCCTTTATCTTCAGGCAGATTTCTTAGAATTCACACAGAGATGACTCCTTGAAAAGACAGTATGAGATCAGTATGCGAGACTGTGGTATAGGGGAGTCAAATGGACAAATTTGTAGGCAAGTCTTAAGCCTCAAGCCTAAAACTACCTGCTGCTTAACAGCTTTTTTTTTTTTTTTTTTTTTTTTTTTTTTTTTTTTTTTTTTTTTTTTTAACAGAATGCAGTCCTAAGTTTCAGAGGCTTTTCGTTTATTTCTGCCTTTTTTCTTTTTCAGGCAAAACCAAGTGTCTTTGGTATTTATTAGTCTTTCATTTGACTATTTAGGGAGCCCAATTAATTGCAGGAGAGGAGGGGAATCCAAACTGGAGGATGATTCCTACTAGCTAAAACACATAGGAAGTAGTAGAAAGAGTAAGGCAGGCTGTCAAGTAGAGAATGCAAAGGGAACATAAAAGTTAAAACAAAACATTCCCTCTACTGTGCTTAGTGGTTTCTGTTTGGAGACACAGTGTGTTATAGCTGATACTGATTTAGAGTTTTTTGCCAGTAAAAATAAATATATTCAAGAAAAAAGATTTGCTTGTCAGTATTTATATTGGAATAAAAATGATGTGGAAAAGGAAAGCTGACTGAAACGTCCATTGTGGTAAATGTTTTTTTCAATGTAAGTTCTGTAGGAAAATGTTTAAGGTGCCACTGCAAATATAAAAATCACACCACCGCGGTTTCCGTAAAAACACAAAGTAATTTTAGCAAATTGTAAAAAGCTGAAGTTGTTCGGCGAGTTGTATAGAGCAGAGGTTACGCTGACCATTTTGCAGCTGTATGTTTTGTAAATATGTGAAAGGAGATGAGTGTTTCCCCGGTCCCTTGTCCCCACGCCCTGCTGATGCTCCGTGTCTCCGTGCAGCCCCATCTGGGAGCGCCCTGCGCGGCCGCTCTCCCGCGATGTCATCGTGCGCTGGTTCCGGGAGGAGCAGCTCCCTCGGCGGGCAGGCTTCGAGAGGAACGCCAACAGGATCGCTCCCTGGTTCCATGGTAATGCCCTGAGCCCTCCCTGTACAGCACAGCTCTGAGTGTCTGCCCAGGGAAATGAACCTTTCCAGCTTCCAGCCCAAAAATCAAAGCCTACCGACATGGCCAGACAGCATTAAACCTGTTAAAACAAGGCATTTGCATCTTTTCTTCCATTGCTATATGATTTTCACATTTTCTTTTTACTAATTAAGTAGACTAATTTAGGACTCATATCACCAAAGTTTTTTTCAGGAATATTTTGGCTAAAATATACTTGCTGCAAAGTAGCAAGCCAAGCAAGAGTACTGAGACCAAGAGAGGGTGAGAAGTACCCCAAAATTAAGTGGCAAATAGTGCAGTGATATGATATGTGGGTGACTGACATTCAGGTTTTTGATTTACCTGATTTGCAAGAATGACTTGAACTCATATCTTTTTAATCCTTGTTATACTTTATAAACTGGAGGAGCACTTTTTATTTCTTGCTTTCTTTTGCAAACAAAAATTATTATCTTTTTTTTTTTTTTTTTTTTTTTTGTCCTCAAAAAAAATTGCGGGTGTATGATATTAAGCAGTTTTCCTGAAATGGGAAATGTTCAGATCCAAAATTTGCTATGTTATCTGCTGGAGTTGCTAGAATCTCTGAGACTTTTGCTTTGCATAGCATTTGCAATGCAAAGCTGAGTATTTGATATCAATCTTACAGGTAAGACATTTTATTTTCATAGGTATTAGCAATGATCTTTATATTCAGTGTACTGAGACATTAAAAAAAAAAAAAAAAAAAAGTTCTGGCTTAATAGCTGACTTAATTGAGGGACCAGCAGGACTTTAAAGTTAAATATCTTTTTTTTTTTTTCATTGCTGCTTTTGATAAGTCTATTGCTAAGCTGACCCTCATCTGATTCATGATTCTCTAAGCCTAAGATGAAGATGTGTGGGCGTTCTGAAATGAACTAGGCAAGATTTCTGAATAAGTTTAATGTTTCACATATTTCAGATTTCTGTGTATGATACACAAATCCTGATGTGTTAAAAGACATCAACAAGCAGCTATTTTCATTGGCTTAATTAGACAGAGACACTGAAGTCAGTCATGTATAGCTTGTAAATGCTAAATACTTTCATTTCTTATGAACAATGATGCAGACAGTGTTACTTGCTTTCTTAGAGAAGACATTTGGTGTGGTTGCTTTCTGAGAGACAAACTGATTAAAATTTCATTTGTGGACATTAGTCAAAACTGCTCCCAACCAGGATCTTTCTGAATGATCCAATGATAAATGTTTTCCCTGCATGTGGGAAGGTCACATCCATATAAATTGCTGTGAGGATTTATGAACATAATTTATGCTTAAAGTTAAGGAGGTATCTGGGCTTGAGCCAATGCCTGTGCAGCCTTTCTACTATTATTGGTGGCTTTTGGATTAGTCTGTTAATCACTGAAAGAATTGAGACATTCATGATCATTCTTTAATTTCCCAGGTCATGCTCTTAATATCTTGAGAAACTGAATGCAATTGCTTATGAAAGTGAGAAAAGTACCTAATTTTTCCTTCTCTCACTCAAAGAGCCTGACAAAGTTAATCAAGATACACTCCCAGCCTAAAGTTCAGTGGTTTTCTTTGCAGGGACCCATGTGAGTGCTGTTTTGGTATCTATTTGCTGCATTAGTTGTTTTGGCTTCTGCAGCTCTGGGCAGATTAATCGTTACGATTGTAAATTGTGAACAACTCTGCTGCCTTGCAACTCTTCTGCAGTGGTGGCATCTAAAGAGGTTGTTGCAGGTGAAATAATTAGTGTTTGGTGGTGTTATCTGGTGTCTGTGTTACAGTTCGTAATGGACACAAACTGAGGAAACTAAACAAACAATCACAGATTATTCTGAGTTGGGAGGGACCCACAAGGATTATTGAGTCCAGCTCCTGCCCCTCCTGGTATTTTGTATTGTATTCAGGGAACCAGCACATAATGTATGATTTTAAAATTATTTTTGTCTATGAACAAAAATACAGCAGAATATATTTGACTTGTATAAGAAATTGGCAGTACAAATGGAAGCTGTTCTGCAAAGCTCAGAATTACAGCTGACAACTTGAACCACTGGGGCTCCTCAAGCATCTCTCACAGCAGGAGTAATCAGGTCCTGCACATCTTTGAGCAACTTCTGTATTTTCTTATCTCTCAGTTTTGGGAGTTCAATATTCTGCTTCACATTAAGGGGCTTTTGAATGCAATGCACTAAGAGAGCTATTGCAATAGTACTGAAAAAGTAGATACCAGTTAATTACAGAATTACATGTTTTTGCCAGGGCCAATAGAGCTTGAGTTGCCTGCTTTGACTGTCAGGCTGTTCAGCTTTTTAGCTGAAGTTAAGCATTAGCTGATTCACTGTCTTCAAATTGTACTGTGGACATATAACTTATTCTACTCATGCAGAGAAGAAGTCTTGAGACAGATGTGTGCAGCTAAAGTAGCAAAGTACAAATAATAATGCAAATGTCTTTATCCTCATATATTTGGCTTATTTTCCACTTTAAGTCATCAAACCAATCTGGATTCCATTTAAAAATACATATTGTCTGGGGCATTTTCATGGTACATGAAACAGGGTAACATATGGCATGGTTAATGTTACCTGAAGTTTTCCTTTTGTCTTCATTTGAAGAATCACGACAAAATGTTTCATTTGAACCAGGGTAGTAAAATGTGTAGTAACAAAAAGTATTTCAAATCAGAACATTTCTTTCTTTATTCACAAAAAATTACTTAAATGAATGTCAGCTTCAGCTTCATCCATCTCTATTTGTCTCTTGAAATTATCATCAGTTATCTAAGTTCTAGCAAATGTTTTTAGCTCATTTGAAATAGGCTTTATTGTTTTCTTCATTTAAAAAATTGACATGTTAAAGACAGAAACTGTAACTTACAGCTGAACTCTGGATATAAATTCAATTATTTTTTGTTTGAATAATAGGTCCCTGCCAAGTCCCAGTTCATTTGCCCTTCCAATCTAAAATGACTTTTTAAATTTGCAAAGAAAAAGAATGATGTACCTATTTTCATATGTTTTTTTATAAATGAAACCAAACTATAATCCTGTCCTAAATCATAAAAATATGATATGATCTTTACTTCATTTGGGTTGTGAAGCAATGAACCTTTTTTTAAAGTAGCTTATGCCCACTTTGTGTCCACAGTGCAGTTATGCTCAATTCTCAAACTGTTAAAACAAAGAAGAACCAGAGCCAGTGATTAAGGTGTCACCAGGACTGTCTTGGGATTTAATGTAATCAATGTCTATTTCTTTTGTATTGTCTAATAGTTGCCTTAGGTTTCAGTAAAAAGAAATATTACTCAATTTTTTGAACTATGAAAACAAAGAAATTGGTCTAAATTTAATTAAATGTTTACAGTGTGATAACCAGAAAGTTAATAACTATATTCTGATTTCCTACCTGCTAATTGATGAGTATAATCAAATTATTTATATGGGCATCCTAATGTTGTATCAAGTTGTATGGAAGGTTATTGTTAATTTGAATTAAGAACATTCTTTGCCAAGATGCCAGCTGCTGATATGCTTTGAAAGCAGGGAAGTAAATTAGTGTTTAGGATGGGAGAGCTGTCTCTCAAACAGGCTGGAAAGGGGGACATATTCCTTGTTTTTGCCAAGTTCAGCTTTAAACTGGCTTTTTCTTTTCAAACTCCTGTGGGACCCATGCCAAATAAAGGGAAAGTTATCAGTCTTCCCTATAGGTTGAAGAGTTTTGCCAAACTATCACAGACATTAGCAAATTGTAGTTTTCAGTTTAGTGCAGGCACAAGACACTTGGGATAGAATTGCACATGGCAACAAAACTAAAGACCCTTCCTCCCCTAAGTATTAAACAAAATGTTGCTGGTGGCTGAAATGTGTATTATTTCTTTGTTTGCTCTTTTATTTGTCCTTTAACCTTTCTCTTGTTCTTGCAATCTGTTTCAGCACTTTTTTCCCCCGTTCCAAGTAGTTTGTCAGCTGTTACTTTTGATGGTTGAGATATTTTTAACTTCAGATGTTAGACTGTTCACCCTCACATACTTTGTTCTGCATTTGGTTATTTTCCATTCAGAATATGGGAGTGCTGGTCTTTGCAGAGGAAATATTTCCCCAGCTTTAGCTGAGAGCAATGTTTTATGATTGCTGCTGTTTATACAGAATTTAACAGGGATCTCTCAGGTGTGTGGTCAGCATAGTATAGAATTTATTCATTGCCTGTCTCTGGCTGGCTGTGTGCTTGTTTGCCAAGCATCTGCTGCAGCACTATCAGATCTCCACTTGCCTGCAGGTTGAAAGGAAAGTTCAGAGGCTGATATCACAGATCTGGAAACATGAGGTAGTTGCCCTAAAGGCTGTACCTCTAAAATGTAATTGCAGCAGCATGGGTGCTATTGTGGAGAGCCATTTCACCAGGGAAGGCAGAGGGGAGCTGCAGTTAAGGGAGTGGGGCTGTGGAGGAGCTGATCAGAGCATATCAAAGGATGGATTGAAATAATTCCAAGATGCAGGAGCTGAATAATCTCTGAGCTCAGGGGAGCCAGGGAAGAAAATTTTCAGCTTAACAGGAAAGTGTTGCAAATGTTTACAGGTCAAGGTTTAACCTCAGATGGCTAATGCTGTTTTCAGGAAAATTTGTTTTCAAGGGGAAAATCTAGCACACTGAAAGAGTGGTAATGGTTCTGCAGATCAGGTGTTCTCAGTAAAGGAGATATTTCTTATTAATATTAATTATGAGTCCTTGAATAGCAGTGAGAGCACTGGGCATACTCATATAGCTGAACTGTGGGAAATATAACATATAGTTTTTACAGTAATTAAGGGATACAAAAATGGCAGTGGCTTGTTTGAAAAACATGTAACAGGGAATAAAGTTTGCTGCTTTGAGCACAAAAGCATGCTTTTTCTTCTGCTCTTAAAGAGGAGCCTTCCAGGTTTTCAATAAATACTTGTTAGGAAGATATAAATCAAGTGTTGTAAATCCAGCAGAAGTACAGCCTTCTTGATATTAATGATCTATTTTCTAATTCACTGCTTTGTCATTATCTAGGTTTTACATCTCTTTGAGAAAGTGTACATATAAATTATCTGCTTAAGTAAACTGAGCCCTAGAGGTCTGGGATAATTTTCTCTTCAAGAATTGTAGCTGATGATAAAAAGATATAAAGTTTTTAAAAAATTTCCTGAATTCACTGAGAGCTTTTCACTGTCTTCCACTGGACTTAAAGGATGAAAAAAAAAAAAAAAAGCTACATGCAAGGCTTGATACCTAAAGCATTCTGTGGCTGGGAGACATCTGGAATGGAATCAGAGAATTCCTGACTCAAATGAAAATTGTCAATATCAGTGTACCTGGAGCACACATTTGCAGGACAGGTCCAGTTCTCTAATTTATGCAAGGAATGAAGAAGGGGAAGTGAGACTGAAAAAAAAAAAAAAAAGGGTTACAGAATATCAAAATTTATTTTGAACCGTTGTCTGGGAAAGATTAAAAAGAAAGATACTTTCAAGATCATAGATTTAGAAGAGATTATGTCTTACTTCCTTATTTAAATGGTAGAGTTCTCTGTTGTCTGCCAGCCAGTTCTCAGAGAGGATGGACAGAGTTGTGATCAGCAGTTCAAATACCTGCAGGCTCTGTGGCTTGTGGCTGCTGCAGGGTCACACAGGCTGCCAGATATTGCCACCTGGCTGATTTTGTGCAAAACAAGTAGTGCCACAGTCAACTGGTATCAGTCACCATCCCCAGCCTGTGTGGTTTTCTCAGGAAACTTTGGTAGGAATGGGTGTTACCTTTGTTGTGAATCTTGGCAAGAAGAACAGCTATGGAATAAGTTTACACACCATATTCCACTCCCATCACATAAGCCTACATCAGAAAAAGGGTTGAGAAGTGCAGTTAGGCCTGAGTGGGAGGGCATGCTCAGCTGTCACCTCTGTTGTCCCCATCCTGTGGTTACACAGAGCACAGGAGCTCCCAAGGCTGCTTAGTGCTGTGCTTTGCCCCAGTGCTGAATTGAGGCACAGAATGATGATATTCCTGCCCTATGGAATATTATTAAGAGGGGTTGCTAAGCCCTCCATGAGGCTGGGAAATCTGTCTTGTAGGCTCACACTGGGTTTGTACCATTTTAAATAGTAATGCTATTGTAATTCTACTTTAAAATTATTATAAAGCAGTAATTGTTATAACCTACACATAGAGGTTTTAATGCAGCACAAACATGAACCAGCTGGTCCTTGCAGTTTTATAGATATTCTTTATATGGGTGGATATAAGCATGAGAGCTGTTATTAGAGTCATGATAATCTGTTTACCTCCTGTGAGATGGAACATTATTTTTCTGTACTTCCTGAACATATTCTTATCAAACATTTACTGGATGCTCTGATAGTATTTTTTCAAAGATCACACAGAATTTGGAGTTAAGTATTGAGGTTCTCTGGTGGATTCTGGTACTTGATTATTTTTGTCCAAATCAGACCCATGACATGAAAAAACCCAAATGCTTCCTCAGCTTCAATTCAACTGTCAGCTCCTTTTTCAAGAAGTGAGAGGTGCTCTCTGTTTCCTGAGAAATAAGATGATCCTTCACATACTAATTCATTCCACTTAGGTCATAATGATGGTTTCAGTCTGTCAGTTCTTTTGAAGGCTTTGGAATTGTTTGTCTTACACCATTAGAGCTCCAAAGTGTCTATGCAGACAGGTTATTAGCAAACAAAATAAATGTTTTAGACCCATGGCTCCTCTTGGAAGGGAGCAAAGTATCAAAGTGAGGTAATGTGAGCTGTAACACGCTGCTAGGAAAAAGGGAGCACAAAAGAACAGCAGGGAAATTGTAGAATGAGGCAGTTGAATAATTGATGTAAATAGGCTAATTGCTACTGTGAAATTAGCTTTCTTATTCTTTTACAATACACTGTCCTTCTTGACTGCCTTTTAACTGGAAGCTATATTCTAAAGATTTGGCATGTTCTGAAGATAGGAGGCAGCAATTTTTCTTACCAGGTATGGTAGACATTTAAAATGAGAGATGATAAAAACCATGTGAGCACAAAGAGGGAACAGGTGTGGTGTGTTAACAGTTCCATGGACACAAACAGGTCAGGTACAGAGCCCAGGCACTGCAGGGTTAGTTAAAAATAATAATTTTTTAAAAATAGGCTTTTCAAGTTTGTGTCAGGCAATTCTTTGCATAAGTGAAGAATATTCAGCAGCTTTATCAGAGAGTTTACTCCCAGGTGAATTTACTGAAAAATTTTGAAAAACAAATTTCTTAACATTTGGAAGACATCTTTCCCTTTCACTTAAAACCCTTTTAAGATTTTCTTCTCCCTCTGCTACTATTAGAGCATGCCATTGTGAGCAATTATGATTTTGCTTTCAGTATTTACTTTTAATATTTCACTACAGTTCTGTCTCCATTTTGAACTGGTCTGTGTGTGTGAGTACATTTCTCTATTACTGCAGCTCAGCTCCTTCAGGCTTTATCACATTGCATAAAACAAAAAGGAGAAGTGTGTCTGGACAGAAAACTCTGCTGTTAGTGCTTAGATAAGAAGAATAATTTATAAAAACCATGTGATATGAGAGCAAGAGTTATTTGAAATAAATAATATGTAAAGACATAAAAGTCACATTTTACACAAATTAAGGAGTGTCACACTCAAGTAAAAAGCCCAGACATTTACAAAAGTTGCTTATATGAAGACTGGAAGGAATTATGATGATTTGATGATGACCAAAGCAAATGCAGAAGGCCTTATTCATCTGTCCAGCAGCCTGAATCTGAGCAGTGGTGCCCTTTTACATGTGCTGCAGTCTGGTCCTTACCTGCTGGACCATGCTGTCTCCTTCCAGTGGCACTGTGGATGTGTCAGCTGCAGTTTATCCATGCACAAGACACTTTTAGATATCAGTTACATTCACACATTCAGCTCATACTGTGCACCTTTAAATGCTGTGTCTGTTTGCTTCCTGATCACCCCCTCTAGCACACCACAGGTATCCTGTGCAGAGCCTTGTTAGTCCTGGATGAATTGCTCATATCCTGCTTATTTTTAGTCTATATCTAAGTGTTTATCAGCCATGCCTGCAGCTCTTCTTCCTTTGCCTGCACACTTAAAAGAATGTGCTTTCTTTTTCACAGGCTTCTGTATATATTTTCATCAGCTTACAACAGAGTGAGTTATATTCATTATTTTTATCTATTTAAAGCCCAGCAAACGCTTGCAGACCTGAGGTCAGTAAATTTCCCTGATTTCCCAGCAGCTGGACACCTTATTGGTCCTTCTTCTTGCTCTGCTAAGCATTGAACCTGCAGTCCTATTGATCCAGCCTCAGGGGAAAAGATTACAAGTTATTAGTTTGACAGCTCTGAAGTAATACTCTTTTCCTGCTAAGCAAAGACAGCTCTCTCAAACGGGTTCCAGCAGTGTGTGTAGTGGTGCAGGGAGGGAAAGTGTGGGGCTGGATGAAAATATGTTGCTGGTTTAGCTTAATTCCAGTTCACCCAGTTAGAAGCAGATCATGACACTTGAACTGCTTTCCCCACGGGAGGTAAACAGTAGGAGGTGGTAGAGAAATAAAGAGATTTCTGTGACTGCAGGCAGCTACCTGTGTTGTCACTGCACCTTGTGCTGCGGGGGTGGAGGCACAGTGGGCTGGAGTGAGGGAGACAGAAATTTGCCTTTCCCTTGCAAACATTAAGGGAATGACAGCTTCCTTCCCTTTTCAATTTCAGAAAGGTCAGTTCTTCCTTCTTCTCCTGGCCTTTCAGTAAATGGGATTGTCAAATCACAAAGTCACAAATCTTTAGAAGACGAAAAGCTCCAAAAGAGCCATTCATGTTGGCACACTGATTGGCATTGTCTCTGACTGCTTCAAACCCTGGCTCTCTATCCAAGATTAACATCCATAATAAAATACACAGGAGCTTTTAATCCACAGTGGAGAGGACTGAGCTCTAATTTATATGTATTTCCATGGACCATTCTGCCACTGCTGTTACCACTGCTCACAATCAAACACAGCATAGACCTTTCATGAGTGCACATGGCTGTTATAAATGCATTCCAATATGCTTGATAAAAGGAATCTTTTTGACTTAAAGTGTGCTATAAACATTTATAGATATTTAATCTGCAGTACAAGAAAGTAGTAGTTCACTAGTCATGGGACAGAAGTCCCTCTCCTATTTTCTCTCATTACCTCACTACAGTTTACAGGGGGGGACAGAAGCTTTAAGAACTAAGATAGTGGTAAGAACAAATTATTCTGCACAGTTGCTGTATGTGTTCAGTTCCTTTCATCATGTTTCTTTCATAAAATTTAGCATAAAGGAAAATCTCTTAATTCCAGGCTTTGTATTCAAAAATTAAGTAAAAATTTGTGCCTGCTTCTATTTATAACTTTTTCAGAATTTGAGATGAAGTTGGTTCCTCCATTGCAGTAATTTCTGTTTGTGAGTAGTGCCTTCAAACCCCTCATTCATATTATCCTGCTGTGAGTTGGAGCCTAGCTGCTAACTCACTCACCTCAGTTCCAGTGCTGTAGGAAATGAGGCAATTTAGAGCTGGTTTTTGGTGGCTCAGCTGAGAACTGTGTCAGACCCCAGGGGAAGTCCAGAAGTGGGGCACTGTCAGAGCTGCACATGGTTATGCACTGCCACTCGTTAGGTGTGAAGTTTTTACTATCCCAATGTTGTTCTCATTTGACTTTCAACAGCACTTCAGTGTCTGGCTCACTTTATTGAGTGATTAAAGGTAACTTTTCCCCCTGAGGAACAGTACACGAAATCAATGTGCAAGAATGCTGCAAGCAGCTAGAAAGTACTGTAATTAACAAAGCTACCCTGAAGTTCCCAAATCCAGCCAAGTGTGTGAGAAGAAAAATTAGTTATCAATAGTATCCCTAGATTTACTTTTCTTTGAGCTAGATAAAGAAGTAAAGTTTCTTAAGTAGATACAGAAAATGCTTTGTAGAAATCTATCTGGAATTGCTGTTTTAATTTGAATATGGGAAATTACTCCAGATATACCATGATTTAAATTTGTATTCCTTTTAGCAATAAAAGTTCTAATAATTATTTGATTAAAAAGCATTTAGAAAGATTCCTTATGATCTCAGTGATGTCATCTGGAATTTTCTTACAGATAAAAATAGATTTCAGATCGCTAATATACCTAAAAAATAAATTAAAATTTAAACTTATTTACACAAAGGGAATTATATATAAGGAAATAACCATTTCCCTTCACCTGAAAGAAAAGCATGAAAAGCAAAGAACAGTATATTTTCTGCCTAGTTATCTGTTGGAACATTCAGCTGTAAAATTTGAATTTTCCAGGGCTCCATGTCAACTGTGGCTTTTGTTTTTCTCCTCCTTTTGAGTGAGCTCTGCTGACACTGTGATTTACTAGTACACTTGTCATTTGGGTTTACAGAAAATGTGTCTTGACAGCTTCTTCAACACCCATGAGATTATAGTGTTCTAGGTGAGCTGTAAGATATATATGCTTTTAAAGACCATTGTGAGCATGTGTATGTGTTTATACAGTCAGGGTTTTTGTACCTTTTGGATCTATTAACTGAATTATTGAAAGCAGAAAGGTTCATCAGTAATTTTTGATTGTGGGCTGCATTTTTTGTTAAAAACTGAGGGCTTCCTTATTAGGTAAAAGCACACTGAGAATGCATTCCACTGCTTTCCTTCTGTGTAATTAATGGCCAAGAAGGCCATCAGTAAAGCCTCCTGGAAATCTTCCCTGCCTTGTCTCACACACTGCTGTGGTGATTGCAGAGCCAGTTGCACCTGTGACTGCCTTTATCAGCTGGTATCTACTCAGGGGATTTGTGAGAGGCTATAAACTGTGGGCTAGATCTGTCCAGGCTCTTCCTGAAATCAGGAGTTTCACTGGGAGATGGCCAGATCTCAGCTGGCTCATAAGGCACAGGGAAGAACAACTCGTGGAGAAAGGGCTCCAGGATCTAAAAGCCAACCCTTGCTGCTGGAAGTCAAGCTGGAGGTCTAAAGAATCTTGTTGGATGCAATGAAGAAACTTCCATGTAGTCAGATAAAAAACATAGATACATCAATACAAACCAGTTTCAGTATGTAAAGGCCAGTGGGAAACCGAAGCAAATCAGCAGCTTGTCAGAGGCTGCAGTGTAATATTCTGTTTACTGCCATGTAACTCCTTTATCTTCTAAGGCATTTCAGTGTCTGTTCATTGGGCAAATGCTTTTACTGTGAGACCACTGAATTAATGAAGTTTTATTCATAATGCATTCCCAGTGTACTGAAAAACAAATCAATATTAGCATAAATAAAGCCATTTAAACTAGCAATGTAGCAGAAGGCTCCCAAAGAAGGCTCTGAGTGTTCATAATGCTCAAAATATGACCAGCCTAGGTATCACCTCTCTGTTGGTAACCAGAAGAATTACAAAACCTTTCCTACCCACGTGTGTATTTTGTTACACTATTCAAGACATTTGACATTTGATTAAACCTTACTAAGCATGAGTGTCTGTGGAGAGCTTTGAGTTTCACTTTACACACAAGCATATTTTGAATATCTAAGAATCATTAGTCATGTCAACATTTTACTTCGCTCTTTCATTGAAGTCATTGTGAAGCTTGTTTGTTTTAGGTAGAACTGCAGATTAATTGCCTGTATGGAGAGTAATTTAAGTATTCATTCAGAGATGCATCATACAGAAAATTATTTGAATCCATCTGCTAGTCTAAAGCCAATGCAGTAGTCTTCCTTTTCATAAACACTAACATGATAATTGTTCTTCAATTATGTTCTTCTAAAACGTGCTTTCATTCAGTACATCTCATTTATTTTAAAAATATTTTTTCCTAAATAGGACTAGGATATATTTCATGTTTACCTGAAGCTATAGTCTATATTTTGGTTGTGTTGTTACATCCAAGTAAAGCATGTGAAACCTCTAATAAAGAGAGTGAGGTCAGTATCTAAGTCCAAATTTGAGGTGTTGGGATTTATCTTAATTCAGAAAAATCATGAGAAACTGGAATATGTATTGAAAATACTCTTAAACATTCTTTGTTTTTATAATGGAAACAGTCTAGTGCTTTTATACAAGACATATTGAAAAGCTTTATAACAATGTGAAAAAGAAAAGAATACCTGAGAATTAATTTTTCCTAAAATTATTGTCCTATTTTTCTATAGATGAGCTTGAGAAAGTGGCATTGTTGTTTTTCTCTTGAGTTTTAACCACTAAGAGTTGCAGGCTTTTTATAACTTGGCTCATGATTGAATGCACTGTTTTCCCCTTCAGTTTTTGGTTGTTTCCTTTTTGTTTTTACTTTTTGTGTGTGTTTGTGTGGGTGGGTTTTTGTTTTGTTTCGTTAGGTTCTTTTAATGGTATGTGGAAATGATCTGATAAAGGCAGGGATACTCATAAAATGTAGTGTTATACTTTGGTTTTTTTTGCCATTTTATAGTTTGTGTCATGCAGCCACCATGATTTCAGAATGTTCTTGTCCATTTTGCTGCTTTTCACTTGGCTTGATGAAATTTGCCAGTAGCTTCCTATTACCTAAGCAATTAATTCCTTTTCTGCATTTAGTAAACACAGTTACTCTCTTTCCTAGCTATTTATGGCTATGGCAATAGTGGCACAGGGAACTGCAGTAGGATTTAATGTTGCTGTCTTATTCATTTTGATAGAAAATCAGAGCATGTTACAATTCTAAGCAATTTATTGCTATTATTATGAGAAAGCTTTTTGGCAGCTGATTGTCTCAGTCCCATCTGAGTGGACATGGGCCTGATTTTTTAATTCCTCTGTATTTTCTGTATTTAATTACATGATGGAAAATGGGTATAATGGGTCAAAAACTGCCTCAGAATAAATGGCTGCACAACATGCAAGGCTAAATTTAATCAGGCTCTAACTATTTTGCCAGAGTTTATGCTGATTTATTATATAATTTATTCAGTATAATATCAATCACAGTGTAGATATTATAAACCCATGGGCGCTGAATTAAATCTTGTTTTCCTCTACAAGTGGTATCTCCATGATAGAGCATGCAAATGGTGGGGTAATGTCCTGCTTTTGGCTGGGATGGAGTTCATTTTTTCTTAGCCCACAGCAGCCTTTTAAAATGACTTTTCATTATTTACTGTCTCTTCTATACATCTGTGAATGTGGCCATGTTTTTAGAACAGGTTACACAAAGGAGCCAGTCTGCATTGCAAACTTAAGTGTCTATGTGCCTAAGCAGACAAGTATTCACAATTCAGAAGCATCAAAACTAATTTATGTATCAATACTGAAAAACTGTGAGTGATAATATATATATTTGGTTTTAGTATATAGTATTTTTCTTATGTCAAAATTATTTGAAAAGAAAAAGAAACATCTTACTTATGAAGAAATATCAATATAGTAAATGTGTAGTGTAGAAGCAGAACCTGGTGCTAAAATAACTAAATATATATGAATGTATATTACCATTTAATTTTTAAAATAGTGGTTATGGATTTACATGTCCTGTGAAGTTTTCCACACTTCAGTCAGTAATGCTCATTTTAGAGATAGTAAAATATGTAGCTGTTTTAAGAGACTGCACAGTTGAAGTTTTGTGCTTGACTTGTCTTTCTTGAGATTAAACACCTACAGATTTGCAAGTATAAGTACTTCTTCTGACACTGTTTTTAAAGGAAAATCCTGGTGGTTAAAATGTGCATGTAGATTTGAGAGAAGGAAGATGCTGCAAGTAAATAAAAATCTAAGGGACTTTTTTTTCCCCAAAACAACTCCTGAGACTGACAGCAGTTTTGATGCTTGCAGTTTTTCACCCTTGTCTTCCAGTTGCAGGGAGTGGGAAATGGCAACATTTCCATCACTGAGAGAGCAGTGGGTCAAGTTCCAAATGCAGCTTGCACAGCAAGTCAGGGAACTGGCACCCAGTTCTGATTGTGATGCCTTCAGGGGTGAAGTGTTCAGCAATGGCTGATTTTGGATTGTAAATCATTTCTGCTTTTATGTATTTCTTTAAATGAAATTTTAAAGGGGCCTTTGATTCTGGAAAGAATTACCCCCAGCTTCAGAAACTTTCCTCAGCCTCTGTGTGTTCAGAGCTGTACCTCCCACATCCCCTCCAACAAACTGCCCATCAGGCAGTGATGGACTCTTGGATGTCTCTGCAGGAAGGTCATCCCAGCCCAGGCTACTCATCAGCAGTGCTGTTCCATGCACTGTTCTTGCCTCTGGTCCCTGTGCTCCCCCTGCAGTGTCACCTGGCAGCATTGCCTTGGAATGAGCTGTACAAAGCCAGGAGGGCTCTTCTAACAGACTGCTTTGATTCTTCTTTGCCTTTTTGCAGAAACCCAAGGGAAACAAGAATCTCGCTGTGGGCTTTGTTTTGTTTTGTGCAATTGGTTTGGTAAAAGCTCAGTCTTCCATGTTTGTTCATGTCTGTGTTTCCCTCAGAAGTATTTAAGAGAAACAAGAGCCTAATGATGGCTGGAGTTATGAAAACATAAATAGATCCCAGGAGGGCTTTTCCTCTCCCCTCTTCTCCTTGCACATATCAGCTTTCTCATCTTTTTCCTTGATTTAGATCTAATTTGCATGCTAGAAGGTTTTTTTCTCTCTCATTTTCAAATTCAGTAAAGTTTGAGAATTTAGATGAGCAATAACAAGGTGAGTAACGTGAACAAGTTAAATGCCTGCAAAAGATGCCCTCAAACTAGAATTTCCCATTTCTTGCTTGCAAGACCAAAAGTGAACGAATGCAAACGTTTTGTCTGCCTGGAGAAAGGATGATGAACACTGCCCACTAACCTCCTAAAAAGCTGTCACACTTTTCAATTCCCACACAAAACACAGTATCAGTGACTAGTGTACCAGGACAGAGGTGTTTTGGTTTGCTGAGCCAAGATCAGAGCATAAATCAGTTTCTTTCTCTGTGTTTATTACTCCACTATACAATTTCTGGCCCTGTCAGGCTTTAGTGAGATATTTCTGTGTGCTTTACTGATTAAGCAAATTTTCATGTTTCAGTAGATACAGCTAGATCTTAATATCTACTGCATGTGTCACATCATGCACCCATCCCAGAAGTTTATTGATGGTCTGTAGAGCTTGCTATCTTTTTGGTACATTATAGAAATAAAAATTCAATCTCATCTCTATTGTAAGAACATATCCTACAGGAATAATATTTGTAACAAAATTCCCTACTTGGATTAGTGTCCTGATATTTTCTCAAGTTTGAAGACATCCTCATGCATATATTTATTTGCCATGCTACTTGCAGGAAATGTCAGGTATCTGTAACAGAATGATTTTATAGGCCTGGAAGTATTTACTGATTTAAAAACCCAACCAAACAAAAGCAAAACCAAAATCACCTTCTTGTTCTTCATCTTCCATTGAGTTCACTAGAATATTGAGGCTTTGACTTTGAAACACAACAGTGTTCCAATAGTGAAAACAGTACAAAATGAAATATTCTTGACCCATAATTTCTGACAATTTACTGATCATACATAGTAAAACCACACATAGTTTAGTTTGAAAAATGGAATGGTTAACTGTTCCATCTTTTAGCATAAACTTCTTTTCAGAAGCTATTTAGACAAGAAGAGAAAACTCACAAAAATTAAAGGATAATAGCAGAGATTTAATATAGATTTCACATCAGAAGAGCCTCTATCTAAAATATATATAAATATATGAGATAAAAGGTTAAAGGTATTTTGTGCTATATTTTTTCTTCTGATACGTGACAATAATGTACAAAGAGAAGAGAGAGGTTAAATTGTTTTCCTCTCAGCTAATGCATTCTATAGGCTGTTCTGAAAAGAAGGAAGAAAAGAAACCAACAGTAGGCTTTGAGGAGACATTAACAGAAAAATTTACAGCTCTATTACACAGTGGTATATTCAGACAAGGAATGCCAACACCTATCTTTTATGTGCTGCACTGCTTGCTAGTGAATAAGGTGTAAATGTTTTGACAGTGGGTATAAAGGGTTTTTACAGTATTTGATAGCTGGATGTAGAATGAACACTGAAGGAGGCAGTTAAGAGGTATATTTTCTGCAGAGTGCATAGGGAATTAACTGTGAGCCACATGGGCAACAGTGGATGTAACACACCTGATTTTCTGTGAACCTGAAGAAAAATACCTGTTATTACTGCATTATTCATTTAGATGGGATTTTTGAGAATCCCAGGGGAGTAAGGCACCCATTCCTTTCAGAATTTCAGTAGGCTTTTTTAATTGCTTTGGAGAATCTTATTCCTAGGGAATTAAGAAATCTTCTGAGGACTGAGTTTGCTTTATTCTAAGAACTGTTAAACCCTGACAAAAGAGAGAGCTGAATCCACATTAGAGAGAAAGAAAAAAACCAAACACCCAAACCAACCAATCAAAAACCCTATAAAAAAACCCTTCAAAACCTCCACCCAAACAATATGAGGCCTATATATTTTTACCTGTGATACTTTTCCTTGAATTTCTCCTGTGTATAGAGACTCAAGATACTCCTATGCACCAAGTATGTCTTCAAGGAGAGCTCATTTAGGACATGATGGATTATCAACATGCCTTCTCCTTGCCTAAAGGGATCTCTTGCTATCAGAATACATTATTCCTCTGGGCCTTGGTTTCCTGTGCATCTCTGTGTGTAGCCCAGGGCACAGTTCCTATACTGAGCAAGGCACACTGGGGAGATGACTGTGTCTCACTGAGGTGCTGCTTCCTAATTCTGCATATGCTGAAATGTGCCAGGATGGTTACAGAGGAGAGGAATGGTGAAGAATGGCTAATGGGCTCCTGCTCACCATTCCCAAGCACAGATTTATCTCCATCTGAGGTAAGTTACTGCAGCTTGACTCCTGAAATTGTGCAGGAGAAGGGGTGGTGAGTGTGGAGCAAAGAAAACTTTCCCCAGAGGCCCCCTAAGCAGTCTCACTTTGCTTTGCCTATGGAGCTCAGAGAAGGCTGGCCCCATATCCTGGGCCCTGAGTACTGACATAACTTATCTGTGGGTATATTTCAAATATGCATTTTACCTGTTGGTTTCTAAATATAACCCATCATTTTCTCCCAGTGCAGTTCTATGGAGACAGGAAGGTTTTATTTACACCTATTTTAGATTTTGCTTTATGTGACCTACTACATATATTTTCTTTATTATCAGTATCCATAAATATTACTAGCTAGTAGGACTTAGATTACCAACCTGCAGTACAGCATGAAATATCTGCATTCTTACTAGCTGTAAATAGCAAAAGCATTACATGGGAATTCAAGACCCCTTGGCTCTTGGGCTCTTGCCATGATACTTCTGACCAGAGTTTGGAAAACAAACAAACAAACAAACAAAACAACAAAAACCCACAATTTCCCCCCAAACCCCAACAAACCTACCAGTCACTGTGCTGTTTTTGTGTTTGGATTTTTACTGAATTTCTGTTGTTTTGTTATTTGTTGTTGTTGTTTTTTGTTTTTTTTTGTTTTTTTTTTCCCTAAGCGTGGCCATTTATTTCAATGTCTAAATGGAAACAGAACTCTTTTGAAGATCTAGTCCCATGTGAGTTTGTTCTGCTTTAACAGCAGATGGTGAATAGCTTCAACAGCTTTGTTTCTATTACCAGATGTCTTTGATTTACTCCCTTGCTTTGCTTTTTAGCCTTTATTGCTTCTATTCTGAAATAGCAGAGGCAGAGCTATTGTTACCTCTCAGCTACAGCTTTTCTCTCCCAATACTATTGATCTCTTCTTTGTTTTGTGGCATTATTCAAAAAGGATTGTGACTAAAAGGAAGGAGAGGGTGAAACCTCTTTAATAGCAGTACACCATTGGTATTGCTGCAAATATTTGTGCATGTATTTAATTGTGCATGCTACTCAACACCAAAGAAATGGCAATGTATGACTTTTACTTATATATATTTATCATTAGAGGCTGAATTATCTTTTTATACAGACATGGCTATTATATGTGGTACTTTAGACCCTTTGTTACTTTTTGACTATTTCAGTCACAACCCAGTCCATAAACCACCATACTGATAACAGCATTTTTTAAATTCTGGGTGACATTGGCAGTCTCAAGGGTGACATAAAGTATTCAGTCTAGACATCACCCTGCTGTAGATCAATTGTGTCCTTCCCAATGAACAACCAGAATTATGTTCAGCCAGTTTAAAAGTCCATGCATAGACCTGCACCTGCGGGAGAGAATTGGAAAAGTCAACCTGAGGAAATTTGCTTTCTTGAGTGATGCTTTTTCTTGACAGTATAAACCATAGCTTTTCTAGTTCTTCTACTGCAAGGAAGCCATTAATTAATTAATTTCCCTGCTTTTATGTTTTTGGTCTTTCTGAGTGGCTGAAGGAACTGGGTTTTTCACCTTCTCCCAGACCAGAGATAACTGCTAGTGTCATGCATTTGAGTGTTTGTTTCAAGCCTTTACTATCCCACCTTATTGCTGGATCTCATAAAGGTCAGATCTATTCTAAATTTTAGCTCCCCAGCTTCAGTTTTCATCTTAGCTTGTATTGGCTCCTCATGAGCACCTTCATCTTCTGTGGGTTCTGGAAGCTCTGCCCCCTCCATGAGGTTCACAGTGTTCTCAGAAGCTGTTCTTGCTCCTCCTGGCAGTGTTTTATGTTAGCACTGCCATGTGACACAGCCTGTCAGCTCCTCTGGAAACAGGCTGGCCACACTTGGATCAAGCCCTTCTGAATTTCTGTTTACTTGTCTGATTATTTCTTTCAAAACTGATTACCTTCATTCAGATTTTGGCCCCAGGTAGGTTTGATCTTTACTTCCAACTACATGATTTATTAAAATCATAATGAAGTAGGGAGAAAAACCTTTGATGAATTTTCCTCTCACCAAATCAGAACTTTTAATTCAAAATGCCCAAAACCCTAAAATCTGCTCTACACAAAGTTATTTTCAAGCTTCGAGTGTTTTTTCTGAGGTGTAATCCAACTTTTGACTTTCAAGTTAAATCTTGAAGAGAAGAAGTTGATTTGTAAATTTTTGGAAAATTTGCTTTTTTGCCATTGGGAATTTTTTTTTTTATGCTAAGTGCTGTATTTAGAGTAATATGTCTGCCTAGCTCAGTTTTTCAGTTCAAAAAAATAGAAGGGGTAGGCTGATGCTTGGCAAACTGCTCTTATGGCCATTTTACCACTATCTTTCAAAGCCCTGATTAGATCTGCTGGTATAATTGAGAAAATATAGTCCTTTACATTATTCAGGAGTTATCTGCTAATTCCTCATAATTCCTTGTGTTTCCTTATTTATTTACTGTTTACATTTGCTCTCAGTGTAATGTGTTTTATGACCTTTAGCATGTGAATCATTCATGCAATGATTGCCAGGCATATTTGTATTCATTTGGGCTTTGATCTAATCCTGTTGAAAACAAAGGAGATGCTGGTCTTAGCTTCTCTCTGCTTTGGATCCTGATTAGAGATCTACATCACTCTGGTTAGATGTCTTAAGCTGTATAAACAAGATGATCTCTTTCTTTTGCACTTATTACATGTGAATATTCATAATTGTTCATCAAATCAATTTTGCACAAGATAGTAGGCTTTTCATAATGGTCGTGAAAGCACTTCTGCCATGAATTCTTTCATTACATTGTCCTCATTTATTCATGCCAGTATTTGAAACACTTTTTCTGAGTAAGACCTCATGCACTGGAGTGTTTGAGATCAAGCTAATGGAAGAATATGAAGAGAAAATATCAGCTGAGCAAATAGCTTCTATTGCAGAATATTAAATGAACTCTTCTGGGCTGTGCTTGTACTTGCTGTCCCTCTAATCTTAGCTGGCCTCTTGTCATATACAAATATATTATAATAGACACATGTTATAAAATATGTATAATATTTATTTTATATGTATGTGTGTGTGTGTATTAAATATATTGCCTGTTAAAGGCTGAATTATCTTTTAATATAGACATGACTATTACGTGTAGTACTTTAGACCCTTACAACAAAGGACAGGATGTAACTTTATCTGTATAATGGTGAAAAAACAATTCTAGATTTCTAGTACATAATCTGCCTTGTTGGCAAAATTTATCAGCCTTGGATTTGTGCTTGGTGTGGCATTCTTGTGACAAATAAATATGTATTTCATCTTGAGTTCCACTCAAGGATGTATGTAGGATAACCCTGAAAGCAGAGTGGGAAGCTGAGGTGTCATTGCAGAATATTGCAGAATAGCACTTCCTGCAGTTGAGGCTCCTGTAAACTTGGAAGGCAGCATTAGGATTTCTCAGCTGGGCTCACTAAATTAATAATGAACTCACCACTTCACACATGAGCTTAATACACCCTAAATGTTAGGATGTTCTTTTCCCTGTTTGAAAGATTGATGGCAGTAAAAAGAACATAATTACAACAAAAATATTAAGACTTGCCTATCATCATCTACAAATTGTCATTACAGGCCCTGTATTTTAAAAATGAAGCTGCTAGTTAGGAACATGTCAGTTGATGATTAATGTTCTATAATTTGAAATAACTATCTTAGAAAATGTTATTCTCTTGCTAAGAATCCAAGCTGTTAATATCTATAAGCATTGCAAAACTGGACTGGTTTTCTCCTTTTTTAAATCTTTTTTAAGAAACTAGCAAGAATGAGAGCGAGGGGAAATTAGTTTAAAAAGCATCTGTGGTTTCTATTCAATATAATATTTATCATTAATATCCTAACTAGCACAAATAAGAAAATCTGTGATTCTATACCTCTTACTGGAGCCTTGGGAAATCAAAGTTTCTTGATTTTAGTTATAACAGTTTTCTGTGTAGGGGTTTCACAGATGTTGTCTATCTCTCTAGTCATCTCAGGAGAGAACAGTGCCACTCTTTTTCCAGTTGTCTTGAGAAGAGGATAATCTTTTTTAAAGGGTAGAGAGAGACTTTAATTGCTGCAATAACTACCCCCTGAAGAATTGAACCAAAGAAAAATAAAATAACTGGGAGGCAAAGAGAGGGAGGAGATGGTGGGGAGAGATGGTTTCTTGTGAGCTATTAACAGAATCAGGAGAGTGAAAGGGAAAGAGAGTGGCTGGCTGATAATTTATTACACCATCTTTAGCAAGAAAGAGAATTAAAACAAAAAACCATTTTGGCTGTGAATGATGCAGCATTTCTCACCTACTCAATGATATAAAGTGCCCAGAACAAAAATAAGGTCTGGCTCCACTGATGGGAGTTGAGAGCAGGTGAACAGATTGTTTGCCATTAAACTAATCAATACTAAATGAATTTCATATTATATGCCTGATAGTGATTCAAACCCTAGAAACATCCTAATAGTGTTCACTGTTCACTCTTTTTTTACAACTCTGTTTTACAAAACCTCTATATTCATTGAGGCTGAATTGTCTCGCCTAGCTCATTCCTTGTCAGGGCTGCATAACAGTTCTGGCACTGTTTGGAGAAGAGGTAGGTATAACAACACCCAATTCCTATCTCATGCCTATCAGCATGCCTTCAATCTAAAACTACAGTATAAATACTGATTTTTTTGTAATTAATGTAGTATTTGCTGGTAATGGCACTGTTTATCCTTTCCTGTCATTACATGCTCTGAGATTGGTAGTGTGGCTCATCTATATTTATTTTCAGCAGAGATTTTTCAAGAAAGTAGCCATCATAATCACTAATAAAACTTTTCATGTGTATTTTAGTTAGTCAGTTGGAGAGAAGACTGGGTTAACAGGTTTCAGAATCAGTTTTTGTGTAATTCTTGAGTAGCTGGTATTGGTATGTGGTGATGCAGGTTCCCATAATACACTCTATCATATGGGTTCATATTGATACAATCTTTTTATTTGAACGGAGTTCAAAAATTTTTAATAATTCATCTTGGAATGCCTCCAACAAAAATATTTCTAATTTTGAAAAGTGCATCAATTGACACTGTTGCTGAGCAGCTACTTGCTGTTTCTAAACAAATGCTTATGTTTGCACTGCCTGTTTTTCATGCCTGGTGCTAGGATGATGCAATGTCTTTCATAAAAGAGAAATGTGTGTCATGCAGCAGACTGTACATGTGTATGCTGCTTCTTAGTACTGAGGGTATTCCCATGGGGCCCTCTGAGCCCCACTGAGATTGAGCCCTTCATCACTGCACCAAAAAAAACTGTAAAAGAAATTCATATTCTCAAAGTAGACAAAAAATGAAAGGAGGAGATGTTTTTCTACCTTTCCTAATATCACACAGTGCTTGCTTTTAGTACCCAAACCTTCTCAGTCCCTTCCTATGTTTCCCAGAGGCATAATTTTCCTTAAGGACTTAATTAGAGCATTCCAAACTTTCAGGTAAACTCTTCTCTGTACAAACAGATAATCCCTGAACTATGTTTATTATTCCACTAAAACAATGTGGCTTTTCAGTACTTGGACTCCATGGAACTCTCACTAGGACATGGGTAGGATTCTACGATGACAAGTGGTTCCACTAAATGTTACATGCATTGTTTGGAGAACGTTCTCCCCACAGAGAGTGACTTTGGAACACGTACATACATTATCTGCTGACGTATGCGCCATGTTCACATTCAGAATGGCCTAATTCAACATCTGCTCCTGATGAGAGTGAGCATCTGGTGTTTCACAGATAATTGAGACATGAGCTGACTGTCCTCTAGGCTGGCCAGACAGACTGGAACCAGGCTCTCCGGGTGGATGGCATGACCTGGTTCTGTGCCAGGTGCAATTCTGATCACACCTTTGTTGTGGGTTGGGATCAGAATAGGTTTTATTTGACAAAACCTCTATGCAAGCAAAAGTACCAGCAACTTCAGTGTTGTGCCCCAGAATAAGAAGGAAAAAGAGAGAAGATTTTTTCCAACACAAAAGAGTAAAATGGGAAAGTTCATAAAACTCTACTCCTATTAAACCTTTTTGTCCAATTTACCTCAGTGGTGACATCTCTGGATATGTACTTGGAAGCTCATAGTAATTTTGAGGGTATTTGAAATAGAAGCAAAAGGAAGAATACTGATTTATGTACATTTTATTGTTTTCTGAGTAAATTGATTTGAACTGAAACAATGAAAATGAATAAATATTCTTCTTTTTCTATCTACTGACATTTTGTTTTATATTAGCATTGTACTATGAGTGTGCTAAAGTGGACTGTGAGGTGCAAAATGCCTTTACAAGGCCTCAGCATAATTCAGGCCCCCATATCCTATCTGGTCCTGGCCTTTGTGGAAAACTGAACATTTTGGTGGGGTACTGAATAGGGCACCAGTAATGACTGATTGTGACCAACCTGCATAATATCTGAGTTGGAGAATTAGGCCATGGAAACCTCTACATCCAGTTTTAAATTCTGGGTGATGTTCTGTGACTGCTATAAAAAAAATCTAAGAAATCTGCTGTTACTGATGTGCCCTGCGGCCAAAGAGCTGGAGTCTTGGGAAAAGTATGTGTGTGTATGTATAAAAGCAGAGAAATGCTTTTTCTCCTGGCACTTGCTTTACGTTCCTTCTGTAGGCTCTATAAAGCAGTTATAAGGCAACAGGATCTGCAGGACTGCAATACAACTGAAAATAGTAGCAATGTATTGCAAATTCAAACTGCAATAGCCAAGCCATACTAGTCTGCTTAAACGATGGCTTGTCCAGAATTTGCTGGTTTGATAGACCAGTTGCATTTATGCACTTCCTTTGAAAAAGCAGTAAGGATGGGAAAAAGTAAATCTCAATCATCAAATTAAAAAGTATATCTCACCAGACTCCATCAAAACTCTTACAGCTGTCCTTCAGAGGCAAACAGCATAAACATCTAGAAACATTTCAGTCTTCAGAAGTTGCACCATTGTGATTTCACTTCTGTTCAGTACTTGCTGCATTAGATTGCCTCTGACAGACCTGTTACCTGCATAACCACGGGGTTTTTTTTCTTGCCAGGCATTATCAGCCGTCAGGAAGCAGAGGAGCTGTTGATGAATAAATCTGAAGGTGCGTTCCTGGTGCGAGTCAGTGAGAAAATCTGGGGCTACGCGCTGTCCTATCGCCAGCAAAACGGCTTCAAGCACTTCCTGGTGGATGCCTCGGGGGATTTCTACAGCTTCCTGGGAGTAGATCCAAACCGACACCCAACGCTCACAGATCTGATTGATTTTCACAAGGTAACACTTGCTAGGTGGAGATCAATAGCTGGGTGGAATGGATTAATAATTTAATGAGGAGCCGTGTAGTTTGAAACCACACTGGAAAATAGGAATGACCATAGTGAGAAAGAATATTGTGCACTAAGCCCAGCTGTAACATTCATACTTCTGTTGCAGTGAATCAGAAGGCTTTTCCCCTTCTTTCAAATGCTCCAGTATGTACTTGTGTCCCCTTATACAGTGTGTACTCTCCTCAGCTACAAATGGACTAATAAGGGCTGACAGATGTAACACTTTCTGAGCCTTTTTGCTGTGGAAAATTGGATTGGAAATACCATAGAAAGGTCTTTCAATGAAATTTCAGCATTTTTCTACCTTTGATGTAACAGCTGTAATGTGCAAAAGCAAGAGAATGTGACCCTGCATTAAAGAAGGGAACATGGAGGGGTTCTCTTTTAGGGATGTATTAAGGGTCACTCCTTATTACCCAAAACAATCTCACAAGAGACATTTACTATTCAGCTTTAGATGGCTTTGAATTACTTTACCTCTAGGTTCTGTTTCTTGTTGCCAGACTGTAACTAAACAGTAGCACTGGTTCTGAAAGCATAAATTGTTTTCGTCTTGCATCTCTCCCTATCTTCATCAGTTTTAATTCTGCTTTTTTCTTAGCCACCCTTATAATTCCTCTTCTCTTTTCTAGTCCTCCTTCCTATTCTATCCTTTTCTCACTCTTGTCTCAGAGTAATTCTATAATTTTTTTGCTCCTCCTTTTCCTCACAGCTTTAATTTTTTAGGTATTCAGTCTCAGGTAATTTTTCTTCTGAATTCCCTATCTTTTAAATCTTGTTTTTCTCTCACTTCTTTTGCAGCATCCGTTTGGCATTGCCTTAGTGTCCTCTCAGAGATCACTATGACATTAAATATCCACAAATTGTATTTCCACATGGGGAGATGGTAGGTTTCACATTTGACTAAAGTATATGTCCTCCCCTAATTTAAATAAATCCTTTCTCAATGGCCACCTTGGAAGCTCAAATCCCTGACAGCCTTCTTGTATAGAATGTCCTTTTGGCTAGTTTGGATTAACCAACCAGGCTGTGTCCCCTTCTAGTTCTCCCTTATTCCCAGGCTGCTCTGCCAGCAGGGCATGAGTGGGAAAAAGAGAAAGCCTTTGTCATCTGGAAGCACTTATCAGCAATAGCCGAAAGTGTAGTGTGTTATCAACACTGTTTAAGCCACAAATTCAAAACACAGTGTCACAGTGGAGCACAGGCAGCTGTGAAGCTACATCCCAGCCAGCCCCAGTGCACCTGGAGAGTCTAACCAAGGCCTTGAGAGGGAAAGAAAAGCAGACATGCAACACCTCAAATGCAGATTATCAGGTGTTGGATGTAGAACCCCTGGCTAATGTAGTTTCCCCTCTGCTCCTGGTGATGGTGACAATCAATTCCAGCTATCTCTGCTCCAGTATGTTCCTGTATTTTCATCACAGCTCTCATTACCACTGTATTAGGAACGCATCTATTTACAGACAGCAGTAGAGCACTTATCAGAAGCAGGATGGTTTTTAGTTCCTGACATTTAAAAAAGGAAAAAACTTACTTAAGTGTCCCATGATAAGAGTTAACAGCTGGCCCTGTAGTAAGCCTACCAGGGAAACAGGTTCAGCTTTAATGCTAATATACAATTCTGTTTTCCTTGTCTAGCTTATGGCTGTATTAAAACTGGTACCTTTGGCAATCATATCAGGAGGCATTTTATCCTGTCTGTCACATGGTTTTCTTAGAGGCTTTCCTGCCTGCCCTCTCTGGTGAAGCACACTGCTGTCGTCCCAAAGCCTCCTGGTAACCCCAAGCAATCTGTATGTGACTGGTTGAGCTGTGGGCACAGTTTCCCTTGCAGCTATTGCTACATTTTTTTGAGAAGCTGCTGCTTTCCTCATGACTATTTTTGGCAAGACTACACTTCCCCACCACAAAGGTTACATGGACTCTTTTTTTGAGGGCCTAAGGAGGGCTGGCATAACTAATTTTTTACTTATTTATACCTATTGACTTCATTTTGTTTCATTTCAATTTAAAAACTGAGAGGTCACTCAAGCAACTCAGCTGGCAGACAACAAGGGGTGGTAACCATTAGTTGGAAGAACAAACTTTACAAAATATGGTGTGAGTGTGCATCTTCTTTCATTTTTTTAATTTGCATTTAAATACTGTGGGGAAAGCAGCAATGACATATCTGAGATCATTGCTAAATATTTGTATTTATTTCCTTACAACCCTCTTGTCTAGTTGACAAGATGTTGATTGGCCAAAGGTTGAATTCAATTATCTTAGAGGTCTCTTCCAACCTAAATGATTCTGTGATTCTTTGATTCTGAAAATAATTTAATTTGAGTAGGAAGTTTCTGAACTCATTCTCAGTCTGGTGTAGTGATTGGGAGGGAAAACAACTGGGAGCCTGCATGTCTTCTGAGGAAATCAAGCACCAAATTTGCACTGAATTTCAATAGAAACTAGATAGGTTTTGAAAATACTAGGTCCATGTATAGATCCATATCTTAGACTTAAACTTCCAGAGGAAGGATTGCTATTTTACTCAATATGATTCTGGATTCCAGCCCATTTTGGTGCATCTATCAGCCTTAAACTTCTACATAAACAAAAATTAATTAGCATTACTGTAGGAATAAGTGCAAAGACCAAGTTCTCCACTTTTCCAGTAGGTGTCTTGGTAATCAGTCACTGGAATGACACGCTTGGCACACGTATATTTAATTAATGAGAGTAGGTGCTGTGAGTACAGACTGCCTTTACCTATCAAGGGCAATGTCTTTCACCTTGCTTTCATCAGTCAGAAAGCTGTTACTGTTGTGTGTGAGCACTCAACATTGAGCTCTTGCTCAATGCCTGGGGGTAGCAGCATGGTCTGTTCAATTAACGCATGAGAATACCCTATACAAGCAATTGTAGCTGACTTCCTAGGTAGTGCAGCAACTTACAAGTAGTCCAAATCAGAGTCTCTTGTGTGCACTGATTTTTCTGTTTGATAGTAGCACAAGTTACTACCAGCATAAATTAGAGACAAACAAAGCATGAAGAAAATGATTAACCAATAAGATCCTTTTGCAGGTCTGTAATTATTTTATCAAGTGTTTATTCATAGTTGCTTGCCAGTTACAGTGGAGTGATGGCCTTCATTGCTATTCTTAGAAGGTAGGTGTGGCTTAGATCTTTGATATTTTAATTGGCTTTTATCATTCCAGGAAGAAATCATCACGTCCTCAGGTGGGGAGCTACTCCTGGAGCCATGTGGACAGCAGAAGAATCCACCAGACTACAGCCCTTTATTTGAATAACTGATCCAGGACCAACAGGAATGCATTCTGGATAGCTGTAGTAATAGATAGTTACAAAAGTAAATAATGGAAGTAGTTGACCCACTTTCAAAGCCTCTGGTCCTGTGGCCAAAAAGTATCCTCATTAGGAGGCCTAAAACATTTCTGTTTTGCATCTGAATTATCATCACCATTATTCATATTGCTAGCACTTGAAAGGTGAGAAATTACCAGCAAATTGCAAAAGAGGAAGACTTCCAAAAGATTTTCAAGGGGTTGTAGCCAATTACGCTGAATGCTAAGTTCTTGTCCTAAATTTCTCATGCTTTATACTGCAAGAAGCATGGGCAGGAGCTATTCATAGAGTACTGTATGAAGTATCAGTGTTGGTGAAGAGATTCTGTGTTCCAAAGCAAGGTTGGACAGTTTCTGTTGACAGTTTCATTACCCAGTGGTGCACTTTGATAACAGTTAGAGAAGCAGTCTCCAAACATCCCTTGCCATTATGCTTTTGAATTCAAGCCTACAAAGTTCCCCACAGTAGAGACAGAATAAGGTCATACACATTTTATTTACATTTTCATGAATCCCAACAGCTTTGGAAGGAACTTCCCTCCTGTACAGTAAGTGGTCAGTTTATTCTAACTGAATGATTTGCTGTAATTCTCTCACTGGCCTTGACATGCTTTCCACTTCTAGATGTGCAAGAGACACAGTGATATTGCTAGCTTTAATTTGCTACAGGACTGGGTGTTTTTCCTCACCTGAGTTATGAGAGAGGGTGGGGCTGCTCTATTTATCATCATGCTATTTTATGTGTAAAAACAAGATGCACACAATGTGTTCCTGATCCATTTGCTATAAATATTAACCCCATGAACACAGACCAGAAGCCTAGATCTTTGGAACAATTGCTTGGTGCTTGGACTAGAAAAATAGTAAAATCACAGTACACATAGGAAAGGCACACTGAGCATATTTCTATATGCTACTGCTTTGAGCAGTCTCTGAGCCCTGTGGGGTTCTCTTCAAAATCCTGGTGTAGACCTCTCCTGAACCTCCTGTAAATCCCTTTCTCCTCAAGCAGTCATTTGACTCTTGACTCACTGTTGCCTTCTGTACTCTGACTGATCTAGATGGTAAAATCAACCAGGAAAAGAAACTTGTCTTGTCCAAGCCAATAAAGCACACTAAACATTTAAGGTGCTACAGCAGTAAATATTTGTGGTAGAAATAGCAGTACTTTTTTATAATTAATTTTATGGCTAGCTCATACTAAAGTACAGATTTTTGCACACAAGCTTCATTTTTGGTCAGTAACTTTCTCTTCTGTTAACACTGGGTTTTGTGTGATTTAATCCACGAATGTTTTGACCCCTGAAAATTCTATTGAACTTCCCACAGAGACAGTTGGGCAGCTTCTCTATTAATCACTTGGCACACTGGCTCAGGAGGTTTTAAATAGTTACTGTTAGCACCTCAGAACAAAGCAAGTCAGAACACAGCAAATAAGCAAAAGGCAAGAAAGATCTGCTTTCTCTGCATTTTCTCTCTTCTTCAGAGGCATCTCAAGAACCATCTCAGCCTCAGGTTATTCACAGCTGCACAGCTTTTTCATGGAACAACTTGACTTCTACTTAAAGGAGAATGGAAAGGGACCTTTAAAATGATAAAAAATGTAAGTATCCACAGGCTTACCTCTGAGGTCAGAAAGTGATAGGTGACTGTACAGGATTTAGTATTAGACACTTAGGCATCTTTACAGACTAGCACTGAAGAAAACCCCCCAAAAAACCAAGAACAAGAACAACAACTACAAAAAAACCCCCAAAACCAAAAAAACCCAAACAAACCATTAAATGCTATCTTTTCTCTGGAAAAGGTGCTAGGCATGCTAGAAGACATGCAAAGGCCAAAGTTTTTGCAAGATTACTCAACACAATGCTGTGAATGTTTATAGACAGAATATTGAAGAACTTGTTCCACATGCAATTCACATTCAGAAGCTGATAATAATACAGCTATTTCTTTCTAGTGACACAGTTCCCACCAACTGCTTGTGTTTTGTTTAGCCATTAAGAAGGCTGGAAAATAATAGCTCCTTAGCTTATGTGGCCTCTTGAAATGTAATTAACATTATTTTCACTTTGGAGCACATTTCCTGATCTAATTTTCTAATTTCTTGTCTGAATTCCATCCATTTCTCACTTTAAATTTTACCTAGCTTTAAAATAAAGGCCTTGTAAGTTCTCCTGCAAATGATATTACTTGGAAAACTGCAATTTCTGCTGAGAGTTTTACTATCCTAATAAATGGCAGAATTCTCAGGTAGAGGAATTACTCGTTTTTTCTCCCCATAGTCCCACAGAAATAATGAAAAATAGCCAGCCAATTCACAGAGTTACCAAGAAAGAAATCTAAACAATATGTAACCAGAAGCAGCAGCAATGAAATACAGTGCACTTGGCTGAAGATAAGTTTTGAAGGAAACAAAAGGAGATCATAGCTTGCAGAAACTATGAAGAACAGAAGCTTTCCTTGGTGGAGACGTGCAGCTGTTGCCAATATACTTGAGTGAAGTAGAAGCATGGAGATGTTTTCTACGTTAACAGGTGCTTCTTGTTGCCTAAGGGGGCAACAAGGCAATAAGGGGACTATGAAAAGGTGGCCCAATGAGTAGGAAGAATAGAAAATAAAGCAGTGAAGGCCTGAATATGGAAAATTGAGAAAAGCAGAAAGGTCAATATGTGCTTATAGTGTTGTTTTGACAGTATTTTGGATTTTTGCTGCTCTGGGAGGAAGACGAGGCACTGCATCTCTTTTTCTGTCTGCAAGTCTAGAAGATTTCAGCTTTGAGCTAAATCTGCCTTGGAGGTGGACTTCACACTCTTGAAACTGAAAGAGCTGGGCTTTGTGCTGCAGCCTTGAATGCTTCCCTCTGTCTGCCTCTCTATGTAGTGCTGGTTGCAGCTGTTCATCACTGGGTGAAAAAAATGGTCGTAGTGCTGCCATTTCCTTGGCTGCCAGGGGTAGCTTTAGCTCATCTCCCTGGGCTGAGCTTCCAGTCTTGCTTCCTGACCTGTTTTTCTAGTGGGAACTATTGGTGAGTTGTAGGTGGGGCACGTTGTGGAATTTCCTTATAAAATTCCCTGTCAGTATCTCTTGTTGATGAGACCACCAGGAATTCACTGAGAGGCCTGCTATAATAATTGTGTTTCATAAAGAAAATCAGCAAGTATCACAGCAGTAAGGTAAACTTCTAAACTTTAAAATGAATTTAACTTTTCTCATATCTGTTTCATGCCAATAAAATATGGCACACAAGGTCCCAAAAGTGTTTGCAGGTATCCTTGGAAAAAGCATCTCTTGAGGATTTATTCTTCCTTCTTCCTAGATCCACAGATCCATCTGTTCTTTTGAATTTTGTTTTAATCCATAATTATACATCTCCTATTTAATACTGCCCTCTTCTCTAAAAAAGAACAAAAACCAAGAAATTGACAGCAATCATGGATGAGATTTCCAAGGCTACTCAAAAAATGTAGATGCCAGTTTATTAACTCTTGTAATAAATGGAATACTGATATAATATGAGTTTTTGCATATTAGTTTTATCTATTGATGTCCCAGATTATTCTTTTAAGTACTAGATCCCTATTGTTCTGAACAAATGCTAGGCTAAATAAAATAACACCTCCCTCAAGAAAGAGATACCTAAAAATTGTTTTTGTAACAGAGATTTATTTTCAGGCTGAGTAGAAACTTTCCAAAAAATAGATTCAGAGTGAGATTTTCCACTAGATTTCAGTTACTCTGAATCAAATTAAACAAACCTATTTCTTGGCTGAGGTGAGGCAGTATTAATACACTGACTACAGTAAAATACTTTAGTTTTGTATGAACTAGGAACCCACTTCTGCTCAATCTTCCCTTGAAACACCAGAAACCTGAATATTGAGCATTAATGGAGCTACACCACATTTCACTGCAGTCTACATTCTTCCATTTACCACAACACAAACCTAGTCTCAGGTAGACTGTGGTAGTTCACAGTGGGAGAAGCTTTTATCTTTCTATAAATAAATTTGTCTTCATAATTTAGAAGTCATAGCTTATTTTTTCAATGATTTTAAAGGACTGCCTTTCTTTTCTGTCTTATTGTGGCTTTGCTTTAAGATTCCTTTTTCCCTTCCCAAGAGGAAGGGAAGTGACCTCTGAGAATTGCGTCCCTGCTCAGGCTATCAATTGCAGTATCAGGTGTTTGCACTTGACTAGATGCTTGCTTTGTGTTTCCTGAGATGAATATCCTGGATACATACTGTCAGATGATAATGATGCATAATTGATTTTTATAGCTAATTTCTTGCCATGCAAGTGCTACGTGAAAGCTTCTCTTCAAATATTTGTTTACTGCTAGTTATTAATCCTGTATCTTGTATATTTACATGATGGCCCGTAGCTAATGCAAATTTTCTACTAGGCTGGAGCCTTCAATGGGTTTGGTTTCTTCTCTCTTGAAATTTCTTCCAGTAGTTTTAAATGAAGGTAAAATTTTATGGTATCTTTATTATACATCAGTTAGTGACTTTTCTTTAGAGAAAATCAGAGAAATAACTTCAAGAGACTGGATGTTTAGTTTGGTCCTATTCATGTCCTCATGATGTGTGTACAAAGAAAACACTTGGCATGGTAATGTCTCCTTTAAAGTTTAGCTGCCATTTCTCCCCCATTCTCAGTTTCAATGAGAACTTTGGGTGGGAGAAGGTCATAAGCTCACAAACCACGGAGAGAAAAGAGAGGAGGCAGGACTGGTTTATTCCATATAAATTTCCATATAACAGCAGGCAGAACCTGCATTAAGTATTTCCTGAGATGCACTGGCTTTCCTGCTTAGCATTCAAAGTAGTGTGGTCACTACTTTTCCCTCTCACAACAGCAACAGGAAGGAATTCCTAGTGGGTGAGAAAAAAGCCCAAAAGTTGTTCAGTAACATTACAGTGCCCCAGGAATGATACAGAAGGAGTGTGGATCAAGAACACAGTAAAGACATATTTTGTGTATGGGTGTATAGACTGGGAGTGACTGCAAATTCTTGTTTGGTAGGAGTTAATTCTTTTAATTGCATGGTTGTTGTCATTAATGGCCAATGCATGTGATGACGTGGACAGTTGTAATGTACCTTCTATTCCACAAACTGGTAGGGCATGGGTTTTCTGAAATGAAAATCAGACATAGTTGTCTTGGACAAAAGTTGCTAAGTATTCTTGTAGGTTATTTGGAGCAGAAAATTGTAAAATGTATAATGCATATCACGATTTACAAATGTAGAAACTACGCACCACTTATCACATAAAGTATGATGAGTTTGTCAGTGTAATTTTTACAGCTCTTAGAAAATCAGTGAAGAATAAAGGTATCCCTGGTTATTCTGTTCTCCTGTAGGAAATGTCAGCATTGTAAACAAGAAAATATCTTCTCATCCAGGAATTTAATCTTAATAATGGACTACAGCAAGTCTTTTCTGAGAGCTCACAGTGAACACTGAGCTGCAATTAGTGAGATAGCCAGCCTGCTGCACTTATGTCTGTTCTTGACTCTCAAAGCCTTTCTGCTCTTGCTAGCCTGATGCTAATGTGAAATACAGTTTTAGGAAGACATTCAGATCCAATGTAATAAAGAAGTGTTAAGGTGTATGTTTTGTTATCATTTTTACTGTTGACATTTTCTTTCAAGGAATCCTAGAAAAAAATAAAATTCTAACCGCAATGCATAAGTTCTGGTCTGCCTTCCAGACAATATTTTTTACCTATTATGTACTGTACTCACATCATGCTACTTCATTTATTTTGAATTTCAGTGGTCTATTTGGTCTATTCTATATTGGAATCTATCTGATTTTTTAAAATATGAAACAGTAGAGACAGATATATGCAAGCAAACTTCTGTGGGACAAAAAATGTTCACTGAATTCCAATGCTGAGCTGCCACAACATTTGCTGGAGTTCATGTGGCAATCCTTAGTTGATGAATATGAAAATTTTTTATTAGGGCTGCCAATTAAAATCACTTCTTGCTTTCCCCACAGATACTCTAAAATCTTCCATTGGCACTATTTAATGGAGAAATGTTCAATTTTCAAAATGCCAAGCTTCATAAAATTGTTTCAATTCCTTAGAGTAAAAAATAAAGAAGAATAAAATTATCTAAGCACATTTTTAATTGCAGAAAATATGAAAGATGTGCTCATATCTAACACAGAAAAATTTTATATTTTTATTAGTCTCTAAAAGAAAATGTGCTACATTGTGCTCTAAATTCAGTGCAGATATTCAATATTTTTGACATTTCATTAGATATCCATTCTCTCTCTTTAATGCTAGTTTCCTTTTAAGGAAGTATGAAAATACCCAGGGAGCAGTTACTCAAAATGTCAAGCTCATTAAATATCGGATTTGATGACTGAAATAAATTCGTGAAGGTTTAAATAAGACCCCAGATAATTTTCTCTATAAAAAATCAAGCTAGGAAAGTGAGTTTAGAAAAAAAAAGAATGGATGCATCTTGTCCACAATTTTGAATATATTGTGTTACATGCTTAGATCCTTAGAGTATGATTTATATTTATACACTGCTAAAAAGTCTGAGCATCAAAAAGTAATTAATTTAAATGGAATAATAAATAACATAAAGGAAATTAGACCTACTGTTCCAGTTTCTGTGAGAAAGGCTAATTCTATCAATGGTTATGTAAAAGACCAAGCCTATTCGTGAACTTTTGTAGAAAAAAAGGATCTCATTTTCCAAGTTGTCACTGTGATCAATCACAGAAGAAATCTCCTGGATGAAGGTTTGTGATTAAGAAATACAAAGTTCAGACTATACATTCAAATACCAAATGGAAACATTTGCAATGTACTGGCTCCCACAGAACAGCTGTTGTGGTGTAGCAAAAAAAGAGGAGCTTGGATTCCAGTTGTTCTCTTTGGGCTGGACTAGAAACAGGCACTTCAGAGTTCCAGGTCAGTGTTGTATGAGCTCCTCTGCCAAAGACCACTGATTATTTGAGGAGTCAGGATCAGGAGAGAGTAAGAAAACTTGTGGAACCTTGAAATATTACTACCAAAGGAAAAAACTCCAACCACTTCCCCACCCTAGATAAGAGTCAGTTTGTAGTGGGGAAGCAAGGAGGCATTGTGAGACTGGCAGACATTGTTTTCCTGTTGGTGTGGAGGCATGTACACAATTTGTTGAAGTCAATGAGATGGAAGTGGTGAATAAGGATTTCACAGCCAGGTCGTTTTTATTCGTTCTGTTCTACAGCAGTGCACATACAGTCATGAAGTGCTTGGAGTGCTAACCCATCTGTTCTCAGGAGCAGCTCACATCCAGTGGGCTAAAAATACTGGGTCTGCCAAGGAGACAGTCAAGGTACTTTGAAAAGGCCTGGATGTTTTTAATTTGGGTCACAGATAAAGGTGATAAATTAAGAGGCATCGGGGCTCTTTTTTTTTCATCTCTCTTCCTCCCCCAGATTTATTAATAATGAAGCAAATTCCAAACAACAAGGAGAAAACTGCCTGCTGGCTAATACTCTGTAATCCTGGGTCTGCACCTGCCCACAGCGCTAAAGTTCAATTCAAGCTGCACTTCAGTAATTGATGATCACTTGCCATATCCCTTTATAAAGCTTTTTCATCAATGTGTCTTGTAGTTCATTTTCTATCAGCAGCAAATCAACGAAATTTTAATGGAATAGAGAGCCTACTTGAGACTGAATTATGTTGCTTTACCTGTTTCAATATCAAGTGAAGTTCTCAAAGGTTCAGCAGATAATAGTTTTACAGATTTTTTCTTTGATAACTTTGTTTCTGCAGAATGGTGGCATCTTTGTGATCAGCTGTAATAAAGATTGAAGGCATTAAATGAACTTGGTTTTACTGTGCTGTTAGAGACAAAGGAAAAACGTGGGGTTTGAAGCCGATAGCCAGATCTTTATAAATGCTGCAGTGGTGTAGTAGGGAATGCATTAACTCCTGGATCTGGTGATTCAGGGAGAATCAGAAATGGTTTAAAAATCCCCAGGCTAATGCAGTAATTAACCAGGCACAGGGAAGCACAAGGTCACGAATTGAGCTCCCTTGAAAGTTGCAATGGGAGCTGGATTGTCAGAATAGCCTCGCCCATCCTCTAAGGGCAAAGCCGCCCCCGAGCCGGGTCTGTGAGCGGGGATGGGCAGCACTGAGGCCGCCCCTCAGAGAATATTCCGGACAAGTGTCAGTCAAACAGCACATCTCGCTTTTCCTGGGGTAAAGTTCACCTAACTGAGCTGAACCCCTTGGAGCCGATCAGGATTCGATGCCCGGTTTTGCTCTGTGCCCCCGGTTCGGGCGGGCTCCCGCGGGCCCTGTGGGCAGGAGCAGGGAGCAGCCCGGCCCAGCCCGCCCTGTGAGGGCGGCGGAGCTCCGCCCGGCCGCCGCAGTCCGGAGCCCTCTGGATGTGCCCCTGGACTCTGCGGACCTTCCAGCCCGGCCCGCCCCATGGCCTGCGAGGGCTCGGGCCGCACGCCGTGGCTCTGCCGCCATGGTGGCCGTGCAGCCGCAGGGTGCGGGGGGAGCGGCCCCACACAGCTCCGCAGGGTGCGGGGAGCGGCCCCGCACAGCTCCGCAGGGTGCGGGGAGAGCGGCCCCACACAGCCCGCAGGGTGCGGGGAGAGCGGCCCCACACAGCTCCGCAGGGTGCGGATGGAGCGGCCCCGCACAGCTCCGCAGTGCCATGCTCCGTATAGTGCGGATGGAGCGGCCCCACACAGCTCCGCAGTGCCATGCTCCGTATAGTGCGGATGGAGCGGCCCCGCACAGCTCCGCAGGGTGCGGGGGGAGCGGCCCCGCACAGCTCCGCAGGGTGCGGGTGGAGCGGCCCCGCACAGTCCGCAGTGCCGTGCTCCGCAGGGAGGGCTCGTGGCATCAGGGCCCAGCCCCGCACCTTCGCTCCAGGAAACTTTATCAGCAGCTTTTCTCAGCCTAAAGCCTCCTGTGAAGAAGGTTCACTGTTTCAGGAGAATTAAAAGGTTTAATAAAAAGCAAAGGGTTAAAACGGCCGGGTGCTTGCCATGCTGCCAGGAGCACACCGCTGCTTCAGGAACACCCCTTTAAATAGATTTTACAATCCATCCATTTGTTACATAGTCATAGACTTTCATGCATAGTCAGCTGTTTCTGGGAACTGTTTAGCATGGCCACTCCTTGGGTCCGCCTTTTTAGAACATGCGTGTCTCTTGGCTTGTGGTTTTATTCTTCTCCTTATCCCTTTTAATTTGGGTGGTGGTCCAGGCCTTTTGCAGCTGGTTGAGTGTTGATAATTGTTGTGTCAGCTGCGGGGTCCCCATCACGTGTTTACTGTTATCTGTTATCTTGACTAAACAGGTGGTTTAAGCATACTTTCTCTAAAAAAACTTGTCTTACTTTTACTATTAACAAAGACTATATCCATATAGAATTGCTATTTTAACATTATACATATAGCATTTATCCCCATACTTGCAAAAAGCCAACAACATGTCATGCATTTATAACACTCCTGTGTCCCGAGCCCTACCCAAACCAGATCCCAAAATCCAGGCTTGATAAAATCGTGCCCCATGGGTTGTTTCCCCTCAGGTTGAACAGAGTAGATAATTTACGGATGGACAGGATGAAACTGGCAGGAAATGGATGAAACCAGGCCAAACTGTCCTGGCTTTTGTCCTGCTTTAAGCACTCTTCAGCTCCTTGTGGCTGGACAACAGAAATGGGAAGGCTCCAGGGAAGGAAGCTGCCCTTTTGTCCCCAAAGACAAGGGCAGGAGTCCTTTTCTCCAGTAATATTTACACGATGGAGGCAGACCTGTAGGTAAGATGCATTATTTTTTTTGTTCTAGTTGGGCTTAGCTTCCCTTAGTTGCTGTTGTAACAGTGGTGGAATGCAGGAAAGGTACCAGCTGATGGTTGAAAGGGGAAAATCACCCACAGTGAGGTCAGCATTCACTGCCCCAATTTGTTAACCAAGTCCAAAGTTTGAGTCTGATGTAGAACAAATCTAAAGGGAAAATTATCCAACATGTTTGCATCTCCGTGAACCACTGAACACAAATCACATATTAGTTAAGTTTTAAGGATGTTTACCGAAATGTAAACGTTTTCCAATTATTCCAATTGATCTTGGGTCGAATGCAAAAGAAGATAAATCTGCCTTCTCACCTTCACAGTCACAGCTGGGGCACACATTATCAAGGCAGTTTGTGTTTCCCTTAATGGAACTATTTCTATTTAATGAAGTAAAGTGTATCAATCTCTGAAACTGTATATTTAAATATTATCACTACCACCTTGCTCCAGACACCACTAAACACAATTTCAGATACAGAAGAGAGAAAACTGCCTGAAGACTTAGAAATGTCTAAATAAGAAATGTCCAAAACAGGATTGTGCTAGAGAGTGGCAAACAGCTATGTTCTGGTTGATTTGATATGCTTTGATACAGTCTATAAACTTTCAAAAACTATTTAACACATACTGAAATAATGCTCAGAAATGTAGTGCAGTAAAGCTTTTGCTTAAAAAGGAGTGTAAATGGCTGTCGAGGATGCAGTGTTGCCTGGTTTTCACAATGAAATTATTCTGTTTTGATTTCTTTGTCTAAAGTAATCTCTGTGCATCCTTTTACTACAGAACAAGCGAGAGAACATCTAAACAAAACTAATGCTTTACCAAGTAGTTCAACTGAAATGGTTATGCTTATTTAATATTTTGTAAGTATTTTTCATGGTAGTTTAATTTTTAACAAACCAAGAAGTCCAGCAGAGAAAATAAAATGTGGACTTATGGCACTGTAATTGTAGTTGATGAGAAGCAGCAAATAAAAGGTGAAGACTCTCCTGCCCTCGTTCTACACAGCACAAAACTCAGGTAAAGAGCTGCTTTGTGATATGAAACAAAGGAAGATGCTTTTGACTCTGCATGGATGAATTGTAGAATCTTAGAATAATTTGGGGCTTTAAAGGGCCTTTGGAAGTCAAGTTTATACTAAAATTTTAAGATGGTATCTTCTGGATTTGTGTGGAATTTATTTAATTTTCTTTAATCTTTTAGCATCTGGAATTTCATTTTTTTTCTTGTCACTGCACTCTCTGGAGGACCATAGCTGACTAATTTATTGGTCCAACTAACAGATCTGCCCTTTTATTTTTATGAATGTCTTTCAGGCTGTCATTTCTGGACCTCATTGTTCAGTAGAGCTTTACACACTTTTTTGTACACTTTTTTTTTTTTTTTTTTTTTTTTTTTTTTTTTTTTTTTTTTTTTTTTTTTTTTTTTTTTTGTTTTTGTTTGTTTTGGGGTTTTTTAACTTTTAGTTTTAAACTACGGTTTAGATATGCTGGATTTTATTATGTGTGAATATGGGCAAAAGTTCTATTGAAAAGGCTGAAAAATATTTTACATAAACCAACTGGAAATTCTTGCCTGTGTTTTATTCTTGCACTATTCTTTATGTGTAGCCATAGAACAATAGGGGAGTTTTGTTTTTATTGAGATTGTTATAATTGGTTTTGGTTTTGTTTTATTAAAAGAAAGCCATGTGGTGGGATATGAGAGGATTTGTTGAAGGCTTCATTAAGTTTCTTCTTTAAGCTTGATATTTTACAGGGATTGTTGTTGCTGCATGTCTAATAAAATGCTGTTGCTCTGAGTTCTGTAAGAACTATGGATGTGACTGAGGTGTTGGGAGGTGTTGTGTTTTATATACTAAGAAAAAGCAGCCCATTTCTAAACAAAGAATGCTTGGAAGCAATTTGTCATTACTGACAGCAGGAAAATGAATAAATGTGGCACTAGATAACATATATAGCCAATGAATTTGTACCAGCATCTGAGTGATATCCTGTCTCAGGAAGGCAGGCAGACCAGGGTTATTAACTTCCTTTATGGAGATCTTTCTTTCAGACAGGGAATTTGTGGTGGGAATCAACAACTTGTATTGGTTTTCCTGTATTCTTTCTCTTTCTAAAGTACTATGCACATTATTACATAATACTATGTAAAAAACCACATTGTTACATAATTCTTTGTTAAAAAAAAAAACAAAAAAACACCAAAACCAAAGGGCTTAGTTGCCTGTCCAGAGCTAGGCTCCAAAATTCACATTTTGGCACCACAGTAGAAATGGATGAACTGAGAAGTCTCAGATGTTCAGTGTAACTCTACATATACAATGTATGTTTAACATAATAGAAAAATTGTGATTCAATATGAACACAAAAAAACAAATTTTGAGCCTGTGTTGAGGCACAGAAAATTCTGGCAGCTTCTGTCAATGTATTTAGACACAGATTATGAGTTCCTTATCAATTTTAATCATAAGACTATAAGAGGAAAGGATCATGTTTTCTAGGACAATAAATAGCTAATAAGTGTACCACAACTCAGCCTCTGAACTACCTCACTATTTCTTCATTATTTTTTCTTCATTTTTCTTGTTGCTCAGTTTTACAGGTCCAGGATCTTCTTCAGCCACTTTGCTTCTTTCAGAGACAGACATCTTCCCTTTCTTGTTTCCCACCTCCTGCCTTTTCTTTTCTCCTTTTTTTTTTTTTTGTTTGTTACAATCTAGTGTTTGCCAGTACCTAGTCACTTCAGTGCACCATTAAACTGTGCTTAACACATTCCTTTGGCAGAGGTGCCAGAAGGGAAGAAGACCTTGGATAAACAATTTCGTTAAAGAAAACAAAACAATTTCAGACAAATGGAATTCATTCCAGTTTTATAGGTAACCATAAGAGAACTCTTGAAGTTTAAGAATAGTTCAGTGCCTCCACTTCCAGTCTCCCTTTAGGGCCTCATAAAGTTCCTGGTTCTTACTAGTTTTGATCTGAGTGCTAAAAGGATGCTCTGTGAGCACCTGCCTGATCGAAAAGTCCTGAAACTCCATGCCAGTTTGCCTTTATCTTTCTTTTACAACTCATTAAATGTCTGTTACAAGAAGCTATATATGGAATGGGAAGTCTCAAAAGACCACCTTGATGCATCCCAAAGACCTCAATTCTATGAAACCCTTTCAGATGAGGGTCTGAACTCCTGTGCTTCATATAAAAGCATCTGAACTTTTTGAGAAGACCTAGTCACTAATAAAAATGTCCTTTTGTATTTTTTAATCTATCCTGCTATTTTGGATGGTAAGTCCTTTAAAAACTCTTCAGAATACATCAAAATGTCATATTGTGCCAAGTGCCTACTTTTTGCCCTCTGGATCCTAGCTTAAAAATGAGTGCTGTGGAATGGGAGATCATTTTGGATTACAGAACAACTTTTCAAAATGTCAGTTGTAAATAGTCAGGAAATCCCTCATTATCAATAAAATGGCACTGATGTGCAGCTAAAAAGTAATTTGTAATACTTCAAATCCATATCCTCACAAGCCTTTTATCTTGAAGCAGTCCCACCAGCACTGCAAAATACAGTTTAATGCAAGAAGGATCTTTGGGGGTTTTTCATGCCTAATGAACTAGAGTAAAGGTTTTGGAAACTCCTGCTGGACAAAGGACTTTGGTTTTAACAGTGTTTCAAATGAAACCACTTAAAGTTGTTTTTAAGTTATCATCTTTCATCACTGTAATGGATATAAAATCCTTTAGTATGTGTTCAGATACCATTCATTTTCTGGATAAGAGTCACTATTGTTTATGAAACTGCATTGCTCACAATACAAGCTTGGATGTTAATTAATCTTTTTGAGGTTTCTGATCTCTGATTTCTGTTTAGCTACTTTATCCATTCACTCATATTCCTTAAAAGCTCTTTATCATGTGTGAAGTGAAAAACCACCCTCTCTAGTGTTACCTGTGTGGAAATTGTAACTCAATAGGCCTAAAGCCAGTATTTCCTTGATGTAGGTCAACTGTAAAAATCCCATTGACTTAATTAGCAGAAGAATTAGACCTGTATGAGAAGCAGAGGAAAAAAAACAAGTCAGTGGAAAAATAGTATGAAAATTTTATACCATCAGAGAAAATGTGGTGATGTTGAAGGCAAAAAGTGTGAGTACAGTGATAGGCATTGGTGTTGGATTGCAGAATGCAAGCTTGTTTCACCACAGTGATGGGTGTTCAGCACCATGTTACTGCAAATTCATCTTGTTTCTGTAGTTTTTATGGCTGGAATTTTACTCTGTACTTTTGACTTACCTGCTGAGGTTTTCTGACTGCTAATTAGGTAGCTGTTTACCCATTAATGCAACACAGCTCATCTTACATTAACATCTGTAAGTGAGCAGCCTGAACTGAGTTGTCCTTGAATAAATGGCTCCCAAGGGTAAGTCCAGGTATCTGGTTGCAAGCTGCTGGGCAGTCAAACACGTGTGAAGTTATTAGGAAGCTTATAAATATAATTAATATAAATTAAGGAAAAAAAAAGTTTTCCAGGAGATAAATGGATCTCTGAAATTTTTGCTAAAAGAATAACAAGGAAGATAATCTTGTAAAATGCACCTGTTACATATGGTTGCTTACCAGCAAACATGCTTTCAGTGACATGCAGCACAAGGTCTCCAAGTACTGATGTTTGTGAAAGGAAAAAATTCTCAAATGTTTGAATAAAAACTGGCTAGATTTGACTTCCAGAAATAATCCTGTCTGAGTAAAATAGTGCCACAAATGTGTGTGAGAAAAAGTTTTTCTCAAAATACTGAACCAATTTAGAATCAAATTCATGAATAGTAGCTAAGTTTCAGACACATATATTTCTTTTTAAAACATGTTAACTCACATGCTCACTGGAAAGGTTTGTAGACCTCTGGTTGACTTCACTAAAGCCTGAACTGCCTGCACAGCTTTTCTTGTGGTTCCTGAAAGTATTTTATCATTCTTTCTCCAGCTTCTTTTTAGTTCTCATCTCTCAATGATGGCTCATAATTGAGCTGTCAGCTCATTGCCAGCTGACAATGGCTTGTGTACCTGAATCTCCAAATGATTTCTGCCAGAAGTCCAGACTAGATTATTGCAGTGGTATCTCTCATCTAACCCTTGAGCTGGAAACACCTAGGGCTGAACTTATTTATCTCCATCCAAAAGGATGGAACATGCAAGCTACAGAAGAAAAACTAGACACACTTCAAGATGTAGAAAGTAGAGCTTTTGGATGTAAAAATGTGGCTCTAAGGTTTGCTGACCGTCACAACAGGTCCTCTGAGGTAAAAGCATGTAAAATGCAAGCCTTTTCCACAGTCTACACCTTGGGTGTTTTGATTCTAGAGAATATAATCCTCAGCTTCAATTCATTCCCCACGTGGAGCTTTAGATGATTTTCTCCACATTGCCTAGTCCTCTTGTCCTACCAGAGAAAGATTCAGCCCCATTCAGAACACCAGCTCACAGCCAGTGCCCATTTAATTGAAGCTTTCATTCAGTTGTGTAGGGTGACTTGGTGTCCTGGGAAAACTGTAATAGTGCCTTGCCATGAACACAGTGCTCCCACAACCTGTAGAACAAGGCAGTTGGATGTGGGCTGGAGACATAATTGGAAAGACTGCTACATGATGGGCTGAATTCCAGTGAAAGGCCACCATAGCAATAAGGTAGTGATGGAAGAACTTCAAGTCAAACACTAAATACTTTAATGTGAAATATTAGGCACCAAATGTTTGATTGCTGGGAAGGATATATTTAATGCTACGCAAACAGTTTGTGAAAAGATATGTGCTGCCTAAGGAAGAAAAGTGCAATTAAAACCTCATTAAAACTTCTAAAGGGAAGGGCTTTGAAAAACTGACTCTCTCAGAGGTTCAGAATAACTAATTTATTTCCCTTTGAACCTAGAGTGCAGAATCTGAGAATCAGAATATAGTCTAAATACTGTTATTCAAACAGATGAGAGTGAAATCTTTTGCTTTGCATATTCCTGCTGCAAGCAGACGTGGAAGTGTTCCTCTTGTGCTCGGAGATCTGAAGTCAGTGAGCACGGTGTTAAGGCAAGCTGCAAGCTCCAAAGCAAGTGAGTGTGTATTAACTCAGATCTGACAGTTGTTAAGCCCAGCTCAAAAGTTTGGGGGCTCCACTGGATAATCATCTATGACTCATAGCGCTGAAGTCAGGAAACTCTGATGGGCCAAAGCTGCAGGAGGAAAGCTGGATCAATTTCTTTCCCATTTGCTCTAGGTATACTAGGAGATCTTTGAGTAACTGGTAGCATCCCCTTGTAGCTGGCTGTAAAAATATATGTTCTATATATATTTATACTAGAGTAGAACCTTTCTTCTTAAAAGATAGGGAACCTCTTGCTGCAGTATTCTGCCAGGATTTGACAAGGGTTCATAACTCATCATATATGTATAATGAGACCAGTTTTTACTGGCGTGGAGTCAAGTAGGTTGCATTCTGGTTTTGTCTGGACATCCACAATTAAGCCTTTCTCAGGGTTTGGCAGACACAGCCAATTAAAAAAATTCCAGATCACAGTAAAATTGGAACAGGCATAAAATCCTCCTTAAGTAGTGTGTCCCTGTCACTACAAAAGGCCTGAGTTCTGAAATGTCAGTGAATTCACTTTCTCATCACCCTTCTACTTAGGAGACATGCAGACAGCACCTTCTGTAAAAATAAATATTTTAATAGCATTTAGTTTTTTGGCTTGCATGTGGAGTTATGCATTTAAAATTAAAGCCAGAGACCAAGAGAAAAATTGACTTGTTTTGTAGAAAAAGTAGCCATTTATGGACCAGGATGATTTATTTATGACCAAGAAATAGAGCAGACAGGGTTGCTCGTTTTGGCAGCACTCTGCAATTCATATATTTGTATCTCAGTTTCAAGCATAGACTTGATTTGTAACATACTACAGCCCAACTTTTCAAACATGATGAGTAATTTTTTATTATCTTGTTGTGTTAGAGACATTTTAGAAGGTTTTATATTTGCTAGTGCTCTGCAGAACAATTCCTTCCAAATGGACTGGGGCAAAAAATTGAGACATCCAAAATCAGTCATTTTTGAACAATCTTTCTTTCAATGTTATTTGATAAAATTCTTCTCAACTTGATTAGAAGTTCTTGATTAGAGCTTCTAAGAAAATTAAGGGTTTGGAATATGGTTATCTACAAGAATGCTCAATTTCTGAATAGTTGTTATGTGTGTTAAATATAGTACACAGATGCAATGCTGTAACCCAGCCTAATTAAGAGAGTGCTTAGGTCCTACCTGTCCCACCACCATCTTTAAGAAGATACGGGGATGTGTTGCCAAAACACAAAATGCTGCTCCTGATCCAGTGATGTGTAGAGGAGTTTGCTTTTGCAGAACAGAAATGTGTTTGCCTTCTGTAAGAGTTGAAATGAAGGATGCAGGGCTTTAGGTGGCTCTTTAAAATGCTGCTTATTGTATTCAAATGATGCAGCAATTCACGAGTCATGGATTACAAGAGCCCAGCCCACAGCTTTTTCAGCTGAAGCTGTGATTCGTCTGAAGCCAACTTTAGTTCTGGTTACAATTTTATATTGCACAGCATCTTTAAACTCAACAACTAATCAATACTTTTACTTACAGCCTATTACAACTACTAACATTGCTATATTAATGTTGTTATTTTTTAATTGCACAAAATTAATATGTTGCAGTTTAAGCTAGAATTTGTTTTTCAGTTTTTTTGCAGTGGAAAATTTTGAGATTCTTCTTTTAATTGTCACATTGGCTTTCTTGTTTGTTTGTGAAAATTTTTTTGCTTGGTTAAAACGTCTTTTGTTCGAGGTACATTTATCCTTTGCTCAAAGTCATAAAAGCCTCTTCCAACTTACATGCTAATATACTTTTAGTCTTTTTAGTTTTCCAGTAAGACTTGCTCAGCAATTTTTTTTCTATGTCAAAACTTGCTATAATTTCTATTCTTTCTTCAAATTCTACATTTAAAGATCTTTCTGTTATACATACATATCTGTAAGACCTTCCTGTCAAATCCTTATTCTTCCCAACAGCCTTCAAAGTAAGGAATACTAAGAAATGCTTCAGCTCATCTGGCTGCCTCAGCCTCAGGTGGATGTAGAGCAGCTGGAGGACAGCAGCTGCTCCTGGCCCTCAGGTGAGAGGGATGAGGAGTGAGTGCTCTTTTGCCCCACCAGTCTATTGGGGTCTTCACTGGTTCATGTAAACTTAAGAATCTCTTCGTTCTCTTTTCACTTTGATAGGAATGCATGGGAAACTTCAGTGCAAGATAAAAAGGCCTCACTGACTGAAAAGAAAATCAGTCCCTGCTAGCAAGAGGTTCCTAAAGAAAAACTTAGGTCATGAAGTTGATCATGGTAGTAAGTGGAAGATGATGGGCAAGGGAGGGTGATGGTCTCAGCAAGCAGTTAGGAGAAGGCAGGTATATATGTCTGCCTGCTTCTTTGCACAGCTTAAGCAAATACTTGCAGGAACAGTAAGATTGTTAAGGAGTCCTAAATTTTGGGAATATGCTTGTAATACACCACAGCACTGCCAAGGCTAAATTACAGATATAATGGCTTGAAGAATACAGCATTATTAGTCACATTTACTAGTTAAAAAAAATTGCAATGTTTCTCCTAAATATCATTAGAGAGAAATTATACAGTACTAACATTTCCCTGAGAAAGCAGCATTAAAACCAGTGTTGTTGTCCTCATAATGCAAGTAATTAAATAAGGGAAAAAACAGCAGCTATTCCATGGGCTTCAGACATGATAGCAATGGACCTCGTGAACTGAGATTTAAAAAAGAACATATCTGCTGTGAATATTTAATATCTCTTTTACACAATTTGTCCACAAGACACTAGACAGATTTAAAATATTTGTTTTGAGTAGCAGAAAATAACTAAGCTGTTACTCGAACTCTTTCAGTGACTTGAAAATAAGCTTAAAAATGAACAAGCTACTAATGGTAAAATTTTCTATTCAGGGGTTGCATACACATAAGCCTGGGAAAAGTTACTATTACCTATCATTCTTGGTGTAAAGCTGCATGAATATGTGCAGTGCTCACAGCTTGAATGTGCAAAAGAATGTACTATGCAGAACAGGTGATGATCAATGCAATTTAAGCACTTCAGGGACCATCTGGGCTTTCCATTATTTTAAGACGGAGAAAAAACAGCTTGACATGTTGACTGTGAAACTGCAAATACCAGCATCTACAGTATTTTTCAGTATTTTGTTTTGTGTCTTTTAACAAAAGAATGCTTACAAATCTTAGAAGTGTAGCACTAGAAAGGGACTTTTTTTTCCAGCTTGTCTCCTTTCAGTGAGATAGCATTACTGACAGATGTTTTGTCCCTTACTGTCTAAGCAGTGACACAACTTCCCTGGACACTAATGATAGACACAGAAACACTGTGAATTAGAAATTTATTTTCCTGATTCCATCTGAAATCTCTTCAGCAGCCAAAGTTTGTTTCTCTTTTTCCTCCTCCCTCTGAGACAGGAGAACAATTTATCACTATAGCACTTTTACCAGCTTTTATATTACAGAGCTGTTCAGTGTTACCTGTAAGATCCCCCTTCTCTAGACTAACCCTGCTGAATTTGTGCAGCTTTCCCTTTTGGTTCACATTTTTAAACCTTTGACTCTTAATGTTCTCTTCAGGATTTTGTAATTTTCTTTTATCTGCCTTAACAGACAAGCCAAACTACAGTCAGGGTTCTAGCTGAGCTCTCACCAGGATGATGAAAACCAGAGTAATTTGCTCCATTTCAGATTTACAATATTTCTGTTAATACTGTTCAGAATAAGTTGACTCTTATTCAGGTTTTATCTTAACAACCAGAATTTTTCCCTGGTACAATCTTATGATTTGTTTCCCTTTGTATTTATGCTCCTTATTTCTCCTTATTGTGGGCAGTGCTTTGCTCTGATCCTAATTGAATCTGTCTTACTGTCTTTAACATTTTTCTGACTTACGGGTTATTCCAAGTTTTGATATTTTCCTTCAATATGCTTTTAAATTATCCCAGTACAATGTAATGTGTGAATTTTCTGTATTTATTTAATTCCTCAAATAATTTACAGGTATTGTGGCTTGAATAGTTAAAAAGTAATCACAGGGCAGACCTCTGGAAGATCTCACCTAAAGTCTCCTAGTACGATAACAAGTCATGAACTGCCAGTTTTTGAGATTATTTCACTGGCCCTCAGCAAATTTAATGTCAGTGTCAAATACTTCACTAAATCTGAGGGGTGGTCCATCTATTGCTTAACCCTGTTCACTAAGCCAGCTAGGAGGAAATTCACTTCCTCCAGTGAGATGTTATGTTTACATCATGGAGGAGATTATTTTATTTACTTACCACTGTTCTCAGAATGCTGCAGGTCTTCCAGGATCTTCCCAAATATCTCATTCAGCTGGGTGATCTGGAATTCTCAGGTACTTCTTACACTTTTAAAAATAGGTTTGTTTTTCTCCCTCTCCTTTTGCAATCTCAGTCATACTTCTCCCTCCATATCAGGATCAGTTTCTGATCTCAAAAAAAAAAAAAAAAAAAAGAGTATAGATACTGTGTTTCTTGGGGAGCTCCTTCCAGCTGTGATTTTATTCATCTTGCAGACTCACTGCATTTCATTGCTGTCACTCTCTGCATGCATGCATGTATTCAGGAACTCCCAGAAAGAAGTCTTTGTATGAAAGAACTGAGTTCAGAAAAAGCAGGCTAGAGCCCACAGAACAACAGAGTTTTTTCAAAACCTATCTCACAATATCACCATTAGGATTAAAATATACATAAAGGAATGTTTGCAAAGATGGACATTAACACTGTAAAATGGGTGTGGTACTTGCCAAGGTTCCACATTATGCATAGATATATGTGAAAAGTACTGAACAAACATTGGATAATTATTTTCTTTATTTCCACATTCTAAATTTATGAAGGAAGTTAACAGAAGTGTCTCAGAAAAATGTGAGTTATGGCTCTGACTACCAGGTAGGTAGTGCTCCTTCTCTGCATTAGAGCATGGAGACTATATTGAAAGCTCTTAGTACATTGTCCCAGCCTGAATTATAGAAGGGTTTTCTTACTATTTAGCCAAACTAAGCCAGTTTGTATAAATGAATTTGGAATGGCAAACGTACCCCACAATCCCCACAACAATCAAAACTTGGCCTGTTCCATAATGGAGGGGTAGGGAGAGGGCAAGGGCAGAGGCATGTCTGTATTTTTATTAGTTATCACACATTGTATATGCATGTATTTTGATTGTAGGTTACAAGGCAGTGGGTAAATGAAGATCTTTTTAGTGGAATGTATGTTACGGGAAATCCTCAGTTGAACGCGATGGTGGAAAATGGTAGCAAAATAATAAAATGTGAATGATGTAAGTAGCAAAAGATATCTTTGCTCCACAATTTTCAGATTAACAATGGATAAACACTGGGTGGTTATTTACTAGTATTTATTTAAGGATTGAAACAGTAGTGCCTGCACTGTTAGAGCCTGGATATTGTCATTGGACATGTGCAAGCAAATAAAGTGAGAGCAAAGGCATAAAAAAATCATTCAGTATATTTTAGCCTGCTTTAATTGTTTGGAGAAATTGATTAGAGCATATGTAAGTCCTCAGGGTTTGTCAGGGCTAAGCTCTTAAGTGTATGGCAGTGGTACAAAAAGCACATCTCTGAATTCCGTGCTAGGGCACTTCGAAATAGAGGTCCTGCAGGGGAACTCGGGGAGGCACTACACTGGATGGAGATGGCAACCCTGGATGAATGGTGTCCAAGTGCTGTTCCTGAGGTTTTTTCTGTGTACAGATAAAGTTAGCTTGGTAACCAGTTGAATTTAGGAGCTCTTTTTTTTTTTTTTTTTTTTTTTTTTTTTTTTAATGTGCCCAGATTACAAAGAGCAGTATTACGGTATAATGGTGAGAATGTGTGGCCTTGATGAACTCTGGTGAAAACCCTGTGGCTTGAATTTTGCAGGTGAAATGTGTTGGTTTATAAGGGAATGGAGCAGACTGTCATCCATGTGGGTTTTTTTCTGAGATATTTCTGGGAACTCCTTCACTTTCAGTGAAAATCTTTGTTGGAGGCTGAGATTGCTGCGAAGTAAGGGAAAATACTCTTCAAGCAGGATTTATTTTGAGGTAAATCTAAATGACTAATTAGTCACTGATTAACAGCTTAGAGGAAGGCAGCTAGAAGTAGTCAATACTCTTCTGAACTGGACTCTGTATCCCACAACAGAGCAGAGTTTTGCAAATTCTTATAATCAAGTGTCAAGCCTTCAGTGCAGGTTGCCCAGCTTCCATAGGATCAGTAGTCGAGCTGTAGCCATGTACACCAGCTGAGATTTTCTCCCATGGAGCTGTAACAACAGAAGCATCAACACTAAGATAAAATTGGCATGTTGGGTTTCCTTTTGGGAGCTACAATTTATCTGGGAATGAACTTCTAGCACTATAGAAGGAGAAAAGTCTTTTAAACATGAAAATAATTAATGAACATTAAGCAGCAACTAAAGCAAACTTAAAAGTGGATAATCATGCCTTTCACTAGCAGTTCAGATAGAGTGTTGTTATTTTTCTTTCAGAAAAAAGTCAAAAGGATTGAATTAAGGAAAGTAAGATAATTATTTTAATTGTAAATACTGATTTCTACATCAAAGACTCCATTTCTGCTTTTAATAGCGGGAATGTTTTGAAGATTTAATATCTTTTTTCTAAGCCTGTGGTTTTTTAACTCCACCACCAAAACTGACTCCACTCGCTCAATATGTGGTCTTTCATCACACTGTTAACTTTGAGAGAAGTCTTTCCAACATTTCAGAAATTCTTTAATAGAAAAATGCCTACAGTTGCAATAACTGTTTCTTCTGACCCGTGGGGGTTTGTGTGTCTGATAGCTGAGGAGCAAACATCTTTTTATGTGCTGAAAGGGAAGAATGACATATTTCAAGCTGTGATACATTTTATTGCCTGAGACTTCATCATGTGCATTAGGCCTTGAAATTAAAGTTTCTTGTTAACTGAATGTGCTTCTACTAAGATTTGCCTCAATAAAAGAAAATAGTGAAGACAAACTGCCTTTGTTTATTTGCTTTGTTTTAGTAACATTGAGAGTTACAAGTCACATATGTTCATTTTTTCAGTTAAGTCAGAAGCTGCTGTCAATAAAGTATTGGCATGGCTTTAGTGATAGTAGATCAACATGATAACTAATTTCCCCATGTTCTCTAAAGGACCTCCTCCACGTTGGAGATGTGGGACAGAAAGCCTTGTACATGCATCCTTTATGGCTTCTACTGCTTCGAAGTTCCTTCTGGAACTTCTTGACTTCAACTTCTCAGCATGACATGTTTCTTCCTCATAAGAATATGTTTAGGGAGAGCTGAAAAGTTCTGGGGCTGTTTTTTTACATTATCTATATCTGAATCAGCCAAATTCTCAAGTGTCCTTTCATTGATTTCAATGATATGCTATCATTGTGTTTTAAGGCCTGATTTGATGGCCTGGGACTATAAAGAGACTTCAAAAATTCTTAATGATGTAATTGTAAATGCTGTTACTTTTATGAACATTTGAGTTATTTATTCATTTTTCATTACTATAAATCTATCTATCTATCCCTAAATGAATATTCGTGCCATGTGTCCTCAAAGGTATTTGAGGCATTCAACTAAAGCCTTATAAGGTGCTGTTTTTTAAATTAAAAATTGCTTTTGATTTTTGTAAGTACCTGAGATGAAGAAGGTAAAAAAAAAGCAGAAAGAAAAAAAAAAAAATATATATATATAAGATTTTCCATCTTGTAGAAAATTGTCTACAAATTTTCCATTAAAGCAAAGTAACTTTTTTCTCATGCTGGAGTTTTGAATTGCTTTAAACCACAAGTAGTAGCTTAAAAAGGAATAACATTATGGCAGAGAGGACCACATTGAGTACATTTAGCAAAATAAACTCTCTATCCCTAGTGATTTGATGGAACACCAAGATTTTCTGTTACCACCCTTTTTTTTTTTTTTTTTATTTCTAGATTTATGCGCACACATACTTGCACAATATGTATATACATAATCAGCAGTGACAACCATAGCATGTGTTTGAGATACATGTGAGATTATTAATCCTATTTGTTCTCAATCTGAAGTCTCTAACATTCTATAAGAAGAAGTTACATGATGTAAGCCTCAAAGTGAAAATGGTGTCTCTTAATCACAAAATCAAATAGGGGAGAACGTCCAAAAAAGGTGTTAGTAGCTAATAAAGAAAGGAAAAGGTTAATGTGCAACAGTCCCCATAGAACTAGAAAATCCCTGCTTTAAATTAGTCTGACAAGACAAGATAATTTCCTTACACCTTGCTAGACATTTATTCAGAATGAGCCAAACAAGTAATCATTCAGAATGATACCTGTAGGCTAATAACGTTCAAGAACTCTTTGGTTAATTTTTTGGTTGACAAATTGGGAAGTTGCAGAGATGTACCATGAAACTACTGAAAATAAATAAATTATGCTGGCTCTGTTGACATTAAAACCTGGAATGAAAATGTACTTGAATGGCGTAGAAAGATAAATGACTTAGAAAGACACCTTAAGAAATCACCCTGTTTTTGTTATATGCTAAAGTCATTATGAGTTGTAACATCCCAGGAAGTTCCTAGTGCCATGCTGCTGTTGATACTTGAAATAGTTGTAGTGGAACCTGTGTATTTCCATTCCCCTGCTTTTGGAGGACACCCTTACAAGTAACTATTGCAAAGTTCACAGTACAGTGTCAGAGCTGCCATGTAGAGAGAGAGCTTTATGCTGCTTCTGCTGTGACTAGAGCTTGAGTGGAGTAATAAAGCTGGTTTTCTGTGTTTCATCTGGCTCTGATACCCCATGGTTTAGGGTCAAGACCCTTAATCAATTCTCTGGGAGTCCTGTGTATCTGATTTCATACTGCTCTGAGCCCTTCCATAGAGAATTCTTGCAATCTCTTGCCTGTTTCTATTACTAATAAGAATTTCTGTTGTCACCCCACAAAATGAGGTCAGGAGAACTGAAAGCAAATCAAGTAAATTTTGGTGCATTTTAGGTAATCAGTATTGTACTTCAGTAGATATTTTGTAAGCACACAGAAAAATCCAGTCTGAAGAGCAGTAAGACAATGCTGTTTATTTCAGCAGCTCAACAAGAACAAAATGACAGTCTTTATAAAAGATATGGCAAAAAAAAAGATATGCCTATTACCCATACATTGGAGAAAAGCCTAAACCTTCATGATAGTTTGACTCCAAATTTGGCAAAATATCTTTCCAAAGAGGTTTGGAAGACTATCATCAGACTGAGTATGGGAAAACTCAAAAAAGGGGGAAAAAAAAAAAAAAAAAAAAGACAAATCCCAAACGCAGACTTTTTCTCACATCTGATTATGAAGGACAATCCCCTTTGTAATGGTGACCTTTGGTCCTCTGGTCCTCATGTCCCTGCTGGCACAGGTATCACAGTCTGTAGTTGTGATTTCAGATTGTTTCCACTTGCTTTCTAGTCTTTGCAGCAGTTTAATTTTCTGCTTTTGTGCAACGTAGTTTAACAGTGGCAGAGTCAATGTGTCCTTTACAAGATGCCAAAGCAGTTGTACAACAAAGTTGCTGAGCAGTGACTCCTGTTGGGCAAGTCACAAGTCTGGGCAAATTGCAGGTCTGTCAAAAGAATAAATTACACAGGTGGAATTTGTGGAAGCAATGTTGATGGGGAATCAGATTATAGCTGAAGTACTTGACTGGGAAGTGGGGAATGTTGTGTGTTGAATGCATGTGAAATTCCTAGTGGATGCATATTCCACTAGGTTCTTTTGAAGAGCTTGATCTAGAAAGCCATGAACTTTATTACTATTTGTCCCCTTGGTTTAAATGCATCACTAAACACACCACATCATCTCGGCTGCAGATGATAGTGCCCTTATCCTGGCTCTCTCATTCTCTGCTTCTTTACTGCTATTCATGCCAATTTCCTACACACAGTGTGTAGGTGCCCATCCTTAATGTGCTCTTCTGAGAGCATTCTGGCTTTTGCCAATCAAATATTAATTTCATTTATCCAACATGGTTTCAAAAGTTATTTACTAGTCTAATATTATTCAGGAAATTTTCCTGTGACACAGTCTTGCAACATTGATTGTGATGGAACAAACACAGCAGTAAGGCTAGTGCCTGAGGCCTTAGAGAAAATTTATTAAGGTTCATACAGAATTTTACAACAAGAATAAATGTTTCAGATAAAATCCCAAGGACAAGGCAAACAGTATTTTAATACAAAAACAAGTTCTATCTAAGCTCTACAGGGAGACCTCACATTTGAAAGCTCTTATTACCAAACAAAATGGGTATTCTTACTATCTACTCATATATTACTGGTCTGTTTGCTTTTCTTTGCACAGGCATTATGTGAGGACTGAGGTGATGAAATCTATCTGGAATCTAATTTAATAATGTCAGCCTTATCAAAGGTTTGGTGCCTCTGTCAGATTACCTGGGTTCTGTGGCTTGGCTCTGTTTGTAGAGTGGGAATGACGCTACCAGGTGGCAGCACATGCTGTGAAAGGCCGAGGAAGCTGATACTGAGTGTGCTCTGGCTGCCCACCCCTGCACAGTCCTCCTGGCTGCTGCTGTGACTGGGAGTGCTGCTCTGCATTAGAGCATTAGCTGTTTTTCATTGCAGTGTTGTTCTGTGAATAGTCCTGGCATCCCTTGGCCGTGCATCAGGATGCTCACATGCCTCACCAAGACAGAGCACTGAAATTCTATAGAGAGAAGCTTTTCATTCCCTCTGCCAGCACCATCCAGAGGCAGAAAAAAAGTTATCTCAAAAACTAAGTGAGACTTTTCTTTGCAAAATTTTGCATAAATACCCCTCAGCATCTTTCCAAAACCAAGAGATTTAAAATGTTTGCTCTGATATTGTTTTGGCAGTTAATGAGATCTGAGGTTTTAATGAATTTGAACTGAAAAAATTTGATATTGTCACCTTTAGAAGTATAAAGAAAAACAAGGTCATGAATAAAAAGATTATTAAGGAATTATTTGATATGATTATATTCTTGTTGTTTTGGATACAACTCCCTTTTCCCTCTCCTTCATTTCTGGCTGAATAATACTATGCAAGTCTGGAGGTCTTATAAAGTGAATAAAAAACCAAGTTTAGCTAAACTGATGATGCCACAATTCCACTGTCTCAGGTATACAACTGCCTTACAGCCTGAAGAAAAATAACACTGACTCAAAGAATAGGCTAGATAGAATTTGAGGGTTCTTTGGTTTTTTTTAGGTAGGATGTATGTAAGGAATCTTTAACACATTCCAGCCTGCTTATATGTATTAAATACTGAGGAAATGGTTTCTACCTTTACCTTTCCATGATACAATTTTTGCAGGATAGAATTCACCAGTTTTTTTCTAATTGCCTCTATGTGAAACTGAATGGATATATTGGTTTATTATTTAAGATAACATCTTACATAAGTTACTCCACTGACATTAGTGGTTATCTGCCTAGCTGATCACTTCAATGCATATATTCCGTATGTACTTGTACCTTCACTTTTACACAAGCAAAATTAAAGTCAACTGACACTGTTATCCTGCTCATAAGAAAATTTTCTCATCATTTGAAACTAAAGGAAAAATTATGTTTTGACAGAATAATCATCAGGGTAGAATTAGTGCAGATTGAAACATGTCTAGGAAAATTAAGTAAATCTTCCAAAATAGCATTGCATTTGCTAGTATATGGTGAAAGAAATCAAGAAACCCGTGGTAGAACAGGACCTTTTCCTCCTTTGGAAGAATTTGCTTGTAGAACTGGATGTCTTGTATGGCCTACTAGAGACAATAAAATTCGAAATACTTATGAAAATAGTTTTGCATGTCACACATGCAAGCTTTCACATACCATGTGTTCCTGTGTGTACCCTGAAAGTTCATGTCACATTTACACACAGGAATGAAAATAGAAGGAGAACTGGGTTAATACTGTGATGCTCAATGGTAGTCTTCCCATGAGTTGATATAAATAGTTCACACACTGTTGTTATTTGCTATTCAGACTGTAATGCATTTTTCATCATTGCAAAAAAAAGAGAACTCCCTCTCTTAGCCCCCAAAAAAGATGTTAAAAAGTGAAGAGCTGGCCAAGTCTAGAGCACCCTCCTACAGCTAAGTCATGTAGGATCTAGTAATCTCATGCATCATCAATGGACATCACTGCCACTTCAGAACAGAATATTTATGTGAAGGAGCTACTTTGAATGGAGGAGTAAACTATATCCATTTAAAAGTGCCATGGTGGGCAAGGGGACCAAGCAGTTTTGGTGATATGATTTCTTCAAACACAACATTTGAAAGAAAAAACATAACTACACAGAAATGCCTTTATGAGAAAACTTGGTGCGGTGTTCAGTTTTCATTTATTCATGGATCATGAGGATTATAATAGAAAATTCAAATAAAATACAGTGGATCAAAACAATTTTGTAGTCTTATGATTATTTAAAATTATGACACATTTCTTTCATGAGATCTAGTTAATATCCTTTGTAATGAAATATGAGTGATAAGCCTAAATCATCAGAATTTTCTCTCTCTTCATGCCCATAATTTTGTTTTCCTCAAGTACCTAAAAAGAGTTTAAGGAGAATCGTTAGATCTGATCTACTGGCTGCAGTGCAGTGGAAACTGGGTGCTTTCTATGGATGTGTTTTACACGATAGATCTTGGCAGTTGACTGAGTTTACCTGTTTCACTTTAAAATGTGTGGGTCAAGATATCCTTCCTTGCTGTACCTCTGGAGGCTGTGCACAAACTCTGACAGCTGCACTTGATTTCTCTCTTCAGAACGCTCCCTGAATTAGACTTGCTTACAGGTTATTCATGTAGGCTTCATTTCCACACTAGGAAACACAGTTTACAAACCATGAAACAGATCACTCCGTAGCCTTTTCCTTCTTGATGCTTCCATTGCTTTGGAAGAGGATGTGTGGTTTGTGATTTTTCCCCTCATTTTATTCTGCCATGAGATGTTGCAGGGAAGAAAAAGCAAACTCATGTGCTTCTGTTTCCTGAACTTTCCCTTTGTTTCAGGATTTGTAAGTGAATGGTAGAGCTGAGTATATGCATGGAGGGATAGCAGGCTATGCCTTACAAACCACAGTCCTGGAGGTGGAAGATTTTGGACTTCTTTCAGGTGCTTGAGGACATCCAACCCTCCCTCAACCACCCCCTTTCTGAGTGGCAATCCCACTATGGTGAAATAAATCCAGTCCCAAAGAGGATTTAGATCTTCATCTCAGTATTTGCCCTTTGTCAGTGCTTGATCCTGTTGTAAGTATTTTGTATTGAGGTCTAATAGGAAGGTTATGTTACCTGATGTAAAGCTGAGCAATGTTGACACAGACTGAGATTTTTTGATGTGAAAATACAAGCATTCCCTTACAGAAGAAGACATGTAGTTTCTTCAGTTTTATGAGCTTGACAGTAGAAACTATGTTTTGCCTGCTTCCTTTTCTTGCTTCATACACACTGTGGTTTTATCTCGCTCTGAGATAGCTTGTCTCAGCTGTAACAAGGGAAAAGAGCTTTTATTGCATAAACTACCAGCATTTATTAATACATAATGACAAAAGTCTGATTAAGATAAGAAAAGAGACCATATTAAGAATAAATATGGAAAGATTTGGAGGTGCATCCTTTAAACCCACTGCTATAATCTGAGGAAGGGACAGATGGGTAATATTTACCTTCTAAATCCACAATTCATTTGCACTCAAGCCAAGTCTGATTTCTAGACAGCTGCCAGGCAGACGCTGTCCCTGGTTGTGTTTGTCCATGTCTAAAGGAGAAGGAAATGCGGCCAGGGTAGGAAGCTTTTCTGGGTTTGTGGGACAAGGTAGGACCGTGAAAGGTCCCACGCTGAGCAATGTGCGGGAGCTGCTCTGTGTGAACGAGCCTCCGGCCCGGACCTGGAACTCCTTCTCAGCAGATGGCACTCTTGAGCTGATCAGCTTGGCACAGCTGCTTCCACACCAGGTTTCTCTCCCCACTCCTCGTTTTTTAATGAATTATTTTCTTCTGATATCATGGTGATGTCTTCCGCATGTGTCTCAAACTGCAAGTCATGACAAAGGCGGTGTTGTACGACTTTAAATGCAGAGGGCAGCAAAAACCCTGTACAGGAACAAGGCTTTGCACTTTGTTCCTGCTGGAAGCCCATTTCCTTCTCTGATTCTGAGTAGTGCCTACTTGTATCATGTTTTTAAAGACTAATTTTATTCCTTGGTTGCAAGAAATTGCATGCATATTGACAAAATATATAACGGCACAGCAAACAACTAGGGACAGAATTTAGGATGGTTCAGTTCTCCCAGCATCCTGGCCCGTGCACCAGATGCAAAATTAATCCTGTAGGGGAGATCCTTACAAAAGCTGGCCCCAGCCTTGTAGGAAATTGCCTATGAAGCATCCTAATGCTAATACTGCCAGTGTCATCCTTCAGAAGTATTAATGTGTGAAATACTTTTAAGAATAGGAATATTGTGGTTACTGCAGTTGCATTTTTTAGCGCCCCTGAACCTGTCAAACCAGTTTCAGTGGCTGAATGCCTGCATTTCACTCCTGCTGCTTCCCAAGCTATGAGGTCTTTGGATTGTCGTTGATGTAAAACAACATAATGAAGGTCTAATCTGCTAAAGTTGATTTATACTACAGCAAGGTTTGGGTTTAAAGGAGATAAAAGTTCCTGATTCATTCTTGTATAGCTGCTGTCTGAATTACATTTTTCCATTTAAATGCATGCTAATTCAGAGCTGTGTACTTTTTTTTTTTCAACTTCAAAAGAGCACCACCAATGACAGATGAATAAGAAGAATCAGGAATAACAACTAAGAATAAATATCTGCAAACCCTTCCTCAGTGTCGTTTGTAGGAGATATTCTACATTGACTTGAGGAAAAAAAAAGAAGACAGACTGTGACTTAAAAATGCTTACAACTGGAATGTTAGTATTCTTATAAGGTAAATAATTGCATCATTCATACTTCCTCATTTATGTGTTAATAGTTCACAAGCAAAAAATAGATGTGACAACACAATTAAATGTGTCTGTTTAACACACCAAGGGGTTATTTCCACTCTTTTTCTATGCTGATCAGGTCCAATCAGGAATAAACTCTCACACAACACAACACAACACAACACAACACAACACAACACAACACAACACAACACAACACAACACAGATGTGTTCAGGTTATTCCTGTGCATAATGCATTCTTTGCCTCAGTCTTTAACAGCACGAGCATTTGTTCTTTGGGTACCCAGCCCCCTGAGCTGGAGGACAGGGATGGAGAGCAGAATGAAGCCCTATGATCCAGGGGAAATGGTCAGCATCCTGCTGAGCCACTTGGACACACATACAAGTCTGTGGGGGCAGGTGAGATCTATCCAAGGGTACCGAGGGAACTGGTGGAAGTGCTCATTGAGATATTTTCTGCCATTTACCAGCAGTCCTGCCTAACCAGGAGAGCCCCAATTGCTGGAAGTCAGGAAGTGTGATGCCCATCTACAAAAAGGGTTGGAAGGAGAATCAGATCTGACCTCAGCCTGACCTCAGTGCCGAGGGATATCATGGAGTAGATTCTTTTGAGTGTCATCGTGTGGCATGTGCAGGACACCCAACTGCTAACTTGGTTTTAAGAAAGGTAGGTCCTGCCTGACCAGCCTGATCTACAACAAGGTGAAATGTTTAGTGGATGAGAGAACAGCTGTAGATGTTGTCTGCCTGGGCTTCAGTAAGGCTTTTGACAGTTTCCCACAGCATTTTCCTGGACAAACTAGCTACTTGTGGCTTGGATGTGTTCTAACACCCAATCTAAACCTTCTGTTGTACAACTTGAGGTCATTTCCTCTCATTCTGTCACTTGATACTTTGGAGAAGAGGCTGATTCCCACCTTATCACAAATCCCCTCCAAGAAGTTGCAGAGAGCAATAAGGTGCTCCCTGAATCACCTTATCTCTAGGCTAAACACACCCAACTCCTTCAGCTGCTCCTCACAGCTCATATGCTCCAGACCTTTAACCAACTTCATCTCTTTTCTCTACACCTGCTCCAGTACCTCAATATTGTTCTTGTACTGAGGGACCCAAATCTGAACCCTGTACTCAAGGTGTGGCCTCATCAGTGCCAAGAACAGGGGGACAATCACTGTCCTGGGCCTGCTGGCCACACTATTCCTGATGCAGGCCAGGTGCCATTGGCCTTTGTTGGGGCAAGGTGAGGGTCAGTCTCCTACCAGGTATCAAGGGACAGGAGGAGAGGAAATGGCCTCAAGTTGAATGAGGGGAAGTTTAGATTGGATAATAGAAAAAAATCTTCGCTGGAAGAGTGACCAAGTACTAGAACAGGCTGCCCAGGGAGTGACTGTGTCACCAGCCTGTGAGGCATATAAAAGACATGTAGATGTGGTACTTAAGGACACAGTTTAGTGGTGGATGTGGCAGGGCTGAGTTAATGGTTGGCTTCAAGGATCTTCAAGGTCTTTTTCAATGTAAACAGTTCCACGGTTCTGTATATTGGGATGTCTTAGTCATTATTTTTAATACTTTTTTTTTTTTTTAAAAAGCTGTTTTCCTGTACCCAGTGGTGCAAGAACACATTGTATACTATATGCTCAGTTTTCTCGACTTTATACAGGCAAGTAAGAAGTGACAAGTGACATGGTCCATGCAATTCTGACTGTGGTCTGTCCTTAGCTGCTTGAAAACTGGGCGTGGCTATGATACATTAAAAATGTATTATGAACAGCTAAAATAACTGGCTGCTTTTAGAAAGGATCTTGATATTTTCTTCAGAAACCATCCAGAAATCAGTTTCTATCTAGGTTTTACACTTCATGAAAAAGAGGGTGTTTCTTTACTCATCACTTCTGAGACACTAGCAGCTTTCCAGGCAGGCATTCCATCTAACTGGAGATTCAAAAAGCATTTTAGAGCAGATGTTTCTGCAACATCTGCTATGACTCATCATGGGTGAGATGCTACTAGAATACCAGAGTTTATCCTCTCTTAAGACCAATAAGAAATAATCAAACTGCAGAGAGACGGTGCCCAGAGGTATGAAACATGACATGTTTCAGGGATGTGTCTCCAAACCTTTGTTGCTCAGAGGACATATGATGCCTCTAGACAAAATTGTTTCCCAACACAGCATAGAACAACATCAGCATTCTCATAATGCACAGCTGTGTATCTTGTACCCTGTGGAGCTTAGTCTCTGCTCTGGAGAATTGCTTACATGACATTGCCATCTGGATGCATGCAAATTATTTTGTTCTTAGGTTTATAAAAACATTAGCCTTGCTGCTGAGGGGAGGTCATTCAGGGTGTCTTTAACTACATGTACATAAACACATCTTCCCTGACCAGACAAGCTTACTGTGTATAGTTGCAAGGACATAAGTATTTTGTGATGCTATAGGCATGTAAAGAATGTAGTGGTTTGCTTACTTTATTCTACAAGTGGATACTGTCATTGCAGAAAGCCTCTTCTAGTTGTCTTTCACTTGATACAAACTACATCTGATCTGTGGCAAGCCCAGCTTGCTGGATGTGGGATGAAAATATTTCAAACTGTATGTTTTGATCATCCTGTGCTCTTACTGTTCTCCTGCTGACCTTGTAATTGCAAGACATCCTCCTTGTAAGCATAGTGCTTGATTAATGGCAATTCCCCTTCAGTCAGGCTTCCAGCAAATAGCTGCCCTGATGTGCTTCTTCAGGGCTCAGGACTGTATTTGGTCTCTGGTTTTGAGGAGTCCTGGGCAGATAACACCTTTTTTGTCATCTTTATTTTGGCTGCATGTAAATTAGCAAATGGATTGTAAAAAGTATGAATAAAGTATAATTCAAAACAAATGGTATTGTCCATTTGTCTTGTCAGTTGGTTTATTTTTTGGGGAAGGGTGACTGACTAAATTTTCTTTTAAGAAATGTCTTTAATGAAATAGTGTGCTAGTACATGTTTGCATGTGCGATACTTTGGGAATTTGGCAGGTTGTGTGTGCATGCTGAGATGTTTGCCAGCCTCAGAAAAGAAATTGTGTTTTCTTAGAGTTGTTCTTAGAATAAGTGCTCTTAGAAGAAGAGAGGATGAAGAATAATATATCTCAGGCTGCTGTCATGCTTCAGTCATTTTAACCTCTATACTTCATGTCTTATGCATGAAATCTATTTCCCTGCTGGTTCCCCTGGTTCATAGTACCTAACTAGTGAGGTCTGCTTAAACATTAAGTGATTTCACCCTGGCTGGACTCAAGGTTTAAATTCTTGAAACTGGCACCAACATTTGGCAGGTTATGAAGTTGAGATCAGCTATGCTTCTTTATTTGAAAAACATTAAGTAAGTGGAGTGATGGATTTGGGGTGCCCATGTGATCTTTTAGAGGCTGAACAATGAAACTTTCTTGCTATTTTAGTTTTTAGAATACAGAACAAAAGAAATATGTGCAAAAAGATAATTGATGTTGGTTTTTAATCTTTCGTAATTTTCTGGATTATTTCAACAAACCAAGAAATGATGGTGTTAATATATATGGTATTAATGTATGATATTAATTTTTCTCCTTGTTCTACAGGAAAGAAATAAGCCATCAAAATGGTTTTCTTCATGCATGTGAGTTCTCTTTAGTAGCACAGCATTTCTGCTCAATACAACCCAGTTCTCACTTCTTTTTGTAGAAAACTACTAAATTCTGTTTTGGCCAGAAACTATGAAAAAGGAAATCATATAAGCGGAGGTTTAAGTAGGAAAGATTTCTTTGTCAGTCTCTGTCCTGATTTGAAGGACAGGTGTCTGTCAATAAAGGCAGAAGCTTCTCTTTGAAATGGAGGATGTAAACCCCCTTCCTCCAAATTATTATTTTAATTTTGAAATTAAGGGGCTCTCAGGTAAAGATAGGAGAATTAGAAATAACAATTCTTTACTAGGAAAATTAAAATAGAAGTACAGTATTACAAAGAACAATCCCAAAAACACTGACAGAGTCAGAATACAACCTGACACCCTGTCAGTCAGTCAGTGTGTGGGTAGCAGTCCCATTAAATGGTGGCTACAGTCCCCTGCAGTGGCAGATGTGGTTCAGCTGGAGCAGTGCTCCTGTAGAAGGTGCAGTTTCCCTCTGAAGGTCCAGAGATGATGAGGAAAGGTCTGGTGTTCCTCTGAAATCCGGTGGAAAGAAGGGTAACTTGCTGTTCCAAATCTCAGTTTTTATCTAGGTAGGAAAGGCTTGGCTCCTCCCCCTGGCTGGAGCATCTCCCAATGGGATGATGGAATTTTATCAGTCGTACAATGGGACTTAATGGGCCAGCAGCAGATGGTATCTTCCTGGAGGGAAGATGGGTTGTGGAAAAGATAAAGATAATTTCCCCATCTTGTCTTAAAGATGGCCCATTAGCAGATAATGTGTGCCATGGAGATAGGGAATTACTACCCCACCTGGCTTCAACAGATGGTGATAGAATACACATTTCTGGTCACATCAACCCAACACAGTCTCATGAAAAAGCAGTCCCTGACATATTAATATGTTGAGTTTTGTAAAACATGACTGCCAAGAGTATTTTATGATACTGAGGAGAAATTATTGGAGATTATTAAGAGCTTTCAACTTCTGCCTTTTTTATCAGTAATCATGTAAATTACTGTCCCTGATCAGAAAAATTATTTAATCAATTTATTAGGTGTGGGTGGTGAGTATTACACCTCCATATGAGTCTTTCTATTTTCTCTAAAGTGGTGTGTTGTACAAGAAACACAGATGTCAGGGTGGATAAACAAAAAATGAGCTTTCAAGGAAAAGCTATGGAAAAAGGTTTAAGGGAGTCCTTGTCTGTTTACAGGGGTGGTTGGTGGGAAGGGGAGGACTTTCATCTCTCTTCGCCACAGATAAGAGTGATACTGAAATTCTGTGTGAAGTTGTAGTACTCATGCTCTTCAAAAGAAGGTTGAAAATCTGACAGTGGAAAAAAAAAAAAAGCTGTGTGGATGAATTGGAGTCTATTATTTATAGAGAGACAAAAGAGGTCAGCCTGGTTAGTTGACCACCAGGCAAGATGTTTCCATCAGTTAGCTTTTTTTTGTATAATTGAGAAAATTATGTATTTCCATCTGACCCTAAGGATCAGTGACTTTATATAGCCTACACTCATTTCAGCCTACACTGTAATTCAGTAAACATAAAATATCATGGGTTGAGATTTGGAGCGAATGATTGCTGCCTTCCTGGTTTGTTTGTGCACGGAAACTGAAGCAAGGTTTCTGTGTCTCAGTCAGAGGACAATGACTGACACTGTTTATTAGTCTGAAGGCAATACAGGGTCATCAGACTGCCATGCCAGCAGATATGAAAATATGAAGAACAAGAATGCACTTATTTAGCATTTTAACACAATAAAATATTTCTTTTTACATGACTGTCTTCTCCAGTTACTACCAACACTGCATAATAAATCACCTAAATTATATCCAGAGAGTCTCAGTGTTCTATAACTGCTGTAATAAAGGTGGTTTGTATGCTCTGATTGCTTTCCTCTATGCTCCTTTCACTTGGAAGACACTGAACCTCTTCCACAAACAAATTTCCAAGCTGGGCTGTGTTTCATAGGCTGCACAGTAGATAACGCCTTTAAAAGAGTGAGGTCAGAAGAGAGAAACTGAGTGAAAAAGTCAATACTGAGAAGCATCTAAATATTTTGTCTCACCAAAACAGTTACAATGTGAACAACAGCTGGGGCTTCTTATGATAATTTCTTTCCTTTCTTTCTTTGAATTCTAGACCAGCATGCAAGGTGAAAGCTTAACTACGGTGCTTTACTTCAGAGATGCTCACAGGCAGTGGAGCGTGCCAGACTTTATTGGAATTTGAAAGTGCAGTCAATGGCATTTTCTGCTGCTCTGATCCTCATCCTATTCAAACAGTAAATTTACTATCTCATCACAAGTTGCATTGTCAGTCTAAACAGAGTAATGCAAGGCTTCAAGGCATAAGGTAATCCAACAAGAATGACAGCCAGTGGAATTACTGTTGTGTTTGCTTTTTTATTATGAAGGAAGCCTTTGAACTTTCAAAATTAGTGGCCTTATATTCTTTAGGGCTTCCCAGGTGTGTGAGTCCAAGTCATACATGGTAATCAGACAGCTGGTCAATTACTACTTTCTGAGGCTAAATAGTGCAATTGGACACTGATGGAAACAAAATGAAATATTATGAGCACCCTGTAATTGCTTCATCAGAGGCAATAGGGCTTTCACTTTGGGCACTTGCACGCAAAGACTCTGTAATTCACCCAGGAAAATAGTTCATGGTCCATGACCCAGCCTGTGTTCCCTACTCACTGATGCCCATTTGTAACATTTTGTATCCTCTTGGCTCAAATTAAGTCCAGCATAGAAAGTTAATGGCCCTGGAGAATCAGGCCAATGGTGTTGCTGGGAAGTCATTATTGACCTTTTAATTTTGTGCATTACGCACCCTCAGGGACACCCTTAGGTTAATGGCATTTTAGAATAACATCAATATTTTGACAAGACAGCCTTGCAAGGACTGTAATACAGATTTAAGTCAGATTTTACAAACAATTCATGTACAGCCAGATGCAGAAGGTGTATGCTTAGTCTTGGAGGCCTAATACCATTCTGCATATTATTCCCTTTGAATGGTTGGTCTCAAATTTAATGTTACTGAAGTAATTTATAAAGTGTTTTTCTGATGATTCTTACAAATATTTAGAGGGAACAGTAAACACAATAGGTAAGACTTAATTTTGCTGAAAAATGTAACTTTAAACTTACACATTCCTCCCTCATACCAATATATGTGATCTGATATGGGTTCCTCAGGGTAAGATGTGCTAATCTAGATGTTGAATAAGATGACCTAATATACTAGACACCTGAAATTATAGTAATCTAGAAGTTCATTCAGTTGACTTGAATTAGGGATTTGACATTGTTTTCCTATTTCTGACACAGCCTTGCCTGGTGACTTCACTTAAATCACTTAATCTTGTATGGTATTTTTGTATTAGGGATATAATAATTTCAGGAGAAAGAAATGAACTAGAAATTAATTTTTTCACATCTTACGCATTTGTCATGATGGGGTTTTTTTTTAATGTATACCCCAAAAATGCACATTTTAGAGGATTGGTGGTTTCCCTTCTTGAGAGCAGAGGTTTCCCAAGCAGAATGCCATGCAGCAGTGGCTGTCTGAACCACTGCAAAAACTACCAAGTCAGAGTACCCAACACTGCAAGAACAAGACACAGTTGGTCCCAGAATTAGACTTTCAGGACCAAGCTTCTCTGTGGTTCCATTTCAAGCCCAACACATTTAGGGAGATTATACTTTCAATGTTTATGCTACACCTGCCCTGAGATGTCTGAAGAATTTGTGTTCCAGAGCAGTTCATCTGGCAGTTCTCACCCAAAACCAGGCTCCTGGAAACCAAACACAGTGGTCCCACTGTCAGGTTTGCCTGCCTCCAGCCATGGAGAGGTGGGCCTTACTTCTGCCCCTGTTAAGCTGAGCTGAGTGAAGTTTTAGATTGATTACAGCTGCTGGTTGCAGCAGCATCAGTCACCAGCAAGCTTGGCTCTTGAGAGATTTTTCTGCTGTCACCCAGAGCTCAGTGAAACCCAGCTTTTTTCTCTACATTTCTTGGTCCCTCATCCATGGGATAGCTATCTTCAGTATCATCTTCAAGTTTCTTTCCAACAGTTTTTTTTTTTAGTTTAATCTGAGCTCTTTGAAACAATACAGAAAAAAACTATGGATTATTGGAGAATATAGTTATATATATTCAGGATGTTAATGCAAAAAGACCTAGAGTTATTTGGGCCCTTACTGGCCTCAATTTTAGAAAATTGCATAGCAAACTATGGCAATTTTTTAAAGAGTCCATTAACTTTTAATGCAATGACAGGTTTCTTTTTCTTATGTGAAATAAATTAAGGCTTTAACAAAGGCTGATGTATCCTACAAGACTAATGTTTGCATGACAAGGATCAGGAACAATGACAAAAATAAACACCACTGGAAAACAGATTCATGAGGCTTGTTTTTTAATTTACCCAAATTGTATTAGTCTGGACCTTTTACTCAAAAGCTATTACCTCAGTCTGTTACCCTAAAGGAAACTGGAGAGAAGGACAAATATTTTAGTACCAGGCTATAGCCATTAATATTGATGTGCTTAAGTACAGCCACAAGGTTTTGATTTATTTGATAGAAAAATAAACTCATTATCTAGAAAGAAGAGTCTAACATTTAAGTTCAAAGATTTGTTTTTATACTCTTCATAATTGGTTAGGTGGTACTTCAAAGAAATAACCCATCCAATAGAGAAATGACATGAAAGATCTAAATTTTAACAAAAAAGCCAAGCAGTCAATGCTTCTGTCATTTAGAAGAATAACATCTAACAGTATAAATCACTTCATACTTATATTTTTTTCCTCTGAATTTGCCTTAATTTTAAAAACTAAATGCAATTTGAAATAATTTTCCTTTGTGCCATTAATGCTTAAATCCCCAAAATTTCAAGCAGAATGGGACTAATATTTGTCTAGTCTACTGTTATAATGCTTTGAACAACTTTTATTCAAGTATCTTGGAGAGTTTGTGCTGAAAAAAACAACTTCGTTGCCCGTCCCTTGGGAGCAGAGTTCATCCAGATATGTTTTTCAAGTGAATTTTATTGATGACTAAAGCTATGAAATGTAAGTTATTATGACTTTTAGCATGCTTTTTTCTACTGAAAAGGTAAAAAAAATGGATTTTACATTTTTACAATATGGTATAAAGTTTACTGTATGCAATATCATTGCATTGTAAGAACTGTTTGGGAAAACAGTTCCTGGTGTCTGCTGTTCTCCATGACCTTTGTCTCTGGTAATCAACCACAGCTTCTCCTTAGACTAAAGAGAAGGATAGTTCACAAGAGCCATGGATTTGTCTCAAATTTGTGATTTCTTTACTTATTCATGTGACAAAAGAGGAGCTTTATATAAGCATAAACTGAGGTGCAGAGTTTTGAATGATGACACAAAGATGTTCTAGTGCTAGTAATATACCAGTACAGGTGTGAAAGGCAGAATTTGTTTTCATAACAGATAATGCTGAAAGAATTACAAGAATTACAATAAATACACAAATAATGATCTCCTTCATTAGAACACTGTAACAGGATAAAGACATTGGGTCATAAATGTGGTTTTTTGGTTTTTTTTTTTAAATCTAATTTATCTAATAATAACATAAATTATATGAATAAAAACTGCCTTGAGTATGTGTGGGAAGTCTCCTCAAAAGTTCCTGGTTGCTTTGCTGTCATTGATTCAGTTTCATGGGGTATCTGATATAGGAGAAGCAAAGAAACCATGCAGTTTTTCATAGCCTAGAACATGTGATGTTAAAGGCTGGCTTCTACCTGTTAGGCACTGTTTAGGTTTCCTGTCACAGTGTCAGATTCCTAGAGATTGATTCTTTTCCCATGCTCCGGTGGCTTAAGGGTCAAAATTACTCCTTTAACTGGTCACAGAATATTAAAGTTTCTCACTGTAATATCCTGCCCTACACCATTTAAGCAACCGAACTTCTAATGCGTGACAAACTGACCACCTGCCAGCTTCTCTTTGCTTTGTGTGCAGTACATAATGTGTCATATTGTCAGGTTTTAATGCCTTTCTCCAAGCAGTTTTGCCCCTTTTTACTGTAGCAAGAAGGGGCATGCTTTGAAGGCTCATCCTTCTCTAAGTGTATTCTGTAGGAATGGAAGTTCAACAATGCCAGCCTCTAAATAGGGTGATGACTCATGCTAATTATTTATAGATTAATTGTGTGGAAAAGGAGATGATATCACTGGTAAAAAGCTGTATTTCACAACCTCCCATCCTACTCAGGCTAAGTGGCAGTGACATCTGCAAAGTAGAGCCATTGGACTGAATGGCATAAAAGGTCTCTCTTCATAATTAGTACTTTTTACTTTTAGCCAAGAATACAAAAAACTGAAGGAGTGTTAGCTAGACTGAAAAAAGAAAAAAGCTCAAGGAATGTAGGAATACGAAGAGGGTAAAATTTCAAGATTCTGTAATACATTTTCACCTGTCCAGGTGCTGTCTGCTTCTCCTTCTCTTTACTGGTGTAAATCAGATACTTAAGTAATAGAAAGACCACACCAACTGTTTTCTATGGAATCACTGTAGTAATTTCAACACTGTCAATCTCTTCAGGTATTCCAGTAAATACAGCACAGAGTTCCACTGCAATTAGTGATAACCTGTCAAAAATCATAAATGTCTGCCTTTATATCATTATAAAGGGATTTTCTTCAAGTGTCACCTAGACTCTTGCAGGAGAGTAGCTCTAGAAGACCATTAACACCAGTATTTAACTTGCTTGGGATAATTTGAAGACAATATTTATTTATTTATGCTGCATAGCTGTGAAATAATTTGATTGTTTGCTGCTAACACATGAACAATTATTGCTACCCTGTAGCATTAGTGAAAGCAAACAAGAAAAGAGAAGAAAAGAAAAACAACCCTGAAAAAACCCTCACACAGCTTTGTATTTCTTGGTTTCAAGAACAAAAAGTACTATATTAACTTCCTTGAAGCCAGACTTCATAGTCTAAGTTATATGTCTTTGTTAAGGGATTGAGGAGCAATAACTCACCTCCTTATTTCTGTGTGACAGCTAGCAATATTTATGTTATATCTGCAGAGCTCCTGCTGTTCCCCTAGATAAATCATAGTAGGCCCAAACATTCAAAATATTTTTTAACAAAAAAATAAATCCACATTTCTATTTATTTTGTTCATATTTTAAAATCCTTTCATATACTAGAGAGTTCTCTGTCACCCTGAAGCCTAGCTTTATTTTTTTTTTAATTGACATTATTACATACTTCAAATATCTAGTACTTTCAAGGCAAACAAACCATTGCAGGATCTGGGTAAGGGTCTGGCACAAAGTCACAGAAGAATGGAGGAGGGACTGGACAAAACCAGGCACTCCTTTCTGACATCAAGCAAAGCAGGCACTAGGGAAAGTCATGTTGCATTAGGTCTGTACAGTATCACCCTTCAAGGGCAAGGAGGCAAGCCCTGACTGTCACTGTTCATTTCTCAGTTTCTTCTCAAAATGCTGAGTCCACACAGAAGATGTGCAGAAAATGAAGCAGCAGCTCAGTCTGTTCCATCATAACTTCAGAGAGCTATGAAGATAATGTTACTTGAAAAGTAACCTTTCTGTTGAGGAAGGAGAGAAAAGGGTGGCACACTTACATGTGTGAAAAAGTGAGAAAAAAATGTAGATTTTGGAGGAATCTTTTAAATTTCTCATTGAAGTTTGAAAAATTTTCAGTGCTGTGTGGCATTGCTGTGCATGTTTGTCAGACAAGAAATGTCAGAAACTTACAGAACTGGCACAGATTTGATTATTTGCCTTTTTAATGCATGGGTGTTTATGTGAGCACTTCTTTTGTTGGGAAGGAACTGTGGAAACTGAATGTTTTCTTTAACCTGTTAGTACTTGTTTTGTGAAAGGTGTTCTTAACAACTATTTTTTTTCTCCACAGGACTGACAATAAAGGAGGTTTCTATGGCCCAGATCCTGCTGGTTTTTTCTGTGCCTGTTTCTTTGGAGATATGCTAATTTCTCTAGGCCAGGATATATCCATGGGTAACCCTAGATTCAGATTTTTCAAATTATTCAGGACTTAATTGTCTTTATATTATAAATCTTAAAAAAATTATTGATGTTATTTTTTTCCATTTTTAGCAATTTTTTTCCAGAGTATTCAGATTTTAAGCTCACTTCTATCCTACCTCAGCCTCCTGAGAATAACTGTTTCTGAATTAATTCAGCTGGAAAAACCCCTAAACCAAATCACTTTTGCTGCTGTGGAGTGACTTCCAGCAAGCTATGAGGGATTAATTTCAGGTTACTTGCCAAGATATTCTTCCTTGGGAGTTGATTTATTCTCCCAGTAGTTGTATCCTCTGTGCACTGTCTCCCAGATTTGGTTCTCTGTGCAGTTCATTTCTGCTGTTACTGAGCACTGCATGTGAAGGGTCTCACTCATGACCAGGCTTTCTGCTGGGGTTGGTGGCTGCCCTTGTGCAGAGCCCTTGGTGGATGGAGCCTGGCAGTGCCTGGCTGTGCCACCCAAGGTCCTGGGGCAGTGGAACACTTTGGTACCAGACACTTGCTGTGGAGGGAGGGTGTGAAGTGGGTAAGAGTTGAGAGGTGGCTCTGAGTGCCTGGGATTGTGGAGTGCTGCAGTGAGAGCTTTGGGTGCAGGTGGGGAGAATGCAATTAGAGCCTTTGAATTGCTTTGAGCTGCTTGCCTAACAACCTGCTCCATTTATGAGGTTGATAAGTGAGTTCCTACCTTCCATCAGACTCTCACAAGTGAATAGAAACCATTTCAGTCTCGTGAGGGAGAGAGGTTTATATTGCCCTCAATGTGTTTGGAGACCTTGTGTGCTAATCTATGTTTGTAGTGTAAATTTAAACACATACATTTATGAACTTATATAATTGTATGTATACAACTTCGATGTTTGCCCATCATAAATTAAATCCTTTTCTAAGAATTACCCAGAAATATGGAGTCACACTAAAGGACTTCCTGCTTCTGAAGATGAAGCTGTTGACAATATTCTAAATGAAATTCTGTAATCTTCCAAAGCATTCTAAATTAAATTTTCTAAACTCCCTTTCAGTTGGCACATTTTGTCCCATGTTAAAAGGCATTAGGACCAAAGGCTCATGCAGTATAGAATAATTGACCATGAAATAAAAATGAATCTTTTTTAACATGAGATGAATAAACATCCCAAGTCTGATTTGAGCTGTGGCATTGCTGACACACCTGCTGTTGAGCCTATGTCAAATAAAGCACTGTGTGAGGCTGTAACTTTAACTTACAAAACCACTGTGGAATGGGTACCTAACATATATTTAGGTGCTTTTTCTGCTAGGAATATCAGCATATAGAGGAGCACGACATAAGAAACATATACTGTGACAAAGAACTAAAGAAGGTAACAAGCATAGCTTTGCTATGATTTAAAGTACTGAGCACTTTGGAAAAGAGTTGTCTATGAAATGTTCAAAGGGTGAATTTGACATGGAGAGACAAAGAAATTCATCCCACACTTCAATCTTTCATTCATAAATGATAATTAAAATTAGTTATAATTACTAAAACCTGATTTTATTTAACCAGATAAAATCTTGGACTAGCATGATTTAAGATGCTTTTACTTGGAAAGGTGAAATTAATGATTCTGTTGCATGCTGGGAGACTAGTGGGTCATCTTGCATTCTTCTGTGCCACAGATTACTTGGAAATACCTTTCCTGTCTTGAAACAGTTATTGTTACCATTAGAGAAATCAGATAATACCTTGTGGTGTGTTATCCCATCCCTCACTAGTGGGAAAATGCAGAGCAACACAAAAGTATTAGTATTCATTTTTCTATTAATTTTTAAAGTTTAAACACGAAGGCCTGGGAGGAGAATCGAGTCTTCCTGAACTTACTTATGGCTGATCAAGAGGCCAAGATTTAATTTGTAATGATGATGTATTTACACTACTTTAGATAAAATCTTACTGCATTCAGGGAAATGTTTGATTGTTTGCAGGCTGAATCTGTCTCATGAGAGTTGGTTGAGAGAGGTATTAGTGGATTAGCTGAGACTTTATTGGCCTTCAATTCAATACTAGCATTACTACAATGAGTTTAGTAGATTTATGAAGTCCTGACTGAATTCTCAGGAGTCAAACAGGGTGGAATGAATTTTAGAATTTTTCAGAAAACTCAGTGGAGGGAACAGTGCACTTAATTATGCCTGCTTTTACAGCCATGGGCCATTCATATTATCAACACTATATTCATCCATAGCTCAGAGCAGACAGAAAGATCTCTCCATAGACAAGGGAAAGGACATGAGAGAGGTCCATGAAGTCTCAGATGGCTTCCTGCTTTCAAAGAGTGTCACCAGCAAGAGGATTTTGTCATGGGCAAAATGACTGTGAACAGGATGTTACTGTAGGAAAGGATTACCATCTTCCAGAAGTAGCACAGAATTAACATTATTAGTATTTCATGGTAATAGTATTGCATTGTCAGTCATTGTTTTTTGTCATTGTTCTTACCGTATGACTAAATTCACATGTGCCACTTCTCACCTACTTTCAGGTACACAAAGGAATGCCATTCAAAGTTTGCCATGTGTTTGGGCCATAGATGATATCAAAAAGCTTGAAATTTTGTTGCATTGTATAATTTCATCACTTGTTCTTTTCTTCCTGTATAAAATTCTAACATAACACTTGTGAAGAATTCGTATTCATTCAGTAAAATTATGTATTTATTTTAAAAGAAAAAAATCCTGTTTCTGACTTAATTCTTTGATACAGAAATTGGATTTCAGAGAATGAAAAACAGCTGTACTAAGAGCAGCTAATAACACACTCTTTATATATTCATGGAAAAAGCTACTTTTTTTTTTTTTTTTTTTATTTTATTTATTTTTTAGCCCATTTTTACATTAGATTCCATATTTTGCTCCCATCACTTTTTCATGTCAGGAGCTTTTTGTCCTTTCTTATGGCTCAGTTTTGAGGTTTTGGAAACATCAGAGAACCCAGAGCTTTAGAAGATGCAAAATGCTGTCTGAAATGGGCTTCAGAAATTCTGCATTGTGTTTGCATGTCTTCATACTTCCCTCTTTTTTGCATCACTCAACTTCTATGTATATGCAAGCATATTTCCCACTTGGAGTGTCCTAGCCTGTGCTATAATCTATTTCACTCTTTGACAGTTGCCACACACTTTCATTTCATGTGGTATGAATGTCTTTCCCTCGGATCCACAAAAAATGTGCTGAACTTCTTTTATGTGGTGACATCACTGAATTTAACTCAAGGCACAAGAGGGCAAAAGCTTTCCTGATTATTTACTATGCCTCTTGCTGAAACATTGACTAGAAAATGTGTGCATATCAATCTGCTAAATGCTGGGAAATTGCATTTTTATGTGCTGTTAGTATGTAACCTTTTCACTGCTTCCCTGTGCATTGCACTCCTGATGTCTTTTTCAGGTGTCATTCTGAAAATGTCATAGATCAAACTTTTCAGTAAAGATGTAATACAGAACAAACATGGCTTTTCATGACCTTAAGACCTGATTTAGTTGAACTGTATTTTCTGTGTTTACAGAATATGGCTTCCTAATCTGCATACAGCAGTATTTTTGGTTTTGTTCTTGTTTTTTTAAATTTTTAATTTTGCTTCCCTCTGTTTGAAGTTAGCATAAAAATACTTCTACTCAGTAGAAAGAGCACTTCTTGCATAAAAACCAACGTTCTTCTTCAATAAGGAATCAGTGGCAATTATGGGCCCACCTTAAGCTTTCAGGGAAATACCTTCCTCTGCTCCCTCCGGTTACATTTGCACTAAGAAAGCTTCACAGGAAGGAAAGAAGTTTGTAATTGGTTCGTGTATTCACATTTAACCAATTTACTCTGAAAATGCTTCCTCTCAGAATCCTGTTTTCAAATCAGCCAAATTGAATTTCAAACCAGCTCTTTTACCAACTGCATCAATAGCAGATTAAGGAGAGCAGATTTTAGCAAACAGGATTATTCCCGTCAGTTGTATGAACAGCATCACTGTTGCTTGTTTTGGTTTGATAAAATACTGGAGACTTGACTGTAGATTCTTAGAGGAAAGCTTGGATAAAGAGGGAAAGCTATGTTTGGAATGGGCACTGCAGTTAATGTATCTTAATTGGTTTCATTGATTTTTCCTCTTTTTTACAGTTGTAGCAAAATAATTGCAAAGCACATTCTAGATATTGTCCTTAGTTGTCATAGCTGTCACTTCCCCCGAGAAAAGTGCCATTGTAAACATAAACATCCACATTGCAAAAGGAAAAAATAAATATTGTGTGTTATGCTGTGCAGTATCTGTGAAAAGCAAGAATTGTTTTTACATTATTCATTTATTTAGAAAGTGCAGGTGGCTTGCTTCTACTTCTAAACCCTCTAAGCTGCCTTAAGAATGTCAAACTCCTTTGTAAGAACTCTTATTGCAAAATTAACTCTTTATGCTTGCCTATGCAGACACTTGTAAAGATGGTGACAAAAATGTCTCTTACCAAGCACAAATTAGCAGGGAAGACTTTTGAGTCCTTTTCCAGAACCAGTCTATCACAAGGTTTTGCTTTGGAATACTTTAAAGTACACCATGGTGGTTGTCTTCCAGTTGGCACCCAGGCTGTACACCTTAATCTGCTTCCTTGCCATGGTGCAGGAAAGGACTTGATCCTGCATGATGGAAGTTTCTGACAGTTAAAATGCCCACTGGGAAATTGTGGGAGCCACTAATCCAGATTAAATCTTTCCTTAGAAGCCAGAAATGTCTTTGCAAGGTGTGATGTATGTGCAGAAGCAAAAGCAACTCCTGGCTGCTCTCCAGCTCCTCTACCCCACTACCAAAGCAGAAGAGTATCGTGGCACGAGTCTGGGAGCAAGTGGTGTGACCCCTGCCCCAGGAGAAAAGGAATTGGAGTCCCTAATGCTTCTCTCTGGCTGAAGCTGTGCCCCTGTGGCTTTTCCTGCCATCTGACATTTATGTAGTTTGAGAGAGGTGCCCACTGTGATGGCTGGGCATGCATGGATCACGTTACAGAGGTTTACTTTGAAACCTCCCTCAGCTTATGGTCCAGAGTTGCCAAATTAACCAGCTTCAACCTGTCATACATAATTCAAAATTCTGATTAAGCCATGAAGAAACCTGTTAGTTCAGTTCTTTGCATGGCAGTCTGCTTTTTAAAAATCCTTTCTCTGGGAGGGGTTATGAGTTTTCTGTTTGACACAGCTGAGGGAATGTAAAGCATTGTTTTTCCCCCAAGCAAATTCTACTTTACTAGTATTTGGGTGGAAATAATTAATTCGGATTTAATCACAGTAAATTTTGCCTATACAGCTATAAGCATTGTGGCAGTAAATTACAAAATCACTCAATATTTGTTACTGAAGGAATGTAGTATGGGGGAAGAGTATTAACCTAGTAAGCCAAAATTAAATTAGCCAGCAGGAATCAAAATAACCCAAAAACCCCCCTGAAAAAAACTCTGTAACTTTTTAAAGAATTTATTCTTTTCACTCTTTCCCAAGCACTGCCAAAAAGTTTTCTAGACAACTCTTTTTCCCCAGAAATGTAATTGAAAAGGGCATCTCATTTGCAGATGAGCTGTGTCTCTGAATACATTAGTGAAAATATACAGCAGCCAAATCACCAAAGGAGCATGTATAATGAAGAGATTGTCATCAGGTTCTAGAGTGATATCTGCTTGTAAATTCATGTGTTGCAAACTTTGAGCAACGAACAAACCTCCGTGTCAGTCAAACCCATGGTACCTGTTTGATTTCAGATGTATTTTTGAGGTTCACTGGGACCATAAAAGAACTTCTCACATTGGTAGTCATTTCCCAGCCAGGTCAAAGAGGCAGACTTCCCCAGGGTGATATGGGATTGAATGTGTTGACACAACATTTCATTTTACAAAATTTATAAATCTTTGTTCTCCCAGAGCATCCTAAAGTGTGGATGTATGAATATACCAAACTTAACTGGTCCTTCTAACTCTGATCCTTCAGCTGCCTTTTTTTATCCCAAAGGAAAAATTGCACACTCTGAACTGAATCAAAAAACAGGGCATAGACATCAATGAAAGGGTGTAATTCAGTTAATTTTCTTTTAAATAATCAGATTTCTTTGTTGAGAAGAAGGAAAATAAACATTGCTGTGATAATTAAGTGTTTGGTAAGAGAATGTGGCAAGTGGCATAAACAAAAATGGTATTTTACTTTGTGTTCATTTAATGTGCAAAAGAAAACACTGATTCCAATTTATCACACCATTTAGGAAGGGACATTCATTAACTCAAAGTTTGTAAATTTTATTTTTTTTTTATCCTAGAGTGGCAACATGTGCCTGCTTGTGGGGAAGGAGCCTCTGCTCCCTTCTCAGAGTCCAGGTGCTGGCAGAGGCTCACTGCCACAGCTGCCCTGCCAAGCTGCTCCGTGTCTGCAGCAGCAGCACCAATGCCAAGCACTGACCAACTCTGCTGCCTTCAGCTCAGTGGGGCTAAACATTGCCACAGGCTACTGGCCACTCTCCTCTAACATGCTTCTATCCTATATGGGGATGAGTAAAGAGATTTGATCTTTGGGTTGGGACCCCTAAAATGACAGCGGCAGGTCTCAGTGTGTATGACATCCTAAATCATGTTTTCTGTACAGAATTTGAGGTTGGATAAGAATTTAGGTCTACCAGTGTATGTGTGGTCTAATAAGGAAGTAGTGTCTTCCTTGTATCAAATTAATCCTTGCTTACCACATCTACAATATATGGTTTTCAGTGGTAAGGGTGTAGGTATGAAACAACTTTTGTTTCAAATTAACTATGAATGATATGTAGAAAAAGCCTAAAGCATCACACTTCTTAATACTGCACCAAGATTTAAGAAGTTTATTGTTTCTTTTCCTAGACTACACCCAATTATTTCTCAAATCAGATGTTTATATAAGAAACACAACTGGTGAAAAAGAAATGTTTATATAGAGGAGGAAAGCCATTAAAATAATTTTTTGGCAGAATATTTGTAGCTGCAATGAGATCAATGTACAGTGGAAATTCTCAGGGAGGTGTGATTTTCATTTTCAGACCATAATTGAAAAAGTCTGTGATGCTTGGCAATCCTTTTGGTGGTAATACTTTGGAAAAATGTGGAAGCAAATACAGGAGTTTTACAAATGGAATTTATGTTCACAGAATCAATGTATTACCTATGTGTGAGAAAATCTTATTCCTTCCTTTCCTTTTACCTTGATGTGTATTGATAGAGCCCCAAGGCAGCAGAAGTATATTTCAAATTTGGGTAGCTGTGGCAGACAATGCAGTCAGCTGGTGCAAGGTGTCAGGATGATGAAGCAGCAATTCACAGTGCTTCATTTGCAGAGTAGGAAGAAAGGAGGAATGCTGGAATAAGGTATAAGTGGGGGCAAAGGATCCCTGTAGTCATAGATCATCAGCCAAATGCAATGTCATGGGATGAATGCCACCCTGAGTCCTCAGCAGTATCACTTTTGTGCTTATATCTGTCCTTTGTGACCTGTGGGAGCATTCCACTACCTTCAGTAACCTTGCAAAAATCTCATTTAAATAGAAATTGCAGAAGGGACCACCAGGACACTGAGTTAATACATGTTTAAAAATCCATATATTATAGTAACTATGATGCTATTATCAGGTGGCAATCCTTGTATGGTTTAGGATGCTCCTTAAGATCATGCTGCTTTCCACTGCCATAATTATTGCATACAAAACAGGAAGGAAGGAAGGTTTAATTTTTATTTGCTTTCTCTGCCAGTAAGGACAAGTACAGGTCTTAACAGATCAGTTATTGTCCATTTTCTGGTGAAGACATGGAGTGAGTCAGTAGTTGATAATTTGAAGGGATCAAGTAGCAACTCTTTCTTTTCTGAGACACTGCTGAAGAGCTGAATGCTGAATTGCAAATGGACTTGCCTTTGTGTCTGTTGTTTTTTTTCAAAATCTGTTTTTATTGAGCAGCTTTGATATTATCTTTAGGAAAGGAGTGTGATGAGATATTAATTTCCTTCCTTCCAATTTTCTCCTGCAGATAATTTTGCTTTGCCAGGCTAATCATAGTCAGTCCAATGCAAGAGTTTTTCATTCAAGCTTATTTTTTACACTACTTTATGATATTCTAGCATAGTACATTTTTGCACCTGATTCATAGTTTTCTTCAGTAAAGGTAGTAGGTTTTGAAAAAAGATTGAGTTTTCAGATATATAATGTGCATTGCTTTCACCTTTTGATTTGAGTGGTGAAGCAGCACCTGTGGCTGAAATTTCTGGGATACGTCATGAATTGAAAGACATAGAATGGATTCAAACTAAGACCAGTGGTGTTTGATATTTACTGTGCCTACTTTTAGCTATTGTGTAATTTAGATCTAAAATTATGTTCTGCCTGAATACAAATATTCAGAGTGGTGGGATATGCAAAGTGTGGCTAAAAACCTCTAAAAAGTCTGTGGCTTCCTCTGCTGGAAAAAAAAACCCCAAACACAACAAAAAAACAAACAAACTAAAAACCCAAACACCACCCCACCTCAGCCCTCTCCATTACTTAGAACTTCCCATTTTTGTTTCCAGAAGTGAGTACTGTAAAATTCACTTCCTTACAATATTGTGCTTGCTCTCTCTACTGCAGTCTTGGTCAAACTCAGTTTTAACTCACAGAATTTAGACCACAAATTGTGTTGGAGGTCACACTAGGATGTGCTAGAATCAGAAAAAAAAAATAATTCTAGGCTTTGTTTTCAAAACTGGCTTGGGTGAGTTTCACTGGGAATATTGCAGGTTGTCTAAGCCTGTTGATGCACTGTTAATGGAGCTCCGAGACTGAGGGAATCACTGGGCTTCCATCTCACAGCACTGCTTTGCAGAGCTCTGAAAATAAATACTTGTGAATGGTGATTTGCAGGTGCTATTAAATAGATCTGTTCTACACTTCAGTTACCATGCATCTCTAAACTATGTTAGATTCACAATACCTGCTCTATTAATTTTATATTCATCTTGGAAACACTGTCTTCTGAAAGCTCTGCTGTAAGAATGGGATCAGCATAAACAGGACTGTACTAATAGGTGAGGCTGAGCAATTGCTCACAACTATTTTGGTTTCCAGACCCCTCCCTCTGCTTTGTTTAAGTAAGGTAGACATGGGAGACATCTATGTGATCTGTCTCAGCCTTCACCCCTGACAAATGTGTGAAAATTTGGTCAGTGTGAGAGAGAATTCATGAAGAACACACTGGGTTTATCAAACATGTTATAATTAACCCTATCCCCTCTTCAGCCATAATCAAACGTGATATTTCATGTTGTAATTGTAGGATGAAGAAGTAAGCTTCTGAATGTGTGGGAAAATTATAGTGGTAAATCCCATTTTGATTTCATGAGAATTATATGAAAAGATGTAGTGTGAGAAGCAACTGTGACTACTCACCATAGATGGAATAATTTTCAGCTTTGCAAATACACTCTTTTAGTAGTACTGTGTATTAGTGGTATATAACTGCAATAAAAATAAGTATCTGACTCAGGAAATACTAGATATGTAGTATAAAAAAACCAAAAGGCCAGCATATGACAAATCTGGGAGTGGTTTATAAATAACCTGAAGGAAACTAGAAATAAAATCTATTAATTTGAAATCAATTAATTAAATAATTAAAAATAAGTAGCTCTATAAATATTTGAAATTTTCATGCACTTAAACTGTTATTGCAACAACAGTTGCAAAAAGTTACATAATAAAAGAAGGTCAATGTAGGAGCTTCTGCCCCTCTGTCAGAAGCAGAATGTACTGAGCTGTTTGGGTATTTCTACAACTAGCAAAAGTTGAAATATCACAGTCTTAGAGCCCAGGGTGTTGGTGTAAACCGAGACTCTTCTCTGGGTTTCTGTAATACATCCGTAATTTGTGGTTATTCAGCAGCTGCCCCAAAAATAGTTGCACTTTCCCTATAGTCAGCTGGAGCAGGAGTGCAGGATTGCCACCTCAATGCAAGCTATCCTCAGTCAAGAACCAGAGCCTTGGATATTTTCAAAAGCTAGGATTTAGCCAATTATCACCATTATGCTTCTCTCTTGACTAGTTTTAACAAGCTCTGTGAACTGATTAATCCATAGTCATTAAATGAGGGAACCAGCAGACTCAAGGGCTGTTCTGGATTGAGCACAGCTGAAAGGTACTACCTTTGGAGATGAAGGTAAGCAAGTATTACTGCATCCTTCCCAGTGGTGGGGAGACTGAAATCATGGCAGTTAAACTAGTTCACAGAAATCCCTAAAATTGAACTGGGATAGACTTTTCTAGAAAGATTACATAACATGCCTCCAGGGCTAGTTCCCATTCAAGAACCTGGAATATTCTTCACTAGATGCTCTGAGTTGTCCACTGCAGATAGAGTTACTAACTTGGGGTACACATTTGGTGCAGCTCAGTGGGAGCTGCAGGTTGAACTCTGGGTGGTGGGAGCACAAGGCAGGAGTGTGTGAACTGATCCTTTGCATGACAGGGGGTTTGGGGACACTCAGGGACACAGCAGGAGAGGAGGACCCCAGACTTTCACACACACAGACTGTGAGGGGATAAAAGTTCAGGGGTTGCTTTCTCGGGGTCCCTCCTTGGAGGCACCAGCTTGAGCTGTTGTTTTGTTATTTAGTTATTGCACTGAGATTAAACCATTTGAAGGATCTGGATGTCTGAAACTCTGCTGTGGGAAACCTAGAGTAAGGAGCCCTGGTCTGACTGCACGAATAAGGGGGTGCAGCTGCAAAGGGACTTCGGTCCCAGCTCAGGCTGTGGGAGTGGGACTGCAAGGATGGCTCCTGGGTGGTCAGAGAGGGAGGTTTCCTTAACACTACTGATATTTAACTTGCCCTGAAAGTGTTTTGAGCAATAGCTGGATAATTTTTATGGAATTGTAAAAAAGTGTAAAGTTTGATTGTCTGTAACAGATGAAATTTAGAAATAGCTTGTTCTCAGGTTTCAAAGTAGTCTTGTGAAGTGTGTGGTTCATGTGCACAAAGTACCACTACCACCAGCTGAAAATCTTTGGCCTGAATTTATTTTTTTCTTTTTTTTTTTTTTTTTTTTTTTACTGGTAGGAGTTCATATCTATAAACTTTGTCTAGATGATATGTCAGGGAGAAAAGAAGTAAAATATTGAGCTATGTGAAAGTATACTTCACAGATCATGTATTCTAAACCAAAATCAGGAACAAACCACTTTATTGAAGACTTAACAACATGTAATTAACAGTCAGTGAACTATATATTAAGAGTCAATATCAGATAATCCACAAAACTAGACAGTGACAAAAGGTTAACAGATGCCCACAAATTTTGAAACACCCTTTGTAACTAATCCTACCCTCAGTGATGGGCTCAGAGCCCCTTCCACCAGGAGCCCCCCACCCTCCCTGAGTGATGTGCAGCCCCTGCAGGTTTGGGTGCCTACTTGGTGCACCCCAAAGGTCTCACTCTCCTGGTTGGATTGTGACTGCTCGTGGTGCCTGATGATGAAGATGCTCTGAGAGGCCTTGGCAGAGGCTGTGCCAACTTGCAGCACCATCACAGCACATTTTGGCCACTTCTGTGTCAACCTCCAGGTCTCCCTTCTCTTACAAATGTTTGTGCTTCAATAATTCTTTTCAGGCTGCCTTCTTTGTTTCAGAAGTCTCTGTAATTTCTCAGTTATTTAATCCAGCTTGAATGATTCTCTTTCACTTTAACATGAACTATGTGGGGCAAATGTCCTCCCAGACAGTTTTGTGCAATATGAGTCACTCATGCTGTTTACTCTTGCACTTCTGTCATTGCAACTGTTATTCAGGACATTTGTCAGAGGTGGACCATGGGAGCACTTACATATTATGCAGTTGAAAAGAAATATTTACAGTAAGTGTTTTGAAAGCTTCTGGTTAGTTTTCAGCTGTGGGTGGATGGAAATGTTGGTGTTGAAAATACAAATTCAGATGTTAAAAGACAAATGCAAATGCTTTGGAAATTTTCACCCTGTCATGATTTTGCTCATACTTGTCTGTCTGTTGGCACAGTTCATCTTTCTGCCCTTAATAAAACATATTGAAAAATCAAGGATAGATCTAAGTGGTTTTGTATGTCCCTGATAATAAATAAATAAATAAATAAATAAATAAATAAATAAATAAATATATTACTCCCTTCCTAACTATTATGCTAACACTTATGTAACATAGTTCCCAGTTTGGTCTATATTCATTTATATTTTACAGTGTTTTAGGGCACTTCAAGTCTTGCATTATGCTCACATAATAACCTGTTGATAAGATGAATTATGCTGCATTCTTTTGCTTATATGGATTAATGAACATTGCATTTTCTGTCAGAAAGGACATTTGCTCTCTGTCCTATCTTTTCTGTGTCTGCTTTGTAGAGGTATTTTATAAAAGCTTCAAAACTGAATCTTACCCGTGTGCTCAGACATATGTGTTATGGTGATATCAAAGTTGGGTTTTTTTTACCTAAGTAGGTTTCCTCTTAAATCACATTTGGCTTAGCAAAAGCAGACAAGGGTATTTAAATACTTGGTCAAGTTAACTTTGCACTTTTGTTTTACAAGCTTGTTTATATGTGGAAGTTAAATGGTAAATAGGAAAGAGAAAGCAGAAATCATGAGAACATTGCTTTCTTTCTAGCTTACCTGCAGTGAACACTTTAAAGGATATATACAGATGAACAGAGATTCCATTTCTGTGGTTTTTTATTGCCAAGCCTTTACTGCACTACCTAGAGTAGAATATAGGTGTTATTTGCAGTGTCAGTAGTCTGTAGGAGTGAGCAAACTTCTCATGTTTAGCACAGGGCCAAGTATATTCAACACTCATGACAATGTTATAGCTAAAGTATTACAGGACTTGATGAAAGTAGTTTGCAGTATTTTGATTGAAGACTGAAAAATTGCAGGCATAGACTCCAAACTCTTGTGGAGAGCAAAACATAGTCATGGTCTCTATAATCCAGGACAGCAATCCTTTCTTTTCTCTATAGCCAAAGAAGCAAAAAATAAGAGAAATGTATTTGTGCTGCAAAAGTAATTGAAGTACCTTGGTATTAAAGAAAACTGCTCTCACCAGTCCTGTCAGAAGAGGGAATAATGAACCTTGCTACAAGAAGGTAAGTACTTTTTCCTTTTCCTTCATGGCTGGCATTTTGCAGCAGTGTGTATATCATTGACAGAGACTTGATTATGGTACCAAAGAAGATTCACACATTCTAGTAGGAATGATAACTTTCTAGCTTCTGGAGGCCTGTCACTATTATTGCTGTGTATTTCTTGTTTTACTTTTGTTTCTGATATCTTTCTACCTCTTTCTTACTCTGTAATATGGATTTTACAGTATGTCCTTTGTCTTTTTCTCTTATAAACTCATAGACATGTATAGGTGGGCTGTTGGGTTTAGCTTAGTAAAAATGACATTAAAAATACAGCAGGAAAGGAGCAATCTTTATTACTTTATTTAGATTTGATTTTTTTTTTTTTTTTTTTTAATACAGCAAATCCATGGGGACTACAGGTCGCCTTTGTCAACTTCCAGAAAATTTAGTGCAGTGGGTCTCTATGCATCACTGTCCAACACTGGGCTCATCATAAAGTCTTTTCTATACAAAGTAGTTTCTCTTTAACAAGTAAATCCACTAGAGTTCACAGAGTATATACATGATTGCAGCAGGAGTTACAGTAGGTATTAAAAGCTGAGGTAGATAATACATCTAAAAATGGACATAGAGACATAGCTCAAAATGCTATTGTAACCATCATACTGCAATTGCAGTTGATATAGAAAGAACTTACCCTTTTCACAGCAACAAATACTGACAAAGATACAATTGCCAAATTTTCTTCTTTTCTAAAAATGTGATCAATGTCAATGTGACAGTTAACTATCGCAGCTGGAAAAGTTTCCATGAGCTACAACATCTCCTCAGACATAATGGAGAAGAGTAAATATAGTAAATAGTAGTCTGAGCAGGACATATATAACTGAGAAAAGCACCTTTTAAGCATTGTGTGGGCCAAGGGGATATTACATAGTTTTCAGTATTGTATGTACACCTGCAGTGCAGTACTGCATTCTGTATATCCATAATTCTTGTTCAGAATCTCTGCAATCATGGATTTGTGGAATAGTTTGGGTTGGAAGAGACCTTTTAAGGTGATTATCTTCTACCACACATACGGTAATCGATTAACGATTTAGCAAAATTGATTTTGCTAAAGCTATGAGAAGAGAAGAGCAAATGACAAAATGTTTTCAAAATTATTTAGATTAACACTCCTAGCCTGACAGACAAACTATGTGGTGTGTCTTGGTGAGGGCAATAGTCCATCACCAATTAAAAAAACCCAAAAAAGCCCAGATCAAAACAAAAACCCCAAAGCTGATTTTGTTAAATTTCTGCTTAGGATGAAAACTTGAATGTTCAAACATCAAAATTCTCTACTTTATTTTAACATTTCGAAATGCATTTTTGTGTACTTTATTTTTGGTTTTAGATAATAACAGTCCCATGTAAACACTGCGTTTTTTATTGCTTCAAGAATTCTGAAGAGTTCAGTCTTCGCTTACAGTTTGAATGAATATGTATTTTTAAATCTCACTTTTTTTAGTGAAACTGCCACTTTTCCCTCTCTACATTTCTAGTTATGCTCCTCTCGAGGCTATAAAGTGCAGAGTGGTTCTTGATTATACTGTTTGAAACAGTTCTTCATTTATATACAGAGATCTGTAAATGTAGCAGTTTCGGCCCCAGTAGCTACTGAAATGAAAGAGCTCCTTTCTTCTTGTTAGTGAACCTCCTTTACTTTGATCATTACTTTTTCCATGGCCATGTGGTAGCTTTCTCTGATCCATTTTTTGCTTTTTCTGTACTTCCTGATTGTACTATAACCATGGCAATTTGCTCCAGAGTAAACAGAACATGTACAAACAATTTATATTTTGTAGGCACTGAAATTCAAGGCCAGTCCAAAGACAATGTCAGATGTGAGCAATATATTCAAGACAAAACCATGAATCATTACAACTGGAGGAATGGCTCATTTTCAGAGCTCACCACTCTTTTCTTCCCTGCTATTATTGCTCTGGAGATGTGGGACATATTTTGGATGATGGTGTTATTCAAAAGCCTCATCTCCCTGTTCAGGATGGAGTCTGAATTTCAATTCTTATACACTGCTGACACTAGAAACAGATGGCTGTGAAGCCACTGGGGTAAAATAGCTGCTGAGAGAGGTTAGCTGAGTTTGTGTCTTGTGTTTTGAGAACAGAAATGTCAAGAGCCAAGGAGATTTATATCTATTTCCCAAACTCAAAGGATCTAGTATCTTGCATTGCTTATTTTGATCACAATCTAAATTTTAAAGTCATTTAGACAATTCCTTCTAGTGATATTTCTCTAAGTCTGGAAGAGGTGAAAAACTGATGCCTTGTGTCTTATGACAATCAATACATCCTCAGGTTTTTCTGAATGATTTGAAGCTAAAACTCTGACTTAAATCTGATTTGTATCAGAAAAAGGAATGTGATGTCATTTCAATATAGATAGTGATAAACATTGGGAATTCAGCAATATAAATGATACAGCAACTAAAGTGGAGGTCAGGGACTAAAAAACCTTAATTTATACCATAAATCTTTGTAAACTTTGGCTGAGAAATTTTTCTATCCTCAATATTTATTTATTTATTAAATCATTTGCTCTTAAAAGGAACGAGGATGCATTAGAAACACACAGTGCAAAACTCATTTTGTGGGACTAAATGATACTGGGAATTTATACCAGGGCAAGAATTATTTTTTAGAACTATCTATAGGCCTCACCTTCTATGAAGATTTCAGAACCCAAGAAAAAAAAGTATAGTAAGGAGGAACCTCTCCCTCAAAAAATGCATCTCCTACAGAAGCATAGAGAGCCCAGTTAGGACACTCCAATCTCAGCCTTAGTCTCCCATGGAAGTGTAGCACTTTACATCCATAGGAGACCTTGCTAGCTAAGAAACTTGCAGCTAATGGTGTTGCCAGTCAGCACAATTTAATTAACAACGGAGTGGATTATGTAAAGGAAGAGGATTCTTTGTAAATTAATGTGCTGTCTGGAGGTTTTTGATTGATTGCTCATGTTAATTATCATGTTTGGCTTATCTAGCTGAATCTTGGCAAAGGAGCTAAATAATATAGAGATATATAAACTTTGCAACTGTTCCACTTTGCAGAGTTCTGTCACTCTTGCCCAGTGTTCTCTCCTATAGCTATAGTGACAAAACAAGCTGCTCGTTTTCTGACCTGATCCTAATTGTAGCTCTGGTGATTTTTTCATGACACTGCTATGAATAAAAAAGTTAGACTGTGCCTCAGTGGAAATTCATTGAGATTCTTCATGTTTTGTTAGTTGTCTCTGTTGAAATGATCATGCAGACTAGATTTAAATGAAGTTCCAAAAATGTCTTAGATGTGCTCCCAAGTACCTGCAAATCTCCATTGTTCACTGCTGTCCATTAGCCACAAAGGCCCAGTGAGCCCTTACAGCCAGTGTTCAAATAACTTGACTACTCTGGTTATTTCCTTCTTGCTAGCATGTGCTTACTGAACTTGTGTTGCCATATATTAAATAAAGCCCTCCAAAACATTGAGATGGAAATAAAAATGGCTAAAACCCAAATGAACAGTGGTTTAAGTATAAAAGAATTCAGCAGCCAGTGTATTAATTCCCAAGGAACATACTGTTTTTCTACAAGTCATAATTACAGTCAAATAGTGGTAAATGCACAACCTTGTTCCATACAGTCATGCCTTTAACAAGGTTATTCCTCTCCTTTATCTTTATTTAACAGAGCCGATTGTGTTCTCATGCAAAACCAATGTATTCTTTAATAGCTTTTGAAGGAATTTTCTTTAACAGGTATCCACAGAAACACTTGTGGAATCAACATATTTGCATTTCAATACAACTCTGTTTAACTGGTTCAAAATGAGGTTGACTGTCCCACAACTTGTATGTCTGTAGAAAGGCTATTTTTAATTGCTTCTTTGGGTAAATCTTTCTACTTTGCAGTGCATGAATGCTCTTACCCATGGTTGTGTATACATTATATTATTAATTTTATGAGGCAAGTGTACATTAGTGAGAAGCAGAGGATGACAAAAACAGTAATGTATGGCCCTGAAAATATTCTTTTAAAAGACCGTTTTGATTCAGAAAAGATTAAAAGCTGTAATTTTCATAAAGGCATTAGAATGCTTTATCACTTCTTCTTGCACATGTGCACACCCCACACACATTGCACAGAGTAATATCAGTCACAGCAGTTGCCTCACATCACTAGTACCTGCTTTAGTGTTGGCAGAAGAAGAAAATGTGGGGCTTGTGGAAGCAAGGACTGATGATACCAGAATATCTTGTCAGCCTTAGGCAACTGCTTATTTCTCTTAGAACTAGACACAGCAAAAAACAGACAGTGCTGCAATGCTGCTTAATGGGTATTTACCTCCTCTCACCTTTTTTTAGATGGTAACATAACTTTGTCTATATTTGCTCTATTAGATATGCAGGAGTCTTCCCACCAGTGTTGGGTGGTTTGGGTTTTTGTGCTGAAGTTTCTTGGGGGAGTGTTTTTGGTTGGTTGGTCACTACTGATGTTGTTGCTGGGTTTTTTCTTTTTCTAATCTGTGTCAATCATTGAGTTTAGAAATTCAGAAAATACTCCATGTCCCTTCCAGTTTTGTTTTTTTTTTTAATTGTGGAAGCACTCCAAGTCTGGTACAAGAAATCATTGAATTATTGCTTTACTTTAATCACACACAGGAACAATAATGGGGATTTAAAACCCTAATGGTGAAAACAATAAAATAATTATTGCAGAAGTGCAAATTACTCAAGACAGTTTTGTACTACATTTAGAAGGACTCCAACCTCTTAGGGCCTGTAGTAATAGCACATTTGATTCAAAGTTACTGAACTTCAACTTTTGTTTTATGAAAAGCTTATCGTCAAGGCATGGCTTAAATGACGAAAGGTAGAGGAAGAGACACCTTTGTTCATATGCTTACATAAATAATACACCTAAAAAGGAACATGAGCTGACAAATCAAAGCTAAAGAAAAAAAATTAGCATCAGATTGGCATTGGATGGAAAGAAGAACATAAGCTATAAATTAAATGGCATAGTGGTAAGTATGTGTTTGAGCCTTAGACAACTGGTTGTAGCAGATTAAAGAAAAAGATCAAAAGGAATAAAGAGAAAAGTAGACAACTTGAACAGAATGCTGAGTGCTTCATCTGTTTATAGTTTGTAATGCTGGACAGATCATTGCAATTGCCCAGTCTAGCTACTTGTGTAACTTCTAGTTTGAAACATGTAAGTAGAAGGAATCAACCCAGACCTGACTGACTGTAAATTGTCCCTTCCTGGGACTAACAGTGCTCTCACTCACTTGCTGTTCCACAGAAACACATCAGGGTGTACAGGGACCTCTCCACTCAAGTATATCAGCCCATCCACTTATTCCCTGTTGTGACAGCAGATGAGTTCATGTTTGCATTTTTCATGAACATTATTTAGTCCCAAAAACTTTTACCTGGTTTAAAAAGAGCTGTCAAAAAAGAGATATCAAAACCATCTGTGAATTAGTTTCTTTTTTTTTTATATAACAAAAGTTGTCTTCAATTTACAGGCACATATATCCATACGCATGGACAGAAATGAGAAGCATTAACTCAGCTGGTCAGAGCATGGTGCTCATAATACCAATAGTACTCTAAGTAGCTTTACTTTTTACCTCAGCCTGAAATTGTATGGATGTACAGTTCAACCCATTTCAAGTTTTATGGAATTTTAAAGGAAAAAAACTTCTTCTTGGATATTTAAAAATAGTTTTTTCCTTAAAAATCTTTCCTTACTATTGAATTTGCATAGCATCTAGGCATCTCAATGTATACCATTCCCCATTTTCTTTTCTAGTGCTTCACACTTCTGATATTCTAGTCTAAATTTTCTAGCAGTTCCTACCCTGGGAAATCACATGTTATTGTATAGTCTCTTTGTTGATCATTTTTCTATCTTGTTCTGAGTATACCTTTTATCCTCATTCTTATCACTAAAGGAGCAGGACAAAGCAGAGCTTCTCCCAGAGCTCCCAGCACATCAGAGATCAAATGTCAGATCCACAGAAGAAGTACCTGTTTTCTGTGGCAACAGGTTTTCAGGCCAAAGTCCATGTGTTGTCCTTTTCTAATTTCAGAGCATTTAGGAAGAGCATCCAGCAGTTTTTGCCTGCAGGCCCTGCCATTGTGTTTGGCCCTGCTACAAACAGCAGATGAGGGAGAGAAGTGAGAGAAGTGTCTTGTCTGAGTCTTGTTCTGCTTTACAGTTCATCCAGCACTGGGCAGCCTGTTTGCCTGGTTCTGGTGCAGGTGTCATAACCTGGCACTCTGCAGGTGAGCACGACCTGTGCCACGCTGTGAAGGCAAGGAGTTTTCTTTTCATGCCTCATTTATATACCACATCACTGAGCCTATGAAGCACAAGCTGATACTTAGAAAATGAAGCAGAGTTAATGAACATAAGAACTTTTATCTATTTATTTTGGATTCTCTGTACAAGGAAATAGACATGCAAGTATGTTCAGTTTTGTACAGTTTTTGTGTCTTTTCATGAAGAGAACAGAAAAGTTACAGCCTGTGATGAAAATGACTGAATTGTTCAAAATATGAAGAATCAAAATTTTCAGATCAAAATATGGTAAACGTGCATTTCAGGACTTGTCTAATGAAATATTACTTGTAGCACTGGGAAAGAATTCTTATCGTATTCTGAGCTGAGCTGAAGATTGCCACTGGGAATTCTGCTGATGGCCTGATTGGGAGCAAGACTCTCCTTTCCCTCCCTGCATCCTATGAGGTGTTGCAGACAGGTCACATCCTGTGTGCAGGCAGCAGCACATTTTCCCTGACTGCAGAGATTGCCTCTATTCTGCTCCAGGGTGACAACAATTTGCAGATTAAAATGCCCAAAAGTTGCACTTGAATCTTATCAGTGATAGGAAGATTAGCATACCCAACCTAAAGCCAGTGAAATTTTTGTGCTGTTTTGTGAATTACTGTGATATGTAGCAAAACAAAGACGAGAATGTTTGTGCTGTTCTACAGCCCCTAATTATAGCCCTGTTTTTAATGTCACTTTCAGAAAACAATTAAGTTGAAGAAATCAGAAGGTGGGTTTCCCTCCTAGAAAGAACTTCCTAACCCCTGCTCTGGCTTCATTAACTCTCCTGGCCTCCTTAATGCAGGCCTCATCTTCTGTCTGTGTTTTATAAAAGTAGAGGGAGAAATTTACTTTCAGAAGAGGATTCTACACCCTGATTCTGTGCTGGAAGAAATGTCTTCTTTCAGCCCTCATTTAGGTTTTATCTATGGCTTCGCCAGAGATTTTGCAGCATAATAAGTAGGAGAAAGGTCAGACTGTTTTATGATCATTTTGTGTGTAGATCTTTACCTTTCTGATGTAGAGAAACATTCAGTTATTCCTGTTTAAAACAAGAGATTATGCTATGTTGTCTATGGAAATTCAGTGTGGATCAGTGACAAACAGGAAGAATTCCCTTCTGAAATACCATACCTCCCTCCCATAATAAAGTACAAGTCTGCTGTTTAGTGTTAGCTGGGTAAACTAGTTGAAAAATTTACATATAGTAAGCAAGAGAAGGCAAGATAAAACTATTCAACTTTAAAAGCTTCCCCTTTAAATTAAGGTCTAGGTTCCTAAAAGGTACTGCACTGGAGATTTTTTTTTAAATGTCTTCTATGTCGAGTTATTGTAATCTATATTTTCCTTCAGTAGTGTGTGTATAAGGGAAATTACAACTGAGTATCTTTCAGATACCCATTAGAAGCAGCAATCACTTATTTAACCTTTGACAGTTAAAGCTGTGGGATTTCATCTCAGATGTTGGCTTTAGAACAATAAAGGTTAATAAAATCTTATTGTCAAGGCTGTATTATTTTCTGTGGTGAAATCATTGGAACCTGAAAATTGAGTTCTACAACAGAAGGAGGGTAAGGGAAGGAGAAAAACATTACATCCAGATGAAAAATAATTCAAAGGCAAGAGAAATTTATAAAGTCATACCCAGTTGAGCTGTCCTAGTCTATTTATTGATTTATTAAGCAGAATAGTTAACTGGGAAATGGTTATGGAAGATGTAATTTTTACAGATATTCTCAGTCATGAAAAAACATTTGTTATGTTCAGCTCTCAAAAGCCAAATCTGTAATACAATGCAAAGATTTTGAGGAAGTGGAATGTCTTAGTGTTTAATATATTTAGCACAGCAGCTCAGACCTTTTGTGTTTTGTGTGTATATATGTAAATATACAAACCAATATTAACACTTTGTAATTTATGTGTTGTATAATACAAAACTTGTTTAGTCACAGTTAATTTTGGGGAAAGTTGAAAACCCTAAGTGGTGAATGGGATGATATGAATGAGACACTTGTGGTAGCTCAACAAATTGCCATGGGAAAGATTGCTCCATCCTTAAATTTGCAGTAAAATAACACAGTGTTACAGCTTCTGAACAGGGTTACATCATGACTGTATTAATGTCAGAGCCATCTGAGCCATCAGATTAGACACATGTATATTTCCATAGATAAATGAAATATATTTACACAAACTAGAGCTCTTGGGATGGTTTGTTACAAAAATCATAATTCATTGCCTGTATTTATGGTGTGTTCCATGTATCCATATTTGTCTTTTTGGTGATAGCCTGAGACTGAAATGCCAGGGGTTTGACTAATGAGATAACCTTTGCTGTCAGCAGCAGCAGTCATATCTTTTCACATAAATGCAGGATCGTATTTTTATAAATATATTTGCAAACACAGAAAAAAATATATGCAGTTGTGGTCGAGACATTTGTGCAGGGAGTACTGGAATTTCACCTACCCCATGTTCTTAACTGTTCCTTGGATGATTTTCTGTTTCCTTCTTTTTCTCCCTCCATACATTCAAAGGCTGTTTTAATTTTTTTCCCCCTTATTATATGCCTGCTAATCATGAATAATGTGTAAATAAGACACAATTAATATTCAGACACACTCTATGAGCTAAATTAACCTATTCTGTTTGGAAGATGAAATTGATTATCTTTTAACAATGGTTAAAATCAAGGTTAGGTAATTAAGAGTTTCCTGTAGGTTCAGGAAATGATTTTAGTAAAACCCTTCTGAGAAAGTCCCCTGAGTGAAGAAAGCTGGAGTTAAAAATGCAAACACCTGAAGATGATTCCTGCATTACTAATACTGCAGCTTGTTTTTCTAGTCTTCATGAAAATATTTACTGTGATGGTTCAACTACACACCACAGTGATGCACTACAGCTGATATTTATTTCCTCATTTAAAGTCCATTTTAAAGGGTAGACAGAACTATGAAACTATACCTTGGTTAAAACAATTGACAGTAAGATTTTAGTAAACTATTGTAGTAAATCTGGTCTTTTTGACACTGTATAGCAATAAAGAATAAAATGAGGTTCCTGCTGATAGCTCATAATTGGAAATTGTTTCCTACAAGAGGAGAATAATTGTCCTTCTATTTTTTCTTCTCTAAGAAAACTACTCTTTAAAAAAAAGAAAAAATTGAAACTTTCTTTTTTTGTCCCCTACTCCCCCTCCCCCCTTTTATAATTTTATGGTTTTTATTTATGATTTTATTTCTGAAAGGGATCCTCACATTCTTAGTAGGTAAATTAAAAGAACTGATAAAACTGTGCTGAAATTTCCATAACATGATGTACCTTCAATATAGGGTTTGCATTCTTTTTTATGGTGATAATCACAATTTTAGCAAACATTTTGGTTCACATTTCTGAAATCAAATATCTTTGAAAGCACAAGAAAAGTCTTGATTCTCAGAAGCCTTCAGAAGAAGACCATAGTGCAGCTAGTTGTGCACTTGAAAAATGGAAATTTCTGTCTAATAATAAAAGGCAGCTCACCAGTCTTCCCAGAGTAAGATACTCAATTTTGGTTGTGTTAAAATGCAAGGTAAAAGAAGCATTTCATGACAATTTTTTGTATGTGTGATAGACATTATACAGGGTTTCTTTCTTAAAATAAATACATACTTAAAATAGTAGTACAGGTGAAAATAATGTTAAATTCCATATGTCCCAAGAGTGCTCAAGTGCCATGGGATCATTTAATATCACTTCCTATGAGTTAATTAGACCTCCAGTTAGAGAAATATTCTGCAGTTCTGTGTTCATTAGCCTGAGAGTTGCAAATGAAGTGCTTACAGTTGATGCACTGTTTAATCCCAGAGCTATGGAAATGTAGGAGAATGTGGAGGAAGGCTCTCCTGCCTTTATGTGTTTAGAACTTTGATAGAGCAACAGTGTTGAAGGAATGTTGATACAGCAATAACAAAAGTTGCCAAATCTTATTTCTCTGCAGTGAATGAGTACTCGCTTTGTGTGTGCTTTTTTTTTTTACATTTATTTTCTACAAGATGAATATAATCCAGGAAGATTGTGAATGCTCTTGCATCCAAGTTATTTTCCCTGATGAATGAGGTAACTTTCTTCTTTTCAGGAGTGAACCTACAGTTTGGATTCTAACAGAGCAAAAGTGTAAGTTTGAAAAATTGGTCCTGTGTCTGGGGAAGCATATTGGGATTTAAAGTGTCCAAATGTCCCTTCTGAATTCAGTCACACCTGATCACATGTTGTGGTCTTGAGAAAAGACATTTCGGTCTCCATCAGTTGAAAATGCAGGAATACTTTAGTTTCAATACTTAGATGAGTCAAGCTATCATTTTTTCAGCTGAATTTCTCACTGACTAAATAAGGACTGCATTAGTTCCTATCTCATGTGCAGGGTGGTCAGTTCAGTAATGCTTATTGGATTCTATTAAGTCATGCTGTTGTCTAAGAGGAACTAAAGTTAGTTTGTACTGGAGCAGCGAGAAAAAGATATTGTTCAAGGGCATTGACACAAAGAAGGTCAGCACATTGCAGGCTGTCAGACATGCCAAGTGTAATATTTTGACAGAACAGTTGACATTGGCAGCATCCCTGAATGGGTCTGTGCCTGGGAGTTCATAAAATATAATGGTGGTGAGCAGATGTCAGAAGCATATAGGCTTTTCTGAGAAAGAGAGAAGAACACTGGGAGAAATGAGGAATACACGAGAACAGGTGATCACAAAATTAGAATGTCTGCAGGCTGACAGCCACAAGAACAGATGGAAACCTTGTTCAGACTGGAGTTGACAGGAAATACAGAAAAAGCAGATTGTCTTAGAGTATAGTGCACATATGATCTGCTGTACTATACATATGTAGGCGTGAATGCAAAAATAAAAGGCAAAACCATGCTCTATACATATGAATAAACCTGTGGATTTAAATGTTGAAGAGCTCTACAATGCTAAAGTAAATTGACCCAATTCTTACCTGTTTCTCACTTTTCAAAGTGGACCTAAAACATTATTATGCTGCTTTGGTCCATTAAAAAAAGGGCAAACAAGTGGAGCAATAAAAAATTCAACAAAATGTCAACATGAGTGAGAATTGCATAATTATAATTTTGTTCAGTATCTAGTTCTATGGGGAAAGTTCTCCTAAGATGAAAAGTTACATTTCAGGGATGTTAAATGATGTGACTAAGAAGAATAAGAAAGGGAGAGGTTTGCCATCCTCCTTATAGGAATGGTCCTGTGGATATGAAACATTGGTGGAGCTGCTGGCTTAGTGGGACTCAGCTGTGGGAAGAGAGCTGGAGGATGCAGGTGACCAAAAAGACTTCACTGCCACAACATTCTTCAGGAGCAAGTCTCCCAGTCCAGCTGGGTTTGTTGTATCAGTAAACCAGGTGCTCAGCTGCCCCTGGATCTGCAGGATGGCAGGATGAGAACAACAGCTCTTCTGGTATAGCAAAGGCATGGGGAGGTTATGTTCATTACAGGCTGCAAGGTGTGGGGGTAATCTGGTCATGGGAGACATGTGAGGGCTTTCCTTACCCAGATTGTTGCCACCTGGAAATTAAGAAACTTATGAACCTCTGATTTCTCAGTGCCAATTTGTGTGAGTTTGCAGGCCCCAGCTACAACACAAGTGCGTACTGTTAGAGAAACTCTTAATAATTAATGAGTGGCCCCCTGAAGACTCAAGAAAAAGGTAAGGATGCTTGTTTCTCACTTAAAAAAAAAAATCTATTTTTTTTTCTCTGCTAGAAGTGTACTAGTACAGAATCCTGTGAGTAAGTTCACTTTTATTAATCCAATATGAAAATGTCTCTGTGTTAGCTGATTTTTTGTGTGTCTCCAAAACTGTCCCTCCCCCTTGTCCCCCTCTCCCCCTGAATCTTTGAGCCTTTGTTAGCACAATAGGACTAATCCTATGTAGGTCAGCAGTGTTTCAGCCAATTGTTCTCAGCACAAGCACATGGATATTTTATATTGTTACAGAAAATGGATTTTGCTATCCTCTTCAACACAGGCACAGGAAAATGGGGAGGACACATCTTTGGATGTGTCTGCAATATTCAGGTTAATAACCTATTAATAAAACCCATTCAGGCTGGTGTTGCTGTCTCTGAGACAGCAGAGTGTGATATTCAATAGCAGTTACTCTTACTGGCAGATATGATCAAACTGCAGGATGTTATTTTGTTAGTGACTGCCTCTCACACAGCCCCTTTCCTGATCTACTGCATCTGCTTACCAAAAGTAGCTATTTATGATTTTGCATTTCAAGGTTAAAACACTTCACAAAGGTCCATGTATTTTCTACATAAAGCAGGACTGAAGACAGGTACATCCTGAGTACCCCTTTTTCTTGTACTTAATATTACAGTGCAGTGTGACAAGTACACCATTGTTGCATGAATGTTATGTGGATAGAGCTAACTACAAACATAGAGAATGAGAAAGGTTTTAAGGACTTTGGAAGGTGGATATCTTTTGTGATTTCTGTTTGTGAAGTAGTATTTCATTATATTATTGTTACAATGATCACCTGAAAGTTCAGGGAAACTTCTGTGCTAACAGATATATCATGCTTATTTGAAATTACAATTAAATGTATCCATTATTATTTTGTTGTGAGATGAAAATGGAGGGGTTTTTTGCAGTTATTAAGCATTTTCCTACCTAAAGAATGGTAGTACAAGCTGTTCCTGTAAATAAACAGACAGACACATATCAATTATAGCAAATATAAATATTTATATTTAAGGGAATAGGGAGACAATAACTTTTTTTCTCTCTAATAAAACAAACTACATTGACTACTGTATGAGAATTCATCAACTTCCTGTAGTTCTGTGCTTTGGTGTGAGTGTGGTAAGTGATAGAAGTTGCAGAGCCAAGCTATTCAACATTATAGTCCAAGAGTACATTAAATACAAAGGGACATAATATATATCAAATGTCTTCCAGGATAAACTTGGCAAATGTAATTCTTATGCCTAGGAAATGGTGTGTTCAGAAAATGACTTTTGAGGCATCCAGCAGAACATATATATTTTTGCTACTTGATGGTAGCATTGTTTTGCTGTATGAGTTCTCTTATATCATGGGTTTCTTGCAGTATTTTTCATTATCTCAGAACTTTATCAGATGAGGAAAGAGACACTTTATTTTAGCATGTGCCTTTTGGGGAAAAGGGTAGTGAGAGAACTAACTTCCTGAGTAGAATAGTCTTCCTTGCCCTTTCTCAGAATTTACAGTCCATCTTCTAAAGGTATCTTTAAAGTAGCTAGAGAATAAAAAGAAGATTTTTCAGGGGCATTTTGAAGGATAATGCAGGCTTATATTCTGTATTGTACAGTTCAGTGCTACTGCTCCAATTTCTGGTATCTGGCACTCTGAATTGACTGCTACTTGAACTCCTTTTAACAAAAAGAATGCCTACAGTCATACCCACCAATATAAAATGCTGCTTGCTAATGCCCCAATCCACTAAAAACCCTTCTCCACTTGTTGCTGATAATCCAGACAAGGAAATCTCTGCCTTTAGCTTTTCACAAGCTGTGTTGTCAGTCTATTGTCCTTACCCCCAACCTTTATGTTTTCTCCCTTTATTTTTCTAATTGCTCTCCACCCCAGTTCTGTAATGCTGGTAGGCTAAAAAAGCTCTTAGATGCTAACTTTTCCCTTTTATTTGTGAAGTGTACCCTGTACTAGAATATGGAACTGTATTAGGGAGAAATTGGGTGAGCAGAGGTGTGTGGGCAGCAGCCACCAGGAGATGCAAAAGCTCCCACGATGAAGACATTGCACACATGGAATTAATTTCTTGACTGGGTCATATCTGTGCAAGATTTAGCTTCCCTCTGCAGTTTGTTATGATTCCAGGCTCCCTCTGGCTGCTCTTGTGGCACATGTAGCTCTGCTGCCTGGATAGAGACCCAAGTAGCTGATGATTTGGATGGAATGGAAAGGTAAAAAAAGTGAGGGAATGAGCAGGAGGAGAGAGATTTTGGGGGAAGGGAAGGAGTCTCAGTGGTTCAAATGAAGGTGCAGTGAAGGATGATGAAAGAGGAGGAAACAGCAGGGAGGAAATTTTCCCAGAATGAACCAGGCATTCCCAGGAATGTCCCCACATTGCTGTGCCAGTCAAACACTCCTGCCGGGGCAGCTCCCAGGGGATTGGGCCCACAGTGATCCAAGAGCAGGAGATTGCATGCAACTACTTCTGTGTCACCTTACTTTAGACTAAATGCCTCTGAAGGTATTGGGGAAAACTACCAAAAGAAATTAAAATCAGATTTTTTTTTTTTTTTTAAAACACTGGAACAGGAACCATTATAAAACTAACTTAACTGTACCTGAGGAATAAAAGTCTTGCTGCCTAGCTGTAATACAGGCAGTTTAATTTAGGGCTGTTTAATATGGTTTGGGATTCCTGGTTGGGTAATAGGTACTGCATGAAAATCACTGTTCTTTACATCTTGTTTAGGTATCCCAAATTCAATTACTGTTGGAGTTCTTTATAAAAAGTAATGCAAAATAAGCTGAAAGTAAAGGAAAATGTAATCTGTGAAGGGATGTTTAACAATTAAAAGAAATAACCATTAGAAGTTTTTTGCAATATTCACTTGCTTATTTAGATTATCCAGTTTCTTGAAAGTGTTTGCCAAGATGTTTTTCATGAAAGAAGAGGGAAATGAGCACATTAAAAGAATCTCTGTCGATCAGTGAAGAGATATGTACTATGTAATGCACATAATTATCATACATACAATATCCTATATAATGTATATAGTTATGTATAATATGTATATATAAATACCAATCAATTTAAAATATTGAAGTTTTGAATATTAAAATGTTGAGTTTTTGAGTATGAGTGATACAGGGAGGAAGTTTAGAGAGTTGTCCCAAGAAAGAAATGTGTCCCTTTTATGTGTTGAGATGGTTTAAAGGATGAGGCTAATTACTAAAGAGCCACTGTCTACCATGCTGTAGTAGTCCTGGAAGTGCACAGGCCTCTCCACAACAAAATTAATTTTACAGTTACAACAAAAAATGGGGTAATGGTAAAGCAGCCAAATAATATTTAATTTATCTGATAAAACATGAGTGTAGATTTTTCAGGGACTAAAAAGTACCACTTTTAATAGAGTTGTGTGTATGGTTTGGGTTTGTTGGTTTTGTTTGTTTGGGCTCTGCTTTTTCCTCCTAATTGGTACTTATAAAAGATCTACAGTATTGTTAAGAGACAAGGCGTGGATGATACACTGAATTACCCCTGGTAAAGATCATGTAAAATGTGTCTAATTTTTAATCAGCTTTATTCAGGGAAAAAGCTGTGCTAGCCTACAGAAATTACATATAATGTTGTCTAGATATTGACATTCTGTTTTCCAGTATCTCTGCACTCATTAAGAACTAAAATGCAACAAAACCCCATACACAAACACCTTCACTCTAAATTAATAAATAAAACCTTCAAGAAAACCTTTTCCATGCTAACCAGTCTCACCCTGCAGGTTTTCCTCAAAAAAAAAAAAAAACCCTTCATTTTGATGTGGTTCCATTCTTTCTGTGATATTTAGGGAATTTGTGTGGAATATGGTCTAGAAGATGACTGGATAAATGGTAGCAGCTGTGGTCTTTTGCTGATAATTTGTCCTCTACTTTTTTTTTCTCAGTGGAAAATTGAAAAAGTGGGAAAAGAAGGATAATTTCTGTAATAAATAGTACAAAATATTCAGTAACTTATCTTTCTTTGGCCTGGTTTTTGGAAAAAGACACTTTGATGACCGGAAATAACAGAAGACTCACTCAAAACTTCCATGGGAATTTGAATACATTATAAGATCAAGCTCTCATCCCACATTTTCCTGTGGATTTTTTAAAGAAATGAAACTAATCTATATTCTGACAGCTACTTTAGTGATAAGCTAATTCTCTGAGGTTAGGAGCATCTGGGTTGTCTCCTCTTCTGTCTACAGGGCCTGCCACACAACTCACCTACTGTTTTAATCCACATTGAATACACATTTTGTCACTTATGAAATGCATTCTGTTGTCTCATGAGAACTGAGTTAATGCTGTTTCTACAGTCCATAACCACATTTCAAGAATAAAATACCTTGACTAAGTGTAACCAAGGGTTATAGCCTGTTGGGCTGCTCTCAGTGACATTGTGAGTGAAATGCTGGAACACAATTCCTGTCTTTTCTAGGGAGTGCTTTCACAAGGCAGTCTTGGCTTTTGTGGGAATGTGTATAGTTCAACAGTGGGGCATGATATTAAAAAGTGGGTTTATGGTTTTTACATTAGGATCTCTCTCTGTCCTAAAATTTAAGGACACATTTCTGCAGCTGTTCAGTCTTGAAGGATGCAAATCCATCTCTAGTTGCATTCTCCAAAGCTTATTTGCATCTATGTTTGACTTCTCACTGAGCACTGAGGAGGTTTTTGTTCTGCTTACCAGTTCTGCAAACTGTCAAGCATGCAGGGTTTAGATTACACAGCCCAAATATTTTTCAGGGAAAGATATTAATTGAAATTTAGAGAAAAAGAATTAATGAAAAAAATGATTGCCTGTACTGGAAAATATATGCAATATGAATTTCAGGGGTGTGAAGCATATACAGATTTGTTTGGTATTGGTGGTAGCTGAAGTTCCTCAGCAGCTCTAAAAATGAAGCAAAAGAACAGTTACCATGGAAATGTTATTTTTGTAAGTGCTAACTTAGGTGGAAGACAGGTCAAGATAAAATGTTTTGGAAAAAAAAAAGAAAGGTAAGTTTTCCTTCATAGAATATTTTTAAATCAACTTTGGCTCTAAATTAAAACTTTTCTGCAATTTGAGTTGAAAATAACCCACTTTTGCATTAATCACAATAATTCTATGCATTGTTCAGGTAGTTTTCAGGCTGATCTGGAGGCACACCTATTTTACAAGCAAATGGTACGTAGTAGTTTCTTAATTGAAGACATTACAAAATGAACTAGAAAGGAAAGATGGAAGTAATTTTAATTGAAAATATATTTACCACAAAGGATGGCCCTGAGCTGTGTTTCTAATTATTTGGTTTTTATATATACACAGATAAGATGTTAATATAAATCATGTAAAGGCTTCTATTTACAAGAAATTTTGTGAATGCCTTTTACAAATGTGTAAATTGCTTGAAGTGTAAATGGAGGAAAAAACCCTCAGTAATTAATTTACAAAGAATACTTATTTGACTCCTATTTTGTTAATTTTGAAATATTTACACACTCTGTATTTGTTAAGGGGAAAAAAAAAAAAAGATGAACAATATAAAATAATTATTTGGGAAGTGCCTCCATCAGGAATTGTGTTTTTCAGCCAATGAAAACAAACTGCAGAATTTAGGGGGAAGTGCACAGGAGGCCCCCAAAATCTCATTTGCTTCCTTTAACTGGCCTGAGTTGGGAGCAACACATGAGCATTTCAGATTAATTTATTGCCACCCAGGGTTAAATTACAGCCTGTGACAGGACTGGAGCTGCTTTGTCAGAGAGGGCCTGTAAATTACAAAGCTGCTGTCACTAACAGTGGGACCACTTCTAGGGTGGCCAACTTAGTATAAAGTCCCATTTCTCTTTGTATATTCAGAAGTTCAGTTACCTTTTTCATGTTTTGGGGCAAACTGGAAGTCTTTATATTGAGTAAATTCATTATAGCATCACAAAGTATGTGCACAGAGTTTCTTCAGTAGCTGGCCTTGAGTTTAGAGGGTGAATACCTCAAGCTGGGTGAGTTGATGCTCTTGCTAGTGTGGCTTATGGCAGAATTTGTGAATGAGCCACACGTTCCCTGCTGATCAACTGGAGTGAGAGTCAAATTGTAGGCGGCAGGAACCACCAAGAGGTTTGGGGTTGAATAGAAAGCAGCTCTTATGGTGAACATGAGATGGTGAAGGTACCAATGTCATATCTGTCCTGCAGGAAGGGAGAGCAAGCTGCAGTTTGCTGCACCCCCCGCCAGTTTTGTGATCGAATGTTCTTCCCAAAGTTACTTGCTAGTTTGTGACAGCTTGCTAGGGAACTAGCACATTATGGATTGCAGAAATCTTGAAGGTGATAGGAACTACAAAACTGTCAACAGAGATTAATATGCAAAACAACAGAGGGACCCAGGAGAATCAAGCAGTACAGAAGATTCCCCATTTCCATGAATTCAGCTTTTGCTCTTTGAGCAACCTGCTTCTGCTGCCAGCCAAGTTTCTAGAGCTTGTTGGCAGCTCAGCATGCATTAGACAGGCATTGGCTTCTGCCAGGAGATGAATCCCACATGTTGCAAGGAGAAGGAAGACAAAGAAGCATCTTGTTTTATAGACATCGTGGGGTGTTCTTCATCCACAATGAAGAGCTAAAACTTTAGCCTCTATTTCTTATGCTACCAACTTGGGAATGCATGCACAGGTATAATCAGATGAAGAAAATACAATTTCAGCAGGAGAACCTATCTGGGCAGACACTCTGGAAACCTGTAGTCCCATTAATAAAGTTTCATTGCTCAAACATTCCTTCAAATTTGTATTTGTGAAAGGAAGTCACACCTCCTTTCCAGCTGACCTACAAATCTGTTACTTCTTTTCTTTCTCTTCTATTTTCATTAGGCTTTTTTGGTGGTTGTTTCAGTGTTGCTTTGTCACATGTAGAAAAAGACAGTTGAATGATATTTTACAGTGCATCTACCCATCAGCTCTCTTTTTGCTTGTAAAGGGAAGTAAACATGACACAAAAGGGATTCTGGTTGCATTTTAAAGAGCTAAGGCTTTGTGGGATTCTGAAACTCAGATGCAGCCTACATAATGTGTTGGGGAGGTTGCAGAAATAAATGTTCTCTCTCATTAAAGATGTAACCTGTTGGGGAGATTATTTTCTTTTCTTAAGCAAAAGCCCCATATCCAAGGAATATATAGGGAGATAACTTTTCTTAAATCTTTTAACTTGACAAACAAGATGAATTGGCTGTTATTGCATAGCAACAAAAGAGGTTTTCCCATAATAAAGGCCATTTGTATGACACAAAATATTTAAAAGGTGCTTCAGTAAAGTAAGTGAGGGTACCATTCCAGACCTGGGTGTTTTAGTGAAAGACACAAGAAACAAACTGGTAGAAAGCCCAGGGGCAGGGGCAGCACCAGTTAGCAAGGCAGGAGAGTGTGTTCCTGGCTAATCCTGCTCTGGGGGGAGTCATTCCTGGGCAGGCAGGTGCACACTTGCTTGGTGCTGCTGGTACTCAGGATTTCTGCTGCTGTTCTTGCCACTCCACCCTTCCTAGGTTCTACTGTATAGACTTTAAGTAGGGGTGTGGTGGAGAACATAGTTAGAACAAGGCATTGCCTGGGATGCAGATGGCAGCTTTATATGAGCAGCCCATTTCAGGGAGGAGGAGGAGGAGAAGAGCTGATGAAGCTGTTTAAGAAAAACAGGATTCTTATTTTAAGCTCTAAATGTATAAAGTGATAGATTTGGGATGAAGGGGCTTGTTTAGAGGAATAAATAATAGGATTTAGAGAGTCTGAAACAGAGGCAAAGGTGAGTTTAGAGAAATCAATCTGTTGAAAAATGCAAACTCCCCAGGAATTTTTTTTTCTTTATCATTTTTATAATTCCTTATTTCAACTATATCTGTAAGGTTCATGCTATTTAGGGCTCCAAAAGTGCATGTATTCTCCCAAAACTGTAGCAGGAAGCGAACTCTGTAATGAAAGACTCTGAATGGTTCCCTGAAACAATGCTTCCTTTTCCACTGTTAGTCATTCTGTCATGTCTAAAATTAGTTCTGGCAGAGTCACAGTTTGTATTCTGTTATGGTGAGGGAGGCATTGTAAGTTTCAAGTGCTGTGGAATAAATAAGAATACATTAAATGATAAACAACACAAAGTAATGATTCTAATTAGTATTATTTTATAAAGTATTCTGTTTAATTACAGCTGGAGGGCAAGACTGTTTCACAGCCATAAATTTTAGGGGTCCCAGGGTTGTCTTGGCCCTCCAAGATATTAAAAAAATTGTTCTTTTGGCTGGGAAAATATTACCCCAGAATTTATGTGCTACTTCATCCTGTTAATAGGAATATTTTAAATCAAAACAGGGCAAAAAGGAAAAAAAAAAATCAAAATTCATTAAAAAAGGCTCAAGTGGGGCTACAGTTAGTTTTGCCATTTTTCTTCCTAGTTAATTGCCATATATATATAGACTTCTGCAAATCATTATGTAAACACTTTCTCTTGAAATTTTTCACTTTTTTGGGAAACTTAGCGACTCCTGCCATGAGTCTGTGAATTTCCACCATTCTTGCATTTCATGGCCCACTAACAGCAAAGATTGTCAATTAATAAAGAATCCTTATTTAAATTATTTACTTTTTATACCATGCATTTATACTTCCCTGTAAATAATTTTAGAGGAGTTTTACTGACCTAATTCTTTAATCTGTTACATTAATTATTCAGTGAACATCTAATCAAAAGCTACCACAACAAATCAAACCACAAACTTAAACACAAACTCAGTCATGTACAAACAATGGAAGCAATATCTGCAAAAACCTGGCATCACTCTGCAGGGTGCAGTTTTTAGAAATGCCCTACTGATTTCAGAAGCACAAGTTTCTGTGGAAGACTTAAGCATATGCAAGAGTAATAGCTTCAAAATATATTAAATATTTCAGTCTTACTGAAATGTAACAAAAATAACACTTTTGATGCAAGACTTGTTACCTAATCTTTTGGAAACTTGTCTTTCATTGTTTCTGTGTGATTTTTATGTAGGTCTGGAGCCAACAAGTTGTGAGAGGAAAATTAGATTCAGGGCACTATATCCCTATACTATAAAGTACAAGTAAATCAGGATGAGAATGAGATAACTTTCTGCAGAGTCATTTACAATATTTCTGAGAAAGACACCAACATTTAATATATAAAATAATATTTAATATTGACCCAAGCAATCGACTCTAAGGTAGAAATTTACTCCAAGTCCAGACAAGACCTTGAGATTCAAATTACCTGAAAAATCAAACTTTGCAGGTGTGAAGTGGGGGAATCACCAGTAAGTCAAATAAATTAGGGGTTTTTATTCCTCTATGATTTCCAATGCATTACTGCAGTGTTTCAGTACTTTTTATTACTTTATTAGTTTTCAGAGGTTTCCAACAACCTGCACTGGATTTTCCTTTGGAGTATTATGATGTAGCACTTCTGAATATATAGAGATAAGCTAAGCTTGGGATATTTAAGAAGGAAATTGTGTAACATTAGAAAAAAATACAGAACTGCCTTTTCTCAGGCATCTTGTTTTCCCATTGTGTGGTACTTACTTGGCCCAGGAAATAGTAGGAAGTATGTAATTTAGGATGTTCATTCCAGTATATCAGGCACTGGCATATGAGAATCTTGAATGAGGAGTACCAAAAGCAATTTTCAAATGACTGCAGGATAAAATGCTGATAACAGAGCAGCTACACTGGACATTCTGTTCCCTCAAGTGGAGATTTCTTTCTCATTGTGTTTTGTTCCTGCAAGATCTATAAAAACTGTGCTGGCAAATCTGCAAACAAAGAATTACTGTAATCCAATCTGAACACAACAAAAAAACCCAATCTGGCTGTAAGAAAGCATTTCCTAAATCCTCTGAGGTTGAGCAAGATGTAATCCTTGTTATTTTTGTCAGATGACAACAAGCTGTTTTAAAATGCAATTGCAGTGAGATTGTGGCTGGCAAAGTTGGAATGAGTGCATTTGTTTTTGAATCCTTGCATAACAGAGTGAGGCACTGCTTTTAGGCAGTGATTGCTACAGGCACTGAGAATCTTCAGGTTTCTCTGGATTAGTGTTTCCTTCCACATCTTTTCCAGGCACATGTATGCCTTGATTTGTGTTAGCTGGTTTAATTCCATGGAACCTCTCTCCTTTTACCAGCCCAATATATAAAATAGAATTATCTGATTATAAAAGAAAACCCAGAATGTCTTGCTGTCATTGGCATCTGCAAAGCTGGAGAAATTTATGCACGAGTTATTATGAATGAATTCAAGGGAAGCATGTACATGTATAGAGAAGGGCATAAGCAAAGAGCTTGGAGCCTTGTGGCATATTTGTGATTTGCAAAAATGCTTTTAGCAAGGGTCATCAAAATTAAAATTATTCAATTCATGCTCAGACTAAGAGAGCAAGTCCAGGTCCTTTGCTATTCAGTGAGGATGCCATTCAGCCATTGCAAGGCAGACTATTGTTACTACTTGCAGAGCTGGGATGATTAAGACTCTTATCTAAAGTGACCAGGAAAGCACTTTCTGCAACACAGGCTTGATACCTGGTCTTGAATAGAGTACAAAGAGGAGACTGAACCTCATCTATTCCTTTATATATGAAAAATTCAAAACCAGAACATCTGTGGAGGAAGTACATACCCTTAGTTTTCACATAATCACTTTTTTTTTTTTTTTTTTTTTTTAAATATGCCTAAGAGTTTTTGTGTTTGATTTTGAAGTTGTTGGTTGGGGCTGGTTTGTTTGGTTTTGATATGGGTTTTGGGGGGTTGTTTTTATTTTGGGATTTTGTTTTGGTAGGGGTTTTTTGAGGGTTTTTTGTTTGTAGGGGTTTTTTTTTTGCTGTGTTGTTTTTTTTTTTTATGTGTGTGTGGGTTTTTTTTGGGTTTTTGGTGGGTTTTTTTTCTCTCTAACTGCCATCATTTAGCTTAGAGAAGAAGTCTTGGAGGGCTTTTTGCAAGTCTGTCTTTCCACAATCAGATTGCTTACAATGCCTCTCTGTTCTTCCACTCCAACCTCCTCATCTTCTGCCCTTCTCTTGAAATCTAAAAAGAACCCACTCCTATTTTGGGTTCATAGCTTTGTAATTCTCTACCCTGACCCCATCCTTTTTTAACTTCCTCCTTTTCTGTTAGGGATAAAAAAAAATCAAGACACAGTGTTTGGAAGGGAAGAGTGTAGTGATAAGTTGTGACTGAAATACAGACAAGATATTCTGTTATGTTATCTGCAGCTTTGTCATCACTGCCTAATGGGTATTACAGCAAACTAAGAAAGCCATTTATAGCTTCATGGAAGGAGACTGCAACACATTTGGTGTAAATGTGTATGGGTTAATGAAAGCTTAATTATAGCAAATGGAGAGAACATTTGCAGCCTTTGCTGGAGGAAATGAATTAGAAATGACCAACTCAAGGAGGCTATAAAGAAAACAATCAATAGTATTAAAGTGAATAAAATGGCTAATTCAGGTTCTTAAAAGAGCAAAAAAGGAAAAAGAGTTATGTTAGTGTTGGAAATTACATACTAGTCAGATGATAAATTCTATTTTCAAATTTTATAATGGACAAGATCGAAGAGTCCTCATTTAGTTTTCAATCTTTGACCTAAAGATTTCAGTTTAGCAGGTGTATCAGTGACCCATAGTGATCTAATTGAGGTGTTATTAGAATTACAGTACTGTAACATGGGGGGATAAATAATACAAGAAAAAGAACAATTACAGCAATTAACCATGGCATGCACCACCAAAAAAAAACCAAACAAAAAACCCAAAAAACACCCTGCAGCAACTTGGAATTCATTAAAGCAACAGAGGAATTACTGAGCTCTCAAAACTTGGTACTATACTCCTGCAGAGGAGAAGAATCCCTGATAGATTTAAGTGAAAGAGATCAAAAAGAATCTTTTGTGACCAAAGAGAAAGAGGCATGAAAGAATTAAAGGAAGGCATTGGGCAAGAATAAAGTTAAAATCTGTTGGAAATGTAATAATATGGTCTCAGACTCAAGTAATAACATGCAGATTCTGAAATGGAGGCCTCTTGATGCCATGGTAAGACTACATAAGCCAAATGTAATGCAAGATTGTGAATGAGTCTGACATTTCTGGTGACTTATGGTGCAGTGAAAGTAAATACTGTATGAAAAGAACTGAACCTTATGAGAATAATAATTATGCATAAAAGGAGAGAGGCTCCAGCTGAGGTTAGAAATCTCATAGAGAACCTGCAGATTGGGATTGTTTTGTTTCTCTCACAAGAGTTTGTGTCTAGTAAACACTGGAAAGTTTGTTATTTTCTTTTCAAGCACATCTTAAGAACAGCCGGACTGGTATCTGCAAATGATGAGGAAAGAGAAACAGAAAATAAAATTGCCCATATTACTTTGTCTGGAGACAAATCAGAATTAATTCAAGGGGTACAACCTCCTCCTCCTCCTCTATGGAATCAGGAAACTCCCATGTGGATGCCAGATATGATGACCTTAAGAGTGTTTCAAAAGGTCCCTCAGGGAGCTCTTCAGTGGATGGTTCTTGTACCTGTTTTAATCAAGTCTTAATAACTTTATGATTTAAAATTGCTTGTGTGCTAGTTGAGGCTATGTTGCACTTTTCCTCCTACCCTCCTGATGCTGTATTAGAATTTCACTAAACCAGCATAGCAGAAGTAAGGTTTAGAGAGCAGACCAGTGATAGGAGACTGTGAGGAAATGGAAAGTGTGCTCCAAAGTCATGTTAGGCATTCCAGACAAAACTACTGGTTTGGGACTAGGGCAAGGACAAAATAAAAATTAATATGGTAATAAGTTGTTCCAGTGAATTCACTATGTGTGCTGAATGCAGCTGGTTAATACCCTGTGGAAACACAGTAAGTGTGCTTTAGAAAGCAAGAAAATCATGATGCAGGATATATATTAAATAATGAGGAAGAGAGATGTGGACAGACACTCTTGTTTTAGGGATAGAGGTGGTAAAGACAGGGATCCAGACCTGTGTGTGTGACAGAAAGGGCAAAATGTGGAATACTCATTTGTAGGGGCTGGTCTACAAATTCCAATTTTCATTGCTGTTATTCCATTCTTTTAATACCAGGGCTCACACCCAATTTTTATACTCCCTGGGTACAAAGTGGGATCTAATCCTTCCACACATGTGTCTGTTTGGCCAGGCCCTTCATTTCTTTACCATCCAAAAAATAAAAGACATGCTTGGAGAAGTTTGTAAATAAAAGGAAGTGAGCTAGGCTTTAGTACATAAGAGTACCTAAAAAATACAGAGCTGCTACACAGAAACATAATTTCAGTGGAGCTACTCGAGTGTGCTAGAAGACCTGGTTTTATTTAAGTGATGTTATAGGTTGAGGTGTAAAACCAATAAGCTCTAATGTCTCTTCAAACAATGCTATTAAGGTCAGACTGCTCTAAGTTACATAAGAGTCTTTCCCTGATGATGTTTTTGCCCTTGTTTCCTCTATTACATTTTTGGCATCTCATCTCCCTGTGGGCCTTTTCTTAATTTTTCTCTTACTGAGATCATTTGGGTTGACAATTCTTTTATTATAAAACTCACAATTATGGGCTGTTTTTCTTAACTCTTCAGGTCTCAGAGAAATGGAATGACTTGAAAACCTTACTTTCTCTTAAAAAAAAAAACCCAAATAATTGAGATTTTAGTCTTGATGATTTCAAAGTTAGATTTCAAATTGTAAGGTAGAGACACAATAACTGTAGAAATCAATAAACCCATTTTTAAAGGTGTTAAAACTTTTTTTTGCCAGTAGCATGATAATTTGGGGGCTTATACATTTCAAGATAAGCAGTGTTATTTTCTTTAAATGTTTTACATATGGTAGGCCTTTGTGGAATAAATCTGCATATTTCCTTTGCAATAGGTCTCTGGGCAGGTGTGGTCTGCATGGATCCTCTCTGACATTTTGTGGATGCATCATATACCTGAATCTCTAAGAAACTGTACATGCAGATTTGATTTTCAGGGCAGAGTATCCAAAGAGAGATGGTGCAGTCATTCATATTTGCTTTTAGGAGAAGTTGTGTTCCAAATTTTGGGGTTGAAGTGATAATGAACATCTCTTGGCATCTGTTCCTTGCCAAGGAGCACTATTTTGTATTTGTAGTACTAATTTTTGTTACAACCTTGTGTAGTTATACTGTTCTTTCAACACTGGCCTCTAGGCCTTGGAAGGAAAGACTCCTTATGTGCATTTTGCTCAGAAAAAAATGTCTGTAACGTGCTTATTGAGGGAGTGTATGCTCACACCAGACTTCACTGGATTTGCTGACATTGTAGAGAGGTAAATCCCAGTTCATTAGTGTCACACAAACTTACCTTGATAAATAGTCAGGTGCAGTAACTCAGAAATAAAACTTTGCAGGGCTTAGGCTCATTTTGGCATAAGCTCCAGAAGTTGCTACCTGCTTGTGCAGTTTCTCTTGCTTGAAATCTGTAAGTCAGTGAAGTGGCATAATTTGGAAAGTTTTAAATAATATAGCAAACACATTTTCCACTCTTTTCCACTCTATTTTGAATAGCTGGTGTATCAAACTACAAGAAACTACAAAAAATACAAAATGTAATTTTTAGGTTACCATTTATAGCACAAATAAAGTTTATGATGACTCTCTGTGAAGTTCTTTTGCAGTTTAATTTAATTTCCCTGTCCTGGTTTGTGTTTATTTAATAGCAAGTGAATGCTGCTAATAGCTCTGGTTGATCACGTTGGTCTTGAATGCTTCATAATAATTTCTCCTTTGACTTTAGTCAAGTTTCTAATCAGCATCTCTTACAGTGTCTTGTACAACACTGCTAAAGTTTTATATGAATTTTTATTCAGCATAACAGCCAATCTCTCTGAAACTCACCCTTTAATGTTTATTGCAGCTCTTTAAAGAGATTAGATGTTTCCTGAAGGATCTGGGCCCAAATACTTGCCTGGTTTTAACTGTATTGATAGTTCAACTGCCTGATGCTTTGGTGACCTGTTATTTGCCACTGATCACATGCTGTTAACATAGACAAGGAGACTAATCTCCTGTATGTCACTGGGCTGCCTGAGAACACTGAAGTAATAATAGGTACAGAATTTTCAGCACAAAGTTCTGTGTAAGTCAATATAATTTCCTCTGTAGATGAAATAGTTGTGATGAGTGCACTGTCAGCTCAAAAATGATACCTCTTTTTATTTCCTGAAAAAGAAATACTGGCAGCTTGTATGCAGTGAATATGATGAGAAAATATGCAGTTCTAAAGAAAAGATTTGGAATTGCAAGGAATCCTAAAAATCCTTACATCTACCTCTCTTAAATGGATGTTGAGTGATACTTTGTATTATGATACTGTTGAGGAGGGTTTATAGCCACCTATTTGATTGTAAATTATATTCTCAAATATTCTTTAAAAATCTGAAATTGTTAGATGATTTACTGTTCTATGAAGTTTGTTGCAGTAGTTACAATATATTTTATATCACTCAGGAGATTTCCTTTAGAGAGAAGATCGTATTTCTTTGCTTTCCATTGGCACATATAAAAAATACAACAGAAGAAACTGCCTAGTCATAAAACACCAACTGTTCAAGATTGGCTCAGGGAAGAACCACAATAAATGTTAATTGATAGGGAAAAAACAGAGGAATTAACAATCTGCAATATTGTCCTGGAATACAGTAAGAAGCCAGCCTCTATAACTCAAATTTTGAATATCAAATACTTTAGTCCATTAGGAAATGATAGACCAGGAATTTATAATTTCTATTATTACAGAAATTGTTCTGCAAATAACAAGTGTTCTTGGAAAGGATAATTCTGAACACATAGGAAGAAATGATTCAAGGGTTCACTGGAAGTAAGATGGTCCATTTTGGCAGCCAGCACCTTGATTTGCCTTGAAATCATGTGCATCCCTTTAGTCTGGTTCTGAGCTCACTTGTGTCTCTTCTAATCCTGGTTTTGTGACTTTCAGCTGGCCCCAAGCAGACCAACCTGTCCTGCACCTGTGTCTGGAAATTCACATCAGATTTACCTGAGCTGGCCCTTCTCTTAGGAAGAGAACAAAGTGCCAATGTTTTACAAAAATCAATGTGTGTATGTGTGTAAATATGTAAAAATAAGCAAAAGGATATGTGTAAATATTTTATGCATTTATGCAGAATTTGATTCTGCAATGGGAAAATGAATTTTGGTAATGTAGGGACTAATGAGTGTCTTGAAAATGGTTGAGATTAAATTATGATACAACAAACAATCTAATAGTTTTAATTTTGTTCCAGGTAGAATGAAAACTGTAAGATATTTTATCTTGTGCTTTAGCACTGAAGTGAGTCACTAATACAGACTGGCATTTTTTAAAGGAGATGGTATTTGTGCTGCAAGAGGCTAAAAAACTAAATAGCCTTGGATTTGGCAGCAGGATAAGGTGCTATTTATTGGCTTTTCAAGAATTATAAAGATAGGAGGGAGCACTCATGAGATGTAGATTCTAACTATATTCTGAGTACTCTGTATCCATAATGTCTTTTAACACTGGAGGATTGAATTAATTTTTCTGATACCCTGTGGATTTCCAGTACCATATTCATACTTGTTTTAGTGTGTTTAATGTTCCTGACACATTTCCTCATTGTTTCATTGTTTGGTCATAGTACTGCTGCTTGTGGAGGTGATAACTGTTCACAGAAAAATGGGAGTCTGCTGTACCTTCTTGTGGCTGATGGTGTATGAGGGAAAGCAGACAGCACTGCCACTACATGCAAAAGCAGGACTTAAATTCCAAGCAATTAACTGACAACACAGGGGTAGAAAGCACCTAAGAGAATTGAGGAGTTGTGAAAGGGGGATGGTTTTTTTTTTTTCCCTCACCAGGAAATGTGTGAAAAATACTGTTGTAGGGTCAATCAGGAAAACAATTGCTGGTTGTAAAAATCTGTAGAATTAGAAATGCTGACTTCAATTTAGTTATAACTACATTCAAAGGCAATTTATTACAATTTCAAAAACTTTATAATCTTTGCACTCTCAAGGAGCTCTTGATTAGATAACTCAATGCCACTGAATTACTGAATCAATGAATAATATGCTATTCCACTTAACAGGGGAATGAAACACTAATTCAGTGCACTATAGGTAAAACAGAAACAGTGCTACAGTAATCTTCATAGCAATAAAGAGCACTTTAGCTGTGACATTCTGATGGAATAATTATTAGAGTTGAATGAATAATGGATTCCTCAGCTTATTGGGTGAATTGGAAAATGAAGGCAAATCTTGAGTGAACCAGAATACATTCTTTTTTATTAATTTATTTTTTTAAATTCAGGTCAGTTTGTAAATGAAGCCTATTGTTTCAAATAGCAAAGTCTAAAGATTTTAATTTAAAAAGTATTAAAATCAAATGTGTCAGTGTTGTGCCAAAGAAACTTTAATCAATCCTGGCTCTCACCTATTTTTTAAGACCATGAAAATTATTGCTCATTCCCCCAAATTATTTTTCATGCAAATTTAGATTTTCTTACAAATTACAAAAATTATTATCTCTTGGCTGTTCCTTGACTTTCAACTTCAGTTTTCACTACAATCTCAAGACACTGTGCAATGCAGCATTGTGTGCACTTAAATTTGGACTCTGTGAGAACCATATGCATAGGCTAATCTTTTGCTTCTCTGTTGTTTCATTATTTTCTGTCACATTGCATAAATAATTAAGAATGCAAGTAATTTTCTTCACACTTTTCCTTTCTTTCTCTGCATCCTCTGGAGCCCCATTTGTTGAAATACAATTAGCAGCTAGCTAATTTTGGCAGATATTTTTCATTTTGAATTGTAAATGATGGAAACCCAGGATTCAGGGAGCTGTTTTGCTTGCAAAACCCCTTAGCACAGGAGAGGTTGTAGAGCAGAATTTTACTGGCTGTTTTTTAAGAATAAGGCCAACAGAATATAAAGTGTGTCGAAAGTAGGACTGCCTGAGAATTTTGAGTGCTAAGGATTTATGAATTTTTAACCAAGAGACTGCATGCAATACAAGATATTCAGCAAATAAAAAGAAAAATTTTGTCCTTTTTCCTGTTCAAAGTTTTCTGTTGTAGGAGTACAACACAATATCCTCTGAGGGCATACTCTGAAGACATAACAAAGCAAGTGTCCCCTTAGACTTCATTATAGTGATACCCTTGTTTTAGCTGGCTTCTCAATTGTCTTCCAGATTCTGGTTGCTTCATGTAACACTTCCACTACCATACAGCAGCAGGACTGTGTGTTCAGTGCAGAAAGCAGGGTATGAATGTCCCCTTACACCAGCTGCCCCTGTGCTTCTGCTGTGGCACCTTTGTGTCTGTCCTGCCAGGGCTGCAGGAGGGCAGAGCTTGCTCTGAATGGCACCAAACTGCCAAGTACTGCTGCTTTTCACAGCTCCTGCCACAGACATACATGGCTCATGGTGCAGTCACAGATCTATTTTATCAACTTAATGCTTCTTCTTTATACACTGCAGTTACTTTTAATGTCTTGTTTGTATTGGGTTTGGTGTTTTCTTCAAACTGAATGAATTTTTGAGGATTTTTATCAGTTATGCTCAGATTGAAATTGGCAAGATTACAGAGTGATCAGAGTTTTACGAATAGGCTGTGCTGTGAGTTACTACAGAATAATAACAGCTTAATAGTTTGTTTTTTTAATATTCTTTATGAAGTATCACACTGTAACCAGCATGTGCATGCTTCTCTAGCTTCCTTGGTATTCACTGAAATATAATATGAGGATATACTTTGGGTACAATATTCTCAAGTACAGCCCCATCAACACCCCACTCCTTTGACACTATGACTGCTATGATGATAGAATTACATTTGAGCTCACCAGTGGAGAAAAAATTTCTGATATTCCTTTGCAAGGGGATGGTGAGCTGGAAAAGAACCCTTGAGAGAGGTAGCTGCTATTTGCCAGGAAACTAAAACAGTGATGTAAATAAGGTGGTAAAATCTGTGTGTCAGGTCTGCAAAATCTGCTATTATAAGAACTGCTCATTATGGCAACAATAATATTCTTGAATGTATGGCAATGGTGTAAAACTTGCTCTGCTATTGTTGTGTACTTAGTGTTTCATTACCACAGTAGTGTGGGATAGCACTACCAAGTGATTACATAGCAAAGTTAACACAGGCTTAATTTCTTTCATAAATTACCATGGAGAAGAGACACCTTTTATGCATAACTCTGAAAAATGTCCCTCTCCTAGTGTGAAATGAATGACATGTTTCAAGTGAAATAAGGCACTCCAAAGTTCTGACATTCAGATGGCATTAAAAAAGCAGAATTTTGTGATTTGAAAGACATCCTAGCCAATTCTAGTATGTGAATTCTAACTTGGAAATTATTTGTGTTAGCCATTGTTAGGAGCAGTTCTATATGTCTGGCCCTTCATATTTCTAGATCTGTAATTCTATTTTGGGGTTTAGGTTGCTGTAGCTGCTGCAGATTCTGTGACAGAAAATACAAGCTATTTCACAGATGAGTAGGAAGAAGCTTAATTGTGTATAGCATGAGTAAGTGTTTACTTACTTAAACAAACAATTGCCCAGAAAAAATAGATGCAAAGAACATTTTATTCACTTACTTAAATAAAGTGCTACAGAAAGGAATGAGAATTTTTCTATAATTATCAAGATTATTGCCAAATCTGAAACATTTAGTCTCACTGGCTGTTATGGTGTTCACCTGTGGCTCCTTTCTGTAGGAGACATCTGTGCTGTACTAAAAATATAGTGCCAAAAGTATTGCCTACAGGGCAAAATTACGATTATAGACAATGATATTAGTAAAATGGAAGTGAGCAGCTCTTTCAGTCACTTCTGGAAAGACAGGCTATCCTTTTTCAATTAAGTAATTCCCTTTGTTTTTAGTTTTCATTAGGTATAGATTTTGGAAATGTGATCTAGAATCTCGGTGTACAGCATCACAAGGGAACTTCTATCATTACTGATGCTCCCTATCTCTTCCATGCCCTGTGCCAAATCAAATCAGTCTGGAAGGTGAAGCCTTTGCAGAGCAAAACTGTGGAGCTGGGACATGCCCCATATTTTATACATAAGGGCTTAGCTGCAGCCCCACTAAGGGGCTCCAGCTGTGCCATGACCTGATACCCAGCATGGGACAGGAGTGCCTATAGAGGATCTGTTGGGGCTGCTTTTATCAGATTTTAACTGAATGCTTTCCTTTACCTTTTATTGCTTTTTGGATCCATGAATATTACACCAAAGATCTCCCCTTTTCTAGGATATCCCTCAATGTTTCCCTTTCCCTTTTTCTGTAGGTGAATGTGGTAGTGCCCAGCTCCAAAAATTTTCCAGTGTAGATTTATGTGGAATTTTACTTCTTTCCACCTGATACCTTTTCCAAGGAGAAGAGAATGTGCTCTGAGAACCTGCAGATGCAGGTCTTGTATGTCCTGGAGCCTGATGCAGCCTTGAAAACAAACAGGAAAGATTGGTGATGTTGAATACACATGAAAATTGATTCCACCCCAGTTTTCTTGGTAACTTGGGAAACCTCAAAGAAATTATTACAGATAAGGGAATCTGATCTCTACAATCTACTAGTAGCCAGCTAACTCAGACTGAATGGTTTTATGAAGCATCTGCTTCATTTTACCCTTTAGGTAGTCCTGTGTTGACTATTGTACTGAGTTTGAACACGGCTGAGAACTGAGGGTTAAATGCAATATTGCTGCATAAGTTTGCACAAGGATTCCTTAACATGCTGAAATTTTTCTCTGATGTGGTGCTGAACACAGGACATGAATCTCTATATAACTATATGTGTACAGCTTGCTGTTGAGCTTTATACCAATTCTCAAAAAACCAGCATGCAGACATAGTAACAATAGAGAACAGACCTTCTGTGAATGAAATACTTTTTACCTTTGGGAGATGTTGTAAAATTTAATCATTTGACAATTATGAAGTGCTTTATGTTCTTCAGATGAAATGTGCTATGTAAGTGTGAATTAGTATTATTGATGAGCTTAAGCCACAAGATTGAATGCAAATGAGAACTTTTCAAGATAATAAATACCCATTATTCATCCGGAAGGATGATAAAAAAATTAAATACCTTTCACAGAGGATAGCAAAAGTATGAAGTTTAGCTGTGAGCTGAATCAAGGAGAGTGGTTGACTCAGCCTAAGACTATTGTTACCATGACACAGATGTGGACCAAAAACTGTAATCTCCTGCACAAAGAGATAGAGAGCAGCACAGAAGCTGATGTCAAGGAGCACTCATGCCTGTGTTGCATCTTTCTTTACTGGTGGTCTCAGAGTCAAGCAGGTGTGTTGAAGGAAAGATGATAAAGTGGCAGCCTGCAGCAGTGGAACCCACTGCCTTATGTGAAAGTAGGATTCATCTGAATAAATACGAATGTATATCCCAAGTATGATATATACACATGTAAGGAAGTCACCCCAGGCAGCCCATGTCATCAGTGATGCAGTTCAGATGATCAGAAGTTAATGTCTGTGTTAAAATAAGTTGGAATTCAACCCTTGAATTGAGCACAAATGAGTTAGAATTGAACTTTTTTTATTGTTTAGATCCCAATCAGTAGAAGGGAGCCTGAGATGACCAGCTTAGATACAGATACCCACACAGCAGGCTCAAAAAAAAGTCCATGCACGTGTTTTGCTAAGAGCCTGTCTTTGGCTGCTCTTTATGAGAAGGTTGGTAGCTGTCCAAGATAACATAACACAAAACAACTATTCCCTTCCTCTTCTGTCTTGGCATCTTCTCCTCACAACCAAGATAACTGAATATGCAGCAAAATCAAGAAGTGCAATTCCAACTTTTTCTGCAGGAGCCTTATGCTTTTGTGCTGTGAAGTGCTCTGGATTCTGGCCTAAGTCAGTGGGGAAATTAAACAAATGCACTATTTAAAATGTGTTTGCAGTAAAGCTACAATCAGTCTAGTGCTGCTAAATTTGTGCAGCTTTACACTAGAGCTCAGCATCTTTCTGGACACAGGGATAGATGCACTCTATACCTGATCCAAGTGTAGTACAGGTGTAATGACCCAATGACCCACTTGTTCATTGCTCCTAATATAATAATCTGTGTTTCTAGGCATTTATCAGAAGCACAAAATCCATATTTAATGGAATAAAACTATTGCTAGAAACATTGATATTTACAAAGCCTTGATATAGTAAAGTCTGGAAGAATTGTTTCCTCTCATTTATTTAAAAAATAAAAGAGGTCCAATTCAAATACTGTACCTTGGTTTTACTAGAAAATTTCTGTGGTCTGGTGTGGGTTGCATCATGAAGTTACAGTGTTTACAGGAATTCATCTTCTGGCATGAGGCCTACATTTTGACAGTCTCAGGAGTATTACAAGCAGAACTAAAATGAACCAAGATCTCCAATGGCTCCAGGAGCACCACTTTAAACAGAAAGAAGTCCCTTTAATCTTATAATATTCTGTACAAGTAAGAAATGGTTGAAATGGGACTTCACTGTTGCTGCTGAGTTGGACTCCTTATCGAGGGTTCCAAATAGCAAAAAGCAAGTTGGTGCTATTGCACATGAAAATAGAATCATTCTGAACTGAGAAATTTTCCCCTCAAAGGAAAAAAACTAAAGCAAATAAAAGCCCCCTTATGAATGGAAACATTATGCAGCTATTCTTTAATAACTGTGTCTGTTTATGCAGGACTGTCTGAAGTGCATGAATCATACTCAAATCAGCTATGGCATCCAGGCTGCTTTCCTGTTTGAACCATCTTCTTGAAAGTGGGTTGTCTTTCAGCATGGAAATATTATCCTTTTTCCAAATACTTCCACTCTAAACCAGCAGCTGTTCTAAGCAAATGTCTTTCTGAATTCAGATGGGTGTCTGTTTATACACAAGACAGATTTGGCCCTCCATGAGAATGTTTCTTATCACCAGGTTTGAGTGAATGTACGAGATAATACTATGGTTCTCCATTCCCAGGGTGGAACTTGGGAAAAATTAGCCCTTTCCTGAACAGCCCTGGTTTATCACTCTAGCATTCAACATTTAGTTGATCCTAAACCTAGATGAAAGGAGGAGGACTCACAACATACTCATAAATCTCAGTGAGAGGCTTTAGCCAGGAACTTCTCTTCCCATGAGGGCTCTGCGCATTTTGGGATTGTTTAAGCTACTTGCATAGTACAAAAGAATTTTACCTTCTGAAAAAAATGGCAATCTGTTCTGCTTCCTTCAATATAGCACGATGTCTCTTGGCCTTGCTGGAGAAAAACAATCCCTTTTAATGCTTGCAAATCTTAAAAAAGTCCCCACTGAGTAAAAGTGAAAGTTGTTCTATCACTTTGTGTTGAAAATGCTTACTCATGTACACAAATTCAGTTGTCGTGAGAGTGAGAAGGGAGGAAAAAAATGTTCACACTAAAAACACTGTAGATTTATAAGTTTTTACAAGATTTTTATACCTTATCTTAATACCCATATAAATCACCTTGTGTAAAATCAAAAAGGGCAATAAGAAGTTGAGAAGCTAGCATTAAGAAGGTAGCATGTGAGGGTGACTGTTTTTATGGTTTTGAACAGATCACATGACAGAATTCATGTCATACTTGCCCCTTTGACCAGTAATAACTTTTCTTTCACATCTAAATGTTTATATTTGCTTTGGAAAACTGAACTGATCATTTAGAGTATTATTTTTCATTATAACATTCTTGTTGATGACATTGATAGGTTCTATTGCAAAAAGAAAAAGACTAGAATGAAAGAGATCTACTTATTCTCCTGCTCATAGAAGTTTTGTTTTGAGGTTAGAACAGTGTGGAAATGGTGTCATGTGTCAAAGATACTGTAAATTCCTTCTTTGGTGTTACAGAACTAATCTCTCATATTTTCCCCATCTGTTTTACTGTTTCAGGCCACCAAGTTTCCAAAACCAGAATTCATCTGATATGGTGGAGAGATGTTGATTTTAATCTCCTCTTTCACTGTTTAAGCAGCAGATTCTCTCCCAGTACATAGATCTTGAGGTTATGTGCATTTCTCTGTTCCTAGATAAGGAATTCTGTTAGTGTCTTACAGCAATGAGCACAAATGAGTTAGTGTTACAACTTTTACATAGATGTGTATCATAGATGCATTTATGTATGGAATCACTATAATAGGGATATTTATTTCTGAAATTAATTTTAATTGTGTGTATGCTGCAATGATCAGTTTACATGTCTGTCTCCTGCATCCCAGATATTTTTTTTTTTCTAGCTTCACAGAATGGTGTTCTAATCTAGTTGATATCAATGGGACTCAGACATACTGAAAATGCAGATGAGGGATAAGACATAATCAATCTCTTACAAAACAATTTCACTTTACTGGATTCTGAGTATTTTCCATATGAGAACTTTTAGCTAATGGCATTGCTAAGCATTTCCATTACAGGATTTTTCTTTATCTGTCATCAGAAAATTCAACCATCGTTAGGTACATAGGCTTTATTTCCTCCTTTCTTACTCTTACATAGTACCTACTTTTCCCTTTTAAATAAATTGGCATTCATCTGAAAAAAGTAAAGCATGCTATTCTCCTGTACCTACAATCTTCTCTGCTCTCTCTCTCAATGCTAAATTCACATTCAAGGTCAATTACCTTTAACTACTGTAGCTTCTGTTTTTGTCCTTCATTCCTAACTGTCTTTGGTCTCTGCAAATTGCAAATGCTTTCAGATACATTAGAGTTTAGTTGGGAAGAACAACTCTTCGTTGCTGCTGTTCTGTATTTCCCCTTTGGCCTCCATATTAGCTTTCAATTTTCCTCACTGCCATTTTGCAAGCAGTGTAAATGTTAACAACAGTATTGGAGATGACCTGGCTATGGCCCATATTAAAATAGGAGGAAACTGTGTGTGGGAAATGGATGTGAACCAGCTGCCAAACCAGGATGGAAGGATGCTGTGAGGGGGTGCTATCAGATAATAAGCAGCCAACAGTTTAAGGTGTATTGCCAGAGCCAACAGAGTTGCTGCAGCATGAAAAACACTTTTGAAAGACTGAAGTGTACTTTTGACCTCTGCCCTTCGCCAAAAGGCATTCCAATTCTCTCTTAATTATTAAGCAAGTGGCTTTATTTGGAAAAATTTAAAAGATTCATCTTTTTTGATAGACCCTTTACAGACTGGAGTCATATTCCTAGATGTACAGTATTGAATTATGTCAAAATCTCAGTGCAGTAAGCATGTCTGTGGTGTGTGACATTCTTGCCTCTTGTCTCTGCTAATTGTTTTTTCCCCTCCTATTTTCTAGGTCCATTTCACAAATAAAAGAAGGAAAAGGTGGGAAAGTTTGAAATTCGATGAAAAACCATTGGAGCCTGATATGTGGCCAGCAGTTTCATTTGAAGGCCACTCAATTATAAATTCAGCAGGTATTCACCATTGCAGGGCAAGTGCTAATGAACTCATTTGGTATTCATGAGAATGTCAATATCTATCTATTGGTACAAGTTTCATTGAAATTCAGATGCATACCTAGGAACATTCAAGAATTATATTAAACACTGCAAGCAGCCAACTCTTCATAACTTAATTAATAGTATACTTTTTAAAGACAGATTCTCATCTGTTGTAAATCATTAAAAGTCAATGAAGTTATATTGAAGATCTGCCCAATTTCTTGTATTAAGTTCTTGGCACATGTTAGGAAAAAAAAAGCTTCTATTACACACAGAATTAATTAGTACTTAAAGGGAAAAAGAACATAAGGTGATAGGGGAATTGGTGTTGCTGTGGCTTCTGGAGGTTGAAGTTCATTAAGAAACTGAAGCAGAGCTTGAATTACCACTCCATGTCTTTTATTTGTGAGGACAAAGTCCATGGAAATAGTAACAATGAGGAACTTACTTGATTCTTAGCTTTGCCATTGCAACACATTGCAAGCAGCAATTTCTTAACATTAAAATTTTTGGACTGCTGCATAACTTGTGGAAATTAAATCAGCAAAGCAGGTTGGAATATTTTCTCAATTGCTTAAGAAAGTTATTTGTGCTTATTTTCTATTAATAGCACTGATGCTATCCAATTTCTACTCAAGAATGAGATATTTAATATCATATGTTATGTTGTGCTCTGGCTCTCTCCAGCTTTAGCCACAGTTCATGACCAAGTAGTGTCATACCTTCTCTCAACTGGGTTTATCAGAATTGTTTTAGCTTAAGAGGCAGTCCTGATTGTCTTAAACTACCTTTAAAAACAAGCATAGACACTGCTCTAGTTCATGGTAAGAGTTCAATGAAAGATCAAAAAGCTGTAATGTTTACTATGGTGTCCTGACCTTGTGGCTGAACCAAGTCTGCTGTCGATTAAACTAAGCCAGGCATTTTAATTATTCTTCACTTATTTACACTGGCTTGGAGAGGGTAGATGTGCATTCTTCTGCAATTCTGGGAAGGTAAATTCCTCATAAAATCTAATGCTTTGCACACAGATATATGCCAAAAAAACTTAATGCATTTTCTAAAATCAGAAACCTGACAGTACAGGCAAATATCTGCACACTTGTCTGTCAGAATAATTCAGATTAAGAGGTGATTGTTGTTAAAATAAACTTGCTGCAGGTCTCTCAGGTCCTGTAGATCTGCTTCAGAGATTCCTTCCTTTTAACAGCAGCAGGGTGTGGCTTCTTCAAGAGAGATATACTTTGTGATCCAATGTGGATTGTAATCTGATTTGTCACTGTAGCATGGTACTCAGCCTTACTTAAACTATCTGTGTGCAAATCTTTCAGCAGATGTATTCAGGAGCTGTTTCTAAAAAGGCAAAGAATAATTCCAATTGGAGGGGTCCTCAGAAGGTCTCCAGTCTAAATTTTCCCACCAAGAAAGGCCAACTGTCAAACCAGACCAGATTGCTCTGGTAGTTCAGGTCATTCACTCTGGTCTTGAAATACACTAATAAAAATAATTTTAACTTTTTAAAACCTCATACCACATGTTTTTAGGCCAAGATTTTTGGAAACTACATAAGGAATTTGGATGTCTCATTGTCCATCAGTGGATTCTCAAATTCTTTTATAACACAATATCCAATTACTGAGTACCAAGTTTCCTACAGCAACCAAATGAAAAGTGAATCAATCCTTAAAATGAAAATTATTAGAGTGCTTTACAACTATCCAGTTTTAAGATTAACTAAATTCTAAACAGATTTTTTTTTTTTTTCTGTTTAAGAATGCAGCCTGGATTAATAGGACAATAAGTATTCTTGAACGACCCCATCTTGTGTCTTAAAATGCTGTATGCTATTTTAATAAATTAAAAGGTTTAGCAAAAAGAAGACAATGGGGCAAAATGTAAACTGCAGATCCTGCTGATTTTTTTTTAAGTTGTTCAATGTAACGTTTCTAGAATTCTGTTTCCTATATCATATTGAATACTAATGCATTGTTTAGACCATGAACTAGTTTTAGTGTATGAGCTTAGAGATTTTGTACTCTTGAAACCATAAGAGGAACACATTCTATCTGTAAATGGAGCTGTGGACATCTGTGCAATGCTGATGAGGTGATGTCAGTTGGATGAACTCATTCTAAATTCATTTTATGGTTGGCTTTGCATCTTCACTTTGGTAGATGTATGTCACATTTCTATGTGAGCTGGAAAAATGAAAGTCACTGGAGTCTTGGATTCAACTGTTTTTGCTTTGGAATTCTTCAAGCCTGATTTTTCATGTGATCAAAATAGGAGCTTTGAAAGTGAACATTAAATATTGAAGTGTTGTAGATTCCACTGCAAGTCCTGCAAATATGAAAATGTTTTCTTCTGGAGTCATGTTTCATTACTGGGGATGTTGGTTCTCTTATGATACAATATTTTTGTTACTGTTCCGCTAGAAAAACAGTTCTAAAACAAATAGCTTCAAATAACAAGAGAGATAATATGAAAGAACAAAAATCAAAAAATAGCTTTTCTTAATTTTCTATATTTTCCACTAAACGAGGTCAACACTAACTCAGCCTTTTGTTAGGAGAATTAGTGAGGAGAAGATGCCATTTGTTTGAAAGACACTTATAAAAGACATTCTTCTTGATTGAATTTATGTCAAAGTTTTGTTTGCTTTTGTTTGGAATATCCTACTTTTTTCCTTAGAATACACAATATAATTAATGCTCTCAAAGTTTTCCTATAAGTTGAAATTGCTTCAGTTTAGATCTGCAGAGCAAGTGGCTTCCTGTTCTGCAAATGCTTCCAGCATAATGCCATGTACACACATTCACTGCATAATCCATGGCAGAGTTCAAAGCTGCTGAAAGGAAAATCACTGGTGACGTATGGCTGAGTTTAATTTCATTTTCAGCCTTCTGCCCTACTGTAGTTTAATAGTTTACAGTCAATGAAAGTTGCTGTATAATATCTTACCAGCTGTTATTCCATCAAGTGCACAGTAACTTTTCAGTTTGTTTTTTTTTCTTTGCATCAGTTGATAATGTTAACCTGTGTCCATAAATCACTCACCTTTCCTTCCTTTGTTTCCTTAATGAGTTGGAGAACCACTCCTTGAGGGGGAACTAGAGAAGCATGAAATTTAGCTTTTCTGAACTGACTTTCATAGCACTGATGCAATAAAATAAGCATATATTAGCTTGGTAATTAATTTTCTGCATGCAGCAAAGAATGGAGAATTATCCTATTATCTGCTTGGTTTGAATAGGTCTATATACAGAACTAATGCATGCATTTATACAGATAAATTTTTAAATTAATTGTTCCAGACAGTACCTTTGAGGTACAGACAAAATAATAACGTATATATTTTAGGGATCAGCAGTTTGCTTGAGAAATAGGTGGTTTGTGACTTCTTGGAAATGACAAGGGAAGAATAGTCACTATGACTTTGGATACATCACCTTTTGCTGCTTTCTGAGGAAGGCCATGGCTCATGTACATGTTCTGCTAGCAAATGGCATTTTTTGCATGCAAGTTATGATTTTGCTAAGAGAGCATTTGCTTTTGAATCTTGCTTCATCTATACTGTAAAGTAAAACAGCAGCCTAAAATACAATTCCTAACATTCATCTTTCCTGCAAATAGGTGGAATAAGGTTTAGTACTGAGAAATGGGTATATTATTTTGACTTGGGAAGGAGGGAGATGAGTTTTTCACTCAAGTGTGGCTTTTTCTCCACAAACACTTGTCTCTGAACCATGGCTGTGCCTGACCCCAATCTGTCTTTATGAGAGAGATGCACTTTCCATCAGAGTCCAGGCATTTAAAACTTTGATTTTATGGTGCTAATGGGATAACAGACTATGCATATGCACATTGTCAGGGCAAAGCCTGCAGTGAACCAGAAGGGACACAACTGTCTCTGTTTAAGATGCAAAGAAGACTTCTCTATAAAAAAATAGTTTGTCAGAGTTTTTATAATCACTGCCAGAATCATTTGATTACATCCTGTAATAATCAGAATAAGTCCTCTCAAGTAGTTTTATCAACAAAATGTGACATGTTGTAGATTTTTAATTATTAATTCAAAGAAGGACACGTAACCATCTCTGATCGTGGTGGTTAAGGAAAGCTATCTAGCCTGACACTTTATTGCTTATAAGGACAGGTAACTTCAACTCTACTGTTGAATCACTGTGATGTGTCAGAAATAGACATGATATAAAGACAAATTTTGTTTCAGAGGAGAGAGAATTCTGTGTTTCATTTTCAGCATTTATATTAGTTTATTAATAATGAAATTACTGTGTCATAGTAATACTTCACAGATCTTACAGTGCCCTCACCAGAAACTTCAATGTGTATATTATAAAAGTTATTTGAAATAGGTCTGAAACGTGATCAGTAATTCAAACAGATTTAAACTTCACAATGGCTTCTAACCTTAGAACCTTCTTTTTAGTACAGAGGATATGAAGGTGGAATTAAGTTTAATTTAGAGTGCTATTAAAAAATCCATGATTCTAAGCCAGAGCTATTTCATAAGGAATGGAACACAGCTAGTAAGGTAAAATTAGGCAGATCTAAACAAACTGCAGAATATTTTTCTTGTATTTTCAGCATTAAATCTTAGATTGGTTCTCGGGTTCCACTGTCTGAATAAGAGATTAGTTTTCACACATTCATTTGCCATGACACATTTAAACCAGATTTAAAAATTAGTGCCTTTTATACTCTATGAAGTGAGGTAACCAATGGACTGCAGAACTCTTCAGCATATTAAATAAATAAACACTAGCCTTTCAGATACTTACATAGTTAGAAATTGCCAGTGTCTGTTCATTTTAATTCAGGTTTTGTTGACCTTTATGGGGCTTTTCTGTTTCTTTTATTTCTGCAGAAAGAGACATAAGGGCTATCATTTATGTTTAGCAGAGATAGATATTTACCAGGATGTTCAATGGGGGTATTTCACATGTATTCAGCTGAAATATTGAAATAAGTTACTCCTAATGAGTTGATGTCTCTTTGGGGTTCTGCCTGGAAAACATTTACCTAATGACTTAATTGTTAGAAAAATCTGGGAAGCTCATTACATCTTAAAGGAAAATGCCAAATGTTTCTGCAAAGAAATCCTAGATGTTGGAACATGCCCCAAAAGAAAATCAAGGCTTCCAATGTAGTCCCAGAGCTTAATGAGCATAGCCCAAATTTCAAATAGCAACTAAGTACCATGAATAAGAAATATAATCACGAATAATGCTGCTGAACAGTTTTGATTAATGCATATATAATAAAATTTACTCTATTTAAGAATAGATCCTGAACATTAGGGAGGTTAAATTCTGTAATTTGTGATTACATAGGTGTTAATGGTAGCATAGAACAGTACAATATATTGCATTAACTAATTTTGTATTTTATTAAAAGAAGTGCAAATCAGAGCGGGAGCAGTAATTTATGATGCAATGAGACAGCTGAAAAATTGTGATTATTATTCTGACTAGGAATGGGAAACTCTTTTTGTTAACTATTTCACTGGCTGTATCTATCTGCAATCTTCTTTCTGTATCTTTTCACCTCAGTTGCAAATGTGTGATCTTTCATTGAAGCCCTCCTAGAGAATGGAGCTGCAATGGGAGGGGGTTATGAACTTTAACCGAATAAAAAACAACCCCAGAAAAACCAAGCCCCAAAATCCAAACAAATTATGACCTAGCCTCTTTATAAATTGTGGCCATAATAAGGCCTGGCTGAACAAATTGTTTAACTGTTATGATGGTAGCCATGAAAACCTTGTTCTCCAAATTATTTCAGTGTATATAAGCCACTGCTTATTCATTCCTCTTTTCAGACCAACTTTTCCCTAAATCCATAAAACATTTTAATTTACTGAAGTTGCTTTACATACTGTAACTGATGTCAGTTCCTATCAGTTTCTACTATTGTGCCTACGAGTTTGCTGGTTTTTTTTTTTGAACTCACAGGAGATTTTTTTTTTTTTTTCATTTTGAAGGTTACATACCTATTGTGTTCAAGTGAAACTGTACCTTTAGGAGACCAAACTCATCTATGACCCCCGTTTTACCTAGACCAGGTGTTAATACTGATGTAGTTTAGGGGCCTCTTTTTTAAGTCAGGCTTTACCATTGTGTCTGCCCTGCTGTGTACTACAGAAAACCAGCAGCAATTCCTTATGATACGTAATTATCTTGGTTAAATTTTGTAACAGCTGGAAATTAGCTACAGAGAGATGTCAATATTTTATTTTCTGTTTATCTTGGATTTTTTTAAATATAACTATTAATCATTTCATGTTTGCATTTGTTTTGAAATTTTTTATAGATTCATATAAATAGCAAAACCTAAATTTTTTTAATAGATTTCTGGCATACAAAAATAGAGTATAATATGCTTGTATATAATGACACTTCCTCTCCATTGCCACTGCATGATCAAAAAGATTGTAATTCCACTTTGATTTCATCTAGTTTAATGCAGGCTTTGGATCTTCTGTCATAGTTTTCCTTTTTCTAGTAAAAAGACACATACCCAAGAGACTTGAACAGAGCAGTTTTACTTGGTTAGAGAATATCATAGCAGAGAATTCTCATGGGATATCATCTGGGGCCTTGAAACTCAGGTTGTCTTGGGAGAGTGCTTGCACTGAAAGTCAAAATAATTTCAAAGTATCTATGCTATGACAAGCTGCAGAAGATAATTTCTGTGATTCTCTTTTGAGTGTCAGAGGGTGGCTGGGTGCAGGAATACAAAACCTCTCTGAATTAGGATAGCTGAAAGCCTCTGTGCTTGCCCCCAAACTGATTGCTATTTCCTCTCTGTGCTGGAGACTGCACAAAGCAGCCAAGTGCTGGAAGCAGACCCACAATGGCTCTCAGCAGGTTTGCAAATGAGCAATGGGTAAGTTCTGGAGTGGTGGCTGAGAGGACACATCACAACTGAGTGAGTCAATGTCAATAATGCTCATTGTGGAAAGTTGTTTTTTTTTTTTTTTTTTTTTTTTTTTTCTTCTTTTGATTGGGATGGTGCATTTTCCCACTTCATCAGCTAAGAATTCATCACAGAGGCTGCTCTGCACCTAAGTAAACAGGATCAGGAAAATGACTGTGGTAGGCACTGGAAAGCCATTCTCAAAAATATGATTCCTAATTGTCTACTGTGACATAGGGAAAAATAGGTGGGTAGGTGCTACCATGAGAGGGTATTAATTATGTTTATCTTGTAAGATAGCAGGCAAGTTTATTTCTATTCACTGAAGAAATCAGACAAGCAGGCAATGTGCAATGATCTATATGGTTACCATTCTCTGCACTTATTGTTGCATTGATTAAAGATCACTGTAATTCTTTTGATATCAAGAATACTTTTATCCACACAAAACCATGCTGAAGAAAACAAGGCTAAAAGGATCTAAGGCTTCATTCTTAACTATCTTAACATAAGACACCAATGTGTCTACAAGTTTTTTAGACTTTATATTCTATGATATATAAGTTGTTTGTGTACATAATGCATATTTTGTTTGCATTTGTATTTGTTTCACAAGTCTGCTTTAATAAGCTTTCAAAGGAATTGCATTTATAAAGCATAACAGATTCAATTTTTTTAATCTTATATCAGAGTATCCATTCTGTCTGGCCTTAAGGTAAACCTTGCACATATGTGATGTCTTGATCTTCTCTTTAAGTGCAGCATTTTATAGGACAGGAAACTCTTTAAAATTAATTGAGAAGTGATAAGTCTGGGACTTGTGTCTCTATGAAGGAAAATCTAGGGGGGTCTGAATAGGGGCAACAGACCAGAGACTGGAGTAAATTCTCAATTTAGAAAGATCATGTAAATAAGAAAGGACCAATGTAATGAATATAAGCCTAACATAATATTCAGTGGCACTAATGTGCATAACTCTCCTCAGTCCTGCTAACTATTCAAGATAAAGAATTTAAATTATCAATTAATTCTGTTAGATCTTGCTCTGTCATGCTAGCCTAGAATAACAGCCATCTGAACAGAAAAACAAGTGAAAAGGACTTGGACTCTAAATTTAAAATAGAAATATTTTTCTCATGATTAACAGTATTGTATGGAAACCACCAGACATAGTGAAGGAAGGAAATTGAAACTGATCTGAGAACATTATCTGGAATGATCTTTTTGTAAATGCTGAGTCTTAAGGGAGTTGTCTTTAATTCCTACAACTATTTTTCTTCTGTCACCTTCATTCTCTCTTTCTGCCACTTGCCTTTTATCAACTTACTTTCCTTCCCTCTGGCTCTTCTTTGCACTACTTTATCCTTTTTCTTTTAGTATCTCTGCCTTTTTTTACCTTTGCCTGTTTCTTTCTTGAGCTTACTCTTCAATCTCCTCTTTCTTCTTTTTTTTTAATTTGTGTTCAGAAACTGTTCCCTAACCATAAATTCTTACTCCTACTTTAGTCATAACAACTGTATTCATTCCTAAATATAGGGGAAAAGGGGGAAATTTCAACAGTAAAAATTAAAATAAAATAAATATGTGTAATAGCATAAATAAAAATGGAAGCCAAGCAACTATGGTTTGGAAGGAGAGAAAAGTACCCAGTTTGCTTTTATCATCTTTACATATTGTTCCCCCAGAGGATTGGGATAGCTGCATATTCATGAGAATTGCAGCTGTCTGGGAACTAGGTGATCTGTGTGAGGAATCCACGTTCAGAGCTGCAACGCTTTGTGTTGGGAATACACTTAACCCTTGCTTGCTGTTCACAATTCTGTAGCTGAAGGAAACAGGCACAGCCCCACACACTTTGGGCCCCCATACCCACTGCTGCTTCTTTGTGCTTTCAGATCTGAAAATAGGGCAGATGTGACCCAGAAAACTGCAGGCACAGGATGCATTTTCCTGGGAGCACCCAGGACGCTGCTGGAGAGCTCAGTGCTTTTACTGAAGGAAGACCAACTAACCCACAAAGCATTAGAGAGGTGTTGACTCACAGAACTGGGCCTGGCTCACCCACTGAGTGTCACAGCAGACACAAAAATCCCTGCAAGCTCTCAAAAATACTCCCTCAAAAGAATAGGACTTTACAGCAGATGGACACTTACTATTCTGTGACTATCATTTTCAATCTGGTGCTGGGATTCTGCAAGTCACTCTTGCTCTATTGTCAAACCATAGCTCAGATAAATCCCCAGCCAATGGAAGAACTGATATATCATAAATGAGTCACTCATCAAAGAAATGCTAAAACTATAACAGATTATGGACAAATAAATGATTTCACTGTGTTTACAGGTTAGTTGTCATGGTTGTCATTCTGCTCCCCCTTGTTTTGACATTCTGCTTTTATTCCCTGCAATTTTAAAATTGCTTTTGGAAAAACGACAACCAGCCAAACACCATGACTATCTTAACCCCAAAAAGACTTTTCTGAAGAAGTAAATATAACTAGGTAGGAACTGAAATCATCACTAAATGGCAGTTTCTGTTCCCCTAGGTATCTTTGAGCTTTGCTTGTAAGAGAGCAGAAGAACTGGGATAATGAGATGAGACTCCTGTCTCTCCCACAGTAAGTATAGTGTCAAAAAGTGCTTCCAGAGCTGATCACTTTCCCTGCTGTTTGTCAATGCAGAAAAAAAAATCCAGTTTGTAGGGTCTGCAAGAAATGCATTTGTCCTGTCATTAAACTGGTACTAAGAAGTCCAGCTAAGACTAAATCTTAATATATCTATGCCTCCATCTATACAAATATATAGGCAGTAACCATCAAGGTCTTTCATCCAAGTAAACACACCTATCCAAACAGAATGTATTGACACTTTCTAGAATCAGTCATGATCCCTAATGAGTATTGTAGGTTGGTGTCTACAAAGTATTCCCCAATGTGCCTTCACTAGAAGAGACTGGGAAGGAATCCAGCCTGCTGCCAACGTGGCTTTCCTAGAATATTTTTTGGAGACAGTGGAATAAGTATAATTATTTACAGTCATAAAATCCAAGATTTTAATGCAACATCTCTTCACATAGAATGTACTGTAGTTTGGTTAGTCTGGAAATGCTGCACACTTACAATGAGCTTTAATTGAATTTACTTGATCTCTTTCACTGAAAAGAGCAAGAAAAGGAAAAATGTTCCTTGAAAATCCTGCTGCCTCTGGGCTTGAAGCAAGATATTCTGAAACGTTTGGGTAGTTAGTAAGCCTGAAGCAATTGGCTGGGAATTAGAGAATTTTTGAATTAGGAAATTAGTTCAGGCTTTGCTGGCAGCCATGATGAAGGGTCACAGGAAAGTCTTATGTCAGCCCTGAATCAATTCCATGAATGTCTTCTGCAGAGGTGCTTCAGTCCTGCTTTGAGCATCAGTGCAGTGGGATGATGTGTTTGCCTAAAAGCATCAGCATGATTCCTTAGAAGTGAGACCCTTTCTTGGTACTCAGCCACACAAAAGGAGCCTGAATATGTCTAAAAATGTATTTGCACACCCTTTAATCTGAGGAAAAACAGTAAAGAGCACCTAGTTCTACTGAAAATCAGATTCTGCTGTCAGTCATATAGCCAGTGGATCATGGAACTTTCAGCCTGTTCTTAACATTGTCTTCTGAATGCTCCTAAATTCCTTATTGAATTACTTATTTTTAGTGACTATGTGTCTAAAATGTCATTAAGATGAGAATTCTGTTTTTAGTTCAGATCAGTAAAGAACAGTTGTCTTTTTATGGCCAAACAACTGAAAGCATTATTCACATATTTTCAGATCTCCCACTCAAGACAGTGGAGAAATCTAACATTAAATAAACTATTAATCCAATACAATGTAAATTAAGATCATGTCTAGAGCAAAATGTGCTTAATATGTTAACCCCAAACTCCTTTCCATCCCTTTGGATTTCACAACCAGTTTTGAGTGCTGTAACTCAGAATATGCAATTTAATTGTTCTTGACCAGCAAAGAAATAGAAGAAGAAATTACTTTCACAATGCAATCTTCAATTAATGTTCAAGTCCATTGAGACTCATCATGAAAATTCTAGGTGTGTGCACATTGCATTAATCAACCCCCTTGTTTTTATTGAGGGTCCTGTATACAATAGCAGAGCTCTCCAGTTACAAAAATATTTTCAACTGAAACACAGTAGACATATTAATGAATGAGAAGGGAATGTGAAAAAAAAAATCTTATAGCTAGCTGAAATGTCTTGTCACTATTCAGCACTTGGAAAAAAGCAAGAAACTCAAAATGATCCTTGAAATAATATCATTGTAGGAAAAAAGTAAGATAAGTCAGTAAAATGTAATGTAGAAAATAGGTATTTATAGAAATTGCTCCCAAAATTTCAGAAAAATGCTCGTGAAACTTGGCAAATTATAGGTTTCTCTGAAAAATAAATAGAGTCTTCTTTAAACACTTCTTGGAAATATCTAATTGTGGGATTTAAAAATAATTTTGGCAATAAGCCTGCATGCTTTTCAGACCCAAATTGACTTGAGAAGTGCTGTTTACTAAAGTTTTCTTCAACTAAGCAACAATAGCAATTGCTGTTATGAAGCACCTGGTTGGTTGTGTGGAAGGAAAAACATGAAGAAAACACAGCCACGTTAGAGCACTTGGGAGTTACTCACACACTGGTACTGTGAGAGGATAATATCCCTCATTTCTTGTGATTTGTTTCCTTGGTTGAGATCCCCAGAAAATATCCATTAGAAGAATGGTAGGATACTTCAGTGTTAGTTTTTTAATGCCCTCTGTTCCAGTTACATACCTCACCTGGTGGAAAATTCAAGAACCACTATGAGATTTACAAAATGCAGCATTTGCCCATGCATTTCTGGTGCTTCAAACAGAGCCCTGTATCTCAGATTAATGACATTCTTTGAAGGATGCTGAAAACAGATTTCTCATTAACAAACTGGCTGAAGAAGAAAATAGTCCCACTGAACCCTGAAGACATGAAACTACTTTATTCTCATACAGTAAAGGTTTACTCTGATCTCCTGTCAGTAAAAGTCAGTGGACAAAAGACCTCGATTTCTTTCCTCTTTTATGAGAGCACATTTTTAACTGTGAGCAGCTGGTCATTAACTTATGGAAGTTTTACTTTTGTCATGTCTTGAGACCATCATAGTTTTCAGTAGATTATGTAATCCTCTGCACTATTTTTTTATCAATGAAAATCCAAATCCTGCCATCTGTGATTTTTAAAGAAATTTGTCAGAATCCATTTGAAGAGCACTCAAGGGTGTTTTCCATCAATAAAACAGCATAAGTTTTTAATTGGCATCAATATATATGAATCCTTCTGACATTTATTTAGGCAATCTATGATCATGACACAGAGGCCTAAAGTTTTCAGGTTATTAATTGGTTTGGAAAGCAACCTTTCACCTGAGTCCCAAATGCAAAACAGGAGCATTGATGTATAATAAAACAATACTTAGAATTAAGTGAATTTTTATTATACTAACATAATGGTTTAATTTTGAAAATTTTCTAATATTGCAAAAATTACTTGCTTAAACCTGTCTATCAGGTGATATTTGAAATTAAGCAGCTACTTCCTTCCCAGCTGTAATCTGTGAATGTCAGACTCAAGTTAGTGATGCCCAGTCCAAAACTAAATAATCATCTCTACCCCAGGGAGTAAAAAGAAAAAAAAAATGGGGACATCAGAGGGACATATACATGTTCAGGAAGCACAGAAAGGCACATGTGGTGATGTTGTTATGAAGGTCTCTGGTCTTGTCTCAAGCAGCCCATTTGTTGTCAATTCTTGTAGAAGTGTTGTGGAAGGAGAATTCTGAAGTGTTTGAGTGAAAGCTGTGAGCTAACTATGTGATCAGTTATAAAGAGTTTTTTCCTAGCCAGAGATACAGCCTGGAAGACATAGCAATACATTTATTTGAAAATTGAATGAACAGGTGCTGGATACTGCCCTTACCAGGTTCCTGTGATAAGAGCTTAATCTCCTGAACTAGAATAGGATGAGGATTGAAGTTCTGGACACGAAGACATGTAACTAATAGTTCTGTATGATGGAAAAAGCAATCTGGTAGAAGATTGCTAGCAGTTGGAATCAATTTACTAAGAAAAGTATTTATTTGCACCAAGATTCAGAACATCAGCTGATCAAATTACATTGACTGAGATGAAAGGCACGTACCTTGTGGTTATTGAGGTCCAGGCTAGTGAAAGAGTGGGTGAGCTGTAACTCTGTGTTTCACTGTCATTGTGTCAGTGCACCCCAGGTAATAAAGTGTAGCTCTAAAGGATTCACAGAAAATCAACTTGCCCTGCCACCTGCATGAGCAGTGAAATGATTTGGCAATATTTCTAGCCCAGCAACATTTTCTCTTCTTTTTGTCAGAATGTATTTGAGCATCAATTATCCCAAGTGTGTCTATTTATATAGTAAAAGAGAACTATACAACAGCATTAGCAGGATCCCCAAAAAGTCATGGGGAAATTCCTCAAAAACATCTGGAGCATTCTTAGAAGTAATTTATGAGTGCCAGGGTGGTATTTCTAAGATCTATTAGTGGTTTCCTAGAAAGTAGTGAAAAAAGGTCTGTAAGTAGAAGAGACATTCCCGGGAAGCAGGATTAGATTCCTAAAAGGAATTAGTAATATTTTCAGAAAATTCTAGAGGAAATTCCTAGGGAATAACAGGAGTATGAGTGCAAAACAACAGGAAGTGTTTGTAAAGAATATTAGGAAGCAGCTGGGAATTACCTAGGAGGCCTGCAAAATTCCTACTAACCATTTAGACAAAATTCCCAGAAATCAACAGGGAGGATTCAGGAAAGCACATAGAAAATTCTTATAGGACAATAGGAAAAGACTTGGAAAGCTTTGGGGAAGATTCCTGGATGAAAGTACTGAGAAAGTAATTTTAGAAAGAAGTGGGCATAAGAAAGCAATTGAAAAGTTCCTAGAAGGTACAGGAGATATTTCTGAAAGCCTGTAGTAAAAAGTTCCCAGAAAGCAGCAGGATCATTGCTAGAAATAATTCAAAAAGTTCCTAGGAAGGAATGACCAAATTTTCTGAAAAGCAGAGAGGGAACTGTTAGAAAGCATACACATAAATAAAACTCCTTGAAATATGTTACAGAATGCTTTTTTTTTTTTTTTTTTTTTTTTTAGAATAAAACCAATCTTTGGGAATGCCAGCTAAGGAAACAGGCACTGGCACTGTGTTTGATGCTGCTGTAGTTTCAACCATGACTTGAATGTGCAAATTCTTGCATTGAATGCATTTAAAAGAGGTGTTTAATGTTCTTGATGTCTGAGTAGTTATGTTGGCTGTTCCAGGAAAAAGAGATCGATGTTAAGAGGGAGTTCCTTTCAGAATTTGGGTCCTAGCTAATATAATACTTCTCTAGCTATAGAACATGCTGAGAAGAAAGAATTACCTTACCTGAGAGTTTGAAGACTCCCTGATGGCATCCTATTAGCTCTCAAATTATTGCTGCTTTTCATGAAGTTCAAAAACTGCAGTTCCCAGCAGATTGCTTTGACAGAGATCACTTTCTTTCACTGCACCTCGAAGACATGCTCAGACTCCATGTGGGCATTAGTTCTCTGCTAGCAACAATCTCTTACAAAAGCAGTAAACATTAGTGTATGTGAGATACTGGAAGCTGATACAGTTTATCTGCAATTTTCACACCAGTCTCCTCAGAATAAAGTCTAGGACTGGATCCTGCTTTGTATATGACTTTGCAAGGGTTAAGACAAAAATATTTCTCAGCAGCCTGGAGTAGCTTTGCATTGTTAAAATGTGATCTTTAAAGGAAGCCTGCAAACTGAGAAAATGAGCTCATGGGAGTGGTAAGAAATAGATGTTAAGAAGGTGTTGTTATAAGGGCTTTGTGTCTCTCTCACCTTAGATTATTCTTAGGTCATTCTAAACCCTCTCCCTGTGTTCTTTGGTGCTCTTGTATTGTTTGGGTACTTTCTGTGTCTGTGTGTCTCCCATTGCCACAGGAGGAGTTTCCACACCTGCCAGGAGTGATCCTTTTGTCTCTGGTTCCCTGTGCAATTTTCAGTGCCTCATGCATCATGAATCCACTGTTTGCCTCTTTGCCTGAGCTGATTCCAGCATGGCACACCCCTTAAGGTTTCCCACCTGCTTTTCTCTCTTTGTGGTGATCAGTGTCATTCTCTGCCTCTCACTGAACTGAGCTGAAGATGTCGACCATAGCCATGTTTTAATTGAAAAATACAACTCCTAAGGAATCATTAGTGGTGTAATTTTGTAGATTGCTGCATGCTGCCTGTCTCTCACAAACATCCAGTGAAGAAAGGCTATAGGAGTGTACCCTGCTGGTCTTTTAGAAATGGCCAAGCCCCCAGCAGTACAGAAATCATTTCAAGTCAAACAAAATAAATAAAAATAAAAATATAAGGGTGTTACAGTCACACAAAATCCTCACCAGGTTTTGTCAGTATATGAAAACCATAGCTGCAAATTGTGAAACCAAATTGGACAAGATAATTGCAGGCAGAAAGATTAAAATGGTAGTTCATTTGCTCTAGCATTTCATCTCTGCTGATGAATTGCAACAGCTCCTTCAGAGGCTGAAATTATGTGCTCATCCCTGTCCTCCAATGAAAAATATTTTTAATATCTACCAGGTAGATAACCTTAACGTTAACAGGTTATATTTTTCAAAACCTTCTAAAAATACTTTTGTATTTTCTATATTGTACATTTGAAGTAGTGAAAAATATATGTCTGTAAATAGTCATGGTAATTCTGACTATTAATAACTCTTGCTATTTTTTATGCATATATGAATATGCTCACTCTTTGACCAGTATAGAATTTCTTGTTGACTTTTTTTCACCAAAGGCTTGGATTTTAGATTTAAATACAAATGAAACAGAGTGTAAGAAAACAGAAGCTGAAAAACTTTTCAACTATTTCAGAGAGAGTTGAGGACTTTCTTTTCTTTAGTACTTTAGCTCTTATAAAGCCTTGCTTTTGGAATTTTTTAGTGTCTGCATTTTTCTTCTGAATTCCTACTAGCATTGATGTAAATAATTAGAAATTATTTACACTTAGATATATCTAAGTGGTGATGGCTAGGAAAGGAAATGACTGCAAGAAATAGAAGGCTAATTCTGCATTTTTTTCCTTGTCCTTTATGGTGTGAGTTTCTGTTTACTTTAACAGTGCTGGTGTGATGGGAGATGTGAGTGGAACCCATTAATGTAATTCAGTCCAAGTCAAAAGCATAATAGGATAGATCATGCAGGTATTTCTTAAGAAATAATATCAGAGATCGCAAACCTCTGAGCAAAGCAGAATTTTACTTGCACTTACATAGGCCAGCAAAGGACCTGTAAAAGAAAAGGATGAAATACAGAGCTAATTAAGTATAACTAGCCTATTGCATCCAGTTTTCAAAATGCAGTAGCTTCCCATATAACATAATATTTTTAAAAGGATCTGGTTCTGCCTTTGAGGGAGAGAGATTTGAGCTCAGTGAATGGGCTTTTTCACCCTTTCTTATTGCAGCCTGCCTTTCACTGTGTGCATTATTTGTAACCTTAGTTCTGAACTGAATCTCATTTAGTAACACTGGAACACAGGACAAATACAAATGATGGAAAGTTAGCTATATGAAAGTGCATTCCTAAAAGCATTAAAGAAAAAAATGCATCAGAAAAATCACCTTGAAGCTAGACCAGTAGTTAAAGAAGTCATTTCTTAAACTAGATGTCAGTACTCCCAGCATGACTTGGTCTCCAAATTGCAGTGCTTAAATTGCCAAAACTCCTCCTAAAGTCATTCCTAAAATGCTCTGTGCATGAGGGAAAAAAAAAAAAAAAAAAAGTCTGTATTGCAGTCTGTGGCACTGTGATTGACAAAACCACAAAATGATGGATAGAAATTATTCACAGAAAAACAGCATATTCCTGATGAGAAGAGCACAGTGTCATTCTCATGGAGTTTTATTTCCAATGGAAGCAATGATGAAAATTAAAGAGATCAGCATAACAAACTGTAAGGTGTCAGTAATTTCTGAAAGTGAGTGCTTGAAGTGGAATAGTCTACCCATATAATGGGTTTTAAACTGACCAACATCAGTTTCCTGCTAAGACATGCAAATAATTTCCCAGTTCCATGACTTGTACCTAAATGTATGGCTATCAATGGTTTTTGTAGTCTATTTTAAGGCTCTTTTGGAAACACTTTCAAACCCTGGAAAAGTTTGTTACACTTCCATGATTAGCAATGAAATGGGCACAATATGGTGGGTTTTTTTCTTGTTTGCACTGTTTGTTTTTAATTGCAAGGTGTCTTGAATCACAGGAAAGAATGAGATCTGAAACCTTGATCTCTTTCCTTGGGTGTCCTAGTGTCTGTTTCATCATCCCATTACCTCTTTGAACTTGGATAAATTGCTCTGCCCTTCTGCGTTTTGTTTTTTCCTCTCCTTTGTGTTCAGACCAGTGAGTTCATTGAAACTGAGACTGGCTCTGCAGCTTGGCTTTCTGGGCCAGGAAACTGACACTGCTGAAACAGCAGAAAGCAGGCTGGGGGACAGGTCTGTTTTCCATAAAATTATTGGCAGAACTGGTCAGATATAATCAGGAAAGAAGGTCTTTGATGTTAAAAGAAGAATTCATGTGTACAGGAGGGTAGCATTGTATTCCATAATGCTTTCATAAAGGGTTTTCTTTTTCCTTGCCCACACTGTTGTAAGGGCTTTTCAGTATTTTTTTTTAATCTCAAGTATTTTTTTATAAGTGTCTATCAAATATACACAGTTCTTTCTTTTACACAGTTTCACAGAAATCATGGACTTTACAAGCTCTGACTGGAGCTCTGGCTCTGTCTGTCAGTTCAGCATCTGTGCTGCTGCAAGAAGATTTCTAAAATAACATCCTTACCTGGGTTTTTTGCTGGTTTTTTTTTTTTTTTTTTTTTTTTTCTGGCACAGCTATATACTGAAAGAAAAAGAGCTTATAATCTGTAGTGCTTCTGTATCTGTTTCCAGAAGTCATCCATTACAGCACTGACTGCTGCTGAATAGAAGCTGAGGGTGTTAATTAATTAGTCTGCACACTGAGAGCTGTCTGTAATTGCAGTTTTCAGGAGCAGTGGTAAACATCAAGGTAGGAATACAGTCAAGACATGAAAAGAAAGAGTGAATAGAGGTTATATCAACGTTGATCCAAATAAACCAGGCTGCTTAGAAACAGGATAGCTTAATATGATTTTTCAAAACAGAACCAAAAAAAGCCAACAAAAATCCAATCCCAAATCAAGAAATTGTGGAATAAATAATGCTTCACTACTACGCTTTTTGAAGAGAATATTTGGTTGTCATTACCAAAGGTCTGAATTAGTTTCAGTGTTGTGTTGCCATGCCAACAGAAGACTCGTCAGCTTGTTTGCTCCTGCTGTCAGAATAATACATTTTTGAGTTTAGTCCTCTGAGTAAGCCAACTGTAGCCTGAGTGGAACACCACAGGCTTCTTTAAGAATTAAAAACAGTATCTTCAAATATATGCATATGGAATGATCAGAAGATAAAGATTAGCTCATAGGTAGAATAGGTTTTTTTTTGTTTAGTTTTTTAAAGTGTCTTCTTAATTATTAACAAAATGTGTGATTAATCAAATGACTTAAGGAAAAAATTATTTTTGTTTAATTTGGTATCACAGTGATGGATGTTAGCTAACAAATAGATTGGGAATTCTCTGAAGGTTTGACAACTGGCACTAAACCAAGATGTGATTAATTACTCAGTGCAAATGTTGATAAAGCCAAAATCTGCAGAGTTTTAGCACTTATGCAACAGTTATCTGAGTAGACTGAATGAGGAACCCTTGGCACAGCCTAGCAGATAATACCCAACATAAGCCAGTCCATCCAGTGATGCTCCCTGCTTCCCTGCTACAAAATTGTACAAGCTAGAGACATTAATATTAATCTGGTCCTTGACATTGATATAATACCCCTGGAATCTGGACATCAGCTCTTTTCCAACATTTATGATGGTTGCCACCAAGGTCCTTTTCTCATTTTCCTCACCATGAATAACTGATTTTAATGAGTTTTCGGATGACTCCATTCCACAATTTAGTTTATGCTCTTTACCTGATCAGGCTTTTACTCCTGCTTCCTTCAGGAACTTTTTAGATCCTGGATTTGATTGAAAACCATCATATTTCAGCAAGCCATTTACCTATACAAAAAATGTTAGCATGTTTTGTAGCTGCATCCTGTGTATAAATGAGGATGGGATCAAAATATAGCTTGATGTACATCTGTACAAGGAAGATGGAGGTATAACAGTCCCTGGATTTTCAAAACTATCTCTGCTGCAACAGGACAAGGGACAGAATCATGTCCTGAGGCAACAAGGTGAGGATGATGTGGGAATAAATACATGGCACTTGCTCACATGAGAGGTAGCTGACATCCTTGGTGAATACTGAACACAACAAACACTACTGTGTTACAGCTGCCTAGGGATGCAACTGAAACTGAACCTAATGTGTGCCTACATTGTGAATTAAGGACAGCAAAATTAGGGTAATTACATCTAAACTAACATTGCTGAAAGCACTCACAGATTTGCTTTGCTCCAGGTGTGTGTTTTTGCTCTCTCCCAGCCTTTTATGTGGCAAGTCCTGAGTGCACACCAGGTCTTTGCCCTGCATATGCTTGATTTTGATTTTAGAGGAAGAAAATCTAGAGCAAAGATTTGAAAAAGAACTGTGATGGGCCAGCAGAAGTCTGGAAGCCTGATGTGCCTTGTGGCACAGACTGGCAGCTCACTGCCAAAGGAATTTGGAAGCCTTCATTGACTTTTGGGCCAGGCTAAAGGTTCAAAAAAGATCTGTGTATTTCTGTGACTGTAAGGAACATCTAGAGTTTTCATAGAAGTGACAATATATCTTAGCATTGGGGTAAAGCCAGTGTCTTTGGAGATCAAAATAAGTTCTATGCTTATATACTGTGGAGTTTTTTTAAGGCCTATTCCCTTGTCATTATCCTAGGTACTATATGATGCTACCATTTTCAGAGATGGAATAATATATCCTGATCCAATATGACAATGCCTATATTTCCATTTGGTATTTGAATTGAGTAGGGGTATTATGATAAGAGCATCCAGAAGCAGGCTCCTAATAAATATAAATTATGTATTTTATTTGTTGTGTAATTTATTGTTCATTTGTGCCTTCTTCTTTGCATTATTTAGCCTTTCATGCTAATTTCTCTGACAGCTGGATTCATCAAAGGGATAACCAGGAGATATTTTTCATTTTAATAAATATAAATGGCAACCTGGTGCTTCCTTATCTGTTTTATGAAGCATACAGAATAGCTTTTGGAGTAATTACTAGGTGTTGTTTTAAAAAAGAACAGAAGGGGGTTAAAAAAAGGGAAAAGTAGCAATTTCATAAGTACTAGGTCAGAGAATTCAAATCTAGAGAAAGCTTATTAATTAATTGAAAATATCTCCTGTGCAAAATGGATTTTGAACAATTTGAGGTCCTGTTAAGTACAATGTGATTATGCATCTGAAAGGACTTTGATAGTATTCAGTTTTAATACAGCATATGCTTAATTCTGCTCAGTGAAGTCCCCCATAAAATTTTACATGGTTGAATCTGAACTATTGCAAAGCAAAATGTTAATGTGATTTCTGTGTGTCATTAGCAATTTTTTGGAGTTTTTTAGGTGTGTGTTAGCCCCTGGATATTGTGATGAGAACTTTCTGGCTTTTAGGCTAAAACTAGTAATGAGAAAACTGCTGTGTTCTATTGCTTTTGTAATCAAGCAAGGAGCACCAATTTTAGCTGAGGTGGGAGAGGAAACTCGTGTTAAAACTGCAGGGGAAACAATGCCCTATCTCTCTGAAAGAGAAGCAAGATGTTCTCACATGTCTGAGCCATTGAGAGAAATGAGAACAAATCAGATGACAGAAAAATCTGACAAAAAGCCCCAACTATTTAATGCTCAGAAGACTACATCAGGATGGTTAAATATTCATACCAGGACTTTATTTTGCATATATTTTATTTGTGTGGATAAATTTTATGCTGCTCTTAGAAAAGTTCTTTTTGATTCTTTGATGCTTTGTGGCACATTTAAATTTTTACAAGGAGCAAATGTTAGAGGGCCTGGCTCTAAGGCAGCAAACAGAATTCATGTGGTTGTTCAGTCTGCTGGACCTGGAGATGCAAAAACAGAGATGCAAAGTCATCAGGGTCTAGTTTTCCCCCAGCCATTCACTCAAGCCTTGGATCCATGTGCTCCCCATTGTGCTTGAGCTACACAGTAGCAGTTTTTAATGTAAAGGATGCACTTTTTACTGGTAGTTAATTTATTTTCCAGTTTTATGCAACTCTTCATCTATATATATTGAATACAAATGTATTTATATGCATTGAGTAAACTTTTTTTTGGAGTAGGGGAAATTGCACATACACTTTAAAATGTGTTTAAGTTTATTCTTGGAAGATTTTATGTTGCATTTATGCTTTGACCTGTGTCTAGAATTTATAACTTTTATTCATGGAAGTAAAAAATCTACAGTTGGATGTAGGAATAAAAAAAACAAGGTACAAGCAAAGAGGTTAATTTATAAATAACTACATAAATAGACAGGATCACTGTGCTATGTCATAGTAATATGAATATGCTAATTTCTTCAAGTTCCGGGGTACCTAGCTGAGCAGAAGTTAAGTACAATTACTTTAAAATTAATGCAACAAATGAATGAGTTTGGAATATTAAAGGAGATTGTATTTCCTGCTCTACATGTTTTAGTTTTAATTTGTTTCCTATTTAAAAATTAAAACCAAGGATTTAATTAATAAAATTGGTATTTGTTAATCAGGCTTAAATTCGGGATCTTAATTATTTCTGCAAGGAATTTAATGTATCCAGTTACTAGAAAACTGGCAAAGCAGGCAAAAAATGAATTTTCACTTTTAAAATGCTCTTTTAGTGTTTCACAGTTGGACCTTGTTAAAAGAGATTATATTGAAAGAAAAAGAGTAGATTTTAAATGTTAAAAGCAGTGTAACTTCGACACCTGTTTCCTGTTTTGAGAGCTTCCCTCCTACGTAATTTGTGCATCTCCATTCTCCACAGAACCACTGACCCAGTGCACATTTGGCAGGAAATGTGTGCACCATGTGTGGGACAAGTGGTGGGACTGTGTCTCTCAGAGTGTGGTGGCACAGCCAAAAGGATCCATTGCCCCAGAGGGCACAGCATGGGATCACTGGAGCCCAAAAGCAGCAGGGACACACCCTGCTGGAAGATGCCTTCCTCCTCTAGAGCAGGGTGCTGAGGGAAGGCACTCCTGGAAATGGCAAGTGAGGCCATTTTCACCTCTGTCACTTTGGAAACCCATCTCTACATCTTAGGAAATTTGACCTTTCTTAGAAAACAGCCTAAGAGAATTCCTTGGAATCCTTCAAGAAATTGGTGTGAGGTTGAGAGTGAGGGGGAAGCAACTTTGGGTGTTTTTTTAAATGACAAATAATTACTTGCATGAAATCTCCTCATCTAGATACATTTTTGTATGAGCTATTAGGGCTGTGTGACTTGGAGGTTTCCCATGAATGCCTCACAACTTCAGGATGGAGAGTGTTGAAACCTCTGATCTGTCCCCAAAAGCTCAGCCAAACTGAAACCATGAAGTGCCATTAATGGTCCATTAATGGTTTTTTAAATGCTATGCCAAGGTCACTGCTTTTCAGACAGTAGGAGGAAGCTATACATCTCTAAATACAGGGAGCTATTTCATGTGTTTCACTGTAACAATCAATCATGTGCTTGGAAATTCAGGCTCATGGAATCCTTTCTTTCAAGAGACTGGCCTAAAGCTTTTAGTGCCAAAACAGCAGCTGTTGAAGGCAGCTTTTTTTCTGACAACCTGTTTTGATTTTAGAGTGACATATGGGAGAAATGGGAGTGAGATGGTGATCTTGTTTCCCAAGGAGCCAGCTGTGTGCATGCTGCTGTGCTGGAGGTGCCACTGTGATGTATTTCCCCTCCATCAGAGGGCTTTACTGGACAAATTGTGAGGGGTGTTGAAAGTGATAAAAGGAATGCATCATTGCATATTTGCTTTACAAGCAAGATACATAAACAGACTGTTCTCTCTCAGCCACTACACAGAAGTACCCCCAGTGCCTTTGTAAAAATTGATCTGCCCTTTGAAGCCATGTGCAGTCTGAAATGATGGGATTTCAATCTTCAAAAAGGGGATTAAGGACCTGGCCTCCTGATAATGCTGACAGCCCTCTAACACCATTTTACTTGACTGTAACAACCAATACCAAGTTTTAATGCTGGTAACTAAACAGAGATGTAATAGTTTAAATCATCAACAAGGACACAGTGATTTAAAATGCATATGCATGTAGACATTTTAGAGCTGCATAATTCATAATTAGGTTTAATTTTCTATAGTGATAGAGAAAAGCCCATGGTGACTGAGCACCTATTGCACCAGGAGGAAAGAGCTAATTCTTTTAATGAAGAGTGGCTTAGAGACACTGAACTAAGGCTGAAGTAGTACAAAATCTGTGAAAAACTGAGTTACTTATCCAAAACTACACTGCAGCTCTATACAGAGTTTTCTCTCAGCACTGTTGTGTAGTCCTGCCCTTTCAAAAAGCTGAGGTCTGGAGCTGTAAAACGTGGGTATGTTCAGCAGGAAAGACACCAAGCACTGAAAAAACACAATAATAATAAATGCTGGAGTCTTTATTTTCTGGCAGCTTCTTGTAGCTTCCTGCTTTCACTTTGAGGATTTTCTTTTATCTGCTGGAATGAACAAAGAAAAGATATATTCATCAAAGATTCTTACACAATTCTCACGAAACAGAATCCAAATATCCCTCCTGTTATTTTGACTGATGTTATTTTAACTCTTGTTAAAGGCAAATATAAATTCTATTTTAAAAAGCTGCTGAATAAGGATAACTACAGTAACAAAGAGATCAGTGCAAACATTAAATATAAATTTCATTAAAATATGTATTTAAGAAATATTTTTGGTTATTCTTCTGAAGAGTTTAGCTTTAGATTTTTTTAATTTGGAAGGAGTATTAGTATTTTTTACAATAAAATCAAATACTGTTAACAGTCTTTAGGAAAAATGTGGGAAGAAATACCAATACAACAACATTTTAGTAACAGATGGACGGAACTTGAAATAATATGTCAAGCAAACTTCCTGTGCTTTTGTTAAACTAGAATCTTTCAAACATTTAAAGATTTTACATGCTTAAACCCAAAAATTTTCTTTGAGTAAAATTTAGTTTAGTATATTTTTAAAAATCAAGTCCTCCTTTGCCCACTTCTATTTTCTACTGCCTACAAAGCATGGTGGAAAAATAATTACAGTAGAGATTTGACATTGGGAAACATAATTAAAACTCAAGTAACTTGATTGTTCTTTAAGGAACAGAAAAATCAGTAGTAGGTAGGTATACATATAAAGATGTGTTTCTCTTCAGAAGCATATTGAGTTCAGAAGACATTTTCTTGCTCATAAGTGATAGAGTATTAATAATAAACATTCTGCTGAACAAGCCACAGGAGAAATGATAAAGATTTTGTAAAAATTTAAAAGCTGATCTTAATAAGAAATGTCCCCTGAGTGATATTTTATCTCTGAAACTGCTTTATCACAATGGAGGGCACTGGTGCTCTCCGAATTTCTCAAGAAGCTTTTTGAAGAGATCTGCAATCTCACTATTTTTCAATGACAGAAAAGGTGTTAGTTAGAAAAGATCAAGACAAAAAATTGTCCAATTGGCTTTGCAGATGTCATGTTCAGGATTAAGAAATACCAGGCAGCCCAGCATACTCGTCTTGAAGAAGGATGGTCCTATTTTCAAGGGTCATCTGCTTTCCATTCTTTGAATAACTAGGTCATTGTGACTTTCTTTAGGAAGTTATCTCACAGTCATAGCAGATCCCATTATCAGCAAGTTTACTGTGTTACTTAACTTACTTCCTCAGCCTTATTTCATTTTTCCTAGTTTCTCTTATCTGTGACAGGATATGTAGGGCTTGCAGCAGACAACAGTGCATCGAGAGATAAAATGATTTAAAGTATTGTGACTTTACCTTGTCAGCAAAACTGCTGCTATAGTTTCTTTAGATTTTTTTTCCTCACAATGAATGTAGTTTTATGTTTCTTCAGGATCCTGTAGTTTAAATCCTGATGAGGATCCTCAGGATATTAGTAGAGTTACTTCTCAGGATTATGGTAAAACTTCCTCCTTCCCCTGTCCTTAAGAGTATAATCAAAAATATAAAACCCATTATATACTGACAGACATCAGTAAGGGATTAAAAGAACTTTTTTTCTACACTCTTCTTCTGGGTCTTCAGAGAGAGACACACAGAGGTATGACCTTTGACAGTTTTACTGTTTGGACTTTCCTCATTTGTTCCCAGCTTTTGGGCAGAACATATTTTATTTACTGCAAAGTCTGCAAGGTCTGGGTCTGCAGGTAACCCCCAAGCAGCTTTGCAGCTGACTTGTCAAACAAAACCAATTGCAGTAATGTTGCAGTGAATGTGTAAACCAGAGTATCAAGCCAAATTAGAACCTAATTGATGACCTAATGATGAAAGTACCACTTCTCATTGACTGTTCCCTGAGGCCAGTTGTGTTAGGTGACTGAATTTCCACTGCTGCTTTTTTAAAGGACAGAGAGAAGAGCAACATTGCATCATGAGATGAAGCAATTGTGTAATAAATTCATACATTTGGATTATTTTAAATTTATAGAGATAAGACTTCTGAAGTGAAAGTGAGATGTTCTTGATTAGGTAATCACAAGGGGAAATCTTACCTAGCCCTATGTATATCACTGGGGAATAGGGGGCACAGAGAAATGGCAACTCCCAAGCTCAATTCTTTTTTAGTCTCTACTCAGCCATACTGCTCACAGAAACCAAGTCAAACTTAGGCAAACACACCCATCTTGTGTTTATGTGGCTTTGATGATGCAAATGTATGTGGCATTTTTTCCTGCTGTATTATCATAATACATGATATACAAAATATGTGCAAAAATAGGAAGATGAATAGTAATGTTTTCCTATTATCCAGCTTTTCTTGTGGAAATTTATGTCACATAAAAAAATAATAAAGTGAAATTTATAAGGAAATTTTACCCACAAGGCCATCAACATTTGCTTATTTTTTGCCTGCCAAAATGAACAATTTTGACACACATGCCTGTTCTGACTATAAGTATGGCCTTCATGTCATTTAGTGTTTACTTGTGCTCTGTATGGAGTCAAAACTTTTCTTGAGGAAGTTTTGGAACTCCTTCAGCACCCACCAAAAGTAAATCTGTGGAATAAGTTAGGGGTGCTCACTGCCTGCACATAATGCTGCAATATGATCTTAAACCACAGATATTTGTATCAGCTCTGTGAAACACTGCACTTTGACTATTAATTCCTTTAGTGACTGTTTACACAACTTGGTTTTCATGATTTTGCCAGTCTTATTACACTTAAAACAATGCTGCATGGTTAATTGCAGTGAATAGTTCATTATTACAATATTAGGGTTATTAAATTAGCCCTAAAGAGATTACACATGTTGATCACACTTAAGGATCGAGTATCTGTGAAGATCATTTGAAGAATCTAAATTTATTCCCCTTTGAAAATGTGAGTAACTTTCAAAGCTTTTAAGGAATTCTGTGACATAGGAAGTTGCTTTGATTGTTTCCCACAGGAGAAGTGGTGAATCATTGAATTCAGGGAGGTTACTTGATATTATGCTTAATTTGATTAAGCATGACAGAATTTCTAAACAAATTAGTGTTCAGCATGACAAAATTGGTGTTTTAGCTGAGACATGCACTAAGATGTCCAGATTATTGTGATAAATCACTGAAATAATACTGTGCATATATTTACAATTTTGGAAAAGACCCTGGCTGATAGAGCTGGAACATTGGAGCAAAATGTTTGCCATCAGTGCACATGTACTGAATTGCACTTGGCTCACTGTGTATAGGACTCTCACATGAATATCCCAGAATTTCAATGATGGTGAGTGGCTATTTGCTTTGGCAAAGAGAGCACTTTAATGAAAAGCACCAGAACAGTAAAAAAGAGCTCCTGATAAAAACTATCAGGAGAGTTATCCAATTGATTCAAGATGGAGCATACATTTAAAAGATGCTCAGAATAGGGCAACGTGTGCTTTGCATCAAGGTTTTGTTACAGATATAGGCACATTTCTCTCCTTAGAGTACAGATGAGACTTCTGAGGAAGCCAAAAAAACTCTGAAATTATTTTGAAAACCCAAGTGCTGTGTTAACAGTGAAAGAGGGAAAAAAATCTTCCCTAGAAATCATCTAAAATTCAAGACTATTTTGTTTTAGATGAAATGTGAAATGTATAGAAAGAACTCTTAAAACAAAATTATCTCTGAGATTTTCAACCACCTGAAAACAATCATTTTTATTCCTAAAACTGTACCTTTTGTGAGATTTGAAGCAAGCATTTAGAAAAAAAATTACCTTTAGTGCATAGACTATTTATTTAATAATCTTTAATTAACAAACTAATGAGCCTTACATTGTTTCATTGTAATTTACCTACACAACCAGTAAGTGGTTCCACCTCTTGGAAGACCTCCATCCATTTATTTCTCATATATTATTTGACAGATGACCCCATTTGATCCTAAGCCAATGCCAGGTGGAGCAGCAGGAGAGCTCCCAGCTGTTCCAGGGTGACTAACATGGTGGAAACTGGCAAAGAACAGCATGAGGATTGATTTGCACATTAAAGTGGGATAGGAAATGAATAAGTTATCTTCTTGCTATGACAGGGTAATCCCTTTCTTTTATTCTCCATTTCTGCTTGCTTTGGCAAAAGAAGAAAAACACCAATTTCTCACAGCAGTTTGAGTTAAATGCAAGCTGTGTGAACTTCCAACTCTCTATCCCCAGAGTCTGGACACTGTTACTACACTGCAGGGTAAAAAGAATGTTGATGTACAATGATGCTGTGTGCTGTTTTCATTTTAGGATTACATTTTAATGTAAAAAACTGGAAATTTGACAGCACAATGCAATTTTTTTTTTTTTTTTGCAATTCATTTTTATGTTAATCTCTTATCATCTAACTGGTATGCATATGCTGATTTTTTATTAGGGCACCAGTGCACTCTTTTAACATATAAGTTAGGGATTGGTGCCATCTCACAGGGAGGCATTTAAAGACATAGAGTCAAGTTTGCATCACACAGAAAACACAAAGCCAAATGCTACTCACACGTATTTGCATTAGTTAGTATTAGAGAAACTCCCCCTGCTTCTCTGAAATTCTTGCAGTAAGCAATATGAGGGAGCAGTGAGGAGTATTATCTGTATCCTCACAGCTGTGCAGCCTCACCAAATTCATACCCTATGGGACTGAATGGAACCTCCATGGATTACACTGGAAGGGACAGGATGGATGAATAACTGAGGCACTCCTCGACTCTATAAACAAGTAAAGACCAAGAAGGGGAAGGGAAGAATGAAATGAGTTCAGTGGTATCTCATAGCAAAGGACTCAACACTCTTCAGCATCCCCAGGGAAGGGGAAATCCAGTGCAACCGTCTCTAAGAAGAACCCTGAGGTTCCACACTCTTGTATGGTGTTCAGAAAGACCTGGACTGAAAGATTAGCAAATATCTTGATTTTTTGGAATGCTAATTTGTTTTGTATGTAAGCAAATTAAGGCTGACTTGGCATAACAAGAGCAAGATTACTTTTCCTTTTTTTCCCCATTCCATCCTCCATCATTGTAACCATTTTATTTCAACTTACATTACCTGTAGGATTCCAGAGTTTGTGCTGGAGGAAGGAAATGGTTGTAGATACAGATCTTCCAGTGTTAGGTTTTTACAGAACTGGAGAGACCTTATTTGGTGTTATGGCTTTTCTGTTTGTTAATCCTGTGTCCTGAAAAACGTTTATGGACTGGTATGTGCTCTGATGGTTTCATTATTGCCATTCTTAGACTCTTGCTTTTCCTGTAAGGGACTGGAGTGAATGTGTAAGACAGGATGGTGGGAGGTGAGAATTTCACACACATCCCACCCAATACCCAGCCCTGCCTGGGAGCTCTGCCACCACACAGCTCCAAACACCGCGTCTGTCATTCCTCCTTGGACGTGCGTCGCATGATTCAGAAATGGGTATTTATAGCCAGCTGCAGCTACTTCTAATTTTTGTCTGCAAATATTTACTATGTCCAACACCATTACAAAACAGAGATTTATAAAAGTTGTGTGTATTTGGGAGCATTACTGCTGTGGCACAATGTATGAGTGATGTATCTGCTGGGGTGGCCCTGCAGGTCAGGCTTCACATTACAATTGCCTTTAATCAAAATCTGTCTTATTCTCCACATGCACCAGAGAAGCAGTCAGAAAACTGAAATCCTGTGCAACCTCTGAAAACATGAAAAAATGTCTGAGAGATTCTGCTGGATTAAACTAGGAAAGGGGAAGCACACTGAGAAGAAAGCACTTTTGTAAATTTTAAGTGGCACCATCGTTTATACTTGCAGTGGTCAGTAGAATAAAACAAATATTTCTCTGTTGAGAAGGAGAGGAGGAAAGATATTTTAAGCAATTTATTCTGTTAAAATTCTTGCAATGATCTTTGAAGCCTTTATTTGCATTAATTCTGTGGGTTTATGAAGACTGTTATCATTCTCGAGTCTGGGACTGAGGACTGATCATAATGGTACTGGTTGGGAGGGGTGATTATTTTTCATATGTGACTGCTCCTATTCAATTAAGAATGCCAATGAGCTAACTCATTCAATATTGCTAACAAGCTAAAGCAATTTATTTACTAAATCATTTTTTAAATTTATTTTTTTTAGCTTTGGTAGCCAGAGGATTGAATTTTACTTGGTTTTCAGCTGGTAAATCCTTTCCTGTCAATTCTCAGCCATGCAGACTTACCTAACCCATTTCTTGGTTATTAAGAGATTCATAGAATCATAGCACTGAATACACATCCAGCTCAAAGACACACTTGTAGGGTCTCTTGCAGATTAGGGAATTCCTTCAGATTATGTCTCACAGCACAGAGATACTGGAGTCCAATAAGGAATGTGGACACTTGGTGGATTGGAGGGAGTTATGAAATTATTATCTCAGGCACTGGGAATAGCAACACAGGACTCAAAGACAGGAATATTCCTCCAAAAGCTACTGAGGCTGTTTTGTAGACCTAACCTGTAAATCCCAGACTCTTGCTTCATGTAGAGAAACAAGTGGTAGAAAAATACTTACAAAGCCAGGAATGCACTTTCATACAGGTAGTAATTGCTGCATGAACATGTACAGTAGGCAAGGAAAATGTGGGAAAAAGATCTGAAAACAGCCAAACTTCTTGTAGTATTAATCATAGAGTACAGTGTTGATTTTCAGTCTGCTCATTCATGAGGGAGGAATATACATTTTAGAAATGTCAGAGTACACCAATATTATTGCTTTTTAATGTAATAAATTCAAATCTAGACTAAATTAACAAAAATTGCCATTAGTGATGGCTATTCCCCAGTGTATATAAAATAAGTCATTTGGGGCCAGTTGTCCACATGTTGTTGTCATTTTGCCACAATGGCACCAACTGGCAGCACTGCTGGCAATCATATTAATTCAACCAGTAATTAGAGAGGCATGACAAGTGTATATCTTGTACTACCAGTGGTGTCTCTGCAATTGTACTGAGTCACATTTCTGTGGGCGGTGTGGGGAATCTTACATTCATCTCTGGCAGTGCTAAAACTACTCTGTTGTGTAAAATAATGTAGACATTACATAGTAGTGTATTTTTGTAAATGTAAAAATGCATTGCAAATAATGCATTTTTGACACTTTTTTTTTAGGAAATGTGGGAATTAAATGTAATAAGAGTATTTACAAAAAGTATTCTTGTTCTTCCTGAATACAAATTTCTGTAAAACATTCAAGATTGGGAAGAGGGCAATGTAAAGTGTGTGTAAACCTGTCAAAACCAGCAGATCCACTTACTTGAGTATCTGTAAAACAAATCCAAAATTTTTATCAAAAGAAATACTCTAGGAAATTTAGGCAAGCCTACAATACAATTTAATCTTGTTAGAAAAGTTATGGGTTAAGAATAGAGCTGGTCAGAAAAAAGGTGTTTCCCAGAAGATTTCAATATTTCATAAGATTCTTGTAAGTCTGCTAAGACATGGAATATATTTATCCTGTCTTTTGGAAGGTTGATGACGAGGTCCTCCTTTTTAAAAATTGTTCACCTGTCCACCTATTTGACTTACAGTATGATTCATCATTCTCTCTAATTTATATTACCCTGGGTTTGCACAGCTACTGTGAAATCCTCAGGAATTTTAAGACTGTCTACAAAATTTTCTTCTATTAAGGGATGTAAATTGCAAGGGAGACAGTAAATCCTTCCATGGGAGTTGGATGTATCTTTTATTATATAAATTATTTAGTTTTATTATATGAATTATTTAGTATTATTTGAATGACATGGATTATATTAAATCCCCCTCTATATTTTTACTTGTAGTCCACCATGAGGAATTGTGAGTTACTCTCAAGAATTAACTTAATTCTGTTTCTTTTGTAACTAAGAAAATTTAAAAGGCAAAAAAAAATTAGCTGAGTTAAATTTAATTCTTGAGAAAATGTTGCAGTCAGAAATACTTTATTGGAAATTAGTGTGGATTGCTTAGCATGAGCCACTGCTAAGCAATAAACCTAATATGGTTTGTGAAAATGTGTCCTAGCAGACACACCAAGTTACTCCTTCCTGTATTGTTTTAGGATGTTGGTGATAGTCTTATGTTTGGGTTTTCTTTCTGCTGTCTTCCAATGGTGTGTTGTAGCTTGCCTTCCTTGGAGGCCTTACAGTGGCCAAGTGTTGGTTTGTGACCTGTGGGGGCTGAATATACAGTGCAAATGTACTGTGAACCCTGCAGGAGCAGAGAGGGTAAAAGTTTTATGATTGCTGGGACCTGATCCAGCTGTCAAACAACTGCTCTCAATCAGCCATGTGTCCCCACAGCCCCTCCAGAGCTGGGCTGTGCTTAGCCAGGACCATGTGGAGGGACTGAGCCATGCACTAAATGCACAGGAAGAGGTGATGGGGCTTTAGGAACTGCAGGCTTTGGGAAGCCTTTCTGCTACAAAAATGTTTCTAACTGTAGGGTCAGACTTATTGCCTTCTGTCCTGTGTTTGAGAATTGTTTCCATTTGTATGTTTTGTACTGATTCAATTCTTCCTTGCCCTGCTTTATAAGGTAGGAGTGTGTCAGCACTGTATTTGAATGTTGTATTGTTGGTATCAATTGTTTTTAAGCTCATGAGAGATTGCAGAGGCAGTAAAGATATGAGCCTGCTGTGTCAGAGGTTTCTAGCAAATCTATTAGAGAGAGATACAGCTAATCAGCAGTACTGAAAGTCAGTCCTTATAGGTGAAACTTCTTGTATTCACAAATGCATAGTCTTAATCCATACACTGGGATTTACTTTATATATGTGTATAAATGAATGTATAAAATATATTTACTAAAAAAAAGTTTACAATTAGTTACTTCTTCCTTTTTTTGGTTTATTCTTTCTATATAGCCCTTAGTGTCTGATATAATTAGAGGTTTACATTGCTGTGAGTCCCAGATTGAAGTTAATAGTTCAATCCATCCTTTTCTACTTCATCTTATTACTTTAGAGACTAAAGGAGAAGTGGACTTTCTGGGGTGTTTCAGAGGATTGCTGTGAAGGGTGGTTGATCTTAGGGGTGTTCTGAGATAGAAGCAGTTGTCAGAAACCTGGGCCTCCTTACAGTGAAGGAGTTTATGGCTGGCTTGCTGTGCATTTCCTTTCATTAAATTCCTATTTAACTACAACAGCTACTGGAAGCATGACAGGAGAAATAATTCCACATAAAGGAACATTGGAGGTTTAATTGATAATAAAGTAATCCAGCTGAAAATTTGAACAAAAAGATGTGTTAGTAAAACCTATCTGTAAGGGTGGAATACGTAGGGATTTAGATCCTATGTGAGGGTAGCCCCCTTCAGCTATGTCCCCTTGTGCTATGCATTTCCACTAGAGTAATTTCCACATATGACAACTTGGGAGAAGGACACAAGGCAAAAAAAGGGCTACAAAGTTTGAAGCATGGAATTCCATAACTGCTTGGGAACACCATCTCTATGAATATCCTCTCATCCTTCTTCTTCTTCTTTGCCAAGCTCTACATGCTGAGCATAGCACCATGTTATATGGAATATCTCGAGTCAGCTGTTCCAGCTGTGTCCCCTCCCAGCTCCATGTGCACCCCCAGCCTCCTCAGTGTGGGGTGAGAAGCAGAAAGGCCTTGGCTCTGTGCAAGCACTGCTCAGCAATAACAAAAACATCTGTGTTATCACCACTGTGTTCAGCACAGATCCAAAGCACAGCCTTTAGCAGTTACTGTTAAGAAAATGATGTCTACCCTAGACAAAATCAGCACTCTCCAAATGGTGGAAATTACAGTATAACTGGTTCTCAGCTCTGCATTTTGCTGTGATCAAGTATTCTAAGCATGGCTTCTATGTATGCTGAGTATCAGCACTCAACGTTAAAAATTACCCTGGAGTGCAGCTAGAATTCATAGAAATCCCCATCCTTGTTGGTTTGGTTTGGCTATTGCCTGCAAATATTTACCAAACCAGACTACTATGGAAGCTCTAGCTATAGTAATGCTTGGCTAATGGCTCCTGATGGAGAACTGAGAGCCTTTCAAAGCCAAACACCTGTGAAGATGCATCAAGAAAGCATTTTCAGAAAAAAGAAGAGCAGCATTTTCAGAGATGAAGTTAGGTGGGTCTTTTCAGAAACAAGAAGGCAAAATTTAGATGCCTAAGGCTCACTAATTTATTTACTGGATTTAGGGGATGAAATCTCACCTTAAAACTGATAGAAATGCATAACTCTTTCAACTTTTCAGACAATGAGAATAAATTTTCAAATGTTTAGTAACTGAAATACCTGAAGTTCTTTCTTCTCCCTCAGTGGAAAATAGAGTAATTTTTCTTTTTCACCAGTAAAGTGCAGCAGAAGCAGTTCAGTAGCACTATATCCCATTGGGATATTAATGCAGGGAACCCAGCCATTAGGGAAATATAAAAGTGCTTGGCTGTATTGAACTACTGCACCCCACAGGATATGAAAAGAAAAAGTGAACTGGGAGAGAAATAAAGTTGTCTAGGCTGCCTAAGGAATCAGTGATTCTTTAGGAAGTAGAGGTGTCTCTAGTGGAAATAGGTTCTTTTTATGTTATTTTAGCTTTTGTGACACAGACGTGTTATATGAAAGATACCTTTCATTCTCATCAAATTGCCTTGATCTCTGAAGACAGCCTTTATTTCATTTAATTTGAGGCTTTGAAATTCCCCTTTACTTATTATCTATTAACCCACTCAAAATCTAGTGCTAAGTTAAATGCCTGCTATGAAGCAGGCACGTAACTCATATAGCAGTGCTAAATTCTGATAGCACATGTTGAACACAGATTAACTTAAAGTTCAAGGAGCTTGATTATATTTTATATTAGAAAAAAAAATTGTCTCTCTCCTTATACCTGCAAGCATTTAGTGGCATTTTGCTGTGCATTAAATACATCTTGTTTTCTTTTGTACAAGATACAGATATCATGTAGATAACGATTTTTCAATTGTTTCTAATTTCATTCTGGGAATTTAGCAGTGGCTAAAGATTGGACAGTACTGCAGCAGATTGAATATATTCACTGAAGTCTCATAGCTCACACTGTGTTGCTTTTCCATGTGTTTTTTCTACTGAAATTATCAAGTGGAAGGAGGCTCTGACCAAGGCCAGTCAAACCTGGTGCTGATAATTCAACTCATTTCTGGTACTGATGGTGATTCTGGTATCCCTAACACAGCATTATGATTTTCATATAGGGATTAGGTAGCAAGAGCAAACACATTTTTAATTTTTTTCTCTCACAATGATTTCCAAAAGAAGAGGAAGAAAAGAAAGGAGAATCAGCCCAAACTCACCCTACTTTTGTTGAAAATAGGATATGTCAATAGAATAATTTCTAAATGTATTTCCATGAATTTTCAAATGGCTTTTTAATCCCCAGAACTGTTTTCCAAATCAATGGAACAAACAAGGGAGGAATTAATATTAACCATGAAGCAGTTCAGGGAACATAGTTTTAAATACTGGTCTGTACAGGAGTAGCAAATATGACATAAAAATGAAGAGAAACATCCACAACAAAAATATTTATATTATTCCCTTCACCAAATCCCTTCCTTCTTTTCAACTCCTTGCTTTTCACAGCTAATATTTACTTAATGACAGATGTCTCTCATTTTCATAAAACAAAAGAAGCAGCATGAATTAAGGGAAGAGCTTAAGGGGACATTGTCTGAAGAGAGAAATAATTAGGCCAGTATATAAAGGAGCGAGGTAGTCCAACTAAAGCCTAAATTTATTGTGTGGTATTCAGTTCTTTTGGAGGGTGAAAACTGCAAACAAAGGAGGAAATTTTGTGCATTTATGTATATACACACACACATACACAGCTATAGTTTATCTACTATACTTAAGAAAGGACTCTGGCATACAAAAAATATTTAAGGCATGGGGATTTTAAAGATTCCTTCTGGGAAATATTTATAAGTGAAGTAAATTTGAAGCTTTCAAAGGAGTTCAAGACATTTTGGTGAATTAGATCAAACATTATGAAGAAGCTTTGCAACTTACTGAGGATATTATACAAGCATCTAGAAAAATGGAAGAGATATATTTATAGTAGTTGATAAACAACTTCAATTAAATTAGGTAATTAATTAAATTTTAGAAAGCATCTGGGATTAGGAATTAGGTTGAGGACCAATGAGGAACACACATGATGTCATCAGTGGAGAAGTGACTTTATAAGGAAACACTGTAGGTAGTTGGTGGCCCTGGGGGAAGGGCATGGTCCTCTAAACATTACTTTTTCAGCAAAAATGTAAAGCTTTCCTTGAAACCAATGGCCACATAACTGACTTTAGAATTTGGATCTACTGCTAATCACTTCTAACTTCCTCAGATAATTTTGTTCTTCTGCAGTGTAGTCCCCAGAGCAGCTTTAGGGACAGGCAGGAATCTTCTAATGCCTGCTAAGTGAATAACTGAGAGGTGTTTCTTGAGTCCTCATGAGTGAGAAGGATGAAGTTTGAGGTTTGCCCTCACTGTAAAGCCTTCCTATTCAGTAGGATAGGCACAAAGGTGGATAAACTGTAGAACAATTCTCAGTCACAGCCAGCAAAATATTGAAGATTAAAGTTTAATTCCTCATCTAAAAATTGCCATCAGCATGTCCATTGTATTCATGAGTTTTAAATGAAAGTGGCAAGAAAAGAAGATGAACCCTTTTTGGGGACTGTGGAGTAGATAAACAAACTTCTATATTACATATGCTTATGGTGCATTATTGTGTTCTGTAATTTACCTGCAGGAAGTTCCCAGTTATTGATTTAAACCTTATTCTGGGACAGCAGTTTGAATTGCTCTTAAACTCTATGTATTGTTTCCCTTCTAAAAATAAAGTGTTATTTTTAAAATAAGTTATCAAGCCTTTTGCTTAGATTTACTCTCATATTGATTAGTTATTGGTGTTCTTTAGTTAATCTAGCAAAAATGCCCCTAGCAGTATTTGTTGGATCTCATGCCTGTTTTTGAGTAATGTAGCTCTGTTATGTTAGGGTAGAAAAATGCAAAAAGTTCTCATTATGAAAATAAACCTTTTAAAAAATGTTTTATAGATCTTGTGCTGATTTTAAACATTTATATTAGATTAAGGTATCAGAATTTGAAGTCACTGAATATAAATGCTCAACTTTCAGAGGAAAAATAATAAATATCTGATTATAACCCATAGAAAACTGTCCTGGGAGATGGTAAAAGGGTGGATGAATCCACTCTGGGCAACATGAGAGGAATGTGCAGGTAGCATTGGGCTGGGCCCTCTTTGGGCCAGCCTGTGTTGTTCCTGACAGACAGTTTGTCACCCTTGCTGTCCCTCTGAAGTTTTCCAGAACTGCAAATGAAACAAGGCTTCACTTCACTGTTAACTTTCTTGCTTACTGTCTATTTTGGATCTTCCTTCATGTGTTTTAAACCTAAAGCTTGTTGTCTAATCCTAAATATAGAACAGGTGCTTCCATTCCTCTCTGCATCTCTTTCAGATGTTTTTAGGACTGTTAGACATTTTGTCTCCTTTCTTTAGACTAATCAGCACTAATGCATTTGGTCATTCATCATTATTGCCTCCCAAGCTGGATGTGTTATTCCAGCTGAGACTTTACCAAAGCTAAACAAATTATGCTCTCACGGAATTGAAATTCAGAACATATGGGAGGTGTTTCTTTCCTACAAACCATTTGCCCACACTCACTAAGAATGCAACAGACTTCAATGTGAGTAGAAATATGAAAGTTGATTTTTAGTGCAAAAGGAGTCTTAAAGCCTGTACTCCTAAAATAAAGAGCTGTGTGATGCTTCTGTATCAGAGCATAGTCTGGTACCATGAAAAGGTTCTGTACCAGGAAACCACAGACTTTAGTAAGCCTTGGGACACCAAACCTTTTCTCATGGTCTGGTAGGGACTTTTTTAAACTTCATATCCTGTGGTAGACTCAGAGCAATTTATCCCACATGAAACTGGGATAAATGCAGCAGCAAAATGCATTTTGTAGAAAAGTTTATGTTGTAAGAGAAGGAGCTGAACGGGCTCTATTCAAGTAAAAATTTCAAACTTTCTGCATCTGAATTTTTCCTTACCTTTGAAAATATTATCTTTTTCTTTCAGGAACCTGCTTTGTACTCTGAACTTACACAATACACCTATATTTAATATTAAGCTTAAAATAAATAAATAAATATATAAATATATATATATATATACTGCTGAAATAAAATCAGGAAAGTGTTTGGCTTTTAAGATTGGAATAGAATAGGGATCTGGTTTTCAGTGCATAGATCCCAATGAGGAGACAGGAAATAACTGTGTAATCAGAAGCAGAATCTTAGGATCATTTTTCTATGAAGCAGTCCTTTGGCTGAGGCCCAAACAAGCAAACTTATAGGGGTCTAAGTGTCCCATTAGGGATGAATGAAAATCTTTCACTACAATTATTTCTCTTGCCTCAAGTGAGGTAATTGGTATGTATCATAATGTTAATTTCCTCTGAACTGCATTTCAAGAACCAAAGCAAAGCAGGATATCTTCCTATCAAGGAGGTAATCTGTGCCATAACCAAAATTAAGCCCAGGTGTCCTGATACACAGTCCCAAAATCTGTCCCCTAAACTATTCTTCCCACAGAAGGTCCTTATTACAGACTGCACACCTATTTCTTTCTACCTCTCAGCTTTTCTGCTTTTCAGAATCATCAACTCCACTGAATTCTCTCACAGAGCTGTTCTGTCTTCTCCTAGGCAAAGCTGACATCTGTCTTACACTCACTTGTGTTTTGGAGATCAGAATTAGCTGCATTTTACTTTGTAAAAAACCTGAAGTATACTAAGTTGCCATGTTCTCAGCTTCACCATGGGCATTGCAGCTTTGTGTAAAAAAAATCTGTCTGGTGAATTTTGCGATCAGCTTGCCCAGGATGACTTGAAGAAAAGATTTTGGGAAAGGAAAATGTTCCCAGCACCCTCCAGCTGTCCCAGGGACTGTTCTCTTTGGAGCTCAGTTCAGCTGGATCTCTTCTCTTACTTCTCACTGGTCTAACAGAAGCTGTTGCCTTCTTTAATTTTTCCACAGCCATTTCCCACTAGCAGAAATTTCTCTGTTGCCTTTCTAGTCTCTGACACAACGTGGTCTAACGTCACAAGATAATTTTCTTTGGAAAACTGTGGCCTGTTGGTACAATGGATCCTGAATTGGAGAGTAGATTAAACATTACCATCAGTATCTCTGGCCTGCCTAAAAGTTCTTGGTGGTACCCCTTTGCTTGACTGTCTCTTGGTTCAAGCCTGCAGAGTACTGCCTGTTTTACACGTTGCATTTTAGTTGTTTTCTCCAGAAATTCTGTTCTTAGATCTCTTAATTTACTAGAACATAAAGCCAGCTTTACTGAAGCAGAATGTCTGGGATGTCATAGCCTGTCATAGGGACTCTGGATTTGGGGAAATGTGATTTTAACACTTCAGTGCTTAAATGTTTGCATTTTTAGGATATAAAAACACCATTAAAATGCCAGTCAAGGTTGGTGCTGTTTTTCACTGATTCAATACTTTATTTTTTGGGATATTTCAATGTATTTTCTTATTATGGAGAGGTTGTAACCTTTCATGACTCTATACTGTGACATCTGATTTGAGGGGTGCTGCTCTGTACCAGCCTCAGCAGTGTGCCCTAAAGTGGAATTAACCACATACATGATCTCTCTGTCAATATCAAAAGCAGTACCTGCTTAGTTATAGATATTAGTGTCTGTTAGTAAAATAGTGTGTTTTAAAAAATGCTGTTTCCATCCCATGCAGCCATTGGCACGTTTAATGACAGCATTATTCAGTGTTCCTTCCCATGCAGTTTTGTCTCCTGTCTGTGGTCTATACAGTGGGGAGCTTTGAAAGAGTCATCCTTTTCTTAACAAGCTCCTTAACCACTTTCTTTTTTAATGGAAGAACTTTTGGAAAAGTTTAGAAAGAAGATAAAGCAAGATTTGACCATGATAACTACCTTAATAAGTTGGATACTGGGTTTTTTTCTGATTGTTTTGGGGACTGGAGGAATTAGGTGTTTAAAAAAAAAAACAAACAACAAGCCTAAAAAACCTTTGTTTTTATCTTCCTGCAGAGCATGGAGATATTTGTTATTATTTCCAAAATGGAAATAGTATGGTGTTCAGGTCAGATTGTAACAGTAGTTTTCACTAAGTGTTTCAACACAGAAACACCTACTCAAATATTTATGGCTCTGATCCATCCATGATTTATTTATGTGCTCATCTTGCTTTTGTATGACTAACTTTGCATGATTCTGTGTTCAGAAAATACTATTGTTGATACAGGCAAGGCCTGTCCCCGTGTAGATTTAGCTGTTCATAGCCAAAATTTGTCTTTTCTGGTTCATCAAATGACATCTTCCTGGCTAGATGTGATTAAATCTGTATCAAAGGTATTTTCTAAGTACATGGATTGGTTTTCTTTTGTTTGGGGTTTTTGTTTTGGAGGGGCTGTGGTTTTTTATGTGGAAAAGTTAGAATATCATTTTATTTATAAAAGATTTCTCCTTGTTAGGTATTTTGTTTGTTTATTTATTTATTTATTTTATTTTTGAAGCTGAGTGTCAGTCATAGTTTTGACTTGCAAAATTGCCAAAGCGTGATACTTTACCTTATCAGAGTTTCAGAAATTCCATGTCCACATTTACAGAAAAGAGAGGTTAGGCCTATGTTGTGACATGGTTTGAAGTAGATTATGTGCATAGACAGTAAAGATGACAGTCTTTGAAAGCCTCAAGAGATGATAGAGATATATCTTTATATACATTCTGTACTAAATAAAAGATATTGTTTCTCTCTTTTTTTTCCCCCTACACATTTTTCTAAATACTTTGCTCTTAGAGGAGCTGAACTTCAGATCATAGACAGCACGAGCTTCAAAAGCCCCTATCTTAGTAGTTAGTTGGAGAATTTTGCTTTGTTTTCAGCAAGGAAACAAACTGTGATTAAATGTCTCTGTCACATAATGAGACATAGAAAAACCTTAAACTGATTCTTTTCCTATTTGTAACCAAGTTAATTTGTGAGTACATCCACTGACCTCATGCTAACATGGCTGGGTGCAAGAGAAGAGTCGGGGATACAATCAGGGATAGGGAACAAATATCTGCTGGAATGGTTTCAGAATGTGCCTGTTAACAAATAGCCATAGGAGTTTTATCCTGGGACCACCCCAAATTGCCTAGTTTCTCTTACAATGAAGAAAAATTCCTGCTTATCACCTGCTACCAAAAGTCCTAATGCCTGAACATTTTGTCATAGAGATATAGCTGTCAAAAAGTTAATTTAAGGTATTCCTGTTGTGGAGCCCACATTTACAGGCAGCTGTGTGTAACCACAGGGACATATAGGCTTACATAAATATTGATTTCTCCAGTGCACCTCATGTTTTATCCTCAGCAGTGCAAGCACAAAAACACCTACCCAAGAATCAGAGTTCTCCTGAGAAGGGAATTGGCTGCACTGAAGACATTTGTCACTTCTTTCTAGGTGGTTGGTGTATTCTGTAACATCTGTACATTCTTTATACTGGGTATGCAATACATAAAATAACAAGAAAAATGTCTTAGGGGTCAGTATGTAGAACTGATGAGCTAAAACATATCATCCAATTATGGGAAATTAAGCTGTTTGTAAAAATAGCCTGCAATGTAGCTGCCTATTTCTCCAGAATTCATTTCTAATGTTTTTCTTTAATTATATGGAATAAGTACCAATGCTGAACATCAGGCTGTTCTGGGTTTCTTTTGACAAAAGTTTTTTCTTTGTATATTAGTCTTCAGGTGAAGTTACAGCTTTTGGGAGTAATAAATTAAATGGAATGGACTGAGCAATTTGGTCCAGTTCTGTGTATTATTTTTATCTTGCATTTTAGGAAGGTTTATCAAACTGAGATATTCCAGTTAAAAAAAAAAAATATTAACATACGGACATCTTGAGTGGAAAATTTCCAGCTGGCACTATTTCATAAGGTTATTAGTTTGTTATCATGGATTGCCAAACTGTTTCTCATATTCATAACTGAGTTATTTAATTCCAGCTGCAAAACGGTAACCAGAAATTAAGAAGACTAAATGTTTTGCATGGATCCTGAAGTCCCTTTTACTGCCTATCCCCATCTCATTTTCTGTAGGTAACATTACTGTTCCTGCTGCCCTGGGAGAGAACATTAGACCTGTGATAACCTTCAGTGTGGCTGGGAAGGAAAGTGAAATGAGGTTACTTGCCAGCTTTGCTGTTGTTCATTTGCTACTGTCTGTGTTCCCTGTCAAATCCTCTGTGTCATGAAGATATTTGTCCAGGATGTGATTTTCTAAAAGAGTAACCAAGTCTTTGCTCTCTTCAGTAGCTTGTAATTTATCATTGTCAAAAATATGCAAGCGTTTCTCTTTGTTAGATAGATGAGAACAGAATATAAATGCAAGTGTGTGAGTGACACTTGGAGCACTGATGCCTAGGGTGGCAATCAATCACAAAGGGCTCAGCAAAGCAAGGTTACTGAAGTGATGTACTGCAAACAAGCAGCATTGCAGTGGGTCTGGGTAGCTGGGGCTTTTATTGGTGGCATTACTGGGATGCTCAGTTATTGCCTCCCTTACATGCTCCATGATTGGAACGATTCTGGGAATGTGCCTTGGTTTTACAGGCACATGTACAGCTCAGGACCTGAAAGAGATTTATGACTGATAGTACAAGTTAAGTTCTGAAATGGATGAAATTTAAGAAAAAGGAATTGGAAAACATTCCTGAAGTAGTAGCAGACTGCTTTCAAGGATGACTCTAAGGGAATTACTTTCCCACTAGCTGTAAAATGGGAGAAGACTAGAGAAGATTTTTTTTTCCAAAGGCTTTTAATTTTTCTTGTTCTGAATGCTTATATGTAAAGGCAAAGACATGCAACTCATCCTCTAAATACCACTGGGTCACTGTGGCTTCATGAAGGAATGAAATTGGAAGATACAAAAGAGGTATATATTAAGTTGGTCACTTTTCAGTCCAAAATTTTCCCCTCTTGATAACTGGGAGGGGGGTGAGCTCTGTCCTGATTGCAGGGTGGCCAGACCAGCTGATATGTGGCTGCACTGCTTTATAGGAATGGAGAGCACCACCATGTGCTTGCAGGAAGGTCCCTGGAACTAAACCAGTCAATTTCTGTGTAAACATGAGGGATTTATCTTGCACCCTAGTTATGGATGGTAGGAGATTGTGCTGAGTGCAAAGGAGCACAAACCAGGCGCTTGAGTGCATAAGAGCTGTGCCCTAAAGGGAGCAAAGGATTTCCACATCTTAAGCAGAAGGCTTGTGATGTACAGAGGGATGATGGAGTTGCCATGCTGACTCTGAGGTGATTACCTGCATGTCCCTGATGTTTAAAGGCAGGTTTACTCTGCTGAAGTGGAAAAAATCCTTAAACCTTCATACTAAACAAGGTGAGTTTAAGTATATCCATGCTACTTGTTTTGTGTTCTGAAAAGAATATACAATACACGTTACACAACCACTAAAAAATCCTCAGAATTTAAAAATAATGTATCAGCAAGTAAAAAAACATTCATTCCCATATAATGCTCCTAAACTGGAGCACTACTGCAAGAAATAGCCCTTGTTAACAAGCAAACTGCAGGAAGCAAGAATTATGGTCTGTGTAGGAATATGATCTTTTCCAAACAACAGGAGATCTGAGTGCTTTTCACAATGTTATGCAAAGGAGACTGAACTAACAGAGACCCCAGCACAAATGTCCAGACTGTCCACTTTACTTCATAACTAGTTTCTTGTGGCATATTATGAAATGCTGTTTCTCATTGCTTTTGGGACTGACAAATTTTATGCAACACTGTGTCATTTTGTGGGAGAGAGCCACCTCAAGTTTCTTTTCAGCACGTTCTGTTTTCCAGTGAATCAATATCTCAGTGAGCTTGTTCCTCACTGCTCTTCCCCATGCTCTTCTGTACAGCACCATGGAAGCAGAAGCCATGCAAGGGTGGTTATTACTATGGCACAAAGGGATGGGAGCTCAGACTTGATGCTTTTTCCACACATTCGCATGCTCTCTGGACTTCTTACTTTTCCTTTACCCACTTCATGATTCAAGGATGAAATTTCTCCTTCAGTAGGTGAAGCTCTTTGTATTATGTGCATTTCTCTCTAAGGAGGATAGCAGCAGGAAGAAGGGCTGCCTCTGATCAGTTCAGCTTGTCCTTGATTCTGAAAATGGCTTTGGAATCCTTCCAGTGGTAGATATTTGTTGAATATAAGATTATCATTATCGTTGAATATGTTTTCAGCAAAGCTTATTCTCGTCTTAGATTTAAAAAAAACCAAACCCCTTTGAATTTTTTAATACTGAGAACAGTTCATTAGGCTTCTGATACTGATACTAGCCCAGTCTTTTCCCCTGACTTTGTTTTTTACTGCATGCTTTGTTTTGAAAGAATTTTCACTTTTTCATCTGCAAAAGAAATATAACTTGAAACAGGCAGTGTAGAACATAGATGGGCTCATGGTATAGTGTGAAACCAGAGCAAGAATGGCAGAGAACAGTAGTAAGGTAGATGAATATGTATGTCTTATTTCTATTTGCTATTCACAAAATTTGCAATGCTATTTAATTTACTTGAGAGCTATGAATATCTAGAATTAGTGCATTTAAAATATTTCACTTTATAATGGTTGCCACTGTGATGAGCACTTAGCTTTCAAATCTAATCTTTGCTTTGGCATAAAGGACAAGAAATATTGTTCATTTCTGTGAAGGACAGAGCAGGTCACTGCAATGAAAGAAGGCTCTGATGAGATCCTGCCTTCCATTCATGCCAAGAATACAGTAGACATAATTGTATTTCTCTGCATAGTAATCTGCAAGTGTTATTGGAGGAACAGGACAGCAACATTCTGATCTAACTGATAACACAATGGTCACCATAGATGCAAGTTAAAATTCACGTACATGTGACTTTTCACCCTTTTTGGACATACAAATATGAAAATACGTATCTAAATATATGTATATTAATAATGTTGGAGTACAGTCAAGCGTGTCGGTTCTGTTTTCAGTTGAATGATATAAACCAGAGAAAGTGGTGACTAAGGAAACACCTGAACTGTGATTATTTTAATCTTTGCAAAATATTTGTAAACGTATTTTAAGAAACGGATTCATTCACTCTTTTGAAAACATAATACTATAATATTAAATTTTCCCTGTTGAGCACTCACATGTGATTTACATTCACTATTGATTCAGTTCTCTATAAAGATTGTATTATGTTTATTCTGTCCACTGATGAATAGAAAGTAGAGAAATGAAGGCTAATATTATAGGGGAACACCCACACTACAGCATTAGGAAAATTAACTGGGAGGTTCCCCAGAACACATGAGTCAGACATGCCCTGTGGCAGCAGTGAAAATAAAATGACAGGAACTATATCATCTGGGAAAATTCACATTAGCACATACATTTAATCAACCTTAGGATGGAATTAATGAAGGGGGGAAGCATAATAAAGTACAAAAACTGTCCACGTGTCCTGAGCCAGTCTTTCTGTATTTGAAACTGTCCTCCCCAAGTGCTGCCAGATGTAATGGAGTATAAATAATTGGTTTGGAGTGCTTGGCCAGAGAAGATGAAGACTGAGACAGCAGCATGTTAGTTAATAAATTTCATCCCTGCCACAGGCCTCATGGAGTCTTTCTTCATTATGTTACAGATAGATGCAGATACAGATACAGATACAGATACAGATACAGATACAGATACAGATACAGATACAGATACAGATCTGTGCTTCTTAAATCTGTCCTGGCCAAGGTCTATCTCCTGCTCCACTCAGTGGTGTGTGAGCATGGCTAAAGGAGACAGAGAAGCAAATCAGCAGACAAGTGACCATCAAGGACCTGCTGTAGTATAGGAGTTCTGAGAGAATATATATTAACCTTTTGTTAATGAGCTGATGGATAGCTGAATTATTGCATTATGAAAATAATTCTTTTAAAAATAGTAAATGAGAGGTGTCCTAGGTTACAATGTAGAGATATGCCCAAAAGTGTGTATTCTATCATCATCTGCTGAAACCAGGTGGGGCAGTGATCCTTATCTCTGTGGGAGATATCCTCTGCTAATGGGTCATCTGTTAAATACCTGGTGGGGCAATGTTCTTTATCTTTCCCTTGACCCATCCTTCCTCCAGGAGATATCATCTGCTGTTGGGCCATTGAGTCCCACTGCATGACTGATAAAATTACATCATCCATTGGGAGATGCTCCAGCCAGGGGAGGAGCCAAACATTTCCTACCTAGATAAAAACTGAGATTTGGAACACCAAAGCAGCCCTTACCCACTGGTTTCCAGAGGACAAGAGCTACCAGACCTTTCTACAGGATCACTCCTTCAACAAGACCCCTTCATCTGGACTGCTACCACCACCCTAACTAGCAGTGTGTCAGGTTGTATTCTGACTCTCTCAGTGGTTTTTCTTCGGTACTATTGCATGTATTTTGTTTTTTCCTCTTTTTTCCTATTAAATTGTATTTCTGACTTGGAGTCTCTCAATGGTTTTGCATTCAAACCAGTACAGAGGAAATCCATCAGTATCTACAGCAGCTTTTGATATAGGTTGGATTATTTGGGGTAGCTGCACCTCACAGATGAACAGTCTCAGGCTTAGTTCCTGGGTCCACTTCACAAAATCCCCACAATTATTATCCCTAACACTGGTATAAAACATTCTCTAGTCAGCCTGGGCTTGAGACAAACTCCTCATTTCTAGAAAGTATGATTCCATCTAGTCCTCAATTTTTGTGTAAGACTATTGTCATTACAAAATTAAAGGATATTTTTTACATTCTGGATACTTTCAGATAGTGTATATTTAAATTAAAGTAAATATCTATCAGCAAAAACAAAGTCAAAATATCTGTGGTTTAAATATATGTATGCCATAGCACAAATATTTCTCACTTGATCTCCTTGTTTGAGTATAAACTGAGTATAGAGCCTATCACTTTATTTCTGCTTTATTTTATTTTCAATATATACATGAGCTTCTGAAATTTTCAGAGAAAACCAAAACACAGCACACCCATCTCCTTTAAGAGAGGGAATGAGGTAAATTATTGATTCTTCAAGTAATTAGGGTTTTGTGGCCATTTCTTTGAAGGAACTGAGAACATGGGTGACTGTCAGTGATGGAATAGCTCACAGAAACAAACATTGGTCTCAGTTGAGTGCCAGGGGTATAATGCTCTTCAGAATTTCAGCCATGGAACCCTGATAGTATAAGAGATCAGGTACTGTGCAAAAACCAGAATACAAAATGAAAAAAATATACAGAAAAAAATTATCTAACAAATGCTAACACAAAATCTGTTTCTGAATTTTGAGTTTGATCTAGAAAAGGGAGTTTTTACCACCTGGGAAAGAATTGCAACTAAGGATGGCTTGTATGATCCAGAATCCAGCACTGAATTGGAAAATCAAGAGCTAGGAAGGATTGATTGCTGCTCAGTCTGTCAGGCTCAAAGTAGTCTGAAGGTGGGTTAGCTCCTGACCTGAGAGTATATAAGAAAATAAATTAGCTGTATTAGTCAAAGCTTGCTTTCTAGATAAAAATCCAAATAAAACACAGTGACTCAGAAAATGTTTCTGTGGAGTTGGACACTCAATATACCACACCTGCATTTTTACCTTAATGTGCAGTATTTTCATCTTTCCCTTTGTAACTCTCCTGCACGGCTTATCTGTCTTTCTGGGGGTTCAGTTTCTATTCAGCTTATAGGTGTTTTGCTGTTAAGAAAACCTGAATAGGTTGATTTTGTTCCTTCTTCTGAAGGACCTGTGAGAATAATGCAGTTGGGAGATGTGAGACAGATTTTTTAAATTTTTTTTTTCACCTCAGAAAGGATTGTCTTCTTCTCAGGCACATTGCAAAAACAGAGCTCAGTTCAATCATTCTTAGCAGAGCAGGTTGTTCAGTCTGAGGATGTTACACCCTGCTGGATAAATCTCATGCAGAGAGTTAATGTGCCCCTTGCTTGATATATCACAGCTCTTCAATCTACCAACTTCTGTTGGATGTGGTGAAGAGGTAAAAACTGAAATTCTCAGAATTAGTTCAGTTTGCTTTGTTCTTAGACAGTTATGGGAATTCCCTGTGGGAAAACTAAGTTCTGTCATCTTGAGAACTAAAAAAAAATTACTGAAAGCTCCTAAAAACCTCCTGAAAATAAGTAAAATGTGAGAATAAGGTTCCAAGTGCAAACCCACATGATTACCTAAATATGAGTGATGTGTATCCTGCTGTGCAAAGAAACTCCAACAGTCCTGGACCTTAGATGTATGTTCAGCAAATTCTAAGGCTCAAAGCTCAGTGAAATATAAAACAATTAGCAAAATTTCACTAAATACTTTCTAATTAAAGATTTAAGGAAAAGTTTAACCATCCCTTCTCACCTCAGAAGGCTTGCTGGCTTGTAGACCAGTGGAAGAATGGCAGCATGGTTTCATTTTTATAAGAATAATAGGAAGTCAGGGAGCAGTTGTAACCTGCAATCCAAATACCCTTCATATATGTGCACCCATTTCTACCCAGAGTGGAGATGTAGGAAAATTTGACTTGGATCAGTGGTGCCATGTAAGTCATGGAACAGTGGGGCTGGATACTGCTGTTACCATCTTTTGACAAGAATAAAAGATCAGAAAGTTGTGCCTTTTTTTATCTTAAGAACTTTATGTAAGTTTAGCCAAGCCATCTAGGTTTCATACCACAAGTTTAAATAATTGAAAATAAAAAGGAAAGAAAAAAAAATAAAGAAAAAGTAGGCTTAAAGTTCTTTTGCAGAAGTGAATTGCAGAATTGTTAAAAGGCTTTCGCTTAGGGTTCTTTTAAAACCTAAGTTACTTAATTGAAATCTCACAAACTACTTTGTCAATATAGTGTGAATTGAGCATTTTTGAGTAATTGGACAGACCTTCACTGTGAAAACTATAAAGCCTGATTTAAATTAATCACATATTGAAGTATGAGTCAATGTGTATCATTCTATGCTGCATGCCAATGATTCTGTGACTTGATTCTGTGTCTATTCTTATCTCTGTTGAATCAATGATACGCTCTACTTCATGGTGAATTTTGATTCTTTGTGATATACAGACAACAAGAAAACAAAAATTGAACACATGGCAGAGGTGTTTTGTTTCAGTCTTTTCTTAAGGAGGGGAAAAGAACAACTGCCAATATATGATGCTTAGCTATAATAAGATTTCCCAATAATGGAAGGGAAACAGTAGGGATACAAATTATAAGATTTTCCTGGTAGCTGAACCAGTCAATCAAACTATGATTAGAACACAAACAGAGAGTCATCTCCTGACATATAAAGCACCAAAATTAGGTGGGTTCTCTCCAGGGGGAAGTCCTTTTTAGGTGGGGAGATGGAATGTTCACACTGAAGCATGCCAATATGAACCACAGGTACTGGTTGAAAAAGAGGATAATATATCACTTCTTCGAGTTTCAGCTTCACAAGAAGCCTGTTTTATTTAATTACCATGGTAATTAAGGGCTTAATTGGCAGGAACTCCAACCCATTCTGCCTCATGTGTAGGCACTGCATAGGGGGCTGAGCTTAGGCAAATCTTCAGATTCCTTATGCCTCAATTTTTCCTCCTCAAAACAAGTAAAATACAGTTTTCCATTTTGAGGGGGGGAAATAAGTCTATTAATTAGATCCTTTACTGATAGAAGGTTGAAAATATCTGTTATTCTGTGATGGGAATGTCCTTGCCCAGGAGCCAGTCACAGTTACACTGTGGGTTGTACATCACCCTCCTGCCTACCCAGGAATCTCTGTGGAGAGATGCTTGTGAATTCTTACATGAAATGAAATAAACCAGCCAGAATTCTACATGAATGCTATCAGTAGACAGTGGCTTTCTCTAATAAAAATTATAAGATACCAAATGAATTATATGTATTCTTGTGCTTGAACCTGTGTGAACACATACACACGTGCATGTGTTTATACATGTATGTATGCTCTGCTACAAATAGGTATCAAGGTGAATATTTTCCCTCTGATTATAAGAACTAATGAGGATGCTAATCAATGTATAGGTAAGGATATCCTAGCTGATGTCAAAATAGCTGAAACACAAGACAATACAATGAGGTCACGTGTGTAATTAATGTAGCACTTCAAATTGAATCAAAGTGATCATTTTTATTGGTGTTTTGAAGAGCTACATAATTTTACATTGTGGGAATTGTCCTCTGGATATCCCAGTAACAAAAAATTTTGGCATAAATAAGAGAAAGAAATACAGGAAGAAAGTTGTTTATATTTGGAGTGGTGATATTAAGAACAGATATTAATCTGTCCCCTGGCATCCTTCCAGGCAATTATCAGCAGAGTCAATGATGGAGAGATATGCTAGGCTATGACTGACTGGGCTAAAACATGATAACAGTTTATGGCACCATACCAGGCAAGAAAAACAGTGTGAAGCATGATACTCCCAAGTCTGCAGGGCACTTAATGAAAATGATACACATGCAGTATGTTTAGATAGCTAGAAAATTTGTATCATTCTTTAAAAAGCTGAAAGGCTTTGCTGAAAGGCTCTAGTCTGGGCTTTTCCATGTTTGATTGACAGAACTCTCAGGAGCATATAAGAAATCTCTTTATTCTTTACTTAGATTGTCACTCTCTCAGTTCTGACCATTGTGGTGGTTAGGTTCCTGTGCCTGTGAGGGCCACAAGCATGAGATGACAGGTTATGTAAAGAGCTAGAGCCTCATGTGTCATAAATCAGGGTAACCAAAGTGGATGGGTGCAGTGCTCGTCTGCTGCTGACCTGAATTCCCGTGTTCCTGCTACAGAGACCTTTTACATGGAGACTCATTTCACATTTGCTTTTACCTTGTAGTAGGAAAGGCTGGATGGTGGTAGGAAAGTGGTTTGTGAGAGGTGTGGGGTGATGATTTTAATACATTACGTTGCCACAGTCTCCACCAGTCCTGGAGAGGCAAAGCCATTTCCTCACTTCCATTATTCACTTGATGTCAATAAACTGATTTTAGGCTGCAGTATGAATAAGTGAATTTCTAAAGCCTGTTTGTTTTGGGCATATGCTAACAGTGGCATAAAGCAGTATTAACAAGTATAACAGAGCCTAGTAGACTGCTGCCACCTTCCCTTCAGGTTAAAACACCAATGCAGTTGCTAATTCACATACATTGAATAGATTTATTATGGTGGGCTCTCAGAAGAGTAATCTTACAGGGTGAACTGCTAAATAGATGTCCAGTTTATGCAATGTTGGTAGTCAGCTATGAGGAGCACTGGCTCTATGTAGTAATTTGCATGACAGGTTTTTATGCTTTTATGGAGTTAATGTCAGAACTCCAGCCTCTTGCCTTCAAGAACAGCAGTTTCTATGTCAAATATTTTCTTTAAAAATAATTCCAACACAATAAGGAGGTACTTCTGCAGCTCCAGCATGTAAACCTAAGGCAAGAATACAACACAAAAGAATGTCAAACCATTGTGAAATACAAGGGAGAAGAAGGAGTCGGGGTTGCACAGAGTATTAACACTGCCTTATGGCCACTTTGTTGCTGAAAAATTCAGTTTGCTGGTACCTGCACTTCTCTGACTCCTTTTCCTTTGTACTAAAAGTGACATACTAAAAATTCATAATGTAATCAGCCACTATATAGCTGTATTCCTGCAAATGTCTTGGAGCGCTTTACAGTCATTAAAATCAAATTAAAATACTATCTCAATAAATGGAAGGGTGTGAATAGTAATTCTCATCTGAATATTAACCCACTCTAAGTACTGGCTTCTTTCTGGAAAATTCTAATAAAGAAAACAACTGCTTACCAAAACAATTTTTCTTCTTTCTCTTGGAACTATTTTGAAAGAGCAGTATTCTCAGACTAGGTTCTGCACCAGCCCTCATAAATGCATAAGATCATCACAGTCCATAAAAATACTCAGGTACTTAATGTTATGTTTAAACTTTACCAGTGTCTCAGGTGGATTTTACTGTTGCTAAGATGCTCTTGAAATAATGTGAACAAAATCAAAATAGTTTATGCACTATTCACATAAATCAACTTTATTATTGGTTGCTTACTGTGCACTGCATATCCCAAGAAACCATCTCCATGTGTTTTTTGTTTTCTTCTCTCAATCCTGAGGTGTTTGGTATATTTGTTGCCTGGCAATGTCTAACCACATCACAGCCACAAATCCCCTTATTTCCCTTGCTCTGTTTATCCCCTTGTCACACAGAATGTGCAGTAGTACTCACTTTGGGGAACTCAGAAGAGTCCAGCTAGTCTGGCTGGTTGTGGTCCACGTGGTCATCTCTTTTTTTAGAGCAGTATCTCACTCACTGGTATTTATAACTAATGCTGGCTGTCAGTCTGCTTCATATTTGTTGGTGACTGCATGTGGAAGCTAGAAAGCAATAGCTAATGGTTTGCAATTTTCATCAGTATAAACAGCAATCATTTTGCAAAATACTTTCTTCCATAGTTGCTCAGCTGTTCTGCAAGAAAGCAGGTGACATTTGACTGTGCTTGACTGCAAGTAGGAAGCCTTCATGTTCTCTGAGCTGTGCTTCTTTATTTACTATTTGCATTATGTATTAAATTATTGGCATGCATTCATCCATGACCTCTGCTAGATTGACTGAACATTTTTTCCCCTCCATTTCTCTGCAACTCTATATTAATACAGTTTTTGAGCAGAAATCAATCAAATAAGGAATGTGTTTTTTCAGTGGGTCTCTCTTGATACCTGTGGGTGAAAAAAACTTGCAAAGAAGAAGTGATTATATCTGCTCACTTCATTTTTATTTCTTGAGATTCATCTGCTGAAGAGAAGATTCACACTACCAGTTTTAAGAATATTTGGGGCCTTTGGGATTTGCTATTTTTGTGGGTTTTTCTTTAAACTCCAAAGTTAGTTCCTTTTTTGGAATCTGCCACTTAGTCCCAGATTTTCATAAAAAACCCAAAACCAGCAGCAAAGAATTAGTTAAAAAAAAAAATAGGAAAAGCCAAGGTACCATCAGCTGAAATTTTAAAAAAGCATTAGAAATCCATTCAGCAAAGGAATGAAATTACAGGTTCAGCATGAATCAGTCATTTGAGTAGAAGCTGATAACATCCTGAGGATAAATAACATGGCTCTATCTTTTATTGTGTTTATTTTCTCTGCAAAGCTTCTTCTTGAGGTCTCCTTTCAGAAACACCATCTGTGGTTTAACTGGGATTCTTTTCAGCCAGGAAGCAGCATTGGATGAGGTGGGATTCTGTAGCTTTACCCTGTGTTTTGGCTTGGAAACTCCAAACAGGGGAGGAGCAAAGGATGAGCCACTCCTTTAGGGCCTGTTAGCAGTGTACAACAATATTCTCACACTACAGGAGATTAGAGCTAATACTTCATAATTAATGGGAGGCAATCCTAGCTGTAGTTGATACATGGTGCCTGGACTGAGTTTTCTCCCTGTATTCCATATTCAAGTTCCAGAAGCTGATATGGTCTCCTCTGTAATTCCCTCACAGTCAATAATCTGCATGTGCAGAAAAACATGCCCTGCTCCTAACACACCAGTTTTCATGAGTTTTGGAATGTTTTTTCCTTTTGATTGTACCAGGGAATATTCTAAACTTAGAAAAAAGTGGTATTTGGCAGCTCTCAGAACAATTTTGTAGGATGACTGCAATATTTTCAAGGCTCTAAATCAAAGCAGAACTTGGGTGTAAAGAAATTGCTAGTGACAATAGCAAACAATCTGTTATGATGATGAAGAAAGGGAAAATAATCATCTAGTATCATTCCAGCTGCCTACATTTTAGGTCATGAAGATACTGACCATCTTCTGAATGTGAATGAAGCCTGGGTTTTTTGGTTTTCCACATCAATAAAAAGTGAATCCACCTCTACTGAATTCTGCCTTGAGATTACAGATTAATGCAAGAGTCCTGCCAGGCAACCCTTTATACATTTTCTGGTAGAGAATCTAGTACTTTTAATTTTTGTTGTGAGACTGTGAAAAACTTGTGACAATAATGTTTAAATCCAGAAATAGTTTTACATTGGTTGCTGTAAATGAAACATTGCCATATGTACAGAACCTGGGCAGATGACTCTGAACAAGCACAAATATAGGAATAATTTTGAAAACAATGTATAGGTGTTTGAGGAGACAGATGTTTACTAATAATTAAAACTGATTGCAAAGTCCCTATACTGCCACTATAGAGAGAATCCTTACATTTTTTGGGGGGTTGATATGAGAGCCCTAATCTAGACTGAACATATGCTTAGCTTCAGGAGCAATGACTAATTAATGTGAAGGGAGCTGATTAGATGCTTTCACATACTGATGGATCCAGATTTGCTTTCTATTTCCAAATAATATGAAAGAAAGCATGAGAAAGAACATAATGACTCTCTAGTTCACATGCTTAGAACCTCAGTTTCACTTGCTTTCACTGGGGCTGCAGCTCCCAAGTCACTTTCTAAAACCATTAAGTAGAGCAATAATTATCAAATTGTGTGTGTATCAAATTCTCTGTATATTATCATAGTTGAAAATTTCAGCAGACAGATAATTCACTTGAAAATGTTAAACTCAGTCTGAGATGTTTTAAAGATCTCATCTAAGTCCTTGAAAGACAATGTTTGCTTATTTTGAATCTTGATTTTATTTGGGGGTCTGTGGGTACTTGTGATCTGTGACATTTCTCTGATCTCTCTGTGCTCTGTAAGCTTGCAACAAGACTGTATTGAAAATAAAATAAACCTCAGTATTCTTCAGAGATATATAACAAAGATCTGTAGTGAAAATGTTCTCAATAAAGTACCTGCTCTAAACTCCTGGAGAGCCAGAAGGCACGAGATGTTAAACAGTTTGCTAGATCTTATCCATCTATAGGTAATTTTTTTCTCCTAAGTTTATGCAGGCTTGTAGTACTAATAATCCTAAATTTTTGAACCATGACTTTCTCAGTGCTGGAACACTTAGAAAACACAATTAAAAGATGCTCAAGGCTCCAGTCCACATGCAAGATATTAGATCCTAAGTTGCTTCCATTTAAATTTTCCGTTGTTCAAAAAGTAGGCAGTCCAATATGAAGTTTAACAATTAAAAAACTTGCTGGTTTCCTAATGTGTGAAAATGGAGGTTATGATGTATGTTTCAGAACTGAGTTCAAGATCTGTATGAAATATATATGGCAAAATTTTGCATAGCAGTATCTTTTTTTACAGATAAATATTCAGCCAGCTTTAAAAATTAATTCCTTTCTGCAGTGTGACACTATTGTAGGCTATCTATAGATCTGTCCTGGGCTTAATCAGGTGGCTAAAAGATGAAATACCTTGTGTTTTCTTATTCTCTTTCTCCTTTCTTACCTAAACCTTATTTCCATGAAGAAGTTTGATTATTAAATGAAAATGCATGTTTCCACAGTAACTTATTTCAATATACTCAGTAAGAAAACATAAAGAGGTGTAATAGAGGGTTACTTTTCAGGTGTTATCCAAACTGTTATTTGCCATTTCAGTGTGACAGCATGAACAACTGAGCTGAAAACCTGCACATCTTTAAGCCTCCCTCATATTCTTTAGCAAGGCTTTATGCATTATAAATACTCTCTATATTTTAATGGTTAGATATTTGAGGTTTTCTGAGCTTGTACTTGAAGTATTTGCTTTAACTGGTACAATTCTGATCTCATGCTTACAATATTGCAGAACTGTGCTGTTTTTTAATGCAAATACCAACTGGGACAAACAGAATGAATCCTCTACTATTTTATGTCTATCCACAGTGAGTTTTGTAATGTCAGAGTGGCTTCACCTTGCTTAGAACAGAGGAATAAATTTAAAATTCCTGCCTGACATGATGCATGCCAAATATAGCTGAGCTAATCAGTTTTTAAGGATGTGATACAACCTTGTGTATGAGATAACTACAGATACTCAGAAGCAATACATTCTAGAAAGTGTTTTAGTTTATTTTTGCCCAGTTTCATGATGTTTATGCTTTCTCCTCTTCATCATTGCTTTCCTCCTGCCTGCTTTCTAGATTTTATTCTTCAGATATTAAAATAATTGCCAGCTTCTTTCTATCCAAATCAGCATCCTCTGACTGCTTTGTTTCATCAGTTGAAGTAAGAATGTCCACAACTGTTTAATTTTCTCTATTCTGCTTGTCTTGAGTCCAGTCCTTGAGACCAGCCCATTCCATTTTCAATGGAATCCTTCTTTCCCCTCTTATATCACAGCTTTTAAAATTCTGTTTCAAAGGAGACAGCAGACTTAGAATTCATAGTATCCCTTCGTCCTAAAATAAGCCATTGAGAAAATCAAAGGAGGACATTGATAATCCAGTTAAAAGATCAGAAGGAGAAAAAAAATGCTTTAACCATCTAATTCATTACTTCCTGTAGAAAGAGAGATGAAAAATCACTGATGTTTCTGGGCTAAGTTAGTCTCTTTCCTTGATTCTTGAGTGCTTTGGGTCACACTATCAATTAACATGCTGTAGAAGTGAGAGTGAAAAAAGTTAAAAAAGGAAAATATTCCTACTACCCTTTGGATCCTTTCTATCAGGCTGGGCTGCCAGGCCTTAGGAGGAGACATTCAGAGTGCTGTCCAATTAATAGTGAGCTAAATGAAACCTGGAACCATCCCCACTAGGAACAGGACTGAGTGCCTTGTTCTGCCCCCATGGACAATTGAGGTAATTTGCAATGCTGACAAAAGGCTGTGAGAGCTGAACCACAGATTTTGGACAGAAGGGAAATGATTGAAAGTGACCTAGGATGATTCATTCCTTTTCACACATCTTTCAATATTAATGTTTTGCTGTTTATCTGTAGGCAATGAGAAGGGGAGATAGCATCTCTTGTCTCATGATTGCTATGTTTTCCCCTTTTTCTTATAAATTTTAAAAGAAGATGAATCTCTATTATTGTTTAGAAAAGGAATAAACAAAATTGATCAAAACAGCAACTTTGCCTCTTTACTCACAACTGAGGCATTGTCAAGGAAATGAAGCATAAAACAGGAATTGTCAGCTTTAGAGCAGCTTATGAAGGGATAGGATGAATATATTCTAATTTTCAACTAGGCTTGAAGCATGAATATAGACCTTCAGGCAATACCTGGTGGACTTTAGGTCTGTGTTGCCAGTGGCCATAGAAAGAGGCTAAGGGAGCTGGTTTTGCTGGTCCTATTCTTGCCTTGAAGGTCTGATACAAAATTCAATCTGTCATGGATTCAGTTTTCTCCTTGGAAATTGACTTTCACAATGTTATCACTGTTAAGTTACAAATAAGGTTTCCATAGTTCATGGAAAGCACAATTATTCAGATAGTGCCACAGGCCCAAAGAACAGCCCAGTAATACATTTTAGCAACTAAGAAACTGGGTTTAGAAGTGGGGGCTTTTAACAAAAGCTGTAACAAAGATGAAATGCAAGTGATGCTTTCAAGCCAGGTTTCAGTTCAGTGTAAACTGCATGGAGGCAGTTTGAAGACCACAGCAAGTAGGATGGAGGTGATATGAAGGGTCTCTGAGGCAAAAATAATAAAATCCATGACTTCTCAAAAGGAATTGGCTCTACTTAAGACCCGGGAATTTACAGAAAGTATAAAATGAGGTAATCAGCTGTCATGAACAACAAAATAAGTTACTGATCTTACATTGCCAAGGAACAACATTAGGGCACAAACAAACTACTCAGGAACGTGAGTCTTCCAAATGGCAAACACAAAGACACCATCAAATCTCACACAGTTGTGGGTTCAATTATTTGTATTGTCTGTAGAGTTTATTTAGTGTATGTAGTAGCTATTGATAATATTCATTGGGTGACTGGTGACATAATATGTCACGATATTTCTATTTTGGACTGCTATGGTAAGTCAGATGTTTTCCCATGTTGGATTTTGAAGGCTGCAGCTGTGAAAAAGAAATGCCACACATTGCAGGCTGCAATAAAGTATACAAATGATCTAACTACATGACCTTCAAAATTAACAACTAAATTAACTTCCTTTCCTCTTCTGTAAACTAGAATGCTGTCTGCTTGATGAAGGCTGAAAAACTTCACAGAAATTCACAATACTACATATATAGTATTCCATATAATGCATGCTGTTTAAGTCTTTTTATTTTTTAAAATATAACACTTCCAAGGGAAAAAAAAGTAAACTGAAGCCAGCTGCATTTGCTAGAATATGGCATCCAGCAGCTCCATCATGAGAAACAGATCCAGCTCTCCTTTTATTAGTCCTATATTTTCTAACATTTTTTATGTCCTTAGAGTCTGATTGAAGTGCTCTTATTAGACACTAAACCAGACACCACCTGAGACCTCTTAGGGACTTGGGCTGGGAGGGCTGAACCTACAGGAGACATCTGAGAGCACTGATCATTACATGCATTGTGTGCTTCCTGTGAGTCACCTCCCCAAAGAGCTAAAAATGTCCAAAAGCTCCGGGATAAACTTCATCCCTGCCTCCAAATCCTCTCACTGGAAGGCAGGATGGAACTGGCAGAGCAGTGTGAGTGATGAGGAGACACAAATGCAGGGGAGTGAGACCACGTTTTGTCCTCCCCAGCTGCTCTTCAAATGCAACATCTCAGTATCTTCATGGGTCCTGGCTCCACTGAAATCCCATTTTTAGGGTGACACAGAAGGTGAAAGGAGAGATATGTGTGGTTTTTTGTCGGTTTACAGTGTCGTATCAATTTTTATTCATGTGTCATTTTCACTAATAACAACAAATAAAATAATCAAATTCAGTATTTAAATTGCATAATACCACTTACTAAAGGATTCCTTTGACATTAACTTGGGAATTTTTAGGCAAAGTTTACTCTTAACATGTTAGGAGCTCCTACTATTTCAAACTGAACTCTCCTTACTTAATCTTCAATCATTTCATGTCAACTTGAAGAGAAAACTAAATATTAGTAATAATAGATGCTTTTAAATTCCAGTTTTATAAATTTTTGAAAGGTGTTTGAATCACTTGCAACAAATTAAACAAAGATAACATTCTTATAACTTTATTGGGGTAGTACTTGGCTTGCCAATGTGAATTCAATTTCTGCATGGTATTCAGTTGCATCTCTGCTGTTTAAATAACAAAGGTGTGACTATACAGAAGCAGTGTCAGTGCAAATGTCTTTTTGAACAGTATTGATGAGAGCATTTCTGTTTCAGCATACCTTAGATATTGTAGCTCCTTGCAGCTATGCTGGAATAAAATTGGTATATTTCCATATTATCAAAACCCTTAAGAGATCTAGAGGTAGCTGGAGTTTTAACGAGACTTAGCACAAATTTTAACAAGATTAATTCTAGAAAAGCAATTTGGAAACTTTGACTAATTTTACTTGTTCTTTGAATTTGCACCTCTTAGGAGAATTTTAGAGGGCAACATTCAAAGTACAATGTTCTACTGCCATTTCCAAACACTCTCTATCATTGATCTCACTACTTTGGGCACAAGGCAGGTATCTTGCAGGGAAAAGCAATAAGAACAAAGGTGATTTTTAAAAGAACAGGAACTGGTTGACACAGTTGGTTACTTGTTTAGGGAACAGGGCAGGTAGGGGATAGCCATTCTTGAAAAGAATGAATTTTATAAACTTGTGCCAATTACCTCATGGCATCCACTGTAACTTGTCAAATGTCTCCTTAGATCACATCTTTTTATAATATAATGAGTTAGGACAGATGTTACCTGCTATGGCACTTAAAGGCAGTGCTAAAAAAAAATGCATCTGCCCCAGGGTTGGACTTCTACAGTTTATAGGAGGAAAAAAAAGCAACTTTGAGGAATTCAAGACTTTGAAAAATTAAATAGAAGCTGAGACTAAAAGAATAAATAAAAAACCCCACAAGGTGCTGCTGATTGCACACTGCAAGATGAAAATATTGATAGGATTAGTCAGCAAGATGCCAAGTGTGTTCAGGAGCTATAAGTGGATGCCTGCAATGCATGATCTCCCTGTAACAGAGGAAATGGCATAAGAGCAGATCTTTTTACTGGTCATGCTATAGACACAATTGGATTAGATTAGAGCAATTGTCAATGCAGTCAAGCATCCTGGTGTCTGCCAGTGGGAAATGCATCCCTCAGGAGAAAAAAATAAAAAAAAATAAAAGTGAAGCCTTTGTAAAGTCTTGAACTGCACAAGGCGATTTTATGAGACAAATTAACACTTCCTGACCTGAGGCAAAAGTCATGTCATGACCTAACCCCAAAAGTAAAGTATTTAATAGTTCTGTATTCTCTGGGAATGCTCAACTGCAGAGTCTCATCTTTCCTTAGACCTCTCCTAAACTCATCTCAATGATATCTTGTGATAGCAAGTTTCATGCAAAGTTCTATAGCACTGTTTTATTTTCCCCACCTTAAGGTTCTGGGTTTTTTTCTGATCTGTTTACAATGTATCACACTTGTTTGGAGTATTTTTATAATTAAATTTATCATGTCATAATCAGATTTTGCCTTTCATACCTTCTTCTCAAATTAGGCAACACTGCTCAGTGCAGTTACCACTGACTTTTTTTTTAATTTATGATGTAGTCTCTTCTGAAGCTGTGCAGAAAACTACTTTCTACATAATACTGTGGATTGACTCTGTCCATTGCAGATTAAAGTTTAGGGCAAAGGCACTAGAGCCATCACAGTAGTTGCAGGATTCCGTGAAAAATGTCCTTGCCCTGTTTTGGAGACACTTGACCAAATGTGAGATTTTGAAATTCTCTATAGAATTTTCACAGAGAAAATATTGAAATAATTTAAATATTTGCCAAATTAGGCAAAAGAAATTATAATGCATCTTTTTCATAACCAAACTAAAATGGATTAAAAGTTGTCTTAAAATCCTTTGATTGTCAAATTGCCCATATACTCTTTTAGCATATATTTTTATAGATGCCAATGAGAATTATATCTCATTAATTTTAAGGTTATGCTGTGATGTTAATTTAGCCATAATGACAAAGTAGATAAGAATCTTATTGTTTACTTTGATTTTTTGTAGTACATGGCTAGTCCAGCAATCTGGACTTTTCCTAGACTTTGGAGTGAGATGGTGCTTTTTGTGGACTATTAACCCCAACTATTTTAAATGTCTTCCATAACAGGTGTGCAATCACATTCTGGAAGTACTTAATTTCTTTTTACAGAAGGAAAAAAACATTGATTAGTTTTGCCAGATGCCAAAATTTTAGAAGCCAGTGATGAGAGGTGACTTGTACTCTTCAATAACAGGAGTTTTGTTACAGACATGATCATACATCTCTGTTTCACTTTTTAAATAACCCAGATAGACTTTTTGAACAGGTAAAAAGAGCCAAAGTTCTAATGAAATGTTAAATTAATTCTGTTGTGGGTTTTTTTTGTCTTGTGAGAAATTAGTTTATTGTCCAGAAGATACCTATAGCCAGTTAAATTTCCTCAATTGGGAGCAAGATAGGCATATCAGAAATAAAAAGTGAAGTGGAAAATCATCTAAGCTACATTAGCATAGCATAATTGTGATAATAAATTTATACTAACCTAATTTCTACTAAATTTCATTCTGGCCATTGAAGAGCTGTTCTTTAGGGGTAATAAGGACCACAATTCCTAAGTAAAGCTTTTGAAAGGTCACACAAAGTTGTAACACCTGTTGTAACTGCAAGAAAGCCTGTGCTGTTCTTCATTAAAGGGAAGACCCAGCAGACTTTAAAGTGATGGTGTTATTACAAAATTTTGGTGATAGCAAAACAAAACAAAACATAAAAACTCACCAAACCATAAAGAGAACTGGTTTTGCCTTCAATCCATTCTCTCTCCCACACTTCCACATCTCTCACTGGCAGCCTTATGGCAGTGCAGTCAGTGCAGCTGATCTCCCTGCTAATCCTAAGGATTGGTTGTTGCAGTCAGTAAAGACTCAACTAGTAAATTGAGGTTGAGGATTACAACTTTTTTTCAATATCTGATGGGAAAAGGTGTAAATTCTTATCATACACATACACATACACATACACATACACATATACATACATATATATGAGAAATATATATATATATATATGTCACAGGAGAGGGAGAGAAAAATGAATAAACAATTCTTATTCTTGTTATAGTTCCAAGACTATATCCTCATGGTCATTTAAGGATTCAGGGCTCACGTTTAAGCTGCTGCATCCCCCTACCCTGTGCTACAAGAAGTGAGTACTCTGCATTTTTAATCTAGTTTTTAGATTTAGTGGCTAAACCCTTTCCCACAAGTGCTTAATGTATTTCACCTCCAATGAATGACAGCTAAATGGAATTTTAGAAAAAGTATCTGCCAGTTTAATGAAGTTATGCAAATATTAGGTTCGCTCTAAGCACTTGCCATTATTTTTTCTTTGACAAGTATTAGGGAAATACTGTTTATATTTTCTGCATTAAAAAGGGCTTTATTGTTAGAACATTTATGCTCCTCTGGGTTTTGCAGTAATAATAGGCTGCTTTCTTAGCTCATCTTCTGATGTTGTAGTAAGGATATGATTGTAAAGCTAAAAGAAATCTGCCTGTCCATAGTGATTTGTGTCAGCCTGAATTTGCCATGTGCCATTTTGAAGTCAGATTTTGCTTTACTTCAAAATTTAAGGAACTCTAAGTTATTCTGATCTTGTCTTGAATTAATAAAGAATTTAAAGTCAAAAAACTTAAACTTTTAAAGGAAAAACACAGAGTCATTGTGCATATACACAGATATCACTTTTTTTTTTTTCCAACTTCTTCTCTCCCCTCACACCTCCCAACAGTTATTTTGGACATAATCAGATACTTATAAATTAGTTAACTCTGTTTCAACCAATGTAAGGAAAGGATATATCTCTTGGCAGCATAGCCAGGCTACACTGAATGTGGTTCACCTATGAATAAAACCTGAAACTGATACAGGGTAAGTTGCAGTCCCTGGAAATGCCCAACAGCAGTTATGCAACAAGATTTAGACTAGGAACAATTTTGTCTACAAGACCTTCTAAAAGAGTAGAGAAGTTCAAAGCAGACTTTGGAGATGAGGAAATGGTGGTGCTCTTGCATTTTCCTTCAAAAGTTGTGAGAATCCCTTAGCACAAGCTAATTTAATCCTGAAGCAATTAATTTCCATCAGTTCAGATCTCAGTTAACAGTCAGTAATGACCTGCATGCATTAATCCATTGAATGAGTCTCTTTGAAGCATTTTTAATCAATTTATGAGTAGATGTACAATATGAGATTCTTTAACTATAGAGATGCTCTACACTGAAATGCAAGAACTGAGTCACCAAGTGGGGGAAGTTTTATGACATTGAGTCAAGTTAGTGGGCTAGTCAGCTACTGGAGGTGGCACCTGATCTGCTAAAATGGCATTTTTGTCTTCAGAGGGGTGAGACACCCTGTAATTTAGCAGGAAAAATGTCAAAACTAACTCCTGAATAGCATAGGGTTTAGACAAACTTCAGAAGAAGTAACTAAGTTTGAATGGATACCACAAATCACTCCTAGAAATGAAATGTATTTCAGCAGGAAGGGCTTGTCTCTGATAAGGCAGCTACTGCTGATGAGTGTATATTTAGAAATTTAAAAGGTAAAAGAGGATTTCCCCCCAAAAATGATAATGCATCAATTAATCTGGTAAAAGCATCTAACTGAGGAACCAAAAAGCACCTTCAAATCCCTCAGAAATCTGAAGAATTTGAAGCCAGATCAGGCTCCATGTTTCTAAAGTAAATCAGCACTTATAACTGCTAGAATTATTTATACCAAGCAGACCTGTATTGGGTAACAAGCACATTTTCTGCTCACAGATATGACTACAGAGTAGGCTAATTGCTGATATTCTGCACAGCTTTGGCAATATCACCTGTGGTGACAAGTGCTATAAATTCTTATCCTCAGAATAAATCTCTTTAAGATTTGACACAGTTTAACACAGCCATCATGTTCTGGGAGAAGGGTTTGTGTGCAATGCATCACAAGTTCAGAAGTCCTATACTGCTGCTTCTAGATTTGTGAGCAAGGATGTTGGCTACCCATGAGCTTGACAGTCTTTTTTTCAGTTTCAGTGAATACAAGTTGGCTGGGAATAACTTGCAGCTGGTACAGCTCTATTTTTAAGTAAGAAATTAAAATTAGCCTTTCTGCTTCCCCTCAAAATTCCATCTGCTACAATTAATATTAACACGATTTCTGACTTGTCCTTTTAGCTAATTATATTTTTAGAAAGACTCTATAAAAGGTTAGTGTGAAGAACTCACATTTTGCATTTTTGACAATCTGCTTGCAGAAAATGTGATCCTCAATAATAACATGTAGGTCAAAAGGAATTTTATTTAAAACTTTCCAGCTAACACATGGTACAGGAAGCACCTTCAAACATGCAGTTGTTTTTGAGATACTGTTCAAGCCTTCATCCCCATTGCACAGTGGATCCCATGCTGGCACTCTTAAGGAGGCTGGAATTCAAACAGAGCTGAAAAACTGAGCTCAGAAAAAATTGCCCACACTTCATCAATAATACATGTCTTCATCATCTACGAGTGCTACAAATATAAAACAATAATTGGAAGTACAGAGCAGCCTTTCAAAGATATTGTTGCTTTCTGTTCCTGATGCTCTCGTGGGTATTAAAGGTCCTTCGTAAATTAGGTAATGACCTGTGTTAAATTTTCTAATTTGGACAATATTGGCCTTAACTCCATAAGGAATTTAATCTAGAGACTTCTAGTGAATTGTAGTTGTAGATATTTATAGATGAAATTGACAACATTTTCACCCAGAAATGATCCCAGGAGGCAGTTGACCATAGGATAGGCTGCATTGGGTCTGTTTTATGACAGCTTTATACAAATAGCTTATAAGATGCTCTTTATTGCAAAGATTACCTTGTATATTTTAAGGACATGTAGATGACTGTAGGATTTCAGTTACAGTGCACTTTTGAATGCTGAATAAGCCAGTTTTTGCTCTATTTGGAAACAGAATTCTTCAGAATAAAATGTTGTGAAAATTGAGCTTAATTGTGTTATGTTGTCCCACTTAAGTCTCGTGGACATCAACTTTGCTGTTCATTTTTAGGAGAGGACTCATAGGACAAATGCTGTGGGTTTTGTCAACCTTGTTGCTTAAAGCACAGCTCTCAGTGCAAATGCAGCACTAAAAACTTCACTGTGTGTTTTGTACAGGTGGCTCTGCAGGCACACACACAGAGCAATATCCATTTACACCCAGTTGCACAATTCTACACTTACTTTCAGGGCCAGATTTATAGAGAGCACTGCTGATGCTCAATACACTATCAGCAGTAATTGATGCAGCAATCTTTTCCTCCTGTCAAATGATAACCTTTTTGTTTATCAAGAATGATAGCAGAGGATGGAGGAATCAGTGCTCAAGCTGTGTGGGTACCTGGGTATTGCCACTGCTGCCTGGGCAGCAGAGAAAGAACACAAACCAGGGTGAGAAGTGCTCACTGCCACAGGACATAGAAGGGCTGAGGGCAGAGGACCTGAGCCATGTTGTATTTGCATCTGTAAACTGTAATAAATTGAAGAAACCAGCTGTTTATCTTTGAATAGTTTGGATGTAGTTAGCAAATTAAATCTGCAAGCTCTTCACTGTCCTCTTTGCTGCCATTCAACTCCATTCTGCTGTGAACTGAAGTAATTCCAGTAAGTACCTTAGCTATTGCTGAGTAAATAAGTGAGTAAACACAATTACTGCTATAATGAGCTGAGATCACAGTTTCTAGTTTGACAATATTTTAATAAAGGAGAAATTCATTAGCACTCACTTAATGATTGTTCTCCTTCGCTATGTTGAAATTACCAATCTTTTTAGTTGGTGGGAATTTCCTAAAAAAAGTTACCAGTAAAGTTAACCTGCATAATAATTTTTTGATGGCATCTATTTAATGGTACTTTTAAAATAACTTTTTTATTTAAATTATTAAAATTACCTTCTTTGTTGATTATTTATTGGTTTGTAGAGTTCATATTATTTGTCTGGCACAAATGTTGGCCCTGGTTCTGGAATTTATGTATCTACTGCTTAACTTTAAATATATACTTAACTGAAAATTAAATCAATATTAATTAACAGTAATGTGGAAATCTGAATTAAATTGTTTTCCAAATAGAATAATGTGAGGTTGAAAAGCAAAGACAACTTGGAGGGTTAAAAAAAAAAGTGCTGTCTACAGTGAAATGAAGTCCAACAGTCTTTATCAAATAGGGAGTGAATTGAGTTGACCCAGAGTGGTTCTGTCTCTGTTTTATATCAACAAGAGCTGCCAGCTTCAGTTAAAGAAGTAAATATAACCTGTCTTTATGCAGGCATGCAAGCCTTAATAAAGCTTAAAGTAAAAGCTGTCAAGGGCATAGTCTTGTTGTAACATCACCAGGTAACAGCAGCAGAGTGCACAGAAGCAGTTATTGGGCTCAGAAAATGAAGGGAATCCACTGCTTGTGCACTGGGAAAATTTTGTCAGATGCTGGTTTAATACAGGAGTCTTGAGTGCTGCCAAAGGCCTGGCCTAGATTGCTGTAAATTCCTGCAGCAACCCAGACTTCACATCTCTCTAGAAAGGCCTGGGAATAAAGAAATCAGAGATGTCAGAAACTTCTGGGCAGTGATGATGCCCATCTTCTGTTTTGTCCAAGAGACAGCTTCTTTTAAACTGGATTTGCCACTCAGTTTCCTTACTAGTTAAAAAGAAACACCCTGCATGCCCTCATTGCTTTATCCATCCTGCACTTCTACACTATGGAGATTTACATGTCTGTGTCTCTCACAGTCCCTATTTTTTAGTTGTTAAAGAATCAAATTATTCTTTATGGACTTGGGCAAGGGCAGTACTGGTTTCTCCAGAGGTTTGATGACAAGTGCTCTTGGAAGAGGCCAGACAAAATAAATGTATTACAGTCCATTTTCTCTGCCTCATGGCACAATAGTAAAGGAAGCCTGGCTGCAGCCTTGCATCTATCATACCAAAATGTAGTTATATGGCATTCTTTAGGAAGCCAGTTCTGATGTCATATATACATCTTAGAACACGAAATTCAGTGTGACACAGGACCTCTTGTGAAATTTCTAGAATCCCAGTGCCTGACTCTGGTGTCATGATAATCTCAGGAAGAAGTAAACTCCTTTAAAGACATTAATAAATGCCTTTATTTCTGTCAGGAGCTGAGTCCTTACAGTCAGTAAATGTCATTGATGTAAACTTGCTTCCTGTAGCCAAGCAGTTTTCAAATATATTTTCATTTTAGTGAAATCATTCTTTTTTGTGCTTTCAAATTGTGTGAGAATTTGTTTAATCTAGGGTTTGTTTTCAACTTTTAACTCTGGCTACTATCTCCATTAAGAATTCCTTTCTTATGTATCATTTACTCACTTTGGTAATGTAGGATTTTCTGTAAGTCACTTTGAAGTTGGATGTGCAAATGTCATCCTGAAGTTCCCATTTAAGTTTCATTCTCTCCAAATAACATTGTCCCTCTTGATCATGCCTTATCTTTAATAATGTCATTTGTGCAAGTCTTCAAAGTGCCATTGCTGTGCATGAGCATGACTGGGATCAGTGCATGTTCCCTGGAGAAAACACAGGGTGAGTACAGAAGGAATTCAGGATGTCAGGAGGAAATGTTTTTCCTATGAGCACGCCGTGTTGGGGGAGGCAAAGGCACAGCTACAGCACAGGCTGGCCAAAGCACATGGTTCTGTCCCACAGAACTCTCATGCAGGAGGAGAGTTTGTATTGTATTGTTAAATGTGTGCTTCCTCATGCAAATGGATACTCATTGAGAGCTACACATTATTTCTGTGTCTCATACCCACTATTTCAGGCTTCTGATTCTTGGTGACACAAGTCTTTCCTGCATGTTTGATGAACACAAGTATCAAGTCCACAATTACTTTGAAACCATATTGAGGTTATTTACAAGGAAACAAAACCCTTAAGTGTTCTTTCAGCACAGAAGTCAAACACTCCAGGGATAGATTCACTCCCCATAAATAAACTAGTACCTGTAGAGCAAGCTCTCAGAGGCAGAACTTGTCCTACATCAGAAGTGTTCTGTCAGGCAGCAAAGCAGAGACACCTAAAAATACAGATCACTGTGGACAAAAAAGGTCTTACTTCTTATTAGAAAGAGCAAACCTCTCTTAGCTGTGTGAAAATAAAAGTCTGCTAGAGTTTGAAGTCAAATTTCTCAATTTTGTGCTCTTGTGTTTAATCCCAAACTTGTTAAGGTAGCACATTTCAGAGCTCAGTGGTACTGAATCCTGCTCACTCTTCCTGTTGAGAGACTTAATCTTACTGTTTTAATTTACATTATATTTTTGTCTGTTTTTACAATCTTTATATTATTTTTGCTCAGGTTATTGCTTGTTACAACAGATTTCTCATGAGCAGCTATGCCAGCATCTCAGGAAATTACATAAGACTGTGTTAGCTGGAAGCTTAACTCACCCCAGCAATTCATAAAGCAGTTCTGGAGATGATGGGAATTAGAAGTGACTTACAGAAGACACTGTGCTATGTCATCTCTTTGTATGCTGCAAGGAAGTCTGTAGTCACTTTGGTAGCACATCAGAAGACAGAACAATCTCTTCAGTAAATATAATTTATATTCACAAGTGTGTTTGCTCACATATTTCTCTTCAGCACACAAACAAATACCTTTGTAAGAAAGAGTCAGTGACATGCAAAATACACTGAGTTTTCTACTGTTTCACTAACCCTGAGAGAATGAACTAGATAAGGCAGCAGCTGCATTTTGGATGGCTAAACCATTTAAATGTATCTTCTTCTGAGACTAATGAATCTCTAGGCATTGGTCTCTATTCAGCCCATAATGAATAAATAATATTGATGAAGTTAGTTAAAGTAGTGCTACAAAAAGGCTGAAGAACTGAGCTGGAACTGCCTGGGTGTTATGTGTGTGGAGAGCTGTTAAATCTCATAGCAGCTTGAGGGGAAAATCTGATTCTCTCAAAACTGAAAAGAAAAACTTCCTGTAACTCCAGGGGGTTTCCCAGGAGGGAAAACAGGTTCATGTCCAAAATTAAAGAGGCCCATGTAAGCACATTATGAGTTATCAGAGTGCTCCTGCTTTGGGAAGCCATGAGGTGTATCTCATCACCAGTACCAGCCTGGACATTTTTGTGACCACATTTCCCTGAGTGCTCAGTCCCAAAGCTCAGTGTCAGCAAGGCCCCATGTGCCCCTCTGACAGAGTTGAGATCATGTCTTTATCTTCTTCAGAGCTGGTCATGGGTAATTTCCTAAGATTGTCTTTGCACTATCAATAAAATCTCTCATGAGTAGGTATGTTAATTGTTCTTGTGTGCAAATACAACCTTATAACAGGCTGTAAAGCCTTGAACAAATGCTTACACATCATCAGTTTTCATTGTTCACTGAATAATAAAAGATCATTAAAACATGTTAGTAATGTGTGGCAAATAATAATGTTTACTGAGATAACATAAAATAAATAATATTAATGAGCATTCTCATACTATGATATTAGTACAAATACGATCATTAACTTACCCTTTCTATACTTTTTATTGTGTTGTTGTTAAGCATTTAAGAATGTGCTTTTAATGAACTCTTACTTACTGAGCAATGAAATAGCTTTGTTAATAAATTCAATTAGCCATGCAAAAATGTTGATTAGGAAAGAAAAAGAAAAATGACATCTGCCAGGAGCACTGCTGCTGCTGCAGGTCCCGGTCAGCAAGGTTGCCAGGACCTGCTCAGCTGCAGTGCTCACAGGCACTCAGGGCAGTGCTGGAGCCAGGGATTGGGAATGGTGCAGGTGCCAGAGGGGAGGCTCAGCCTGGCCCTGGGGGCTCTGCAGCCCTGAGGCTGCAGGGATTGACCCCATGCTCCCTGCAGACCTGGGGACAGCTTCAGAAGTTGTGTCAAACCAGCTCCTCAGACACCACTGCCAGGTTTGTTTGTGGTTTGTGTTTGGCTGATGTGGCCAGAAATGTGTACTCTATCCCCATCTGTTAAAACCAGGTGGGGTAGTGATTCCTTATCTCCATGGCACACATTATCTGCTAATGGGCCATCTTTAAGACAAGGTGAGACAATCATCTTTATCTTTTCCACAACCCATCCTCCCCATCCAGGAAGATACCATCTGCTGCTGGCCCATCAAGTCTCACTGTATGACTGATAAAATCCCATCATCCCATTGGGAGATGCTCCAGCCAGGGGGAGGAACCAAGCCTTTCCTACCTAGATAAAAACTGAGATTTTGGACAGCAAGTTACCTCTTAATTTCAAATTTATAATAATTTGGAGGGAGGGGGTTTACATTCTCCATTTCAAAGAAAAGCTTCTGCCTTTATTGGCAGATAACTGTCCTTAAAACCGGGAAGAACTCTCACAGGTTGACCTGGAGATCACTTATTCCCAAACTGACATTATTTATTAAGATAATATTTTATAAAAGTCTGTGAGATTTATTCTGTTGGATTGTCCAAATCTTTTGTGTAAATTATTAGAAGACACAATGTAAGCACAGTTTCTACATGGCGTTCATTAGAAAACATAAATTCTTCTTCTTTTAAATTAGGATAATTGGATCAGGCAGCCGGATGTGCGAGTGCAATACTAACCATATGTTAATGCATTTTTTCTGAGGCTGTTTTCTGACTAAAACACTCTATCATTGGATTTATCAAGGAAAATTCAATGCTGTAGATGGTGGGAAACTTTTCTTCTTGTTTGATAGATGCCAGTACACTCCATGCAACTCTTTTCTGCATTATCTGCATGCAAGTAAATATGATTTTTTGTTTGTTTTTTTGTTTGTTTTGTTTTTCTGTCCTCTGAAAATGGAAAATTGGAAAGATGATTTCTCCATGAGGAAATTTTTTCATAGTGAAGTTTCTACTGGATGGATTGAAAGTTTATTAATATTAATTGAGAGATTTCAGGAGTTTAGCTCAGGATAAAATAAGTAATTCTGGTGAAATTAAAAAAAAAAAAAAGAAAAAACATAAAATTATTTAAATAAATACATATCCTGATTATACTAAAGTGCACACTTTGTACAACAGTTTAGTACATTTTGCAATGTGGAATCCACTGTTTTCACATGGTTGGTAACCATGTTTTCATGTTCTCTGACCTCAGGTTATATTTACAACTTTTGCCATGCTTTTTTCAGTCTTCACGTAAGATATAAACATCTTAATTCAATCCATTGACTTCCAGATGGCAGCAGTGACTCACTTTGGAGAATGATCTAGCACAGGATAATCATACTAGTTAGTGCTCAAAGAAATTTAATGTCATTCATATTTGTCACACTATACCTGACAAATGGAATGTTGCAGTCTAAAAAAATTCATATGAGACTGTGAGTTTCTGTAAATTTTCTTTAAGTGGCTTCTTTGGAAAACCTTCCTTCCATTTACAGCATCAAAAATCAGTGTGATGGGTTTTGGCTCTTTTAAAAATGCTTTGTTGTCATATTTAAATTAAATATGTCAAGTACAATATTTAATCCAGATTTTGATTTTAATCCTGATTTCACTTTAAGGATTTTTGCTTTTTTTCTTTGTTGTACAGTTGATTGGGGTGAATTTTTAGATTTCTCTGCACATTTAATGTGCGTAACATTTAATTTCTAAAAGATGGTGTGTAGTGTACTCCTGCACTTAACGTAATAGCTTGGCTACTAATGTTAATCATCAGCACACTTAAAAATGAGGATAATGCAAATGTACATACAAGTAAATTCACATTATGTGGGACTTGTATAACATTTATAATTAGGATTCATTTTAAAAGTGCATGAAAACGCCGGGAGGAAATTTAAAGTGACATGTATTACTATTATGCAAATCCAGCACTTACTAAACTCTTTATTCTCAGACTAAATTCAGCTATCTAAATAATTGCTTCACAACTGAGAATTATCACCAGCAGCCAAATTCTCTTCTCCCTTCCAAGCCTTCCCTTGATCATGTTTATTCAGTAACACAAGAGCGTTCAGCGGTGTTGATAAACACACTTAGTGTTCATTGGGTTAAGCCTCAGTAACAGGAGCCTCTGGAATTAGCAATCACTGGTTACAGAGATACAACACACACTGTAGTATGTTTAGCTGCTCTACCAGAACCTCACCTGGAGGAGCATGGAAACATTTCAATGCTCAGTTGACATTTGTTACTTTTTTTCCTTGGCAATGTCTGTAGCTTTTACATCTGCTCATAAATCATTTTTAGCCTAATGTGGTGTTGAGGCTTTTTGTTTTGCAGTAATAGCTAGGGTGCTGCCCAGCAGAGGCAACACAAATAGATACCCAGAGTTAATTATCTGGACAGGTAATGGCGACTTTGCTTCCTCAGCAAGGGAAACAAAGTCATCCAGGTCTGATAATGGAAAAAGATTCATTTAAGAGGCAATTATAGATGGGGAAAGATAAGTAGAGAATAAACTTCCAAAACAAAGTTCAAAAATATCCAACAACCATAACATTAGTAGGCCAAGCAAACTCTGCCTCACTGTGGCTGAAATCAGAGTGTTCCTGTTTCTGCCTATAAAAGGCTGATCCACCATGTTGTGTACAGGTCCACAGCACACACCTGGGCAGCTGCTGCACAGTGAAACTGCCTGTGTCAGTCACTGCAACTGAGCTACTGTGGCACTCCTGGGCCAGTACTTATGGAGTCTGCTGTGGAGACAGAAATCCCATTAGAATATGACTATGTTGGGGTGGAAAATTTGCACTATTGCTCCAACTCTCGTGTTTGATGTGAAAAATCAGAAAAAAAAAAAAAAAAAAAAAGAGCTGCTCTAATAGAAAATACATTTTACTCAGAAAATTAATACTTAATACTTTAAAATATATAATTATTAATTTCTTTTCAACTTCCTTATACATGGGTCTATTAGAGATTTCTATAATGATGTCTTGAAGTTTACCATTTAATATTTTCTTCAAAAGCAATCAAGAGCTGAGTTCATTTGATATGGATTTTAGATTCAATTTGCTTGACTCTCTTGCTGGCATTTGCACAGTTTTCATCTGAATGCATGCAAGATTGAACAGTAACAACATATTTTTATGAACTACCAGTGGGCATTTTATTGGAACAAATACTGGTGGCAAAGCAATTAAAGAGCAGATTTTACCACATGAACCCTCCAAACAGCCACAGGTAAATATTCCCAAAAATGAACTCCCTGTATTATCTTAGTCAGATGAAATGTCAACAGCAAGACTGATTTTGAGACATATTTACAAAACAAGGGATCATATTTCCAGATGGCTGGGCTGGTACTGATCCCACTGGTACCAATGCTGCTCTTGCATCACTGCTGCTCTGCCTCACACATCTCTTGCTGTTTTGAGTTCACCACATCCACTTTTGTAACTGTAACACCAAAGCCAAGAACTTCATAATGAAACTATGGTTACATATGTGAAAAGGAAAGTGCAATTAATTGGGGGAAGCAAGCCATCAAGCACAACAGATTGAGATACAATCTCATCTACTGGTTTGGAAAATTTTCATTCTCTCTAATAAAAGACAGAAATTTTTCTATCACTTAAACATTTAAAAAAGAAGAAGAAAGAAAGTATGAAATATATTAAATAATTTATCAGAGTTATTTAGTTTAATTCTTCAGAGAGACAAACCCTTTGTATTTAGATAGAGTCTATATTCACCATTTCTGGATATAGCTCTGATGTTGCAGTTGCTCTATCTGTAGAAGCTTAGCACATCTGCTATATGAATCTGGAATGAAAAAATGTAGCCTTGCAATTCCCAGAAAATACTAGCACTTCTACCACCTCAGTGTGGAAAAATGCCATAGACCTGGATTAAACCCACTTAATGCCAGCTAAATGTAAGAAGACTGTGAAACCAGTCAGCATCAGACATTTTTGTTTTGTCTATAGCCATGGAGATAGGGAGAGAACTCATCCTATCACATCTTGGTGCTCAAGATGTTTTGGCTGCATTACCTGTCTAGGCACTCTTTTCTTTTTCATTGAAGTGCAGCTCCAGCTCTCAGATGAAGCACTTGTAATGCTGATGTACAGCTGCAGGGCCTGACCAAAGGGTGCCATGGGTTTTGGTCAGGATTGGAAAGAGAAAGATGCTAACCACTCTCTGTAAAATATGGCCCAACTTGTATTTTAAACAGAAGACATGTTAGAGGGAAGACATTTTCCTTGTAGCAGTTTTGTCAAGCTTATTTAAAGAGGAATAGCATGCAGCATACTTTCATTACTAAATTCTTCCCCCTGGAAGCAGAAGACAATTTCATAATTGCTTAAAAATTAAAAAAATATTTTTTTGCTATTTCCTTATTATCTTGTTGCATGTTAGAACTCTGCTGGGAGAAGGGACCTAAGGGAAGAGCCACAGAATTTGTCATCCCTCCTGCTAAGGGTAGCAATAAATGCAAAGTGAAAAACATGACAAAAAGCATGGTCAAAGCTGTCTGTTCAGGAGTTCTAAAGGAAAGTACATGCCAATCAAAAGAAAAAAAGTGAACGAGCTGCAGCTCAGCATTTCCTTCTGTTGCAACAAAACTTCTTTCTAAACAATATAAATACTAAGGATTCACTGACAGAAGGGAATTTCAGAAGCTAACAGCATCAAGACAGTTGATTCTTTAATGGCAACAAATGGAGCTTCAGTACAAGTTGGTCTGCCAGTTCAGAAATGTCACATGATGCAAACCTCTCATTTTCTCACAAGAAATAAAGAATGAATCACTGACTTCTGTTAGGAATCAGATTTTAAAATATCAATACTGCATGTAACCTCTGTAGAAATTCAAATGTTTTTCTACATTTTGGCATTTAATTTCAGTCTGCATGGTTTACAATCAAATGTTTGTGCTGATGTAATTTAACTTTTAACCCAACTTCTTCCATAATTGCTTGTACTCTGGGTGTGTGTATATCTGCCTGCCATTTTTTCCAATCATTTTTGAAGCTGCTATCCAATTTTAGCTCATTTGGATAGAAAGCTACAAGTCTGAGATAAATTCAGCTCCCACAAGATTTAGAGGAATATCTAGCTGGGAGAAAGTTGAGGGGAAAGGAGAGGGACAGATCTTTGTGGACATTCACCCCTGAGGACAAAAAGCATATAGGGTTTCTACAGAACTGTGTGTAATACTGAGCTGGCCAGAGTGGCAATAATAATATCTAACCAGAAACTAAGGCATACTAATAATTAATTATGAACAGGGTCCTTGGAAAGGAGAACAAGGGCAGGGATGGGTCAGTCTATATTCATAGGGTCTCTTCACCTTGTAAGAGCATGAATACAATTCTGCTTCATATTGATGGATGTGAGAGTCCCTTTAAATTTACATGGTAAATGTATACAGCAGTCTATGACATATATAACATTTCTTATTTGACAAGGAAATTGCCAAAAAGAAAATCAAGCCAGAAAATAATAATTGAGACTCTGTATTAAAAATTATATGCTGGGTATATTACTATTAATAGAACATAAATGTTGGAAAAGTTGGAACGATGTCTGGTTAGTTGAGGGAAAGAAACAGTCATAAATAAGGTAAAGTGACCTTTTTGAGCTGGAGATTAATTTAAAAGAAAGGACTACATTGCAGAAGTCTGTCAGCAATTTGGCACTTGCAAATTAGAGGCACCTAAGACCCACATGGCAATTCTTACTGTGCACATACCTAGGAGGCAGATGCATATACAGATGTGTGCAGAAGGCAGAAGCCTTGCCTTTCCAAAGGCATGAAGACTAAAGGCAGACTATTAGCAAGAAAATGGAACAAATAAAGCTGTGAAGGGCTATTATTTAGCAGATAAATTAGGGTGTTTAGAAATATGGTAATAAGGTTTGAAAGAGAGTGGCAGTGTTTTGTAGCTGATAAATGCACAGCATAACAGATCATTATTTCGTAACTCAGTGCAATCCTAAGCATGATACTTGTCTAATGAATGTAAAATTATTTTTACTTAATTTTATACCCCATAAAACTTGTATAAACTATGTTATGTTTGCTAGGGGTTTATGCTACCCCACCCATTATGGTAAACTACTTCTTGCCTTTTAATACATAAACAAATTATTCATATTAAAAATTAATTCAAAAAAATGTACCGAGTTTCATAACTTTCATATTTTCTTTCTTCGCTGAAAGCAACCATCAAAGACTATGAAAAATATCAGTTTTATGAACAAATTTATGAGTTCAAGACATAAAAGAAGTCAAATGTACCTGAGACAATAATATTTCTCAGTAGTCAATATATTAATGATGTACATTTTTCACTAGACACTCAGAAAACTTTTTAAGGTCTACAGCATAATGACAGTTCATAAAATAGTGAGAAGGGAAGCAGTAGTTTGAGTAAGTGAGAGCTGTAATTATTCCCTGTAGCAGGTGTGTTGCTTTAGTTTTCTGAAAAGCTGATGAAGCTCCAGTAGGACCTCTGTGTTATTTGAACTCAACAATGCTGAGTCTCTCAGACATTTCAGGAGTGAGTGTGGAAAAGACACCAAATCTGCAGTTCTGGATGGGGCTGCTGATCTTGGCCAATGCAGTCATCCCCCCTGAGGTGTCCAAAGGAGCTCTGAGGCTTCTCTCAGTAATGCTGACCACTGAAATTCGAGAAACATTAAAAATATGAATCATGGGTTGGAAAAGTGACATGGACTTTAAATTATGCTTGTTTCTGAGCATCCTGCCTAGTCCTGAGACAGTCTGGGAAACAATGATCACAGAATCACAGAATCACTAGGCTGGAAGAGACCATCAAGATCATCAAGTCCAATCCATGCCCTAATACCTCAGCTAAACCATGGCACCGAGTGCCACATCCAGTCTTTTATTAAACACACCCAGGGATGGTGACTCCACCACTTCTCTGGGCAAACTATTCCAGTATTTTATCACTCTTTCCATAAAAAACTTTTTCCTAACATCAAACCTTACTTTCCCTTGGCACAGCTTAAGACTGTGTCCTCTGGTTCTGTCAGCTGCTGCCTGGAGAAAGAGACCAACCCCCCTGCCCACAGCCACCTTTCAGGGAGTTGTAGAGAGTGATAAGGTCACCCCTGAGTCTCCTTTTCTCCAGGCTGAACAACCCCAGCTCCTTCAGTTGTTCCTCACAGGGTTTGTGTTCCAAGCTCCTCACCAGCCCTGTTCCCTCCTCTGGATGTGCTCAAGCATCTCAACATCCTTCCCAAACTGAGGGGCCAGAAATGGGCACAGCACTCAGGGTGTGGCCTCACCAGTGCTGAGTGCAGGGGCAGAATGACCTCCCTGCTCCTGCTGGCCACACCATTCCTGACACAGGCCAGGGCCATTGGCCTTCTTGGCCACCAGGGCACACACTGGCTCGTGTTCAGTGGCTGCTGACCAGCACCCCCAGGTCCCTTCCTGCCTGGGCACTGTGCAGCCACACCATCCCCAGCCTGTAGCACTGCAGGGGTTATTGGGGCCAAAGTGCAGGACTCAGCACTTGCACTTGTTAAACTTCATCCCATTGGACTCTGCCCATCCATCCAACTGTTCCAGGTTCTCCTGCAGAGCCCTCCTCCCTCCCAATAGATCGACACACGCTCCCAGCTCAGTGTCATCTGCAAATTTACTGATGGGAGACTCAATACCCTCATCCATGTCATCAATGAAAATATTGAACAGGACTGGCCCCAGCACAGGCCCCTGAGGAACACCACTGCTGACTGTCCCCAGCTGGATGCAGCTCCCCAGCAGGGACACACTTCCATTCCCCTTCATCCACCAGGTATCCTCTCATTTCCTGACAGTGGGAGGTTTGGGAGTCCTCTGACTCCTGGTGGGTCTCCCTCAAGGAAGGGAGGGCTGAACTCCAGTCTATTCCCCTTTCACTTTCCCTGGCACTCTTTAGTCTTTCAACTTCCTCCCTAAGCTGGACCACCAGCGAAAGGAGATCACTCACAGCTGTTCACACCGCAGGCAGGCTTCTGCAGCCCCCCACTGATGTACCATGATCAGCTCAAACACTCCTCACAGGAAGGGGTCTGCACAGACACAGCCTTTTTGGAGGGTTCTACTTGGCTACATGCACTTGCACTAACTGCAGTGTTTGTGTGAAAACCACTACTAACAAAACCACCCCAAACCAACTGACCAGAGCACAACAAACAAGGAACTAAAAGCCCCCCTAGCAGGAGGAAACCTCAGCCCTGCCTGCAGCCCTGCCTGCACAGCCTGCTGTGCTCTCAGAGCCTGCAGAGCCCTGCTGAGCTCCCCAGAGCCCTCTTTTAGCCACCCCACCACTGGGGGGAGGAAAGCCCTGCCCTGTGCCTGAGAATGCTCAGCATACGACTTCAAAATTCTGCAGAACTATAAGGGGTTGTCTGTCCCAGAGCTGGTTCAGCTGCTGCTGAATTGGAGTCTTGAACAGCAGGAAAATCCCAGTTATTTCACATCACTTCAAAATTCTATTTCTCCTCATAGTTTCTGTATCAATATCACAAAGAAATGAAGAAGCCATCAGAAGCTTTAAAAAAGTACTGGTAGGGAAAATTGTTAAAAACATGTAATTATTATTAAAGCTTTAATAATTAGGTACATGCACAAAAAGATAAAGTTTTATTTCCTGATTTTGCATTTCTTTCTTCATCTGTTTTTCTTTAAACATAAAATCCAATTTTCATAGAAAGAGAGCAATTATGTTATCACCTAATAACTCTGCTGGGTACTTTTCAAGCACCCAGGCAACAAGCTTAGTAGAGTTTCAAATATGAGTTAGCATCTTAATCAGCTAAACAATTATTCCTATGAGCTGATGCTTCTACATAAGTTAAAAGTCTTCATTAATGGAAGTTAAAATTAACAAAAACATTGATAAATTATTGCAGACTGTATTACTGCCTAAGATACAGGGTTTTATAAGTCCTTATGAAGACAGTTTATTTCCCAGAATCAAAACCACGCTTAATAGAAATATTTTCTTATAATACATTTTAAATGTTACTAGCGTGTTGATCTGGAGAGGAATTGTCAAGGAGTTATCCTTTACTGTCCCTACAACCATGTAAGAGTACAATAGCATAAGAGCTGGCTAAATTTGAGTTTGGTTGTATAACAACATCTCAGGGAAAAAAGATCTAATGCAATGATATTAGTGTATCTGTACATATATTGTGACAACTGTAGCCTCAAGGATGCATTTCTGCCACATTAACTCATTTCAGATTTCATTCACAATGTGGAGAGCCTGCAACTTGTGCCCTGAAAGGAATGTCCTAAAGCTAGGACCTATCAGTCTGGATAGCTCACCTTTTTCTTCTTGAGTTAAACAAGGATAAACAATGAAAATAAAGTGTCTGAAACGTGGAAGGAACCTGTAAAACAAACCTTCTTTATCTCTCTCTCTCTGGATCTCTTTCTCTCTCTCCCTTATTATTTTGCCTTAGAAAATTACAGAAGCATCATTTAATAACAATAAATCTGTTTAAATAATTGGATGTCAAATACTCTCCTAAGAAACTTTACATTATGTGCCAGGAAAACAAAATCACTATCCTCTAGCACTGTGTGATTACTGTTGTTGCAGTTCTGCTGTTAAATTTGTGGTGTGATAGTATCTGGTTCAGAAAAATTAACAGAAAAAAGAAAAACAAGGAGCTGAATCCTAAGCAGTATGATTCAATGACATCTGATGAAAACAGATTTAACATCACAGATGATCTGACCCACAAAATATCTGGAAATCATGCATCCTCCTTTGCTTTGGAAAGAAGCAGTATTAGTGGGAATTGGCAATGAGGTCTTCTGACAAATATTGACATTTTCTAATAGTAATTACTGTAAACTCTGAAAGCATCTGCAAGAAGGATCCAAACATGAAATGCTGCCAGGATTTGATAATAAAGCTTGTCTTTATTATCTTGTCTATAGCTGTAAGTTACTGTGGTTGGTGTGGATCTGCACTAGTGGCTCAAGAGTTTAAGATGAGAGACTGGGCAAAGAGCAGAGCAAAATTGCAAACTCTGAATACTGTAGGTTACCCATATTGAAGTTTATTCCCACTGAAAAATGATTTCCTGAGACTAAAACCTGCAAATCCTGACTTCTATTTATGCAAATGTTTATACTGCATAATTTATTTCATTTCCAATGAAGTAACACCAGGGGAGGTTTAGATTAGACGTTAGGAAAACTTTTTTCACTGAAAGAGGGATCAGGTTTTTTTTTACTCAGGGAAGTGGTGAAATCACCATCCCTGGAAGCTCAAAGCTGTGTGAATGTGGCTCTTGGAGATGTGGTTTAGTCCAAGGTAGTGTGTGTTAGCAGCTGAAGTCCTGTGGAACGGCTTTACAGCCGGAGAAAAATCCCAAAGCAAGATGCAGCTAACAAAGAGTAATTGATACCCCCAATTGCAGGGCAATTGCCTTTTGTATGTGTTCACAGAAATCATTAAAAGGTTGCTTAAAACCCAAAACTGACTGAACAGTGGACTTGGACTGCCCTGTTTCCTTCATGGTTTCAGCATCTTATCTGTAAAAGCATTTTTCATGAAGTTGCTTCAGTTGCAGTTTTTCTTGCCTAGTTTCTGCAGCCTAAATGGATCTGTGACATTTGACAGCATATGCAGAAACCTGCATGTGTTGCACTCTAGTATCTGAAGAACTACAAATACATCACAGCAAAAGAATGAGTAACCAAATCACGTTGGTGTTGGGATTGAATTATTTATTCCAAATTTTTTGCTAAGTGGTGGTATACACTACAGTGTATATAGTGACCTGCTAAGTCAGAAATCCTTTGTAATACATGTTATCTTTAAATAAGTAAATGTTATATTTAATATAAACCCCTCCATGCATGGAATAGCCAAAATATTCTGGTCAGAGTGTATTGAACTCTTATGCCTTCACATAAAAAGAAAAAAGAGTCAGTTCAGTAATAGCTGGCAGAGCTGGGAAACGGTGTGAATTGATTTGTACAGGATGCCAGTGAGGTTAAAAGGTTCAATAGCATTTTGTATTTCACTGCACTTTTGAAGTAGCACAATTTTTCACAAAGTTTAAAGATAATATTCTTCTGAGTCACTGACCAAAAGGTCCCTTATCTAAATGAGCTAATAAAACAAACCTGGCATCAAAAGTTGCAATTATTGTTTTGGCAAATGAAGGGGAAAGTGAAGCAGATTTAACATTTTAAAAGGTACTTTATGGTTAAACACTACACTTTCCAAGTGTGAAATGGAGGATTAAATTCAGTATTAGGGCTCAAAAATAAGAAGTTCTATCAAATTACTCCTTCCATCTAAAGAGTCAAGTAAATCCAGTTTTATTTTATTTCTGAACTATTTTAAGCTTTATATGGGTTTGGATACATTGGGGAATCAGTTAGAAGGATGGTGCTATCATTCTGTTTCTTATGTAAATTATGACATTTTTATGGTGACCACTGTTGCAATAACATGGCTATTCTGAATTTATATTGAAATTCCTATATGTGGACTCTGCAAAGACTATTAACTCCAAGTAAAGAAAGAGAAAGCTTTTGAGACAAATATGTTAAGCTGGCATATTCAATGCCATTCATTTGACAAAATTAGCTAGAAAATACAGGATACACTCATATCTAACTATGGAATACATAATGTAAATCACTGTTTACAACATAGTATGGCAGTACTTTCTTAAGAGATGTAAATATTGTGTGTTGCTGTTATTGCTGCTTTTGTTTGTTTGAGTTGGCTTGGTTTATTTTAACTGAAAATAATCACAGTGTAACACTAAAATGTTGCTATTGTTGCTCTTTTCAAAGTCAAAAAATTATATGTCATCAGTACCAAGACAAAATAGTTCAAAGCCTTCTATGCCAGCCCACTGAGTTTTGCAGAACAGTCATCATTCTAAAAAATCAGTTTTGATGACTCTGTACAATAAATTGCAGTCTTCATCTGTGTGCACATTGCATCTTAGACTCTCCAAGGTTCAGAACTGCATGGTTTTAATTCTAGACTCTGTCATCTAAATTTGTGTTAATAAAAAATTAGGGATGATATATATGTGTTACTATTCATTCATTGTGGCCTATATTGGAACTTTGCTTGTAAATGCAAATGCACTTCAAGCACAGCTCACAATTCTATTGCCCCAGAGCAACTTGGCAATTCCTGCCCTTTCCAAGCTGCCAGACTGCAAATATAGCAGCAGTGTCAGTCATGTCCTGTCCCATGTCCTGTCCCATGTCCTGGGAATGGGAAACTTCTGGTGTAAAACTGAACTGTTTACACTGCTCATCTGAGTTGCCTTTCTGCCTATGTGGCTGTGTCCCTGTTAAAAACTATTTTCCTTGTGTTTTACTTTTGAAGACAGGTACTGTGTGCAAGGGAATGAGGTACCTGTGTTCCCTTACAGGCATTGCCTGTTTCTGCTGGGACAGGAATAATAATAAGGAATATTAAATGAATAATAAAACACAGGTTTAAATCTTTTGCCATACATAAATTTATATCCTTTTTCAATTAGGGGGGACTGCACACAGTAAAAACACTTCTAGCTTTTAGTACATCTGGCCAAATGTTTTGCAATAAACATTGTCTTTATTATTTAGCTCCTTTTTTAAAATTTTTTTTTCTTATGCTTATACTGGAGTGCTGATTTTTTTGATTGCGCTTCATAAAAGGGCCGAGTTTGAATAAGTATGTGCCTAAGTTTAACTTTGAAACAGTTACTTGAGAATATTATTTCTCTAGTCTGAACTTGAACTGTGTGGTTAGTCTAAATCTATTGATTTTCTCTAACTGGATGACAAAGTTATGTTATACAGGTTACTGCTTCCTCTGCCAGAGTTATACTCAGTTTTGTACTGTTTGTTTTTTTTGTTTTTGTTTTTGGTTGGTTTTTTTTTTTTTTTTTTTTTGTTTAATCTCTTTACCTGGCTAGAATTCAAGTCTCATAGGATGGGAGAGCATTGGAAGTGTTATTCACTACTGGTTTTGGAGAAACTTTCATGAAACACAATAGGCATGAGTCAGCTTTTATTAGTGTGCATGTGTTATTTAATTTCATAATTCAACCTGTGTATAAATGTATTCTTATACACTAAATAATCAGAAGTGATCTATTGTATAACTTAGACTTTGAATATCAGAGAAATCACTTTATAATGGATTGTTTGTCCATCTTCTGGGTATCAGGCAGTTGTACACTGGGAACCAGAAGCAGTGATTATAGTGAATTCTTCTACCTCTTCCTTTTGTCTTTCTCTGAGTAGAATTGAAGGTCAAAGGGCATCCTGTCAGAAGAATGTCTCTCTCTAAATGACTCTAAATATATGTAAAAAAGGACAGGAATAGAAAATCATAACTTAAAACAAGTAGGAAAATAGCCATGCTTGGTGTTAAAACTTTAATATTTCTAATAGACTATGGACTCTGTACTTAAATTTAGCATTTTAACATCTCTGCAACTCATAAATCATTTTTCAATGCAATATATTTTCTGCAGACCACTACAGTTAGTCTTTGCTTGGTATTACCTTTTAAATTATTGAGGCAGTTTCATACAATGCATCACCTTTATTCATTATTAAGAAGACAAGCCACAGAACTCCCATATTTTCACTTGGGTGCTATTAATAAGAAGGGAGTTAACCAAGGCAGGGCAAGAATAAGGATTGTACAGAGAGAAAACATTTCAGCTGAATTTTCTTCTTCACTGGGGAAAAAAGGATAAACATTTAAGTCAACATAATAAAAATACTGGAATGAGTTATCCTAAGCTGCAGCTGTAATTGAACTATTGATTATTTTGTTATTTTTAGCTAATATTTTAAAAAATACATAAATGCTAATGTGCTAGCAACAGAACTGATAATGCTTCTGTTATCCAGATTTACAAAATGCAATGTTGATTTTCTTTTCTTAAACAGATGAGATGAAAAAATAATTTCAAATATATATAGAATACATACATATTTGTTGGATTATACACAATGCTTGTAGAACTTTTATTTATTTATTCAAAATCTTTTACTTATATTATATTCCAAGGTAAATGACAAGAATACACAGAAAATAAATGTTTGCTTATCACTTTACCTTTTTATATACTTTAACCCTTTTTTTTCATGAGACATTCAGAGTTTTGCACTGACATTAAAAGTTGAAAACTGTTTGCAAGGGTTGTTTTGGGTTGTTTTTGGAAATAATTTTTTTCCTTTTCATATTGTCTACATCCTTAATATTCTTTTACTTGTTTCATCATGAACATTCATGCAGTATTTTATTAATGCACCAGTAATCTTTTGTGTGGACAAGAACAATTCTCATGTAGATAGTAGGATTCATTATTCACTTAAGGAATGTTGCCTCCTTTTGAGTAAATATCACTTTACCCAACCAAGCAGTAGAAAAAGTGCAATGGAATTTAGATGTTTGAACATGAGAAACTGGAGCAGTAAGTTTCTCAAAACATAATGAAAGTCAAATCTTGAAAAAAGCTAGGGCTGAATTATAGCTTAATATTTCATTTGTCATAATGAAGAAATTTATAAAAGTATAAATCTGAATGTGAAATTACTTTGGAGACAAAAGGGGAAATATTAATTAGATCATCTTTCTTGTCCATGTCTGCAGAGAAAAACCAGGTAGTGGTGGATTTATTTTCAAAATCATCTTATTTCTTACCTCAAGTATGGTGAAAACAGGTAATAATATGTAATATGTTATTAACCAATTCAGATTGTGCATTTACTGTAAAAAGTCTTTTGGGGAACTCATACAGGACTTGTTACTTGAGTGAAACTAGAGCATGACTTTGGCTGAAAGGTAAATTGAGCTTGTTGCATGATGGGGAGTCAGCATGAGCTGCCTAGTCTCAGATAAGCTTTCTCATGATTGCTTATGTAACATGTTGACCTTGGAATAATTTCCTGCCAGCCACAGTGACTGTGATTGTTGATTTGACAGTTTTTACACAGTAAAGTTTTGCATGTAATTATTCAGGTGCATCTTGATGCTCCATTCCTTTAATTTTATATTGCTGATAAAATAATCAGCATTTTAGACAATTCATGCCTTTTGCAGCTACATCCTTTCTTTGGAGCATTTGATATTAAGGAACTTTGCTTTTCAGCTAAGCTAAAACTGCCAACTCTGTAACTAAAGTGTATTGAAGTTATCAAGGTGCAACAGAGACATTTCCTACACATTTTGCTTATGTAGCAAGGATTGGTACAAGAGATAAGAGAAAAATTATGGGATCCTTCTGTCCTGTGTGTCCTTCCTGAGTTTTGCAAGTCACTAAGCACTTCTGTGTGCATTTTTTGTAAGAAAAGAGAAAGTAAGGGAAATCTTCCCTTGCTCCCTCTTCATTAACTTTTAGACAGATCCCTTGGGAACAACATTTCAATCACTTTCATATTTTTTTCTTGAAACTACCATTAAAATTTTATGGCATTATTTCATTCTCTCTCTAATTAATTTTATTTTATTTTATTTTATTTTATTTTATTTTATTTTATTTTATTTTATTTTATTTTATTTTATTTTATTTTATTTTATTTTATTTTATTTTATTTTGTTGTTGTTGTTTGGTTTAGTTTTTTGTTTTTTGGGGTTTTTTTTGTATTACCCATTAATGCATTTAATTGGGTCAGAATTTACATCACCCTCATTTGATTGGGTTTTAGGACTTGGTTATACTGGAAAATCCCAAGATTAGAGGATTAGAGTTAAATACTTGGGAAAAATGTGTCTGCAAAGCCTAGACGAATCTATTTGCAAATCATGGGATGGAATTACTCTGAATTGCTTTATCAGTTTTACTGACACCAGTGAAGGTTGTTTTTCATGGTAAAACCCTCAGTCAGATCAGGTGGGGTGAATGTAGCCCAGCAGAAGGATATCCATTTGTCCTTGCCAGGATCCTTGTAGTCACATGTTCCTGGGAATAAGTACAGGCAGAAAAGGAAAAAGAAAACTGAGTGTGTTGCCAATTTATCCCCTGACACTGCTGCTGGATCTGCTGAGAACTAACATTGCTGATCAGCACAGCAGCCTCTGATAACTTATTTTCAACCTGGAAAAAAATGGTGTTCTATACTAAAAGCTGACTGCAAAGCCAATGACAGCACAGTAATGGAAAAATTTGAATTACCAAATAGGAACACAGCAATGATGATGAAAGACTAAAGTACTCTTAGAAATGTTGTTTGTATTCTTTCATAAATGGGGGAAGTTGTGCTGACTATTTAAAACTCTTGGCTTGCTCCTCTTCATTAAAACATATAAGTAATTATGATAAACAAGTAATCAGCCCTTTATAATACCACAGAAATAAAGAACAAACAGCTGCTGAGTGAAATAAGAAAAATTTGTGATGAGCATCAAAACTGGAAGAATATGGAATGTACAGGACCTACAGGGACTTGCCATGTTCAATACTGAATGTCAGGAATTGCTCAGTGTTTCCACCTAGATCATTCCATCCTATTCACCACATCCAAAAGTAAAAATCTTTCATTTTGGGTGGTGTTGGAAGATGGATAAATTGGCTGTTGGTGTTTTCACATGGACTTTACAACACTCTGGGTGCAAAAACTATTGGATTGCCTGAGAAAAATTGTGACATAGAGCAGTTCTTTTGAGGGAAATGATGATAAATCATTTATTTCTGGGGAAACAAACAAACAAAACCCCAAGCACAATACCTCATTTCTGCAGAATATGCTCTTATCTCTGGGCTGATATTTTGGGATCCAGTGGTTCTCTGATAGAGATGTAACTATGTATGGCTAATGCTGATACACCATCTATGTGTTATGCTCAGATTGTGTGTGTTGAGAAACTTGATTTTAACTTTGATGGCCACTCTTATCTTCCTTCTTGGTCTGAGACCCTTGAAAGGACATGGAGAAAAGCAAGTTTTTAGACTTTAGGTATCAACCACTGTTCCTAAACTGCAAGCTGTAACTGAAGGCCATCTGTGGAGCATGGGTGGTGCTTTTTGGTTGGTTTGTGCTCTGTGGAGTGGCTTGCACAGATGGCAGTAACAAGAATGAACCTTCTGCTGCCTGTCTGGGAATTGCTTCCCCCTCTCTCTCAGCAGCAATGCCATGCACCACAGAAGGCCCAAGATGTTCAGAAACTCAGGACTGAATCTGCACATCAGTATTTCTAAGGAGTTTCCAAGGGGTACCAAAAGGGCAGCAAAGTCTGTGTCTCTCTATGAACTGTGTCTGACAGGAGTCTTTAAAAGCAAAATACAGTTTAATCTTAGTAAGGTCATGAGACCAATATAATATTTAAAAAAAAAATTCTGTCTTTTGCTTCCTTCTTCCTGGCATAGGGAACACCAGGATTTTAAACACAATAAATGCTCCTTTTTTAAAAAAGACAAGAAAAACCTGGAGTGGGGAGTGTTTGAGAAGGGTTCATCCTCAAGTCAGCACATGTAATGCAGAACAAGAGTTGTTTGCAGATCTGTTGAGGAAGAAAATATCATTTACATAGTCTTTATCAAAGTAAAAACATGCTGTCAGAAGTAGTAGAATTTAAAATTACAAGTCCATGATTCATCCAGTTGTTCTATTTTTCCAATCTGTTCAATGCTCTGCAGCCCTCCATCTCTTACAGAAAGTCCTTCACTTACACACCCATTTAGAAATGTTTTTCTTTCTTTGTCTCCCTTCCTTCCTCATGGCATTGAACCACTTCATTCCCTAGATCCCACACCTCCCTGTGCTGTTAGCACATCCATTCCTTTGCCATCCTGCTGGCACAGCACCCTCCACCTGGATTTCCCTGCTCCCGAATTCCAGCTTCCTCTTCTTATGCTTGTTCTTTCTTAGCTATTGCCTGTAACTTCCCAAATGTGTCCAGCCTTCTACTCCCTTTATTCTCCCACCCTTCCAGTACCTTAGAATGCCCTGTTACTCTGTGTTATACAGCAAATCTTGGTCTGTCATGGGAGCCTTTCATTTTCCAATCTTCAGTGACAGTGGCCTGATACAAATCTGCCCTATCCAAAGGTAAGGGAAAATCTCCACCAGCCCTCTTTTGTTTTGTTGTTAGCATCAGCCAACAGAGGCTGCTACAGGGTGGGGCAGCTGTGGAGGAGCCATAAGTTTGTCTGCTGTGCAGACTTCTTAGTATTTCATTTTGATTAGCTAGTCAAATCCAGGATGCCTTTTTTACCAACTATGATGTGTAATTTGGTGCTGCAGATAGGAACTCCAGTGTGTGATATTGGAGCATAAAAGGTGTTTCTTTACTGTTTCACTCAGTCAAAAATGTGATGCCTGCTTAGTAAACTATCACAGGTTTGTACCATTAGAACAGATTTTAGTCTTTCCCTTAATTGAAGTAGATTTTGTAATGATGGCTTAGAAAATTGTTAGTGATTTTCATCATAATAGTCCAGTACATCCAAACCAGAGAACTCAGCATTTTAAAGAGTCAGGACTGAAACAAACCACAAATGCTATTAATAGAGACCTGCTGCCACTGAGAATACAGACTGAAGGTGCCTGTTGGAAACTCCTTAATCTAAGGAGCCACTTTCTAAGCAGGCAGCCTGTCAAAACAAACTGGACTGCTGGAACAGCATCCTGAGAGGATGAATGCCCAACCATTCAGTTTAATTTAAACTAAGCTTTCTAGACAGGCTCAAAGGACTCTGACACATGGTTCCCAGTAAAAGTGAATCCTTGACTTCCTCTAAGCCTTATTGAAAATCCTAGCATGAGGTCTTTGAAAACCTGGCTTCTGACTCTCCTCAGTGTTTGTGAAGATATGCTGCACATTCTTCCTCACTGCCTTCCCCTGTGCTCACTGCCTCCACACTGGGATGTGCACAAGAGATGGAAATGACCAAACTCTGGTCAGAGCCACCTTGGGGAAGAACATCTTAAATAAAGGTATTTTTATATATACATATATATATAGTTTAAATGGCAAGTGAATATTTGATTTTAAATTATTAATTTTAGAGAGGGATTTGGGTGCTACTACTCATGGATTTGCTTCATTTCAGTGGATTATTTATCATGAAAACTGTCACACTGACAACTTTTTGGATAAGTTTTATGTGTCCATTCCATTCTGCAGGGATGTCTTTTAAAGGAGAGCAGCTGTCAGAAATAAGTGCCAATTGATGGAGTGGGGTTTGTTTTTGACATCTGTTTAGGAGAAAGTCCCATCATCTCATCTGCCACTAGGCCACAAGCAGCCATGTGATTTCTTTTGATACCTGCTCCCCTGAAGGGAATTCCCTTTAACAACTGCAAGATTGGACTGCTCCTTTCATGTCCTACAGGAGCCTGGTTCCAGTCAGTGAGGACCAAGGGAGGCCCCAGGATGCTAATAGACAATAAGCCTCTGCAATTGAATTGCATTTTGGTCTTTTTTGGTTTAAGCTATGTTTTTAAATTCTGTGCTAACACATACTGATTCTATTCTTAGAGCAGAATAAACCAGAAATCCTTTTAAGCCTTGTGCCTTTATTACCATTTAGGTCTGAGGATAGATGCATTATTTATATATGTTTCTAAGGGTCACAGTGCTTTAATATATGTCTTTTTAGGGAGGGGTTATATAGCACATATTATAGGGTCAGCTAGCTTTAAAATCCAGGACTGACTATTCAAAGATTAGGACTTGTTGATATAATAACTACAAAAATAGATGAGACTCCTTGTTTCAATGAGGCAAGGAATAACATATGCACAATTAAGTCCTTTGCAGAATGTTGTAGGAACATACCTTTCTTCACACAATCCCAAAAAAAAAAAAAAAAAAGGAAGGAATCTTCTAAGAGTGCTTGACAGGCCCCTGGTTGGTGCCAGATTAGTTTAATGAAGCACAGTGCCACTAATACTAATCCCTTTTCTAAACTTCCATTCAGTCCCTTAAAGGCTTTACCTTTTGCAATGGCTGGGTGTGCAAAAACCTAAGAGATAAGGAAAAGGAGGCAGTGAGGCACTCAGAAAGCTGCATGAGGCTCATCAGTGATCAGCTTTCAGTGGCTCCAGAGGTGCAAGCTTGAAATAGGTGCTTTGTGTTGTCACATGCACCCCCTGTACTTACAGAGTTCCAGTTTTTAACTTGAGGAGACTGCATGCACTTTTGAAAAGTTTAGAGATGTAAGTGAAGTTTCTTTCATAATTGCAGTAGGATTCACGAGATGAAAAATTACTTCCTCAGAATTGTTGTGTTATCTGGGTTTTTATAGCAATATGACATCTCCATAAATCTTCTCTCATTTTGCACTCATTCTCTTATTGTTGGAAATTGAGAATGCAATGAAGATACTGATGTGCTTAAAGCTGGCTGTGTCAAATCATCTCCAGAGAGCCCTGTGTCTTGCAGGATTTAACCCTCTTGTAGCACAAATCTTCCCTCTGTAGAGAAGTGCCCTGAGCTAATGATACATTTTTCATCCATATGTGTGTTCTGTCACGTGTGTCTGCATGTTTGCTGCATTACTTGATTTATAACTTGATTTTTCTCTTTATGAATACTCTCATGTTGATGTTTTGGAGAAAAATATAACAAGAATTTTTTTTTTTTCAGTGCAGTTGAAAAGGCATTTGTTCAAATTCTGTGATACTGAATAAAATTACAGCTTTATTAATTGATTGCTCCTGTAAATATTTACACCAAATGAAGGTCTGACCTCATGTGTTAGATTTGAAGATTAAAGATACAAGTATTTAAGTTATTTAAAGAAGTGTCTAACATGCAATGCATATGTATTAGCAAGTCTCTTTGTCAGTTAAACTTCTATTGAAGAGAAACTTCATTTGAAGATGTATTAAATATTGTACAGGTATTGACATACTAATTAGTAGTAGTATTATAGGTGTTGATGCTACAGAGATGTGTTCTCTTTTGGAAATGCATGATTAGAAAATGTAAGTTCAAGAATTCAATGGACTGTGCTGTGGGTGTGCTGGTCAGAAACCACTAAATGGCAAAGGTTTTGGTGGTCATAAATTGGAAAAAAAAAAAAAAAAAAAGATACTGTGTTTTTAGTGAGGTTTAGTGTGCAGCCTATGACTATTCTGGATGAGCACTGAAGAATGTTACTACAGTGTACCTACCATAGTCAATATATCTACTAAAATAACATTGTAATGAGCTGTGTTGTAAGTGAAATTAAAGTAATTAAAGTAGCTAATAAGAATTTAACTCTGGAGTGTTAATCACAATAGTTAAATTATATACTAGAAAATATATATAGAAAAAGAAGCTATTTGGGTACTCTTTGATCTGTTTAATAATGAATACAACATTACTGATGAGCCCTAGTTAGTGCTTGGGCTGTGTTTAACCATGCAGTCCCTCTATAGAGTCACATTCCCTGGTGAGTATCATCCTGTTGATCAAAAATGATAACTGAGTACTTCACTTCTGTGCCAAGTTAAGTAGACCAATCTCACAGTTTTTCTCAGTGCTGTGGCTTGTGAGGGTGTGTGCAGATGGCAGGGGAGATGCCTGGTGGCTCTGCAGCACAGGAACCTTCTGCAGCAAGCTGTGGCTTCTCTGCAGCCCACAAGCCCAGAACAAACAAAGGACAAAATTCGAGGAGTTTTCACTGTGGTTCCTGCAGTACAGACACAGTTTAAATGTCTTCATTTGCTCCACTTTGGAAATCTTTGCATTGGTGTAATCCTGCTTTCAGCTTTGTTCTTTCCTCAGCTCACAAGAGAAGAGTGTGAGAAGCTTTGTGGGACACAAGAGCATTGAAGCAAATCTAACCTGAAAGCAAATCAACCTGAAGCCAACACAGCAGGAGCACCTGAATGTCATTCATCTACTTATTACAATTTCTTGTTGAAAGCTTCCAACCAGAATCAACTGCATCTCTGTGCATGTTCTTGCTGTCAGCACAGGGAATACAGAGTTTAGTTTTGTTAGACTTGTTCATCATGATTCAGGCACTAGATTTCCTCAGGAAAATTGTATAAAATGTGTATTAACAATGTGAGAGCCTCTTCCTAGCCTATTGCCACTCACGAATTTTCAAGGCTAACATGACAGAGGCCATCAGCAGATCTCAATAAAATCTTTGTTCTTTAGATATCTGAATGAAGGGCAAAGTTTCCAATCTTCACTTATTGTGTGAGCTGCCTTGTTCAGGCTGTTACCCACGCACTACTTCAATGTCAGACTGAGTTCAGTCAGGTGAAGGATAGGCTTGCATTGCTCCTGCTTGAGAAGGTTTATTTACTTGTACTGGAATTATAGCAGCCTTAATAAGAGAACTTTAAATGGTACATATCTGCTTCAGTAGCAGCTCTTTGTTGCTGCTGTAGGAGCAAGCAAGTCCAAAACATTCCCAGTCATGCAGTAGGGTTTGCTGAACAGTATGGGAAATGAAAAAATACTGATCTAGCAAATATTACATGGTAGAAATCTGTAAGTCATGGGAAGGAGGTTGATGCTACCTACTTATGCATTATATATTTGCAGAGGCTGTCTTTTACTTAATTAAGTCCGTATTACTTAATTAGGATTGAGACATGAAGGAGGAATAGATATGTATCTCCTCTGAGATCAAATTTTGCTAAAACAAAGGGAGCCAGAGGAAGCTGACAGTAATAGAAATTTATTAACAATTTTCCTGTTTGGCATCTACTAAGTAGGCAAAAAATTCTATTCACTAGAGTAAAAGCATCAGCCAAGAGCTCAGAACATACTTCATGGTGACAGGTATTTAAAATTTGGCAAGCAAGGCAGGCTTGGACTGAGCAGAGTGACTAGAAATACAGGGAGAAAGTGTTTCAATTTATTTACACTACATTAAAAGCTTTGATTTAGCACTTCCCTTTACAAAAAGAGTGTTAGAAGCATAAAATCATGTGTGTGGTCACTGTCCTTGCAATATCACTCTTCACTTCCAGAATCATTCAAGAAGGATTTCTTATTTATGGAAAGCAGAATTCTTCCTTATTGAAAGTATGCCATTATCTTTTTGGATAAGAAGGTTTTACCACACAGATTAGGGCCTGTAACAGAAAAAAAGCACCATGTTTTTATATTTCTATTGTTTCTTTATACTTCCATGAATGTTAGGAAAGGCCTGAGTCATTTTGTGCTTGAAGGACACTTTTGCTAGCTGAGGCACAAGGTCTCACAGACCTGCTGTGAAGAAAATCTTTCAAAAGAGAAACAAACCATTTTGATGCTGCGAGAAATTGAAGGGGGTTTAAAACAAAAAATGCAGCCATCAGAGTAGCTGTATCTCTTTAGGCATTTCTTCTGACCTTGCTGCTGAATCTCCATATACTGGTCAGTGCTTCCATCCCTCTGATTTGCTGTAGGTAAGCAGAAATAATCTCTTTAGTGTGGTGCTATTTCCAATTAGTTTTCTGGTTTCACTCTTCTCAACATGTAGAGCATTGTTACTGATGCCTCTTGTATTGGCTGTTTCCTGATCATCTTTACTGGTGTACAGGGAAATGAGATGATGTTGCCATTCCCTTTCCTTTGCTCCCATAGCAGGCACACACAGACACCCCCACATTTACACCAAGCTGAATTCCTTAGTTTTGTACTCAAATCTATTCCAACTGTTCCCAAGAACTTCATCAGGGAGGGAAAAAAACATAAAATGAATATGCACTTAATTAAATTTAGAGTAACAGATTGGAACCCTTCTTTGGACAACTATTTGTAGCTAAATTTCAAGTAATTTTTACACTGATTATTTCTGGAGGTAGACAGCAGAGGCTGCATAATGACACCCTCATGATTAGCAAGTGAAGAGACTGCAAACTATATTTTACTGTTATAGGGTAAATGATTAGAAATTAACCAACATGCTGATGTGGGTTTCATTTCAGAAAGTAGTATTTCATCAAGCCACAGTAAGATTTTAATTAGAACTCACTGAGAATACTGTGGCATTCAGAATATAAAAATGAAAATGCTAAACCATTCATCAAATAGTTTAGTTCAGTCTTCCATCTCACAAATAATGTTTTTGTATTAAGGAAAGCTGTTTAGTTACTATCCTGAGGGTGAAATTTAGGTGATGACTAATTTTGGGTTAACAAAAACCCATCAAAAACCCAAACTCTAAACTAAAATTATTGTCCACCAGAGATAAGCTTCTCTGACTGCATTTTTTTTTCCTATTTAAAACTATAATGACCCAATGAAGCTATTAAGTTTATCAAAATTTGTCCAAATACAAAAAAACCCCAAGTAATTTACCAGCATTTTTCATGCTTTCATGTCATAATGATCTGTTTGTGACAGGGAAATGCATGGTACCATTACGAACAAAATCTGTGATTTTAAACAAATCTTATATCAGAGTTTCTTTTGCTAGTACCTATTTAATATGCATCAAATAAACACAGTTGTTGGTTATTTTACTGAAAAATACCTATGTAGATAATTCCCTTTTAAAGGAGTAACTTTTAAAACTCAAAGTTAACCCATTTTTTTAGTAATAATTGTTGGTATTGGATATAAAACATACAAGCAGCCCCTAATCTATAGGAATGTCTGCTCAAGGAGCTGTGTAAATCTGCACTGGGAGCTCAGCTGCATCCTGCAGCCATCATTCCAAACACAAATAAAGGGATTATGAAAAGGAAAACTGTGGGTTCTGATCTGTGAAACAGCACATACCTTCTCCTCTGAGTGATTCTGTTCCACCCTCTGTCCTTTCCCAGGCCAGGGACAGAAGATGCTGCATCACTTTTTTCATTAAATAAAACTTTTCCAAACTCCTGAATGAAATTACAAAATGAGGGAATGACTGAGTGAGTGGTTTCTGCATGAAATAATGCTTTACTTAGGAAGTAGTGGTTTAGGGTCAGAGGCAAGTCATGGTTGTAGTATTATTAATACCTACTATTAGGCATCTGAAAAACAGAGGCAACTTTCTGTTTGCCCTAGTCCTTCTTGAAATCTAAAATAGTTGGTGGCTTTACAGCTGAATAGGAACAGAGGATCTACCCATCTGTTTAACCTGGAATTTTTCCATATATTCTATAAAAGTCAGAAAAATACCTTGTCTCTTTCCCCCAATTGATTTAATTGTTCAGCTCTGACTATAACAGAAAGTGTTAGCTGTGTCTTAGTTGAAAATAACTGTATGAGAATAAGTCTATAAATATGTAAATCATATTCTGTGCAAGGACATCTGATTTTTCAGCAGCCACAGTTCAAAGTACTTCAAGTGCCTTCGCTTTGTTAAGGAAACATCTTAGAAGCTGATCATGAGGCCAAGAAAAGAATGAAGGGAAGCAGGAGTAAAATCATAATATGCATAATAGAGACTAAATTCTTTTCAACACACAAATGTAATGTCCTCCTATTGTTGCTGTAGAGAATCTTTCTTGTTCCATGGGTAGGTTTTCAGAAGTATTTTGATTTTCATTCATCCTCTCAGAGAAAACCAGGATTAACTTCTCCACACCCTGCAGTGTCTCCCTGTGGAGCTGAGGGCAGCCTGGAGTTCTTGTAGCCCTGGCCCAGCAGCTCTGGGAGCCCTCTCCATCTGCAGACCTGCTGCTTTGGTGCCTTGCAGGAGCTTTCAGGGGTCACCCACCCACTCCAGAGGGCTCATCAGACCAGAGGGTCTCAGCTGAGCATGCACTTTCCACAATTTCTTGTTTTGGTTTTTCATTTTTTTCCAACCCCTGTTCATATTATTATATTCTGTCTCAGGTTCAGTTCTTGTTTTCCTCTTCTGACCAGGTCAGGTGCAAATCCTAGAGCTCCTCCCCTGCCTCTGTGTTATGATGTCCTCATTTATTCTTTTTTGGGTGACCTCTGGATCTTGTCATCCAAGAGTCCACAGGTATTCTCCTTCCTATTCTCTTTCCTATTAGTTTTGGGGCTTTTTCCACAACACAACTTGGGTTTTTTTAGCATGTTCTTTTAGTATAAACCCAAGTGAAAAAGAATGACAATAACCTTTCTGGTTCATATCTTAAACCATTCTTTATTTTAGCAAAATTTTATTGGCGGTGATGTAGATTGGTTGATTGGAATATTTCAATGAGAGATGACAGGCCACATTTTGAAGAGGGTAAAGTAAAATGGATGCAAAACAAAACTTACCTGCATGAAGGACAGTCTTTCATTGAAATAGGTAGATAACTGATAAATAATACCTATGAAAATATGGCTATTACAGGAGCATTTTTCATGCTTGCTTCTCCTGTTCTGAAAATAGAAGAGTCAATATCTTGTTTGTGTTATTTATTTCTTATAAACTATGTATGTCTACCAATTTCTGCTTAGAAGGAGGATGTTAACACCTATATAGTCATTCAAGATCTGCATCCTGGAGAGCTGTATGCTGTGTTGTCAGCCTCTCTGAATTTATTGATGTGCAAGATTATTTTCTGTTATGGAGTGCCAGTTTGAAAAAAAAAAAAAGGCAGATTGCTGGGTTGGAAAAAATTGGTCCTTGATTTTTTAATTAATTTCTGCTTAATAGTTTTTTATTGTGATTAATGTTAAGTTCTCCTTCTGGTTTGAGGGTACACATACTTTCATATAGCACAACTCAAAGTAAGGAAGCTAAAGGAATAATGCTGACTGGCAAGTATATGGGCAGGTTGATTTAAGAGCAAAGAAACTGGATCATGCATTAGCATGTGATCCTATGAAATGATAGGTAATGGGGCCTGAGCTGAAGTTAGTGCAATCAGCTGAAAAAATAGTTCAATAAACTTTAATGACCTACAGATCAAACACAGTAAATTAAATGTTCTATTCTGAATAAAGCATACAGCTTCCCCTAAATCCTCCTTTGTGTCAGCACTGAAAACCTCTCTCTTTAAGGAACCAAATATGAGCACACTAAATTTCAAAATAGCTGAGATTAAGGTATAAATTTTGAAAGACCTCATATGGAGCAGATCTGAAGCCCTTTACTCATAAGGGTTGACATTTGGATATGTGAACTCCCTCTAAAGCAAGACACATGACACAAATGCAGTTTAATAATAAAATTAACCAAGTATTAGAGGAACCAATCAGTGTTTACCAAACACTTCCGTTTCTTTAGTACTTGTGAAAACATGCTCTTTTAAACTGTAGGCTTTATTTAGCTTTTCTAACTTTAGGAGCACCCAGTAATTTAAAGTTAATGTGAACTTAGAGATTAGAAAATAACTTATTACACTCAAAGAAGCCTGGTAGGGAAGCTCAGTTATTCCAGGAGAAACACACAGAATAGTAGATCAATCCAACACTAACTTGTATTTCTCTTTCCAATTTTCTTGTCAGTGACTTATCACCTTATGCTGCAATTTTACACTTTTTCTGCTGTCAATCTCATTCACTGGTGTGAACCAAGTAAGTCTGCAGGCTTCAATGGCATCACTCTCTATTTACCAGAGTATATCTGAGATCAAAATCCTGCACTATTTTAACATGCCTTCCTCCCAGTGAAGCCTTTCTTCTCTACAATGAAGTTCCCAGAGTGCACTTTCTCCTGACTGATGCTTATGGTGTATAAATAATTTGGCAGGTGCATTGTATTAATATAAATGATCTGTCACAGCTCTGATTTCCTTGCAGTCCAAGTGAAGTGTGCAGGAACAGACAAAATGGGAACTGTGCCTCTGTAACTCTTCCTGCTAGTGCTGTTTTAAGTGGGACTAACCTTATTTTGCAGCCTGTGGGTGTTCTGATACTTTCCTCATTAATTTTAGATGTATTTTGTTTCTGTTATAAACCAGGAGACCCTTTTGAGCTATGGAGGCCTCAAGGACTTCCATCTTGTCTCTCTTTTATTGAAGAAGCTTCATGGCTACAGCAGAGGGTGAAATGCAAGGGGAAACACAATTTGCAGCACTGATCATGGCCATTGGATCATGGTGATCATGGTTCAGCACTATCCTGCTTATCTAGACCTAAATAGCAACTCCATGGTGCAAGCTCCTGTCCTGCCAGTTCTCTCTGCAAGGGCCCTGTACAAGTTTCTTAGGTGCCCATATTGCTGGAACATTACTTGTATGCATCAGAAAACTGCCATCCTGACAGTTCTCTGTTCCTTCATTGCTGAATTTGGAGAGCAGGACAAATGCACAAAAATATTGTGCACAGCTTGTTCAAGGTCATAGAGAAACCTGCAGCAGAAAATAGAATTTAAATACTCTTCCAATTATGGTTGCTTAGATATAAGTAATTCAATTCTAGAGTATGTAAGAGTAAATATTGGAACTGGATAAATTATTCAGGGCAAGTGTGTTATTCTCAATGCTTAGCTCCCATGCAGGTGATTTCCAGATTGTTATAAATATGTTTATTTTTCCAAAATGCTCAAGCAACAGTCTCATACATAATATTTGCTGAGATTATTTTCTGTATTCACCATTCAGCTGTTATCTGCAACCTGAATTTTCCTGATGGCATCACTGATTTGATGGTTTTGAATCCTCTGAGTATTTCCAGGACTACTGTGGTATCTTTTTTTATTTAAGCACAAACATGACCAGACATGCTTATAAGAATTGAGAACTTTTAATAATTCTATTGACCTTATTGAAAAAGAAATACACTTGAATACACTATCATGAAAAAGGAAGATGCTTAATGGCATCATAGCCAAATAATGAATTTTACTCAGTCACAACTGTTAAAATTTGCTATCTGATATCCAGAATGCGTTTATATTCTAATATTTTGCAACTCCCTGTGACAGAAATACAGTTAATTAGGCATGCTGAAAGGAGAACTTTAGCTACTTCAATATGCATTGCTCCTGCCACAGAATGTTCAAACATTGGTGGTGAATCAATTTGAAAACTCCAAGTAGGCTGGTTGATATAAATTAAATTAAAAACTCAAGGCTGCTTGATATGCACTTTTTCAGACATTGGCTGAAATCCTGCTTAAAAATACCCTGCCAGAGTCAGCCACAATTTAAGAAATGATCATTTTTCAACTCCCATTTAACTGTCCTGAACGTTTCTGTATTTGCTTTCCCATCACTGCTGATTTCTGAGATATGTGTACAAACAGAAGCTCCTCCTTCTATTAACATGCCCCTGATTCATTCACTGACAAAACATTCCTGTGATATAACATCATATTAATTTTTGCAAGAATGGTAGAAACATAGTGAAAGAAAATTCTCCAATGCTGCTTCTCTTGGCTGGAATGCATCCTCTCATCCTGCTCTAGAGGTAGCAAGAACTTTGGCTCTGGGATTTGGCTTCCTGGTGAGGTGGAAGTACAATGACAAGTTCCCTGCTAGCTTTGAATCCTACTTCTGTAGGATCCCCTGAACAGAGGACAGAGTTTTGAAATCAGAGGAGAGCATGATCACACTTTTAAACTTTTGTATAGAACAGATATTTGAAATTTTTTTGTACATTTTTAAATGCTTTTAAAAAATATCCATATTTTGCCTGGTTCTGGTGTGTTTTCACATGTAGGTTTAAACTCACTTCTGAAAGTCATCATTTTACTGCACCTCATTTCATGTGTCATTGCAACATGTGTATAATTTTCAGAATATCATATAAGCCTATTATGAAAAACAGACTGAGAGAACCTTAAGAGGTCCCTTTTACTCAGGTGGGATTAGAAGAACCTTGACAAGAATGCATCAAATCTTTTTTTTGTGTAAGGAGACTACAAACTTCATAAGAGGCAGAATCAGGTCTTTGTTCTTACTAAGAATGATTTTAGTTATCTGACCTGAACTTTTCCTTTTGCAGCTGTCCCATCCACATGGGTGTAGAAGACACTGCAATCCCTATCAGTGAGTCTCTTGCACACTTTGTGCTGGCATTTAGCCCAAGTTTATCCATCTCTTTCTTGAGAATGACCTGTGGGACACACCAGATAAAAGTCACAAGCTCTGAGCCTTCTACTTCTTCCCTATTTACAAAGTTTCTAGGCCAACAAAGAGTATTGAAGGAAATCAGGCTGGTCTGACACAACTTATTCGTGACAGCTCCATTTTTGCTACTACTCACTGCCTTGTTATCCCCAGATGTGAAAACATCTGAGTGATAAATAATACAGCGTTCTCTGTTACTTGACATGTTTATTGTGCACCATTGTTTAAGAAAATCAGTTATAACTTGAACTGGTCAAGCTTTTTTATGTTCTTCAGATAATAAATATTTATGGATTTTTTAATTTTAAAAATGTTTCACTTTGTTTTGAAAACTTGTAGCAAAACAGTTTTTATTTAAATTATTTATGTTTCTTGGCTCATTCGCCATTCATCCCCTTCTCTATCAGACAAAGAGATTTAAAAGAGAGAAGCAAAATTATAAATATCACAAAAAATTGAAAACTAATCAAGTATTTTATGCAATTTTGGGGAACTATATTGGGGGAGGTAGGGCTGCTGTTTGCAGTATATAATATTGGAATGAACTATCTTCTGCCTAGCTCCAGCTAACACTCTAACAACTTCTTAGACTCATTTATAAGAATAGTTAGAACATTTGCTAACATTTCACCTATATATTTAATAAAACAATTATATTATTGAAACAATCCTCCCTTGGAATAGTTAACCAAGCATAACAATTCACAGTGATGCATAGACATCACAACAAAAGTGTGACAATTATTCTCTGCAATCCTCTTTGTTTCACTTTTCCATTATAAAAATAGAATGATGTTTGTGTGAATAAACATTGAAACATTAGACTGTATCAGTGCAACCTTAATTTGACCCTTGTGAATATGTTTTCCATTCTGTCTTAATCATATGATTGCATTTTTCTTCTCTCATGAAAATCCTGTCTCATTGTGTGGAGAATGAATAATGTTCTTACATTTTCACAACCTGCAATTATGTGGATTGTTCCCCTTCCAGTCCTTGAGTTGTCTTAATCTCTTTTAAAAAACTCATCCTTGGTCAAATGCCTTCCTGTAAACACTTTTTTTATCCATGAACCAAAAGACTTTCATGTCTCTTGCCCTTCTCCATCTGTTTGCCAAGCACTGCAGTTTAAAATTATCACTAATGTGACTGAACACATGTAAGAAATATCCCTACATGGCCTCAGTGTGTCTTACTACAATACAAATGCTACTAAAAAACATGTTTTTATGGTTTTTATTCCCACCTACAGAAAATGATAATGTAGCAAGGCCAGCAGTGTGTGACCTCTGCTCAGCACACGGGTGGCATCACCTACAATTCTTCCACTGCAGGTGGTTTCCAACCTGACTCCCATTTCCCACCAGGGCACAGCAATAACCTGCTGCACAGCAGGGCTTGCCCAACAGATGCAGACTACAGTGTTGGCAGGAGGCACCCATTTTCTAGGACTTCAGTCAGTTCCTTTATCTTCAAAGCAGGTTCAGGTAATGTTCTGGCTTCTTAGTCAGCAGTGAAATTTCTAGTAATGCGGAAAAACTCCTCACAGATTCCTGCACTTTGGTGGCATTAACATCCAATTTTTGTGCTCTTTAATATATTTTCTGCATTGTTGCTTGCTCCTCACACAAGGGAGGAGCTTGCATGAGGCATTCCTGCAGTTTCAGTGCACAGCAACTTGAATTAAGCCAACACAGCCACCAGCAGACACAGCACACTGTCCCTGTGGCTTTGCTCATCTTGCACAAACCCTCGTAGTAATCAGATGAGACAGGGGGAAACTGCTGTGCTCCTCCTTGTTGGGGTGGAAGAAAGGGCTGAAAGCTACACCAGGCTGAGTTCTCATGTGAAGCAGGCTGAGGTTGCAGGGGGGGCTGAGCTCCTGAGGCTGTGCTGCTCCTGGCTGGGGCTGCAGGGGCTTGGCACAGAGCTGGGAGCAGGGCTGGCACAGGTGGTGCCCAGCACAGAGCCCAGGTGAGCTGGCTTCTCCTTCTGCTTCTTGTCATGTTGGCTGAGGGGTCAAGCTCTGGCCATTCTGTTGAGACTTCCAAAATTTCCCCTGTGTGCATGTGTGTATCTATGCCAGCTTTGGTTCTGAAATAAATGTCTGACTTTGAGAACTAGATAGCCAAGTATAAGTTTGCCTTTTCCCAGATCTATTTGTGCACTGTCTAAATAGTATTACCATCATGTGTTTCTGCAGTGCATATAGTCCCTCTCTCTATAGGATTGAAAATGCTTTGTTTTTCCAGTGTTACATTGAGGCATTTGAACTAAAGTGTTTTCCACTGGTGATTTGAAACTTTTTGAAATACATGTCTATAAAGTATTTGCAAGTGGACTAAAAAAGTTTTTCAGAAATTATTCTTTATCTATATCTGTATTCTTTATCTGCCTTCTTAATTATTGAATGAAATGTTCTTTTATATAGTCTCAAAGCATTGTCTTTTTTTTTTTTGTATGAAGCTGACTGTAAATGTTTATTACTGTTTGCATGGTATTCCTCTTCATTATTGTGGTCTTTGGTATATTTAACTAGCATATGTGAGATTTTTTGAGTCACTCTTGCCACTTGAAATTTATTTTTGAAGCCTTTTTTAAAAAGCTTGTTTCCCAGTATTTTAGTAGTACAATAGTTTTGCTGAGATTTGTTTAGTGGGTTTTTTTCAGAAAAGTGGACAAACCTTGCCTTGTGTCACAAGGTATAAAAAGATATTTTTTTATTGACTCAGTTTCCAGAGTGAATTTTTATTTCCCCAGAGAGAGAAGAGATATTGATTGGAAGGGAAGTTTTGCAAACTGTGATATCTGCTGAAATAGTTCAGAACATTGCAGACATTCCTTGTGAAAGCTGGTGTAACATCTTTTCTGTGGAGTTGCAACAACTTCTCTTTGGCCTCAGAAGTGACTAAGACTGGTTTTCCATGAAAACTCTGAATGTGAGACCTCATTATCACTGCCAAGGAGCTTGGCTTGCTGAGGATAAATCAGCTGCATTCATTTTTATAACTCTGAACTCAGCCAGGGAGGAGATCTCAAATGGACAAAAATAAAGGACAAGAAATCTGTCCTTTAGCTCTCCCACCCCTCACTATTCCTTTTCAAAGTGAGAGCAATGCTTTTCTACCTTAGAGGGCTTTGAGGGAAGCCTACACACACATATTTATGCTTGGGCACATATTCCTGATACATTCATGGTTTTCTGGGCTTTTTCCCACAGGTAAAACTTGGGCAATACAGATAAAGCTGAACAACGTGCAGCCATTTAGGAAACCTCCACTGCAAAGAATAGGTGGCACTTTGTACCAGTCTTGGCACTGGGGACCTGGTTGCATCAGCTGACAAAAGTGTCAGCTTAGTGCAAAACCAGCAACCAGACAAGCCTGTGGTTACTATAGAGATGTTCTTTTTTGTCACACTGGAGCTTCTGCAAACCTCATTAGTCCTCAGTATGGAGTGGGTATCTATTCTGTTAAGTTTATTGTCATTTTATTGTGAAGGCCTGGTAATAGCTTGGTTTTACTGGGTAAGGATGGCATTCATTTAATGGAGTGTAACTTGACTGGAATCTTGCCTTATCAGGATGGCAGAAACAGCTGTAAAATGTTATTGACTGGTGAGACAATGGGTCAGGAGCTCAGTGTGTACAAATCAGCACAGCTGGCTTGGGAGTCAGCAAAGAACAGTCAGTTTATGTCAGCTGTCTTGTTCCAGTTGTCTGAGAACTCTTTTGACATGATGCTAGAAACCTGGTTTTCCTAACTTTGTTTTTTTCACTGCATTCACTGTCACAGTCCTTACATGCCTAGAGCATTTTCTGAAATCATGAAAGTGAAATGATTATAAAAGTTAGTGTGTTAAATCTATGCAGAAAAAGAGCTACACATAAATTCAGAGCTGTATTTTGCTTAACATCTGGGGTGGTGGGAAAAAAAACCAAAAACAACTAAGTTGAGTTGGAAAAGAAGTTTATTTGTAAAGACTTCAATGTGAAACTCATCAGACAAAAGTCCAGCATTTGATCAGAACAGTGTTTTTTTCCAAGTAAAATTTTAATTTAAATAAAAATGTTTTGACTGTTTCTTTCTCAAGAACTTTCCAGTGGAATAATGGTAAATTCCCTTTCAGTCAATGTCATACAGTCATGCTGCTAATCACTCATGAAGGTTCTTACCCATGAAGAAAGTTAAACATTTATCTTCAAATGAAATTCTTGTTTTAAAAACCTTGGACCAGTTTTACTCTTCTGATTATTTCAGTGATTCATTAGAGCAGTTTCTGGGTAGGACTTGCCTTACTTTACATAATCATGGTTTGTGGCCTGTGACAGAAGTAGGATGCTGCTACAAGCAGCTGCATTAGGCAGCAGTACTTATTTCTATTCATGTAAATAGAAACCAAAGGAATACAAGAACCCTGAGATGTCTTTTTCTTAATCATCAGCTACTAATCATATTGTACATAAGAAGTTCTGCAAATCCAGAGTGATGCAAAGATCTGTGAGCATTTCAAATCTTCCAGTGGCCTTTAGGATGAAGCTTTGCTCTTCTGGCTAAACTACTGCTTAATACTGTGATACTTTTAAAATTCATTTTAAATGTCCATTTTTTTCATTTAAATTTGATTGATTTCAACACAGACAGTTGAGGTCTAACCCTAAAAATGCAAATACTTTCTTATGAAAGCATCTGCAGAAGAATTATCAGTTAGATGCCTTTCTTGGAAGAAGTTTAATGACAAATTCAAAGAGCTCTATAATTCAGAAAAAATAATATTGCTAATTTCAGAATAAAACATATCAGGTGATCCCTTTCAGCTCTTGAAAGGTGCTTTTCATGGCTGACTGTAGTGATCTGTTAGTTCCTGCAAGTGCAACCTTTGTCAGGATGACAAAGGATTTCAAAATCATCTTTCACTTCAAAAGCAAAGTTGCAGTATATACAAACATCTTGCACTGTGTGAATGAATAAAAATTAAAGAATGACCCCCATGCCACAGTGGGAAAGGGATAGGTCAGGATGAGGGGAAGAAGTTCAACCTTCTGTGGATGAAAGATTTATGTTTTCCCAATCATTCCAATGCAATCCTAAACATATCAAAGTCAACATATACACCCAAATACTTGTTCACCATTCCTTGTTAAAACAGTTTTTAAAAGCAACAGCACAATGACCTAAACTCTTCTTCCAGAGAGCACTAACTAATTCAAATCCCCATTTAGAATCTTGAAAAAACTCTGTAGTTGTAAAAAGGTGCCCAACATGCAAATACTCTCTACTGTTCTGGAGGGAGCTCTTTAACTCTTTTTTTCAGTACTGACATCTACTTAATGTATTAGGCTCTACAGGAGTCTTATTTATTGTGACAAATCAAAGTGCTGCCAGGGTGCTCATCTGCCATGGAACTAATTTCTCATGTCATCTGTTGTGAGAACAGGAAATGGAAAAATCTTTCTTTAGTTATAGATCTGATTTGTGTGTGGAAGAAAATGTATGGGCTGAGTTCTACAGGAGAAATTAACTTGCAGAGATGTGCAGAGTTGTGCACATGCAAATTTTTGTGACTATTGAGTTTTTCACAGTTTATATCAGAGCACTGGGGGCTGGCAGCAGAGGAGTTTCAAAGCTCTTCAAAGTCAGGTTTTATTGTACAGAAATACACACATATCTTTCAGGGAAACACCCCCCACAAATAGATAGGTCTTTAGTTTACATATGAAATAACATGCTTATGATCTCTTTTCCTATTGGATGGAGTCACCTGTAGGCTTTTTTCTTTTTATACAGACAAGGTCTGGATTAAATCTGTTATGGACTCTTTAGATATACTGAGCTCCATACATTTATATATCTGATACCCTCATGGAGTTCAGTTATTCAGAACATCAGAGTCTTCCTTTAGTTTCTCTACAGCTGCAGAATCTGCAAATTCACTCTGGTCTTTTCCTTAAATGCATGCTGAATATTTTAGAGTGTTCAAATTTTAAATAAGCACTTTCATGTAACGTGATTCACTGAGGTGTCCTCTCCAAGCTTCAGTTCTGCATTTGTTTGCCTGGTGGTCCCCAGCAGGCAGAATGTGAAATAATGTGAAACTGAACATGATTTTTTACAGTAGTGGAGATGAACCTGGGGTAACACTCTCCCAAAGTATTGCTCTTTCTACTTGAATATTCTACTTATTATTTAAAAGAATAACTTCCAGGGGAGAATGAAATGTGGGAGACTGACCTCAAAGTTTTCATTTCAGTCATGCCACCACAGAAATTTGAGAAAAATCAATATTATCTTCAAACTGTCATTTCTTGCAACTTGGAAATATAACTGAGGGATGTTCACCCTCATCAAGACATTTGTTCTAAAATGGAAAGATTACACTCAAATCCTCAAGCTGGGAAAATTTTGGTAGCAAATATAAGAGTCAAGAATTAATGAAAATAATGTGTAATTACTAAAGAACATGTTTTGTAAGATGTCTTCTTTGTCATATCTTATAGACTGAAACCATTCTGTTTAGTACACTTGAGGGACCAATCAAATTACAAAGTTTGTTTTCTTTCTTTTTTTTTGGGTGGTGGTGGTTGATGTTTGAAGTTTTACTTCATTTATATAATGTACTATAAAGGAAATCTTTATTTGGCCCATGGAATTCTAGCTTCTATACAAGATAAATCATCAGCTTGGCATGTTCAAGTTTGATTCCTTACTCTTTCTTTAGGAGGACACTGTTATAGCATAAAAGGCACTTGGTTTCTATTGCTGGATTTAGATGTTTTGTTGTTTGTTCTTCAAGGAGCAGACCTAAGTGAATGTGTGGGGCAATAGTTTGGTTGCTCAGTTACAGGAAACTATATCTGCTATTAAATTTGAGCACATATTGGCCAACCTTTATGGGGCCTTGGGGAGCAATTTCAGCACTCAGCTGAAATTTCAGCTGGTTTGTAAATCTAGCAAAGTCACAGAAGAATCAGAAATGTGTAAAGGTTGAGACTTCCCTGGACAGTTCCTTCCCTGCTCTCTTTTCCTTCTCCTGTCTCAGTCCCTCTTGCAATAACAAATGCAGTTACCCTGAAGGTGATGCATTGTTTTGGGCATTTTAAGAATCAATTTGTCAAAGCAAAGTGCTTCTCTATATAAAGATCCCCCAATAGCTAATGATGATGATCAGCTATATCCCCTCCTAAAGGGAAATTATGAATGCTAAAATAATGCTGTCCAAGAAAAGATAAAATGAATATGTTGATTTAGTCACAGCATGTTTTAGTTCAGATAAAAAAACACATAATAAAGACAATATTAATAATATAATCTTAAAAAACACTCAAATAAATAACAACAGAATTGATAAAAATAATCTTTCCACATGAGAAACTCTTTTTTTGTGTAAGTCAAAGAAACATGAGACAAATCTGGGTATATATCTTTCAGCTTATATATTATGATAATAGAGTAAGCTCAGTTTCCAAATCTAAAGCACTATCATATCCATCAAATAAAATCTATTCTCTGATGATCTTCATGATATGTATTAATGTCTATCAACTTCTTCTATTTTCTTTTTTATTCTCTTTGCAATCACATTTTGTGACAGGTATAGAAATACTTTGTGACTGAAAATTGAAGTGCTGTATAAGCAGCATCTATCCCCATTTTACAGCCTGCCAAAGACTGCAGTGGAGAAAATTCACTATAGTCCAGTCTGGGGAAGTGACAGTACCTTTGTTCTCAAATTGCTGAGGTCATAATTAGAACCTAGGATTGAATGCTGTGTCAAAGATGATAAAACTGTGCTCTCTAAACTAATGTAACATAATATTAAACCTTTGCTCGTGTGAGGTTTTGAAGTTTAAAGTGAGTGGTCCCACGGCACTGACAGAGCTGGGTCAGGTTGAAGCCACATGTATTGTGTATAAAAGCATCACTTGCATTCACTGCTGGATTACAATCAGGCAAACTTGTCTCTTTGCAGAAACAAGACAGCAACTATTAATCAATATAACTTCCAAATTAGACAATTAAAACGTTAATAGGTGCTCTGGGAGGGGGGAGAAAAGCCAAAATTACAGAAGTACTATAAAACCCCTATTATATTCCTTTACAATACAAATAAGTGCATCTGTTATGATGAATATAATAAAACTTCTCACAATGTTTCTGTAGTTTACTTTATCAATTGGCCAATAAAGGATTTAGAATATTAATTTTCATAGAACCTAGGACTCATTCCTTCACAGGAGCAGTCTTCCAGATGCATAATCAGTAAACTGTCCACTGTGTTTTCAGAAGTGCGAGAAGCACATCTGAATATTTTGAATTTTCCCTTCATGTGGCTATTGGCTACATTAAGCTGTTGATCACAAGCTTTGTTGTAAGAATGTCACTGGTTTTCCAAGATGAAATTAGTCCAATAGGATCACCTTCAAACTAAAGTAGACAGAGATAGATTAAATCTGCTGCAATATCAGATTATTGCTGGTGTATTGTGTCAGAAATGGCTTCTTACCATTCAGGATACCTCAAACAAGGTAACAATCTCTTATGTTTGGGAGAAGTGTTTACTATGGGAATAATAATAAAGATCTGAAAGTAGGCAAAAAAAAAAAAAAAAAAGTAGGCGTAGTTTATTTCATTTTTGACTCAAATATGTTATTCCTTTCTCCAGTGTTATAGAATACGTAATATTAGTGTTGAAAGGTGTATGACATCAAAAGAGTGAGATGACACTTCTAATACAGGATCAAGGAAAAAAATACACTGATTAATTTGCTTTGGTCCTTGACCTGTATTTTCATCTTGTGTTTTTGAGTCCCTTTCTTTTCTCTCCTTTATTGCATCAGTTCTCATGGATATTCCCAAGCTGCAAGAGCAATGCAATATTCCCAATCCTGAAGCAATGCGACCTGGGGTCAAAGAGACACAATGTCTTTAAATATAGATTGAAGTTAATAAATAATTGTGTTGATAAGGCATTTTGTTCCCAAAACTTGTGCAGAAGCTGCTGTGTGCTCCCTGTTGTCATGCACTCCAAAATAAAATAATCTGCTTGTGGTTTTCGTGCTCCTGTGTACAAGAAATCCCCCTTGCTAGCCAGGCCTCCTCTGGGCTGGTGTTGCTCTGACCTTTACAGACAAATTAATGTGTCAGACACATGCAATTCAAGCTCTGCTGATGGAAATAATGTCTTAATAATGGTTGACATTATTTGAAATCTTTAATAAAATATTTGCTTCAGTTGTGAAAGATTATTTGAGTTGATTTCACACGTGAGAGAGGCCTTGTTTGTCCAGAATCATATCTGCTTTTTTCCATGCTGCCAGTTCCTGTAATAAATGCAGTTCTCCTGTGGTGTCCCCCCATCCCCAGTGCCCCCATCTCACAGAGGTGCAAGGGTATTTTACAGTGGACTTGTCTACTTTTTGAATTAGACTCAAGGCCTGGGTTACTTTGATTGTTTCAATGTTTAATTAATCCATGATAAATTTCAAGCCTCAGTGAAACAGGTAGGGGTCAAAATTTGAACTCTATGGGGCTTCCTCACCTCTATTGTCTGAGAGCAGTTTGCAACAGAATACATGGAAATTATGTTTTTTAAAACTGATTATTGTTTTTTTGGTTTTGGCTTGAAGGCAATAGTGATTTGTTATTGTTTAATGTTCTGAATTGCTTTCAGTATTCTAAGCATGGCATGCTGATATTTTAAAGTGGTAAACAAGTAAATATTATGACTAAGTTGTTGAGTGGTTGTTTATTTTGGGAATACTACAAGTTCAACTCTCTTTGAGGAAAGAGAGGGACAAAACAGCATCATATTGGTGCCAATCATGTTTACTGCTGTAGCCTGGTTGAGGGAACAGAGTAAATGTTTTCTTTTGCACATTAATTTCAGTGTGTACTTGGATATTATTTGCATGACATGTCAAATTAAATCAAATCTCTGAAGAGATGAGTGGAGAACCCTGCATTTAGTGATTTGGGTACCTTTTTGTGGATAACTGCATGACATTTGAAGGTTGGATTTCATGTTTATAGATGGTGCTACAAATAATGAAAAGAGCAGTGTGGGTGAAATGTAGATGCATAACAACTCTAGAAATGCAGCTTGGCAGCAAGCAGGTAGAAAATAAACATTGATGCTGACAGCTGGAGGACAGTAAATAGCAGTAAATGAAATGAGGTGGCACATAACAAATCTGGCATCATACTGCAGATAATTGAAAGAAATTGGACACTCCTGTAGAACTTTGTTTCAGCCCAATATAGAGGTGCAATAAAAAGAACGAGAAACGTTGGGCAGAATCTGTGCAAATGGAAACTTAATGATGATGGACTTGGAAGTTCCACGTTATAAATAAGTAAAATTATTTTTAAAAAGACAACAACATGGATATTTTCAGCTCTCATGCCCCTGCTGAAAATAATGTATTTTCCACCAGCATTTCTAGTCCTCAGTTAAAATGTACATGTCAACATTTGACCTTGGATGCTTCATGTTTCAGCAGCTCTGAAGAGCTCCCCCATCCTGTCCCTCCCACTCAGCAGTACATTAAATACACCATGTTTAATTATGGCAAACCAGTCTTCTGGGATATACTACAACATGAGAAGTTAATATTGAAAAATCATGAAGAGTTGTTGGAAAATGTCAATTTTGAACTATTTTTTTTAAAGACAGTTTAATTGACTTTATGTAAATAGTTTGACAAATTCCTCCAAAACAGTCCTTTGAACATACAGCTGGATAAAATCCATGTTTATTGGAGACAGTGGATTTCATGTAAGCTCTGTGCAGGAGCATAGCAGGTTACATCTGTCTTTGGAGTGCTTCAGTCAGGTCGTTTGCTGCCATTTCTGTGGGGCAGTGGAGAGCAGCAACTCTCCTGCATGTGACAGCTGTGCCTGCATTAGGTAGAAGAGGGTCAGCCTGGCCTGGAGCCACCTTCTCTTCTCTTCTCTTCTCTTCTCTTCTCTTCTCTTCTCTTCTCTTCTCTTCTCTTCTCTTCTCTTCTCTTCTCTTCTCTTCTCTTCTCTTCTCTTCTCTTCTCTTCTCTTCTCTTCTCTTCTCTTCTCTTCTCTTCTCTTCTCTTCTCTTCTCTTCTCTTCTCTCTTCTCTTCTCTTCTCTTCTCTTCTCTTCTCTTCTCTTCTCTTCTCTTCTCTTCTCTTCTCTTCTCTTCTCTTCTCTTCTCTTCTCTTCTCTTCTCTTCTCTTCTCTTCTCTTCTCTTCTCTTCTCTTCTCTTCTCTCTTCTCTTCTCTTCTCTTCTCTTCTCTTCTCTTCTCTTCTCTTCTCTTCTCTTCTCTTCTCTTCTCCTCTCCCTCTCCTCTCCCTCTCCTCTCCTCTCCTCTCCTCTCCCTCTCCTCTCTCCTCTCCTCTCTCTCTCCTCTCCCTCTCCTCTCCTCTCCTTCTCTTCTCTCCCTCTCTTCTCTCCTCTTCTCTCCTCTCCTCTCCTCTCCTCTCCTTCTCTTCTCCCTCTCCTCTCCCTCTTCTCCTCTCCTCTCTCTCCTCTCCTCTCCTCTCTTCTCTCCTCTCCTCTCCTCTCCTCTCCTCTCCTCTCTCCTCTCCTCTCCTCTCCTCTCCTCTCCTCTCCCCTCTCCTCTCTCCTCTCTCTCCTCTCCTCTCCTCTCCTCTCCTCTCCTCTCCTCTCCCTGATATTCTTCTGTCTAATCTGACACCAGTTCATACTAAATAGGCTCTCCAGGCTCTTCATGGGCCACTCCATTCTCAGTTGAATATCTGAGTTTTAAAGTAAACACTAATGAAAGGATAGTTCTTTTGCAGGAAGGGAATACTGGGTTGTGAGATGAATTGTGAACTGCATTGTCCAGCTGCTGGGTTGGACCTACACCATCCAGTGAAGGACTGGAGAGCAAATGTTATGTTTTTCCTAATGAACTGTAACTGTGGAATTGTAATACACAATAATGTCATTTTGATCAGTCCCATGAGTTGTACAGTGTTTTATATTGGGTGTATGGAGTAGAACATGTGTGTGTGTCACCTCCCAGCAGGGCACCTGAGCAGCTTTCAGGGTATGTTGTGTTACTTTATGGTTGTCATAACAATCCAATCCTTTCCTCTAAGAGGAAGCAGCACATCAAATGGAATATCTTTGTTTAGGAGTTATGTCTTCTAGTAATTGATTTTGATTGTAAGACCTTTTCTTTGATATATTTGCCAGGGAAATTGTGATCACCAGGGCAGGTGATTCTTAATTTCCTAAGCAGGTCATTTCCCACACTTGGACTGGCCTCATGAGAAACTTTGTCCTTCCTTACAAAGAATTTAATGTTTAGAGGGCAAGGGACAACTTCTACTGGGCATTACAGTAAAAACTTTGTTCTATTTAAGACCTCACAAAATTTCAAATACTTCCTTAGTTGAGCACACATTGTAACAGTACTTGAATTAATTCAACTTCTTTCATTTGCCCATTAAGATTTCTTCATTCCCCCATGCCAGTTTCATGTAAAATCCATCGTTTTTCTGGCTTGATTTTTGGATCTCTATGAAATATCTGTTTTGGTTTTTTTTCATGTGTGTAACTGAAATTTGGAATTACCATGGATTTTAAGGCAACATCTCATATGTCTCAGGTGACTTGGCAGAGCTCCCATAAAAATCCTGGGTTTGCAGACTGCTCAAATTTCCCAGATTTTTCCTGTGGTACTGAACATGTGCTCAAATGGTTTTGAGCTATTAGTTGTATAGTTAGTCCATCAGAGTAGATAAGTGGCTCTGGATTTTATTCCTTCATGTGTGTTTCCTGTTCTCCAAATTGATAGGATTCTTTTTGTACATTTTCTCACATTTATAGATGCCAAATGAGGTAGGTGGTGCTGTACCAGGAATGATGTCAAACATGTGAAATACTCAAAATATCAGGGGACAGTTGGTCTCTCCAGATTTAGTTTTTTGTTTTTTTTTTTTTTTCCTGATAAGCCTGTAAACAAATGGCATCCTTATTAAACAGATCTTTCCTTCAGGGAAATTTATCTCTTACAGAAGTAAAGTCATACAGCATTTAGGTTCTACATGGATCTCATTCAAGGTGGAAGATAAAAAATGTTCTTCATATACCTTCTGAGGTAAGGTGAAGTTCACATTTCATCTCCATGTGTTGAATTCAGTGTTAAATTTCCAACAATTTCAGTCTCCCAGATGGGCTTGAAATTCTGATCACCAGTAAGATGAGCATATTTTATGTCAGGAGTAATACAGAAGAAAGAGACCAGAACAGAAGATACACCTTAAATAAAATTTGGCATGATATTTGCCTAACAAATAGGAAATTTTATTCTTTTTTCCCAGCATGCTAGGTTAGTTAAAAATTAACATTCATTGTTCAAGGTAAAATATTATTTTCCCATTCTTTTAAGCCTGTGCAAATGACATAGCATTTAAACAAACTGCACCTTTTTAGACTTCTTCTTGTTAAGTGTTTCTTTGTTCAAAAGTGTGAATTGATTCTCCACGTGCATAGAGGTTGAAAAGAAGAAATTTATTAGAGAAAGTGAAAGTACAATACTGGGTCTGTTAAAAAAATTCAAAGGAAATCCATAACTGAAAAGCCATAAGATCTCTCAACTTTGCTATAGCACTTGAGCATACTCAAAAGTGTGGTATGGCTTGAAAACAGAGATGCAAACAAGAAGTTTCTTCTTTAAAAAGTTTTGGTGAAAAATGTATAGCTGAAGTTTTAACAATGAAAGCTCATTTCTGGAACATAAAACCATTGCTGGGATACTTAACTTATTTTGCTATTGTTCAGTGAAATGTTGCTCGCCTTCCCACTGTGTTCAATCCATAATGCAAATAGATTCAGTTCCAATTTATTTCATCTCCATGTTATGCTTGTTTTTATCCCACAGAGCCATTCTTTTGAAGCCAGGTATCTGCTCATTCTTTTTATTTTGTTTTGTTTATTCAGTGTCCTGCTGCACAACTTAGCAACATATTTTGACAATAAGGTGTATTTGAATACATGGCTGTTTCTCTAGAATAATAATGGTCAGCTGCTAGTAAAACTTGTAACAAGACTGTCTGTGTCACATAATCTGCATGATTTTATTGTAAGAAACTCATTATTTCTGACCTTTTAATAGAGCTTTGCAAAGCAGACACTGCTAAATTTTAAAAATGCCTATTAAAAAATCCCTTTCAGTTATCTACATTTATGCTGCAGATGGGTGTGTAGCATATATATTTTACACTATTTGTCATATAAAGAAAGCTTTTCTTTAGGAATTTCTTTCAAAGCTGTGAATGTAGATTAAGACTAGGATTGCTTTCAAAATTAGCTAAAATGAGTGTCATTGTGCTGAGTTATATTTAGTATTGATGAATTCTTTCACTGGAAAACAAGTAGGATCTGTCAAAAATGTCTGCAGAAATGTTCACTACTCATATCTGAAGACAACTGAATTTCAGAAACTCTCTAAACATTTTTCTACCCTTTTCAGAAACTTTTTCTGTTCTTGATGGAGTGTTACATAGGAATGGCTTGTATGGTTACTACCTTTATGTTCCTCCAGCTACTGGCAGTACAAACCATTTGTGATTGGTGCAATATCACTGGTACTGCAGAGTTGTTAAATACTCCACAGAAATTTCCCTTTTGCTGTAAATTCATTCTCCTACTATTTTTAAGGCATGGGCTTTCAGGACATTGAGGTGATGTTTGATGGATTTCCAGCATTCATATGCAGCTCTCAGGTTAGGTGTTGAATATTTAATTTAAAAGTGTTATGTAAACATGTATATTGAAGTTGGGGATTCTGGCTAATAGACTTAGTCTTAGTCTTAATATCAGCCTAATGTTCATTTTCTTTCATACCAGGATTTTCCCTCAGACTTTAGCTCTCTATTAATCAGTGTCTTTACTGGAGCCTCTTTATCTTATGAAGTACAGAATGCAGTTAAGTCCTTGTAGAATAGTATTTTGAATAAGGAATTATAAAAACTCTTTATTAGGGATGTTTAGAATTCTGCCCCAAAGAGAAGATGGAACATTTTATTCCATGATCTCAGTTCTCATGAATTGAGTGATGATTGAATGAAAACCCCCAAACTCTTTTGTTCTTCCTTTCAGTGTTTAATTTCCAGGAAGAAAAATATTTATGAATACCAGTTAAAATTCTTAATTCACAAACTAAGGCTTCTAAATGGCATAGGAAAGGCTTTCTAAACCTCTCACAGGACCCCAGTGCACAGGCAGTTACATCAGCCAGTGAGACCAAGCTCCTTGCAAGCAGAACCAGACACACAGAAGTAATTATTTAGTCTGATTCTGATAAGAGAAAATTAAATGTAAATGTTGTACCTAGCTCGTGAATGGTGCAGCAGCCTGAATGTCTAATCATGAGGTCTCAGAAAGAGCTGTGGCTGGAGAGAAAAAAAAAAATAGAGGAAAAGCAGGAAGTTTAAACTTGTTCTGAGGTTTCCAACCCTTCCTCTTTTATCTGTCACTTGCTTCGTTTTGCCATGACTACCTGAAATATTGGAAACCTCGGTGGTTCCCCTAGATTTTTCTTCTATTTCTAAGAATAACATCCAATTTGTATCTCCAGGTCAAAGGAGGAGCAGAAGTGAAATATCAAAATCACAATGCACTGTTCACATTTGTTTCATGTATTAAACATTAAGATTAAAAAATGGTTCAACTTAAAAAAACAAACCAACTTAAATCTAGTCTATTTTAAGGCATGGCCACTGAGAAATGTGCTTTCCTTTGAAATAGCCTTTGAATATTAATATCATGTATTTAATAGATATATTTATTAATACTTATATTTAATACTTATATTTATTTTCACAATATAAAGCTCTGTTTAGAGACCTGGAAAATTGATGGGCCTTATTATTTTTTTTAAACAGTGTGAACAAAGTTGAAATTTATCAATACCTTGCAAAAGCCAACCTTCACCAGGCAGAGGTAAAAAAATTATTTCCCCATCAAAGTAATTAACCTCTAAAATTATTCATTGAAATATTTGAAAAATCCAATGATTTTAAAGGAAATTCTTTAATAATGCACAGATAATATATTGAGGGTACTGATTTATATGGGAATGGCTGGAGACACTATTAAATGTCAGGACATTTTCTCTTGTACTGGGTTTGCTTCAAGCCATTTTTATCTTTTTCTTTGTGCTTTCATGGAAATCAGTAAATGTGAGACCAGGTCCACAGAAGAGATCTCTGGTAATAGGAGGGAGCTTGTCCTACCTCTTTAAATTCTGAAATACAGGACATATTGACCATTGGGAAGTGTCAGCTAAATTAGAACAGAACAACCTAACAGCAATCTGCTAAGCCATCCAAATTAATTAATTAATTTGTTAAAATTAAGCTTGTCAGTTTATACAAGTCCCTGCATGAAGTCTGAAAGTGTCTGAAATATATAAACTCACTACTAGTGAGTCTCTCATTTCTCTGGCAGAATTAAGCCCTGTAGAAGTTCAGCAATTATGCAATTAATATGTTAATCTGAAGGTTTAAGAAATAAACAAGAAGTTTATCTAGCTAAGAAGAATAAATTATTCTTGAAGCAGGAAGCAGATGGGCACTTGATTAGCTTTAACAAAATGTCTTATTTTCATGGACTTCAACAAACTGCAGCAAATTAGGCTTTGAGTAAATGAGGTGTCCAAAAACCAGCAAAGAGAGTGCTTTTGTTTATTCCTATTTTTAGAGGATGACATGGAAAAATGTCAGTAAAACAATAAAAGATGTAATTAAAAAGCCCTATTTTTCTATCTGTGTGGAAAAAGCAAAGGCAGGCAGGTAGATAAGATAAAAGCTAAGCTCATATCTATAAATAAAAATGCATTTACATGATGCTTGCACTGGCCATTGTCCATCTGTAAAGCAGTAAATATTCACAGCTAAAAGATCTCCAGATCCTCAGTGTTTTAGGGAGGACTAAAACATTGTGGGTTCAATTGATGGAACATTCCAGGGAATAAAGACTTAATGAACTAGCTAATTTTGTTAAAATGATACTTGAGATTGTAGAGTCAAATTTGAAATAAACATCCTTCCTTCTGTATTCATAAATTCTAATAATTTAACTAAAGCTGGAAAAGGTGTGATTTAATCTGAGTATTGAAAAGTGACTAGAAATTAAAGGATAGTGCAAAGATTTTAAAGGCAGTGCATGGTTCTCAGTGGTCCTAACCTTGTTTAATTTTCTACACATTGGAAACATGGTATAACTGGGGATATGATTGGAAATAAAACCAATGTTTTTCAGGTGTTTGAAAGAGGTTATAATAACATGGCATTAGAAATTGCCTATCAGTGGCTGGCTGACTGGGGGTAGATTTTCACTCCACGTGGCTCAGATATTATGAAGCAAATGGAGACTGACCATAGTTCTCTTCTGAATCCTCCTGACACAATATGCCCTTCAGGGACTATGGAGAGAATACTTTGCTTTCCAAAACTGCTCATTTATGCACACATTCCTACCTGACTCTGTAACCAAAGAGCCAGAGAGCCTGAATATGTAAAATGCCAATAAGAGCTGAATGATAGCTTCACCTTCTGGGTTGTGTTTCCAGCCACTGTAGATGGAAAGCAATCTTTTATTGAGAAGCTTCTATGGAGTCTAATAAAACCTGCATAAAATTTTAAGCTGCAACAATTCCAATTTCTCTTCTCTGGCAGATTGATGAAGATAAGTTTTCATTCTTTTGTAGGTATCTTACTTAAATTCTTCCTGACTGCCTGTATAGAAATGCTCTAAAAAAAAAAAAAAAAAAAAAAAAGCCAACAAAAAACCAAAAAACCTAATACCACTATTTACATAGAAAAACTAGTAGAAAATACAGGGAAAACTAATTTCTCAAGCACAATCTCAAGTATTTAATTATTTAGAGCTCAAGTCTAAGTGTTACCAAGTATGGAAGTAAGAACAGTGTTTGGCCAGGAATTTCAGTGAAATCTGAAAAACTGCAGTTTCAAGGATTAAAATTTATGACGAAGTTCTCCAATTTGTCTTACTCTTCCCTCTTCTTCACCTTTCTCTGTCCCTCAAGAAAGTACTTAAACTTCCCTATCTACTTTCAGATATGAATTTTTTTCTCATCTGGCTGGGTGTGCTCATGAATAAGTACCTTAAATAGAGTGAGTTGTATATTTTGTCTGGGTATAATCTGCCTGCACAATACCAAAGCTAAAAAAGGAACTGGGCTGTAAATGCCTTTCATATTGTTTATCTCCAGTGAGAGTTAGTATGAGACTTTGAATGTGACAGCGACTTTTCCCAAAATTTGTGGCAAGAAATCTCAGAAAACAAGCCTTTTTAAATTTTTGTCATTTCTAGAATTATTAATTGCTGTTATTGGATTTTTCTTTCATTTTTCAGTGGTTTATTGCTAAAGCTTAGGAAAAAAACACACCTCTCAAAATGGAAATGACCAGGCTTCTATTTAAGTGCTTGTAGACCATATTCCTCATATTCCTCATATTCCTCATATTCCTCATATTTATCTTTATTATCACAATTCTTGCAGACATATAATGGACATTTGAACTTTCTATTAACATATAATTTGTAGCATTATTAAAAGAGCTCTTAGAAGATCAATAGTAGGAAATTAATCTTACTCATATGGTGCAGTGAAGTTCAAAAATTTCTTGCCTTTAGAGGATTTTTAAAATTATTCTTTTGATTAAATCCCTATTTCGAGAGTGAACTTGAAGAAATTGAAATGGGAAAACGTTTTTGCTCTAGGATGGATTTGTGATAAGTATTTGTAGAAAGCAGGGCTGGTTAGGTTGAAAAGGACAATAAAGACCTGGTGTTTGCTAGAACAGTTTCTTCATGCTGGTGGCTGGGATGCTGGGATTCCTTCCATAGCCCTTCATGCAAATGAGGAAATTGCAGATGCAATGACATTTGCAATAACATTGCCTAATATTGCATTGGTCACCAAGCCATGCCATGGCCAGGGCAGACCCTCCCCAGCCACGAGCTCCTGCTCCATTCCCTTGGGAGGGAGAGAATTGGTGCTGAGCACCCCAGGCTCCACAGCAAGCAGGGCTTTGGTAATCCAGTGCCAATCCAGCACTTTCTGGCCCACACTGCAAACTTGTGTTGAAACCTGTTGCTAAGCAAACAACTTAATCTTTGAAACTTTCTCTGATACCCTGAGGACAGTGCTTCACTATTCAGTCATTTTTTAAATTAGTCTTAAGTTTTCACAACTAAGATGGACTAAATGTCTTCATTTTACTGACAGTCCTTGCTATTTTTAAAATGTTCATTTAGTTTTCTGAGATTTCCCCATTCTTCTTCACCTCCATATTCTGTTTAATTTCTAATTAGTATAGAAGTTGTCCTCCAAACACACTGCAAGCTAAATGGAAATTTCAGTTTCTTTCAGTGTTGGGAAACTATTGGCAAGATCCAAATTGTTTTGTATTCCTTTCTTAGCTTTTATGAAGTGAATGTCTGTTCAGTGTAAATAGTGGAGTTCCAAAAGGAAGGAATTTGCAATGTGGTAACACCTTCACTCCTCATGCAACCATTCATGAACTTCTGTTTGAGAGCAATAAATGAAACACCTCTGAGTCAATGATTAGTAATTCACAGATTTTAAGGTGTCATTAGGCTTTTTTTTTAGCAAACCCTTTCTGATGATTAGTAGAAGAAAACCTTGGCAGAGCAGAATTAATCCCTGGTCCTCATTTGTATCAGTCCAAAGTGGACTGGTTCACTTTCAATCAGTGCTAAAAGAAATTATTCTATCTTCCAAAGAAATTATTCAAGATTCATCATTCAGCACTGAACACTCTAGACAGCTTCAGTAGAATAATGGCTTTTGTTTTGTTTCCCTAAAGAAACAGGAGATGAGTGATTTGTATAAGGGGTTCTCTGTGTGTCCCATGCTGCTTTTGAGCACTCAAAGATTTGGGGTACAATGCATATTGTAAAAGGTGATGTGTCTGGCACTGACTTAGTTTTCAAAATGAGCTTTAATCTCCCAGGCAAGAGAAGCATTTGAGAGTTCCAAAAGCAGTTGTTTCCATTAAAGTGAGATCTGTGAATGGCTCAGGGCTCTGAGCTCTGTGTGGATTTTGAGGTCCTGTTTACACTAAAATACTGTATTGTATTCTTTTGATTCTTAAGTAAGCTATAGTCCTGCTTGAGACAGGTTTGTCATTAACTAAAATAAACTTTTTGCAATAATGCTAATATATTAGGGTAAATTGAAATTAAGAAGTGAAAAAGTCCATAGTTCCTTTTCTCCATAGCCAGAGAGAGGGGGAGAAGATGCAGGGATTCCAGGGACATCAGAGATGCCTGGTTCCTCTGGAATGGCTCTTTCCCTGATGATTTTTGTGACAGATTTCCGTGGTGCAAGGGAGTAACTAGGAGCCATCAGTAATCTATAGGCAGCATTGACACAGGCAATGAGGAGGAAGATTTTTGTCACTGCTTAGGAGAAGAGTTTTGATTTATGGGACAGGTCATGTTCTCTGTGACTCCTGACCTGCAAATTGGGATGAAAACTGAAAGGGGAAAAAACGATGTTTGCCATTGTGTGGATATTTTATGCTTGGATTACTGTTAATTTTCACATTTCTGCTAGGGACACACTATTTGCTTTTTCTTGAGAGGCCTTTTCCTTCCTGAATAAAGACTTCTCTAATGAGCTAGGTTTTGCAGTGTGTAAGGGTAGAGAGATAACATTCTTCACTAAATGAATGGACCTCTGATTCAGGAGTGGTGAAATTGCCAAACTTTGCAGGCAGTTAAGTCAAAATTTCAAGATCTTTGACTAGAATAGAAAATTTTGAGCTTTCAGTTGTGTTAATTGAAATAATCTGACTCCAAAATACATGTGTTTTGCAGGTGAAATGATAAGCCAGAGCACCTCATTGCTTATGCCACTTGCTCTATCTAAAGGTTGTACCCATTTTCAGTGTAACTAAGTCCTTCATAATCTGAATAACATCTTAACTTACTAGTGGATATACAAAAATATGTTTTTGTATCATTCAGCAAGGAATAGAGATTTATAGAATAGTTAACATTCTGTGAATCAGTTCAAATGACATCAGAGCTAAAAAAATTGGTGATGCAATTTTTTAAATGTTATGCTTTGCACCTAGTTCTGGCATACTGCTTCCTCAGAGGAACATGTCTTTAAATTCTTATTAATTGTCTATTTCCTGGGATTTAGATATCTTTCTCTTTAATCCTCTAGCAATTAGATTTGCACTTAGTCTGCTTTCTGAATAAACTTGCATATAGTGAAGTAAGAAGGAAGAGTTCCCAGCTACATGAAATAAAGAATCCTCCTGGGTTTATTTTGACTTTTCTCAAGTCTTACCTGCATGCATTTATTCCAAGCTTCCACAACAGTACCTTTCAACTGTATCCACCACCTTGCAGAAATTTGATTCCTGGGTTTAATTCCAACTAATCTTGGTGTTTTCATGTAGCTTTCCTTTGGAGAGGAAAGCTTTTTTTTAGCTTCTTTTGGGAGGTTGCTCCACAAAGAAGCTGAATTGGAGGATGTTTAATTACTGCAGCACTATACCTTTTCTCCACACCACTTTGAACTGAGTCTGGAGCCTTAACCAGAAACTTTCCTTCCTATGACTCTATTTGGCTGTTCCTTGAACACATATAATGTGCAAGTCTAAAATTTCAATGTCAGCATCTTCCTCTAGTTCACTTAACCTAATTACCCTAATAATGGGATAACAGATATTTCATTATAAATATTCTCAGTCTCTGTAGACTTTTTAATTTCTTCTACTATGTCATATTTGCTGTCCTCCTTGGGAAAGGAGCAATATGCCTCCAGACATATATTCTTTCCTCAAACTGGAACTTTAATCCATCAAATTCCAGGTTATATACAGACATTTAGTTAATCTAATCTGAAGCATTCATACAATACTTTGCACCAACGTGTCATTGCCCTATCTATACTATGCTGTTATATTCTTATGTGTTTGTTTTTCATGAGATTTATTTCTAAAGGCTCCATCAAAATGAAATCTGCTTAGAAAACCAAACATATACAAAAAAAAAAAAACCCAGGGAAAAAAAATCTTTAATTACTGTTTTGGAAGGCATCTGCAAGTTTTTCTTCTTTTTTACTGTGATTAATTGATGAATCAGTGCTATGGATTTAACTGAAGTGTTTATTAACCATTTTGTAAACTGTGAATAATTTTAGTCACTCTTCTACAGCCTGAGTCTAATCAGAACAAATCCCCCTGGTTTGATCAGTGGAAATTAACACACAGGCAACTGCAACTCTCATGGCTTTTCCCTTAAAAGTTTATTGGACCTGACACATCAAATAATCACAATTTCTAAAGAAGAAAAATGTGTTTATATGATCCTTGGGCTAGAAAAACAACAACATTTAACATTTTGGTTATGACCAACTTGTGAAATCTTTCACCTGCTGTTGTAATTCACTTGCAATTCTCTCTCTGTAGTAGAAAGAGAATTCTCACAATGTTAATATGTATCTAGGAAACTAAGAATTTGTTTAAAATAAAGCTGCAAGGACCTGAAAAGCTTACCTGCCGTGGAAAGTATCTTTGCTTTTAGAAACAAACCATACCCCCATGTTCTGAGCTCAAATTGCTGGAAAGAACTACAGTTAGCAGAGAAATCTGACAGAAAAAGAAATGGCATTTTAAATTTTGCTTAAAACAAATATATTTTTCCTTGACTAGTCATAGCCTCAGATAAAAAAAAATAATTACTTCTACTGCCAAATCCATAGATAATAACAGTGCTGAGACTTCCTTTCCAGCAAAAACAAGCTGGTAGTTTCTGTGCACACTTGGCTGGAGGGATGTTTGCCATTCAAGGTGGACTCTCCAGAGAGCAGCTTGCTACTGTTTGGTTTTAGACTTATCAGGTCATTAATGTATTAAAACAGAGCTCAAAAACGAGCTGACAGCCTCTTTCTGCTCCCTGGGAGTGCATGATGTGGCAGCAGCAGCAGCAGCCCTCGATGGCCAGGAATGAGCTGCTGAGCCTGCCCAGGGTACCAGGGCAGAGCAGGACCTGGGCACTGCACACAGGGACTGTCTGGGAGCACACACAGCTGACAGCAGCAGGATTTGGGGAGTCCTGAGAGCACACAGGGCTGACAGCAGCAGGATTTGGGGAGCCCTGAGAGCACACAGGGCTGCCCAGCAGCAGGATTTGGGGAGCCCTGAGAGCACACAGGGCTGCCCAGCAGCAGGATTTGGGGAGCCCTGAGAGCACACAGGGCTCCCCAGCAGCAGGATTTGGGGAGCCCTGAGAGCACACAGAGCTGACAGCAGCAGGATTTGGGGAGCCCTGAGAGCACACAGGGCTCCCCAGCAGCAGGATTTGGGGAGCCCTGAGAGCACACAGGGCTGCCCAGCAGCAGGATTTGGGGAGCCCTGAGAGCACACAGGGCTGCCCAGCAGCAGGATTTGGGGAGCCCTGAGAGCACACAGAGCTGCCCAGCAGCAGGATTTGGGGAGTCCTGAGAGCACACAGGGCTGACAGCAGCAGGATTTGGGGAGCCCTGAGAGCACACAGGGCTGCCCAGCAGCAGGATTTGGGAGTCCTGAGAGCACACAGGGCTGCCCAGCAGGATTTGGGGCTCCTGAGAGCACACAGGGCTGCCCAGCAGCAGGATTTGGGAGCCCTGAGAGCACACAGGGCTGCCCAGCAGCAGGATTTGGGAGCCCTGAGAGCACACAGGGCTGCCCAGCAGCAGGATTTGGGACTCCCTGAGAGCACACAGGGCTCCCCAGCAGCAGGATTTGGGGAGCCCTGAGAGCACACAGGGCTCCCCAGCAGCAGGATTTGGGAGCCCTGAGAGCCCTGCCCAGCAGCAGGAGGGGAGCCCTGAGAGCACACAGGGCTCCCCAGCAGCAGGATTTGGGGCTCCCTGAGAGCACACAGGGCTCCCCAGCAGCAGGATTTGGGGCTCCCTGAGAGCACACAGGGCTCCCCAGCAGCAGGATTTGGGGCTCCCTGAGAGCACACAGGGCTGCCCAGCAGCAGGATTTGGGGAGCCCTGAGAGCACACAGGGCTGCCCAGCAGCAGGATTTGGGGCTCCTGAGAGCACACAGGGCTGCCCAGCAGCAGGATTTGGGGAGCCCTGAGAGCACACAGAGCTGCCCAGCAGCAGGACTTGGGGCTCCCTGACCTCACCTGGGGGCGAGCAATGACCAATCACTTGGAGGAATTTGGGCTGAGGTTGGCCCTGGGATGTCTCACTTTTCGGTGAGTTCATGCAGTTTCAGAGCTTTGAGAGCTCCTCAGTTGGGTTTTTTAGCTCCACTTTAGTCCTTTAATTGTTGCACTGACACAAGTCTTCAAAAACTTGACAGTACTGTGGAAGTCAACAGACAGAAGACTTTGAGTGCTCTCTTACTTTTTTGAACCGTCTGAGATTCAACATAAGAATCATTTAATCCCATATTATTTATGAGAGAAGTGCTCTGAAGTACAGTGAGATATCTTGTCAGGCCAGAAATAATTTATGGGCTCTGGAAGGGGCCTTTTTGCTAGTCAAAAGGCAAGAGTATTGGGTGGCTGAATGAATTTTTACAGAAAAGTCTTTTGAGGACCTAACCCTTTGTGGTTAGCTTAAGAAAGAATCAAAGGGGACAAGGGAACAAAACTAGTCACAGTTCATATGAATTTTTCAGAACTAGATTATATTAAAGGTCAGCTTTCCTTTGGAATAAAATGGTTTAATTTAGGTTTTACATATTTGTTTTTCATAGGATCTTTTTGGGGTGTCTGCATCAATTTCTTCCTGTGCCTGTGCTTAGCCAGAGGTAGCTCAGGCAATCAGGGCAGGTAATGCAGCTCAACAGAAATGGAGCTCCCACTGTAAGAGGAAGCAGTGATAAAAGCAGTTTTGATATCCCTAATGGATTGGACTGTAAACTGCATCATAACCAGCAAAACCATCCTTTGAGAAGGGACTCAGTAACTGTGTCAAGGTATCTCATTCCCTTTAATTAGCCAGACTACCCAGTTTCTCAAAAGATCAAATGGAAAACAAATAATAATTTTAGATTTGAAATGCTCCAGATGAGGATTGTATTTTGTTTATAGCCTTCCTCTAGTCTCTCACTGGGTTTCATCTGAAATTTGTGACATGCACAAAAATGAAGTTTTAAGCCACTATAAAAATAGATCCTAATCACCCTGGGGCTTGAACTGAAAGCTGATGACATGTTTTGTATTTCTCTGTCATTATTATCAGGCTTATTTAAAAAGAATAAGAGAGAAAGATTTTTTTTTTTCCTAGCTGCCTGAATATTTACTGTGTTAACCAGGAAAACAATCACCACACATCTATGCAACACAAATTTTCTTTCCATAAAATCGTGTTTCTGTGTGTACCTGAGCACAGTATTTCTTTAAAATGTGTGCTGTACATTTATGAAAATATTTGTTTCAATTCCTTTTTCATTTACAATTGAAAGCAAAGTAAACTGCAACGTCAAATTTACCTTGTTTCATGAATGTTATTGTTCCTTTATTTTAAAAATCATTATTGTGCAGTCTGGCCACCTTACTGATATTTTATTATATCTTTGAGTATTGAGTGTTTTGAGTAATATTGTAAATAAAGATACAATTCATAATCAATTTCTCAGATCTGTATTTTGTGTGCTTACTATAAACCATTAAACCATGGTTACACCCTCTTAGAAGAAACTGAGCCATACCAGGATATTTTTGATTGACTGAGAGCAATTTCTGTTGTGTTTTGCCACTATAAATTACAATAGTTACAGTAGATACAATTAATATTTCCAAACGTTTGGGACAAGATACAACTGAAATACAAAACTAGTAAAACCAATGTGCTGATATGTAATTTATATTTGGTCTTGTTTTCTTAAGGGAAACAAATCATTCATCTTGGGAAATTCCAGATACAGCCATATATGTAGGTTGTCTTAAGGAAATAAATCAGTATTGGTCTGTTCTAAATCATGATGTATGGTATATTTAGTGTGATTTTTCAAAAGAACCCAAAAAATTTAGCAAATAGTTATACAGATAAAGAAACAATGCTGAAGCTCTTAACTTAGAGTGTGTACACGGCCTTGCTTTTCTTTATGTCATTTTTCTGGATTAAAAAATTTTCACCAGTAGACCATTTTCAAGTAAGTCTAAACCAGAGATTTTTTTTTTCTGTTTTATTGAAGTTGTCTACCACTTTTTGTTCTCCTGATGATGGTACTGTCCTGTTGGAGACATTTGGACCATATAATTAAATTTTTTCTCAAGATTTTACTGGAATTTATTCTTATAATGAGCTTACAAAGCCTGGCTACACTGTGATACCCACTGAACCAGATAATGACTCAGGGACTTTTTGTGTTCAACTGGGCAGAATTGTTGTTGATGACACAAAAAATCATAGACTAACAACTTTTACTTTCAGCTGAAGAAGTTAGGTTTTCCAGGTAGAATAATAAAATATTAAATGAAATGTAGGCTGCAAGTGACAGCCTAGATGTACAGTGCATTGACTCAAGAAACTGCATAACCATGAAACCAAAATCCTAAAAACTGCTATATTAAACCTGAAGAGTAGTAAGATCCAGCATTTTGATGTGAGCTGATTTGGACAGCTATTCATTATTCATTGTAACCTACACTCCTAACCACAACTTGTGCCTCTAAGTATGGAGAAAACTTCACATAAACAAATAGATTTTTAAAAATTTTGTTCACAACTCAAGTGAACTTGCACAATGCAAGTTCCACAGCAAGGGATGGAGAGCTCAGCGAGCTGTCAGCCTTCCTCATTCTCAATTCTGCAAAAGGAAGCAGCAGGGTGGAGAGGTCCAAGGTTAAGTGAGTGGTGGGCTAAGTGATGAAATAAAATGATGTTACATTCTTACTCTGGGATTTCTTAATTACATATCCTGTTCCTGCACTGTTCGTTTCAGTTGTACGTTGAGCAAGTTCTGAATTCCTTGGGCTTTTTCTAAATCATGAATGATGTTTCCTTCCTGCTGCAAATTCATTCACAGTGACTATTCTGCAATATTTACTCAGTTGATTATTTAAAGGAGAAAATATTCTTCTCTTAGCAGAGAACAATGCCATGCCATGCTCTAACTCAGTGATATCACTAAATCCCATTTGCAAAGCTGATGGTGTCAAAATGCTCTGGTGTTGTTAATTGGATTTAACAAATGGGAATTGTTCAAGAGTATTTTTCTCAAGCTGGGGAAGAAGGTATGAATTAGATGTGTGGCAAAGTGACAAAATTCACAGTTAGTGCATCCTGAGATGCTTTATGCCACTTGTGTCTTTTCAATATTCAAAATGTTCGTTTCCATATGGGTTTCTATGACTTGCTGTCAGCATCTTTGTCTGTGTGATGTCCTGTAAGGCTTTACACTCCTTTCACTTCCTCTTCAGCAGAAAGTGTGGGAGCTCTCAAACCTTAAGGCATTAAAGCAGCTATTCCAATGACATTGGGCTTTATTACTTGGCACTTTCTTCAGGTGAGATAAAACAAAAATAAGGGACAGTGTTTGAGGGGGGAAATAAAAAAGATGCAGCACACTGAGGTCCTGGAGAAATTTACCCCATAGTACAGGTTCTGTTGCTGAAGAAGCAAAGGTCTTCCTCCTCCTGGGGTTTTGGTGAATCTTTGGCATGAGCCAGAACATAGAGAATTTCAAAAAGAAAGATCGAGTGTTTGACTATAAATCAATTGATACATTCTCCAAGGGTGGGAAAGGTTTTGATTTTGGCTTATGGTCTTTCAGCCAGCTAAGGAGAAAAAGCATCATGCTCAGGGCCAGCAGTGAGTGATTGGTGTCAGGAGTGATTCAAGGAAAGTAAGAAATGAACATAGAGGTTGTCAGAAAATATTTCAGTTGCACTTTGCAAATGTGGCAATGTATTGAAACGAAAGAAGTGAAGTTATTTCAGTGGCAAACTAAAGCAATAAATATTTGCAATTGAAAACCTTGGAAGTGTGTAAGAGTTTTGTTTTCATAGCAGTTGCCATTCCCTGTGCCCACATATGTGTTAACATAATAGTGCCATCATGTCTTTCTGCATACACAAGAACAATTCCTCTACTATTAATTATTTTATGTCAATCTCTTCATGCAGTTTAAAACAATGAACCATTTTTTAGCAACCTAAAAAAGTCATATACATACATACATATGTAATATTTCAAACTGTTTTTAGGTGGCTTAACTCATATGATCCAACCCAAAATCTAAAAGTGTAAATGTGCCAGTGCTTATTCTCAGTAGCTATTCTACTCAGTATGTCATCTCCTGTTAATACACAGATCCAGAGGCTTGGAAGTTAAGTAGCTGTTCAGTGTTATGCTTCATCAATATTTTGTGTGTTATATGAATTATCTCAGTGATTATGCAGCCTCAGAGATTAGGGTCATACAGTCTTAATGAATTAATGATAAACCTGTGTGAAAATGGCCAGAGTTTGCTACTGCTCAGTAACAGCAGAATAGGAAAGGAATGTGTTTCTCATGTAAAGGCAATTGTCAATGGGTGTGTGCTTCATTAGACCAAGTTCTACACTCTCCCAGACTGAGTTGTGACTCTTTTGACATAAAGCAGAAAAGTGTGAGTCTGGCTTGGATTTTTACACATTTCTGCCCTTTTTAATTAAATGGATTAAAACCCCTTGTGATGACAAGTGCTAACTTCCTTCAGCTTTACACTGTATTGTGTCATCTGGAGAAAACTGGAAACAATTCTGTCCAAGGGAAAGCTAGTGGGAAGTGACAAGTTGTACTGGCCTGCAGGAACTCATCATGTTAACTCCCTGGTGGAGAAACTAATGTGTGTCACTGTATTACATGTAGTGAGTTCAGACTGGAGGGAACAGGGCTTGTTTAATGTGTTTTAATTTGCCAAAGCATAATTGCAGCATTCAATTTTGTCTATGACTGGTGAAGACCTTAAATTTAGAAGTGACTGTTTGTTTTTCCGTTCACAGTTTTAAACAAATTCAATGAAGAGAAAGATCAAAGGATAAATCACTAATATTTACTCAAAACAAATAACAAAATAATAAGATAATAGGATCCATGCCATAGGGTATTGAAAAAAATGAAAGGAATTAGCTGTTTCATGTCCAATTTCATATGAATATTGGTGACCTAACATGTACTTTATATATAGCAAATAAGGTGCTTCATAGTATTTAATGAAGTTTAACAAGACTCATTAGTTGGAGACATTGCTTCTAAATAGACATAGATAGATATGTATAGATATATAGACAGATCTATAAAACATTCTTCTTTGCAGAGCAGAGATAATCCTGTGGATGAGATGCTTAGCTGAAACCAGAAAAGTTTTCTTTTCTGCCTCGATTTTTATGTTGCCCAACAATATCTGAATATCCCAATTACTGTAGCTGTAAAATGGAAGTATCAATTCATATTTTCTTTGTTTTGTCTGCTTGGATTTTAGTAAACTTCAGCATAATGAAAGCCATTCCTTACTTCATCAGTGATGCCTACAAGTAATCATGAGCTCAGTTACTGAAAATGTTTCTGCTGTGTAATAATCATAACACAAGATAATATCAATATTTAAAATCTCTTAAATGTCTGTGTTCTTTAACAGAGAACTCATGAAGTAGAAGTGCTGCACTGCCACACTTTTCTTTGTTCTTGTAAGGAATTTTCCTTGTCAGGATTTACCAAACATTCAGCAACACTCAATGCTAATGTCTTGTGGGCTGTAAAAATGGCACCACTGAAGCTTCCAAGGCACCACTGTGATTTTAACTGGTTTGTAAATAATTCCAAATTGATTTAAAAACAGGGAAGTGAAAAATTACCAAATGGGCAGTTAGGATTGAGTGCATAGTTCTTAGATTAGAAAATAATTTATGAAATTAATCTGAAGGACAGTTCTGGCCCCACTGGAGTTTACCCTTCAGGTCACAGAGGAGCTCCCCACACCCATACATGTTCTGCTTTGATGCACCACACATCATGTAACTGAATACTCCTCTAGGAAGGCAAAAAATTTATACATAAGCATCTTTGTGGGGACAGGTGCTAAGCCTCTCCCAGGAAAGGAAATCAGATCTAGAAATATTAAAAAAGTGAGATAGCTGCCTTGCAAATATTTGAGATTTCTTTATTTTAAATTGTTTGTGTTAGTGGTTTCTCACCACCAACCAGGGACACGTCTAAGGAATTACTTTAACCTTGGAGATTTCAGTCCAGTAGGTTTTGCTTCCTATTTCCTACAGTTTTATCCAATTAAACATAATTTTTACTACTTAAAATGTTAAGAAGCAATGACATCACTATGACTTGCATTTTTATGCATTTTATAGTAGCTCTATCATTCAAATGGATGGCTTTAATGCTTTATTTCCACACAGATTTCCTGATTTACATGTGGACTAGAAGTACTGTGATAATTTTTAAAAGACTTTCCGTGGAAAAATTTGTCTAATTTACAGCGTCAAAGGGAAGTACCAAATCCTTTAACTGTGTTTGATCACAAAGAAATGAGCTGCATCTGCAAAAAGAATGCTTTCAACATTTCTAATTAAGTAGCTTAGGAGAAAATATGCAGCCATTTTGTGAGTACCACACTTCTTGCATAAATGGCACTTCAGATCAGCTGCACGCTTAGTCACACGAGCCTGTGAATAATTCATCAGAAGAGACGTACCACCCTTGTCAGAAAGAAAAGCTTTGCAGTGTAAGTAATGTTATCTGTGGTTATTTCCTTTCCCAAGCCTCAGGGAAGAGGTGAGCCACTGAAAAACACTGATGTGCCTCAAGGAAGGTTCTGGAATTTGCAAGAAAAAACATGGATTTGGTGTGCAAACAAGACAGCTACTGAGCATTTGTACCTCTGGAGCTGTAATGTCACTTATTTGCTTAATCTAGAGCTTTTGAAGATCTGTCTCTATTTTTTTTTTTCCAAATATTTGTAACATATATCTTTATCAAATACTTCCTCTGTATAAGGTTTGTGTATTATCACAGGGAAATGCTCTTTGGTTCAGTTTGTCAAATTGAGGCTGTCTATTAATTTTATTTTAATTGATATACCATTGAAAGTTTGTGAACTAAACCTTCAAGATCAATATTTATGCTACAATAGATAAAAAAATATTGTCTGGAAAAAAAATATACTTCCTTTTGAAATGTGCCAGCAGTAATAAGTGAGAAAAACTGTTGTGCTGATTGTGAGAAACTAAAATTACAGTGATATTAAATAAGCATGAGAAGTTGGCATCTACGCACAGTGCTCCAATACCACTCTAATTCTTGATGGAACCATACTTCAAATATCACATTCAAAAATCCAGGCAAATTTTAAAAGATATTTAGACACATTCTTGGGTGAAAATGGAGTGTGACAGAAATGGCCTTGTAGTGTGCCTGTTCCTTTCAGGTACTGTTGCAAAAATATTTGGTGTCGTGGAGGACTAACAGGGCTGTATTTATGTGACTGCTGCCAAGAAAATATTTTAAAGGAGTGGGACAAATTATCAAACTACAGAAGTGTAATAATAATAATAACATTTTCAACTTTTGAAGACAAGTATGACCTAACATGTATCAAATGAGCTGGTGTAAGAAAAGCTCCAGGAGTGAACAAATGAAAACAAGCAGTTTCTGGCAGTGAATATCCATAGGCACAGCCTGGTGTGCAGCTGGGTGTCCTCTGGCAGGACATGGTGCACCAAAAAGGGATCTGGAGGTACACAGTATTGAACAGTGTGCACAGAAAGAAATTCCATGAAGTTCATTGTGCCATTACTGGGCAGTGAGTGTCTGCTGAGCTCTGCAGACGTGCAATGGCAGAATGCCATTTCTGATTGCTGCACACTTCGAGTTGATCAGAAGTTCTGGAACTGTAGCAGAATTTTTCATCTGGGCTTACTGCAACAAATGAGCATTTCTGTGACTCCAGAGATGACAATCAAGCACTGTAGCTGTCTGGTGAATTTGTGTACAACACCAGGAAAACCACTTGGTTCTTCATGCCCTCACAAAAAGCACTGCCTACATCCAGCCCTATGCATGAAAGATGTTACATATTTTTGCAGGAAACTCTTTCTTCTGACTATCTGGTGAAGGACCTTGCTCTTAGAATAAGAGCTCCTCCACAAAATTTGACCCATTTTTAACTTACAGGCTTTTTAAAATGTCACTTTATTTTTGGGGCTTTTGAAATTGGGCCATCATGAATCCCCTTAAATATTATTTACAAGTTATAGTGAGCTGGGATGATTTCCCATTGTATTTCTTATCTTTATCTAGCTCATTCTAACAAATTATGATTTCAGGATTTATTGAAGCTTTAAGATTTTATTTCAACCATTTGAACTAAAGAAGAACATTGAAGATTTGTATCAAGTGAACATTACTTTTTTCTTGTGTGGATGGGGACCACTCTCACAAAAAATAATGCAAGATGGGGAAGAATAGTTTGGCCTATAGAAACCTTCATCAGAGTGCTCTAGAACGATCTATAGACCCTAAATTAGTTGGCCCTTATAGCATCTCATATGGCAAGTTGTACTCTTTATCTTCAATAAGTAGATTTTTTCCCAATCATTCCCCAACTGGTTCTAATGAAACTGAAATTTCCAGTGCTTTATGTGTGTGGGCAGAACTAAGCTGCACCTGGGTTGAGAGAAGCATGAAAGAAAACCGAGATGACAAAATGCAAATTGCATTTGTGCTGTTTTCTAGTCTGCTTCCTCAGTCATCTGAGGTCTACAGATAAAACTGCATTTTAGTACATTACGTTTTTTATGCTTAGCTCACATAGTTTGTAGTCTTTCATTTCAGAGAAGTGAATGTAACTCTTCAAAGGCTCTTTAGGGACCTCTTTGATGTGTGTCGATTAAATCCGGTTTGGGCTGTGTCTGGTGCCATCACTGAGAATTTACAGCAGCTTAACCCAGAGTTTGGAAGCAGCCATTGAGGAAAATCTCACCTCATCAAAGAGTCATCAAAGTTACAATGGCCAGTTCTATGTACTTTTCTTAGAGTTTCTAGTAGGTTTCTTTGCTCAGAGAAATAAATGATTGTATAAAATCACATAGACCAGACACATGAAAATGTTGAAATTTTAGTCACCACACTTCAAAATCATCTGGATAGCCAATGGGAAGCAAATAATGAGGGAAGTTTCCCCAGATTTCCCTCTGATACATGAAGAGGGAAAAGAGAAATAAGGGACAGCAGAAAGTGAATAATACATAAAACACTTGCACATGGATCAAAGAGAGAAAAGGGGAAATGGTGAAAAACAGGGAGAACACTTTTACCCTTTGCTGCTTGTCTCTGTAGAGGTGTTCAAGGTTTCCATAGAAACTTGAACATAGCCTGAATTTGGGAGAAAATAAAATTTCATCCATTTCTCTTTAACTGCAATCAATGCCATACAAAAACTGATGTGGGGTTTCTGTTTTGCATAACTAGGCCAGCTACTTCCACCAAAAACAATTACTGATGCAAATTAATCTATTGAGCCTCATGGTGAAATTAGGGATATAAGTTATTTTTACATGTCTGGAACAATTGTAACTGTTCCAGGTACATACTGGAACAATTTTGGTCATAAAACAAAGCTTAGTGGCACTAGGAGGTAAAATGGTGTTTCTTTCAGCAGGTGATGCAGTTACATTGTATTGGTTAAAGAGATTTCTTGAAATATATATCTACAATTTCTAGTCTGTGCAAAATAATGATACTTCAAAGGAACACTCCTCTTTTTATATCCTTCTGCAATGTGTAGTGTTAGCTTTTGTTATAAAAGAGTGTGCACATATTATGGTACTTTGCCATCTAATGACTAATACCTGGAAATGGATTAAAATTAATTAAAAATAGGCTGCTATGAAAAGTGATATAAATAGAAAATGTGTTGTTTATAGCTGGTGTATAGTTTTTGGGTTTTTTTTGAGGATGGTTCCATGTATCTGTAATTAGTTCAGATATTTTAAACTAAAGAAGCTGACATTTACTTTGGCAATATCACCTCTTGGTACAGGCAAGGTATGAAAGCTTTTTTAATTAAATTCATGAGTATGGGCTAACTTTAAAAGCGTGCCTGACTTCCATAAGGATGTTAGTTAGCAATTAAAGGTGTTCATTATGGATGGACACTTTGCTCAACTGTAATCTGCAGAACAGCTCCTGCAGAATATGCCCAGTTAAAGAGTACCCTCTCAATCTAATTTTAGAGAGTGGATTTTTGTGTGTGTACAGTAAAATATGGAACTGAGTGTGTCACAAGGAGAGAGGCAGATATTCCTTCATGTTAGAGAGCAGGCAAGTGGAGTTAGAGAGAGGGATGTGGACACTGCAAGGCTAGGAAGGTGGGGATGACATTCCCAATCTTTGTTCAAAGGACTTTATACCATTTTTGCAGTAATTGGACATAAAAATTGGTGCAAAAAAAAAAAAAAAAAAAAAAAATTGGCAAGGAGCAGAATATGGGATTCCCTGTTCTGAAATGAGAGACAGGAAATGAGGTGTTGGAACCCTGAAGCCTGGGAGTTTTGAACTTTCTTTCCTTTCTGACACTGACCCCCAGAGCACTGCTTTTGCCTTGAGGCTCTGGAGAAGGCTTCCAAATTTGAGTGATGGAGTTGCAATCACAGGTGTGCAGTTGAATAGAAGTGTGTGATTTCACATTGTGAAGAGTTTTGAATTTGGGGCTTTAGAATACATTAATAGGTATGGGAGAAGATGGAGGCTTTGGGGCATTGTCTCTTTCTGTCTTTTCTTCTTCATGCTTTCAGGCAGTAGTTTTTGGTTGGATAGTTAATGCTGCACTGCAGGTCACAGAGGTTTGGTTATTGAGTCAAGAGTACAAATAAGTGTTAGCTCTTTATTGGACTGTTTAGCTTTAAAAAACCTTATAAATAGCTAGACTAGTCTCCATTTGGCTCACTTTTAGCTGGTAACTAGAAGTGTTGCAAAACTCTCAGTACTTTAGATAAGATTGAATAAACAACATGTCTGAACATGAGAAATTCATCTCCTTCGTGGTTTTAATCCTAACTCTGAGTGAAGACAAAAGAAAATGAAGACAAGCCATTAATTAAGTAATACAGCTAACCCATTGACAATGGGGGCATCACTGGGTACAGACCCACATATGATGTGTGTGATTATTGGGGCAGGTGGGGAGAGCAGGGCTGCTGCCAGGGCTCTCAGCCTGTGCCAGGGCTGGCAGCTTGGCAGGGCAGTGCTCTCCTAAAGCCCATCCTTGGGCTTTAATCCATGACCAGCCCAAGGTGCTGCTCAGATTCTGTTCACTCTCAGCTGTTGGAGGCTGTCCAACACATGGCATCACTTAATTAAGCATAAACAGAGCTCTGTTTGTGCTTGGAAATAATAGGCTGGATGATTTTGGGTCCAGGGTTTTAGGACTCCAGATTTTGGTAATTCAGCTCTCTGTAGTTAGGGCAGATTGAAAATTTCACCAGCATTTTTGTTGTTGCTTTCCCCTTTGTTTTTATTTCACTTCTAAAAACTTCCTGTCTACGCTAAAAATTAGATAGGTGCTATTATTTCTATATGTATAATATTGTTCATAAGGAATAGATTTGCACTTAGAAGCACATGCTTTGAAAAATTTGTCTGTTGAAAAATATATTAATGGAAAAATGTTGAATGAAAAGAGAGGTTTCTTGGGATTATGCCTAAAATGTCAACAACATTCTCATTATTAACAGTATTAACAGTAGTTATATCTAATAATTACTTTCAATGTGATGATTAGCTACAAAAATTTCCTTTACTCTTTTAGGATGTCTCCTATTCTTCTTCTATTGTAAGCACTTTTTAAGCTTCTTTTATTTTTCTTTTTTATTAATATTTTCAAAATGAAAATAAGTTCAGAATAGGCACATTTTTGTAATATTAATATTGTAGCTGAAACAAGTATTCTGATTTTAATTCTTTTCTGTGTCAGTGGAATTATTGCAGTGATGGTTTAATCTGTGCTATTGGTTCTGTGTCTCCAAAGTCTGTAAAGAGGATCTCTGATTTCAATGCAATGTGAACCAAGGTTAGTACCTCATAGTCACACTGAAAGAATTAATGTGTCACATTTCATACTGTGTTGTTTCCTGAGTAATATTGGCAGAAAACCTCTGGCTCCAGCAGGCTGGAAGCTTGAATGCTAAATTGAGGACATTGTTCTCATTGAAATAATTTTAATTATACCTTTTATTAACAATATAATGAATAAATATGAATTAAAATAATAAATTAGTGTTAGTGCTACACTAAAGAGGGGAGCTGCCAGGGGCTAGTGAATACAGCTTGTTGAATTACTGGAAAATATAAAACACTGTGAGGATGAGGGCTACCCTTTGCCTGCCCTCAAATAGGATATCTCAGAACATCACAAAATTACCTCAGTGCAAAAGGTCTGCCTGACTCAGCACTCCTGACACTCTCCACTGTGAGAATGGTATTTGCTTAAGTTGTTCATAGGAGAAACCTTTTAAATATAACTGGATAAAAAATAATAAAAAATAATAAATTACAATTAATTGAGTTTTTGCAAATGTCAACCAAAAAAAAAACTTTTTGGAACAGTCAATAAGGAACACCTTAACTTAAAAAGGTCTAATATTGACACTCTCCTTTAAATGGCTGTACTTGTGGTGATATTCCACACTTACACCATCAACATCTTGAAGATCTGAAATGCACAGTTAAAATATTCTCTTAATATGCATTGATTTAAAGTATAAAAGCATAGATGCACACAAGAAATTCCTAGATCTGTCTCATGTTTTATTAAAACACTCTTCTGCACATTTCCCATTACCCAAGAACTTGACTCCTGTTCACTCTGCACATTTCAAAAAGAAATTAATTTTATCTTAAAGTTCACTTCCTTAACCCATCCCCATAGATATCCACCAGTCTTATACCCCCTGTACATAGTAAAAGGGCTGTAACCTGAGATTATATCACATGCTAAAATCCATAGACAGGAAATCCTTCTTCAGCAGTGAATACGATTAACAAACACAATAAACTGGATATGATGTGGGATTAGCAGGTCAATCTATTTTTAATCATTAGAGCTCTGCTGTCATTCCATTCCTTGAAAACACAGCAAAAATTGTTTCATATTTTGGAACAGTCTAAGCCTTGAGAAATTAAAAAAAAAAAAAAATAAAAAGAGAGAGGGGAGAAATAAATCCTTTTTTTGGGCTACAGCTAATTTGAACTCTTGAAGTTTCCATGAATACTGCTTCCTTAATAAAGAAGTGATTGATTTGTTCTAACATCCTTCAGAGACTTAGGACCTTGTTTTATAGACCTTTGCTAGTGAATTTATTCCCTGGTTTAAATCTAAAAAGTCCAGCTGTTTCTAGTACAGAATTCTTAATGACTGAAGTATTGGATTTATTTAGTAATGATAAATAGGACAGCATTTGTAGCATAAGGGGAAAATTAATTTACCAATCTATAGTAGTAGGCCTCAATCCCACAATTCAAGTTCATGGAGACCATTTATGTGAAAGTCAATGCCAGCATTTTACATCATTAAAATGAACAATATGATCCATGGAATGCCAATATAACAGCTCTCCAGGACCTGAAAAATTTACTAAGAGACTTAACATTTACTCTGTTGTTGAAAATCCTTGGAAAACACTTTCATAAAGCTCCTAGATATTTTTGTTTTACAGTGGGGGCACAGGTATGTGGGTTCTGTCTAGTGTTTCTGTTAAGTTTCTTAGTATTAAACAAACTAGATTTTATTCTAGTAACTTAAACTAGGCCAACATTTTTCATTTATTATGACATTGGTAACAAACATCACTTGATATCATTCTTATTATTCACAGTGTGTTAGGAAATAAATAATACACTGTGAATTTTTCATTGTAATAAGATTGTTGTGTATATCTAAAAAAAATGTATTTCTGTATGAATTCATTATGGTTACAGGATACTCTGGAGGATGATATTAGACAAACTGTTTTTCCAAACAGAAATTATTTAAGTGAAGTCCTTGAAGGCAGTTACACAATTCCCTTAATTTTATGAGCACTGGTTTCAGTGAGCATTCTTTATTACCAATTTCTAGATCTTTTGAGAGAACTGTTCTCCTTGGAACTGTGATCAGGGGAAAGTGATCTGCATAATCTCCTACCACATGTGATTGTGATCATAGAAACAGAGTTGAAGACTCGAGGCAAGAATACATCCACACACATTTCACATATGAATACATCCATCCTGCTACTAAAACAATGTCTCTTCTAGAGCAGGTCTGAATGTCTCCCTTTATTATCACTGTTACTCTTATACATGGAAAAATACCTCTTAATTGTTGGCACATTTGAAGTGGAATAGCATCTCTAGGCAAATATTCTGTGGTACACATGATATGCAGGCAGCTGCACTGAAAATGGTCATGCACATCTCTTAGCTCAAGAGCTTCTGAGTGTGTATTATTTACAGCTGCACAGAACTGAAAAGTCATTGAGTTAAAAGATCAGGTATTTATTAGAATACTGTAATTGCTGATGTTTTGTTGTGGTTTCTTCCTCCATTGATGATAATCCCACATTTCATATTGAGAATTTTGTTTTCCATTTCTGGCCCCTCTTCTTCTTCCTAAACCACAAATCAATAAAGCATTGTATAATAAAATTGTCAAAGCATCTATTATATGCATTTCTGATTTTAAAAAAGCAAGCTTTTTTTTTGTTGGAGAAGCAAAAGTATGTCCAATTATATATCAAAGGACTATATTTATCAAAAAACACTTTCCTAAATCTAGGATATGTGCTTTATATCAGTAGATAATGACTAAGAAAAGTTATATGTGCAATGCTATCCACATAAAACTGGAATTCATCAGCTTGAAGCTTTAAAAATTTGGGAACAAGAAAGTCTATTTTTCTCAAATAAATTATTAATTTACCTTATGGTCACTGATTCTATTATAAATTATTAGGATCTTCTTTCAGTACTTATACTCAAAGATTGAGTTGTCTTAGCAAGAGCCTTGTGGAGATTCTATATGAAATAACAAAGTAAGCTTTAAAATTGCAGCAGATATATCTGTGAGCTGTAGGTGCTCAGAAGATTAAATTCTTGCTGCTAGAATTATATGGACAGAAAATATGAAACTAATGTTGAGGTTTATGCTCTAGATCACAAATCTTGTTGTGTATGTATTGGACTTTGGGCAAATGAAGAGTTTCCCTTTGAGCAAACCAATTTCTGACTAATGATTTTTTTTAATTGACAAAATTAATGAAAAGGCACATTTGAGACTAAATAAGGTTGTGGCAAAATGTCTGTATTTATTGGAAGGCTATAAGCCAATCCTCTCCCTGTCAGAGGTTTAGGAAATAAACCCATAATTAACACACCCAAGCCCCTCCCAAATCCCCATTAATATGAAACCTGGCAGGCATGATAGGTAGGTGTGAGTTTAGCTGCAAAGCACAAGTTGGTTATTTCTGACCTATGCTAGTCAATGTGAAACAAACACTGCAGAAGTTGCATGCAAGCCAGGACTCAATCAGAATTTTAATTAGTGCAGATAACTCTATTCATATGAGCAGCTTCCATAACTTGTCCTCAGAAGGACAATTCCTGCACTGTTTATCCAACTCCATTTGTAGTTGTATTGCCCAAACCAGACTGCTTATTTAAGCCTTCATGTTGCAATTTCTGGGCCTGCAGGCTCACATTACTTATATTTTATGAAGACTGAAGGCATTTCACCATTTAGAGAAAGAGAAAATTATACTGAAGTAATCCAAATTGAACCTTTTGCAGACTGAAGAGCAGATTAACTGTGGAAAATTAACAACTCAGTAATTACTTAGGAAAATCCATCAGTCATGGAACTTGTTGATAGCTGTCCCAGATTTATTTCAAAAATTTTAGTGAAAACAAACTAACAAACAGTCTGTGATGGGATTCAATGCTGAGACAATATGGCTGATGGTCAGAAATGTTGTGTCCTTGCTTCTCCCAGTATTTACTGTATGAAGTTGGTAAAGTCACTTGGAAATTCTGCATCCCTGTTTCCTTAGGAGGCAAGTGATGCTGGTTTACCTTGGTAAAATTCAATGAAGCCTGCTGGCAGAACAGCCCAAACTTTGTGCTAAATAATGCTTACTGTTCAGCTCTTTGTGATGTTTCAGAGGTATTGGAGAGCTGGAAAACTGAGCTGGCATGAAGCTGTGACTGGATGTAAAAGCTACAGCATCAGGCAGGTTTCCCTTTGAAGAACAAAGTGAGGACCTGAAATATTCACTAAGAAAACTGAGATTCAAGGCAGAACTGCAGGTTCTTTGTAAATATGAAGAAAAACATGGCAGAAAACACAAATAAATAGTAATACATGTAATTTCTTTTTTATGGAGGGTATTTCTAATATTCTTATTGTGGACATGCCCCCATTGTACAGAAGACAATACTAGAGGAATATATTCTTCATCTACCTTACGAAATCTGATTGTTTTCCTGTGCTTCCATCTAAAATAATGAGCATGTTCATACTAAAACTGCTGCTGTCAAACATCTTAACTATTAGAATTTTATTGGGTTGAGGCTGCAGTTATTTAGTCAAGTGTAATTAAATTATCATACTTTTAAAGATTTTTGACTGGAGAATGCCTGAGTCTGCATTTGTGCTTCTATCAATACTGATACATTCTTGTTTTAAATGCATGAACTTCTTTAAATTTAGGAACCTTTTCTGCCTCTAAGAGATCATCTGCGATATTAATTTTACTGATTTTCTGACTTCTTGTGACGAGGAATCCAAAGTAATGACAACTATGAATCTGGGAAGACAGATTAGAATTAATAAGGAAATTGATTACATATTCAGTATGTTGCATCTGTCATTAAACAATGACATATTAACATTTTTGAGCAAGTCTTATAAAGCAGATTTATTGCTTTATTTGAGTCTTAATTTAGGGGTTTTTGTTGTTGTTATGAGATAGATACACATAATTGTTTTATCTCTGCACTGATATATAAGGAGATAGTGTAAAACTTTTATAGTGACCATGTTTTATATCCTTGCCCTATAAATTGTAGAGCTGAACAGACTGTGGGTGATCTTGAGAGGAGAATATTTTCTCTGAAATTCTAAAAACCTCATCTAAACTTTTCTCAGTTTTCTCTTTAACAAAGAACCTAATGGAAAAGATATGCAGGAATAGCAATAAAGAATGCAGTGCAGTGCATGACATTCCATTTCCTTGGAGCAGGGGAGATTAATGAACTTGCCTGTAGGTTGGTGCTACCTCTGGTGTTGCAGAAATAAAGTGCCCATGACTATAATGCAGCCTCTCCTGCTTGGTCAAAAGCAGCCTTCCTTTCAAATAGGTTCTTTTGCAACATTTTTCTTCCTAGTATTGACTGTATTAGCATACCCACATTTTAAGGATGTTAAAGAGTAATTGATTCCAGTCACAAAATGTGAATTTAATTTCATTCATATGAAGATTAGTTCCCCGAATATTTAAAATCAGGTATCTAAGGTTAGGTACTTAAAATTTAGATACATAAACGTTTGGTCTGATTTTGAAAGTAACTCTTGAAAAGAAATTAACATTTAAAATTAACTGCCTCTGGAAATAGCATATTATAGTTATGGCATGAAACTCTAAGGACTACAGGAAGGGAACATGTTACTTCAAACGTTTAGAAATTAATCAAGACAAGACCCAGCTAGTGGGCATGAGGTTCAAGGAAATATTTCCAAAATTAAGTTATAATTAGACATTACATTTCCACAATCCTCATGTGTGATACTTTAATGTTTTGTCTCAGCTTTCCAACTTTTATTATAATTTAATTTTTTAATTCAGGGAACTTGCTTCCTTTAACATTCTGTAGTATAAAATGAGATTTCCAGGCAGGGTCCTCAACACTGTTCTTTGCACAGCTTTTTGTAAACTATTTGTGTTGATGTCAGATGCAGGTCATTAGGGGAGCCTCTATCTCTCAACAAAATTAAAAACATTTTAAATGTCATTTTTAGTAGGCAATTGGAAAAAATGCTATTCAAATATGTACAAATAAGTTAAAAAACTTAGCTCCTAGCTGTGTAACTTCTTAAAATTCAGTTCAAAACAAAGTTCTGAGTGTCCTGGGTGGTAAACAATATGAACTGTCAGGTGTTCTCTGGCTGTTTAAACAGAAGGAATTTTTTAAATTATTTTTAATATTTGTATGGTCTGCTGGGGTTTTTTCCAAGAGGTGGGAATTTACTTTTCACCAAACAAACCTTTATTTGATTAAAACTCAACACACCCGCAACAGGTAGGAACATGATTTCCCCAATTTAATGTGTTTTTAATATAAACCAGCAAACCATTTAGATTTCTTTGGGTGTTTTTTTTTTTGTTTTTTTTTTTCATTTTCACTATGGCTCTGCACATATCAGGATCCTCAAGCCATAGAAATGTTCATGTTTCCATGTTTGAAGTTAAGAAGGAAAAACTAAAGAAAAAGCAAAAGCTATGGTGGTTTGTGGGAGAAGTCAGTGAGTTTATTTGAAATATTAACAGTACAATTTTAGAAATTTTGAGTGGATTAGATGGAATGTGTTGAATATCTCTGTTCATACTCTTGCACTCTGTGCTTCAAAAGTGGAAATAGTAAATATCATGCTTCTTATTTCAAGAATACTAATTTAGAAAACTACATACAGCTAAAACAATTGGATGGTAATTCAGCTTGATAGCAAAACCTTATCCCAATGTATCTCACCAGTAAGAGAGAAGATATATAAAGAAAAAAAAGTGCCCAAAACCAGATCTAGGGCTCAGATTATCCAAGGATGCCTGAGGAAAACTTCAATATTGCTGTAATACACTCTTGAAAGAGAATAAATACAAAGAAGAAATTACATAGAATAGTATTGCAAGCAACATAATTTTCCCTTTGTTTTACTCAATATCAGTGGGCATTCCTGCATTAGAGCAACAAATGAGGAGAACAAACATTAGAAGGCCTTTCACAGCTTTGTCTGTGACTCTTCCTTTTTTGTGAAATTCTTCTGAAACAGCATGAGCTGCAATGAGCAGCAGGCTACAGCTCATGCAAATTATCAATGCTGAATTAGTCACACATATAAAATAACCTTTAAAGTACTTCTAGCTAACTATTTTGTTGACTCCTCAGCTACAAATGAGACTGCAATGAATTTATTCCTAGCATACAAATGCTTTTTTGCCTTGAAGTATTCTTATCACAAACCTTCAGATTTATCATTTTTCCACCCAACTGCACATTCTAGGAACCAGGTATGCCTAAAAAAAGTTCAGCTTTCATCCTTCAATGAGTTAATTAGGCTAAAGCAAAAGAGAAGTGTTATTGAGGTATGGAAATGAATTTATTGTCTGTTTTCCATGAAATCGGGCACATCATTACAGAGCCAAGTGCCAAGATGTTAATTTCCTTGCTCCACAAGGATTTACAGGCACTGCCAAACTGTCTGTTCTTATCAAACTTTACTTGCTTGGAAATGAACAAAAGATTTTAGATCAAATTTCACTGTTTAAAGCAATTTGATTAATTAGTAGACGTGGATTAGATAATGGAATAAAACTCACGCTCTAAAGGATGGAAAAATAGCTTGTAAAATTACTGAGGAACATGAGAAAAAAAAAATCTTCAAATTTTGTACCACTCACAATTTCTTTTGCTTACTAATACTGTAAGGTACAAAATGGAAACATATCTTTGACTTTTCTCAGGTTTCTAAGAGCTATCATTACTTCTGCCCATGAAAAAAAAAAAAAAAGCACAGCCCCCTGGTTGTGTATTTCTTGGCACAGCATTCCACTAGGGGATGTGCCAAGAAACCCTAGACAGCATTAGATTTTCACAGTGAGGAATCCAGACACTGAATATCACGAGATGCTGAAGGGACAGAGCTCAGCCAGAGTCAGACCCAGCTTTTGTGCTCCTACTGGGACACAGGTGATGGGTGGAATGTCCCTCTGTCCCCCTGTGTCCCCTTCTGTCCCACTCTGTCCTCCTGTCTGTCTCTCCTGCTCCCTGTAAGCCCAGATTTGGCAAAAAGCATAATTTCACCACGTGCCAGCCCTGGGAAATGCCTGCTGGCTGCTGGCTTCACATGCAAATTTCACACACAAACTTCTGCTTGAAATGAAGTTTTGCCTTTGAGTCTCCCAGGGGGAGAATTTTGGAGACAGGGATATTTACAGTTTGGTATAAAAGGGAATAGCCTGGTAGTTTGATGCTGAAATGCACTCACAGCAACTCTGTAGAGTAGGGTAGTATGGGGTCTGGGATGTGGGATGGAAATGTTAAACCAACTGCACCCAGCTTGCCAAATCAGAAGATCTGGGGAAATCCCAAATTAGAGATATTTAGAATTTCATTAGGGTAGTGAGATTATACTACCTGTAAATTATATGGAACACCTGTAATCCTCTGAAGGGATGGTGATGCCTGTTTGTCTTTTTTCCCCTCTAGAGTAATCTCTGAAGGAGATCTCAGCCAACACAACTTCAAACCCTCCAGAAGCTAAATTGAGGTGTTGGGACTTGAAGTGTCCTGCAGCTGAAGGGGGAGGAGCATCAAAGGTTGTGTCTCAGTGGTTTGGAGAGAATGTCTATCCCAGCACAGGAGGCCTACAAAAAGGTAAGTTGTAATGCATGAGTGCCTTTTATTTTCCTTTTGTCATCCTTGATAATAGCAATTTATGTTTTACATAACTTTGGCAGATATTTCTCTTCCAGAACTGTGGCTCTACAGATAGCAGGTGGGTAAATCTCCCTCTCGTAGTTAGGCCAAGAAATTTGGTTTTCAAACTCTAAGCAAAGTATATCCCAGAAAAATAAAGTTTTTTCTGCATGATTGTTTGTAAATAGCCAGGTAAGAAATTGGTCTGGATTTCCTATGTAGTAATTGAAACCATTGTATACTGTCTGAAGGAATATGCCTCAAAAAGAAGGAGTTTCCTGTATAACAGAAGGCAAAATCTTGGATTTAAAGAAGCAGTGTCTTTTGGTTGGCAGAAAGAGGCCTTTCACTGCTGCTGGCATGAATGATGTTCATGGAAAACAGCTGAGTCCAGCATCAGTAATTGGTTGCCATAGGTAGGACTTTTCTCCAGAATCTTCATAATAAGCCTTCACACTGCTTCTAATTCCTCCATTCTGTTTTGTGTCTTCTGTTGAAAAAGTCCTCACACACTTTTCTCAACAGTTTGATGCAATCCTGTGCTGCACACCTAAATGATAAGACCAATTTATTTTCTAAGGCAGGCAAATAACTGACTGAGAATATTTGCTAGATTGTCCCATAATTTTGATAAAAGGGGTAGGAGGTCTTAGAGAAATTTTTGTATCAGTTTCTGAAGGAGATAGTGTGGAAATGTACTTCTTCAGGGATGTAAAAAGGAGAAGGAAGTACTAAGATTTGCTCTTGTGGTGCTGATGATTTGTACAAATTATTCCCTGTGCTGCAAGATGCTGATGAGGGAAAGTCCACGTTTCATTGGAAATTTGATGCTTTTCAGAGCTGATATAGAGTGAGGAGGTTTGGCCTCTTTTCCCTCTATGTCTACACTGTCTGAATATGCTTTGTCTAAAAACTGTAAAATCAGAACTTTAGTATTTTTTTCATTTAACTTGCTAATTAGGGGGTTTGAAAACACTTTTAATTATCCCTTTTTGTTTGGGATAGTCCACCACTGCCTGTTATTTGAAGCCAGTGGAATTAGAGCAGCAGAGGGTTTGTCTGTTTATGATCTGGAAGCAAAAATGGACCTAGTGTGAAAGCTCTTCCCTTTGATTTGGAGTGCAAGACATCCAGTGATTTTCATGCTAGTCTGAGAAATAATGTGAAATCATGCTGCTCCTGCATAAAAGAGTATGGAATATTCTTTCCTTTTTATATTTGAGAATTGTGATACTGTAGTAAATATTTTTTGCCAGATAGTGCATTAAGAATAACCTGCCTTTGAAATTCAATGGTTTATAAATAAGCAGTTAGAATGTAATGATAAAAAACCAAAGTAGCAGACCTTTTCTGAATTAGTATCCTGAATTGATACTAATATTTATTCAGGGTCATTTCCTAGCCAAGAGTTTCCTACCTAATGAGTGAGGTTAAAAAATTAGTGCCTTACCAGTCAATTAGCAATTTCAGGGCACTGGTAAGCAGTCAATTAGTTCTGTAATGCTTCTATTGTATATTAGGTCAAACCAAGTTGAAATTATAACTTCTCTTTCAATTTATGTGTATGAATATCTATGACATATAGAATAATTCTGCATGGGTTTATCAAAAATAGAAACATGTCTGGAAATGTAGGAAGAATATTGTAGAACTTCAGGTTTTCCTGAATTTATTTATGCGATATAGGAACAACCTAAGATTATTATGTGTACAGTGGTGCACAAAGAATTTAGGGACCTGGACTCAAGCTCTTCCAATTAGAAAGTACTCTCTACAAAAAGTGCATTGCTAGGAATTGCACTGGAATATTACAGGATTCAAGTTAGGTCAAGTAATTTCAATTGGGAAAAGAATTTAGAAGAAAAAACACGATTGCATTGCTAGAAGAATTAACTTGATATATGGATGATAGAGACATTTTTTGTAGAGCCTTCATTTAGTGTGAATTTGTAAAGATCCTTACAAAGTACTATTGTGTAAAACATCTATATTCCCTTTACTTCTGTAAATTTTCAATCTGCATCTGGAACTTGAGGTCAGAGCAGCCCAGTTGACATTTTGAGGTAATTCCTAATAGACTGCTTGTGTTCTGGAAAGTTTGGGGATGGAACTGGCTATGACAGAGAATTGCTGTTACCCCATTTCTTGGCCTCTTTCCTGATGTTTTTGTGTGTTATGTCCATAACTTTCAGATCCTGTTTAAATACAGGAGAGGTGATGCTTCACCAAAGCAGGGACTTTCTCTTTAGTTTTTTTCCATGTTGAGTAACTGTGTGACTGCCCTACAGTATGCATTAGCCAGGCTGCTGCTGGCACCCCTTGGTTTCACTCCTGCCTGTATCTGAAGGAAGGTGACATTCACAGCAAACAAAAGCAACAAGTTTTTCAACTTTCCACAGAATAGGCACTGTAAGGCTTAGACCAAGAGCAGCATCAGCCTGTGAGGAGCTAGGATCTACTGCACAGCCATGTAACATGATCATGGTGTCTGCACCTCCAGGGAGAAACTTATGACCTAAAGAAAATCATAACAGCTCTCATCAGGCCTGATTATGGTGTCTATCTTGTCTTTAATTTTTCTTAAATCTCTGAAGTACTTTGGCTCTTTTTCTCCCTCTTAATTTTCAATGATAGGATACCAGGCTGGAAGAGGCCTCAAGGATCAGCTGCTCCAACCTTTTCCTGGCAAAATTAGGGTCTTGACAAGATGGCCCAGCATCCTGTCTAGCCAAATCTCAGGTATCCAAGGTCTCTGTCCTGAAGAGAAGATTCCAAGGGCTGCTATTTCTCACTGTGAAAATTCCCAGTCAGAAAGTATCTTCAAAATGCAAGACTCATCTTCCTTATGTGGGTCCTCAGATGGGAATGGAAAAAAGTTTTGGCCATGTCCCTGATCAGAACAAAATGTTCCTTAAGGCACATTACTTAATGCTGCAAAATGGAAAGGCAACCACTGGGACCTCTAAGTGAGAGGATATACACACTGTCTTTCTAGGATATAAGAGAAGAGACGGAAAGGAGTGAAATAGTTTTAAATATCAGTTATTTTTCATCATGGTTATAAATATATTAGTTCTAATGGTAAACATGTATATTTTGGGTAATATGCCATAATGTGCCAAGTGTGAAAGAAAAAGGTGTTCTAGTAACACATTTTATTGCTTAAATAACTGGTAGAGCTAAGGAGGAAAATTTGTTCTTAGAAGAAGTTTCAAACAGAACATGGCATGCTCCTGTTGCAGCAGATTGACTTTTCTTTGTCACTAAACAGATTTTTAAGAGAGGGTAGATGATTGTGTTTGCAGAAGGCCAAGGAGCACCACTTAATTTTGTTCAGTTACCACAAATGACATGGAAAGCTCATAAAAATGAGGGGTTGTGCTATGCACCTGAACTCTTCAAATTTAGTCTGAGCTTCTGAAATTCAAGGAACTGGCTTCAGGCAAGGAAATTAATGAATATTGCACTGAAACTCTATACTAATCAATACTATAGTCAAAATTAAATCCTTTGTTTCAGTTTACCAGGTTCATTTCTCAGGCTACTTTGTCTAAATTATGTCTGCTTCTTCTTGTATGGAGCATCTCCCAGGGCAATGCTACTTTCCTACAAGTAACCTAGGAAAATGAATAAAGGTTGCTTTCACAGAGCTGCCTAATTCCAGAGAAGGTCAGGCCTTTCAGGTACAGAGCTACCACAATTAAAATATGTGGTGTTTTCACTTACATTTTAAATGCTTATATTTTAAATGGGTTAAATGCTCCTATGTCTTGCTCAATATTTCTATGTAATGTTTAGCAATTCAGTGAATGAGGTAAAGTACTCTTCAAAAATGGATCATAAAATAAAGCAAACCAGAAAATTCTGTCAGGTTCAGAAGAATGAGGCATGGATTTATGGGCTTATTTTACTTATTGTTGCTTAGGAAATAAACCTTTTTTCTTAATATTTCTTTGATGCATTGCTCAATGTATTCTGATTAATTAAATAGATGAGCCAAAAAATAGAAATTTGACTCTGAAAACAACTTGTGTATAAAATTGATTGTACTTATTTAATTAATTCATTTACCAAGATAAGAAAAAAAAAAAAAAACTTAAAAAATCCAGTACTGAAAATCCTTTAATGAGGATTTAGAGGGTGTTTTATATTCTAAAGATACTAAGTCATAGACATTGTTCAGAAAGATATTAACTGTACTTTTTCCTGCTCTTACAAATACAGCAGGGAAATGAAGCAAATTGCAGAGTCACCAAATTGGCAGAGAAGGGCCAGCACAGGCTCACAGCCATGGCATGGGGTTGAAATGGAGCATGTTTGCCCAATATCTGCTCAGCTGAGTCATTTTGACTTGGAACCCTGGCAGTGTAGCACTGCCAGGCCTGGTGGGAATGCTGACAAAATCATTTAACCAGGTTTAGGACCTGAGAATTTCAGCTCTGGGTTATGTCATGTCTGTCCATATCTGGGTGTCTGTCTCCCTCCCTCCTCACCAAAAATAATTTTCAGGAAAATTATTAACATCCACACCTATTTCCTCTCATGCTGTAGATCATGAAAATTTCAGTTGTCTTAGTTAATTAGCTCATCTTCCTTTTTTTCCTAAAGAACCAATTGACTATCTGATTTTGAAGGTGTTTTGTGTGTAGAAAATTAGTAGAAGCCTAGCACAACACCAAGCATTGTTTAAAGAACTAGGGAAGCTCTCTTGTACAAAGGGATCTCTGAAATATTTTTTATTATTATTTGCTTTTAAAGTTATTGGTAGTTTTTAGACTACTTTTCAGGAATCCTTTAAACTCAATCCTAAACAATATATTTCATTATTGCAACAAACAACTGCATGAAATTCAGATGTGTCAGGTGAACACAGCTTAGTTTTGTAAATTAATATTTCTGAATCTTGTTGCTCTCTAAAATCACAATGGAGTAAATGGGAGCCGTATGGAACAAAAATGCCCAGCCAAGTACTACTTTGGAATAAAATAATCCTAGGAATGTGAGAACTGCTTCAAGAAATACTAGGAAATATTTTAACCATTTTTGTGACCACGTGATATTTTTCTTCACAGTTTCAGTAGTATTAAGTTCAAAGAATATTAGAGATGGTATCTATTCATGTAAAGCCATCTTCTAGTTTGAACAAAATAATCTTTATATCTTGATATCATAATCTTGATATCATCTGCTATGGTTAAAGAAACACTCAGATCATTAATGATGCTCATAATGACAGATAAAGCTTATGGACTAAATAGACAAGAGATATAAAAGGAGAGACTGGAAAGAGATGGAGATATTAGGTTGTAGCAGAACCAGAAATAGGTTTTGATTTTTACATTCCTCTGACAATATTCTACTACATCACTTTTATAGTCATGTAAGTGCTCTGAGGTTTCAGCTGGATTTCTGGGATGCTTCTTTTAATACATGGGATAATAAAGTGGGAGATTACCTTCATGTGGAAAATTACCCAAACAGATAAAACCTCAGCCACGTAATGCCAAAAAATCCATTTAAAATAATAATTATCTTATTAATTTTACATGATTACTAAAAATACATGAAAAGGTACTGAACTTAATTTTTCCCCTGCAGTATAAAGAATGCAGAGAAAAAACAAGGTGTTTTCAAATCAGAACATCAGTAATGTGAATTTTCACACATGTGAAGAAAAAGTATGAGCATCTGTTAATAAAATCTAGGACAGTTCACCATGGAAAACAAGATGCAGATGTTCTTAGCTGATGTAAGGGTGTTGCCATGTGCTCTGCTTGTTGTGTGTGCCCTGGGTTGCTGATTTGCACAGCTGAACTCTATCAGAATGGAATAAATGAGGATGGAGCTCCCTCAGACACTCAGAACAGCCACTCACACACTGTTGTTTCTGCAGGTGATATTAGTCAGATATGTGGGCAACTGAGTTGTGAAAGCCACTTGAGACTGGAGATATTTGCAGATTTCCATTGTGTAAAAGAAAAGCAAATTCTTTGCTAAGCCTCTGATAAACATGGGAATTATTCTATTTTTCTATTATTTTTCTATTCTAGGGTCTACCAGTAACTCAAGTAGGGTAGGGTCTACAGCTGCATAACAATAGGTACAGAAATCATTACAATGGAAACTCGTGATTTTTTGTTCTACTCTTCTGTTAGTTTGTGCTAGTGTCACATTTCTTGTCAGGTAGTTTTGCAACAAGATTTATAGTGAAGAACATATTAAAAAAGATTTGTTTTATTTGCTTCATGATTTGGGTATTCTCCTGATTGTTTTAATGCTTCATTCAAAATCATCATACACACTACATAATTCATTCTTGCAACTTCCAATTCTTGAACAAATAAAAATATGAAAGCCTTAAATATTAAATAATCTGCTGATTAAGCCAGAGATTCCACTGCTGATAGCTGTGCATATCCTAATTTTCATTTGAAAGCAAAACCCTACTCAGATTATGGAATGCCAAATTTGTGTGTGTGAACAAGTGGTGAGAAGGTAGATCATCTTGTTGTTTATGTAAAATTAATATTTTATTAACAAATGTCCAGTTTTATCTTTATTATCAAGGAAATTCTGCAGCAACCAAGAGTAAACCTTAAACCCAATTACAGTCAAACCAATTGTCTCTATCTGGAGTAGTAAAAGAAGAATCTACTCATAAAAGAGATTGAATATCATTTTCTAACTGCTTGATGACAGAAAACTTGGTAGAGAGAATTTGTGAAGTCATTTTCTATTTCTTACCTCTATTGATGGCTCTTTGGGATAGAACAAAAACTGACTTTATCATATTCTAATCCCTTGAACATTCAGCTTTCTGTTAGAAACAACTTCTGCATGTTTTGACCTTGTTTTTGAGAAATTCTGAATGATATTGGATGTAAAAGTCATCTTTGTGTATAAGAATGGGAAGGACAGAGAGCAAAATAGTGTCTGTGAAGAATTTTAATTACCAAGACATAGGGAAAATTTCTAAAATATTTTTTTAAAATAACATTTAAAATTATTATTTTTAAACCACAAAAAACCATTGCAATAGACTAAACAAGTCTGTTTTTACTGAAAATACATTGTTTATTCATGTTGATGAAGTGTTCTTTCTAAAGAGGTTAGAGAGGCTGTTAGCCCTTGGTCTCTTATCTCAGTCTGTTGCTGGGGTTTATAAGGGGGAATCTCAGTTATTGTGTTTTCCACTTTGAAGTATTTTTTCCATTTTCAAAATACTGATGTTGATCAAGCTTTGAGGTTAGTTGATGACAGTAAATTGTATTGCAATCCCTTTGCAATATTCTTTTTATGATTAGAGAAAGGCCAAACAGGGATGACTTCATGAATGGAGGTGTTTTCAGTGTGCCAATAGCTGTGCTAGTTCAAGTAGATGAACTCAGACTGGAATATTCTGTAAAATGTTGTTAAATGTCACATCAGGTTCCTTACCACCATGACAAATGCTACTTAAAAGTCTGAAAAAAGTGTGTCTTTGCCAACCCTTTGGAATGTGTATATTGCTTTTTACATCTTCATCCTTCATGCACATTTGACATATGCAGCTGGTGGTGTTTTACTGTCTTCTCCTACAAATTAAATAATCATTGGCAATTAGTGATCTTGGTCTTTCTCCCTTTCAGCATATGCTACTGATGAAACTATAGGATTCAACTTTATTAATTATTGTATCTCTTAAAAAAATTGTATTATTTTCAGTACAATACAGAAGTAATACAAATGCCAGTTTTGAATTATATATAATTTTCATTTTTAGCTGCCAGGCATTCCACCTGAATTTTCTTTTGTTTTTAAAACACTTCAAGAGATTTTTATTTCTTTTTTTTTTTTACAGAAAGTTTTCTGAACTCCAAAGAACCAACATTTCACCATGTTAGGACTTAAGCCTAATACAGAAGCTTAATTTGTTAGATTGAGCTTTGATAGCATTGCAAGGGGCAATCCCAGTGACAGCAGTGAACTTGCTAGAATATAAAAAATCACTTTACTGAAACCTTACTGTCAAGGGTGTTCTCTGTGGTCGGTCTTCAGCCCCTACCTGTCATTTAGGTTTCCTGAGCTTTCCTTGAATGCATAAAATAGTAGGAGGAAGAGAAAACAGGTGATGCTGGATGAGTGTCTCCACCATCTATTGCAGAGATGTCTAATTTTATCCATATGGATTATGTATCTATAAAATAGATTATGCCACCCAGAGTGCTAAATACTCTGAAACAGGTAGCACATTAAGCTTTGGTCTTGGTTCAAACTGGAAAATTATGTTTGCCTATGCAAGCATATTTATATAATATAATAATATTGATTATATTATTATATAATATTAAAATATATTATAATATTATATAATATTATATTTCTATACTATAATCATTTGATAATATTATATTACAGATGTATGTAGCATTGCCATATGTATTTAAAGATATGTATGTGGTTGAGCATGTATGCACCTGTTCACATAAACTTACATTTATGAAATCTGCAGATTCAATCAAGCTGTCAGTATAATACCCTGTTTATATCAGAATGATGTGAGAAAGAGGAGACCTTATATATATGTGTATGTGTGTGTGTGGTAACATCTGCTTTTGCCACCCACTTGAGAAATTAAAATATAACAGAAGGGAAGAAACATCTGTCTGCTGGAAACCCCAGGCAGCCCAGAGCAGAGGAGTGTGGCACACTCCCAGTGGGGAACACTGCACAGCACAGCAGGAATCAGGAATCCTCACAGAGCAGGAGCCAGAGCTCTGTGAATCTCCCCTGGGGCTCGTGACCACAGTTCATCCCTGGAACCATCAAAATGCTGGGGCAGCTCAAGGCCACTGGACTTGGCTGCTCTTGGGTTGTAGCTCCAGCAATGCAAAATGAGAAAAAGGAGTTCAATTCCATGGGACAGTCAGATTGCCCTTTCAGCCACTGCTGCTTTGAAGTTCATTTCATTAATAGTTACCTGCTAGATCCAATCTGTTGGGTTTGTTGTCCTTTGTTGTCCTTTACTGTTACAAAAACCAGCACAAAGCCTTACTTTGACATTTTCTGTCAAACTTAATCTAAAAAACGATTTGGGGCAACTTTGGTGTTTTTGAACATTTTCTTATGTTTTCATGGAAGGAAGGATAAAGAAAGAGCAGTGTGAGACAAGTGACATCAGCGACCCCATGCATTGTATTTTTATATTAATTGGGTGTGCACATCAGTACCCAAAGGCTCATTCTCAAGAGAAAGCCTTTTGTCAGTGAAATCTGTACTCCTGCAGAACATGAGTGATGTCTGCTGGTGTAGAATAAGTGGTTGAGCCTATTCACAGTAGGGGAGGAGATGGGAGAATATCAAAATTATTCTCCTGGTCACCTGTGTTGACAATCCTGTGATGTACCTTTACAGGTGAAATTCCTTCTGGTGAAAGAAATCCTTACTTTTTAAATTCTTGTTTAAGAGATCTTCTCAGCATCCACTGAACCTGAAAGACAGGATAATTTGCTTGTGCTGTATTTAAAAGATAGATAGATAGATAGATAGATAGATAGATAGATAGATAGATAGATAGATAGATAGATAGATGATAGATAGATAGATAGACAAACAGACAGAGGTATATATTCTCTGCTTTTCTGTAATTATGAGTTTAAGGTGGGAATTGGAGTTCTGAATATTATCTTGATATTATTTCAGGGAATAATACTTCATGGTTCTTTTAAATTTGGCCATACTTTTTGGTAAGTAAATGTGATCTCAACTGTGATTTTACAGTTGAAATAAAGCTGAAAATGACTTCAAAATTATTCTCTAAACCTCAACAGCCCTTTGCATATTTCTGCTGTGCAGGATGTGAGAAGGGACTGTGAAAAACTCTGTATTTTTCAGACTCAGTGATATCTGTTACTGTTCTTGAAGCTGATGGTTAACTTACCAGCCTGTTGTCTAAAAAGTCTTGATTCATTTGCTATCCTTGTCACTGTCATGGAGTTTGTTTTTGGAGTTTTAAAAATATATTTTTAGTGACAATTCTATGTCCCTCTGTAGCCATTCAAAGTTAGGTTTTTTCTGAGGCCCTTTTGTAGAACAGCACTGATTAAAGGTCTGTCCCAGGGTGCTTTCTTGGTAAAAAATAAATCTGGCCACAACTCTAAGTCCAGGCTTTGGAGGTGTCTTCAGATCTTTGTGTTAATGTAGCATTAACTTTCCTGAGATGTCTTATTGGTCGTTTTTTAAATTGGAGTAGAATAGGCAGCTGCAATTCCCAGGCTGAGTAAGTACTTGAGGCATGTTCTGTGCCTGTGTCCTTGCTGGCACAGGACCTTTCACTTTTGGGGACTGTTTTCAGGACACTTGTGATGAATCAGGTACCTTAATGGGACTGGCTGTGATGTTCTTAGCAAATTTTCAGGCTCATCCTCTTCCACAGGGGAAATATTATTTGGTCATAGCATATAAAATAGACCACTAGTGTTAGACCTCAGAGGATTTGCTTCTAATGCTTAAATCACAACAGTCCTTTGCTAATGTGCAGAAGTTCCACTCATCTAGTTCTTTTTAGTTTGTGTCCAAATGAATTTGTTGAAGGCCTCTGAATTTTGCAGGCAATTTAATAGAGAAAGCCCCTTCCCTGCTTAGATTTTAATTTTTTTCACATCAGAAGATAGACAAGTAGACCCTACCATTTCAGACTCATTACTACATCTTGATACTGAAAGCCAAAGCAAGATTTTTTTTATAACTTTTGAAAAATAGATATTAGCAGAAGAGATAGACTTGTAAATATTCTACAAAATCCAGCTTTTTATAATGACCTGTAATGGTTGAATATTGAATTTGTAGACAGCAGGTCTTAGATTGGCTGAAAGTTGATTTTAAAAAAACCACAAAAATAGGCAAAATGTGAAAATTTTCCATTAGTATTTGTTCTTCCTTTACATTCTAGCCATTCAATTTACTCTGCAGAGTAAATACACTGCACTTACAGTGCAACTGGTAATTTTACTTTCTGAATGAGCTGATGTGACAAATATCTGATGGGTTAAGATTTGCTTCATAATTTTACTGTAAACTGGCCAGACATTTTGCTGAGCAGATAAATATGCAAATCTAATTGTATTCTGGAATGTGGGGGGTTTATTTAATTTTAAATTTACCCTTGCCAAGTAAAATCTCTGTTGTCAAAGGCCACTGATTGCTCCATTGAGTCCTTGCCATTCTGTCTTCAGCTGGCTACTTAAGCAAAGGGTTAATTTTGTTTTGGTTCCTTAGCCTGTCATTGCTGCTTCTTTCTTTTTCTCTGTGATTTAAACAGAATACTTCAGCCTCTCAGCTGTCAATCTGTCAGTTTTCATGAGTGCTAAATACACTAGGGAAAAAAAAGCAATTTATTACATTTTCACAACTGAGGAAGAATGGATGGCTCAGGAGATTGGTAATGAGCCTGGATGCAGAAGTTACAGATCCTGCATAGAGCTACATGCTGCTATCAAATTCAAAGATACATCTGCAAAGACATTGCAGAGATTGCACCAAAGAAGCTAAAGTTGGAATGCTCTTGATGGGACGTGATTTTCTTGTACGTGATTGCAGCAAATTTAAACTGAAACCCCTTGAAGTCCAAGTTGAACAAATGAAATTCTTGTCATGGTTGCCTCTCCAAACTGTTCTTTCAGCAATCTACTGCAGATGGATCTAGTGCAGAGCCACTTTTCTCTTCTTGGCTTCAGCTTTTCTTAATAGTCAGCTCTCATACATGTGTGATATAAAGGTGATTATTTACAATATTTTGGTATATTGTATGATGGCATAGTGCAAGTCCAAACTAAAGATGTGAGACCAGAGTTCCATTCATAAATAATAAAAAAAATAGTACCTTAAAGAATAATTTTTTTTTCCCTATGGAAAGTTGAGTTTCCAATATTTCCAAGACTTTTTTTATCGTATTATTAGGAAGTTTTATGCCTAAATACTGTCTAACAGGAAAAAAATTTCATTCAAAACCAGAGTTTGCAGTGGAAAGCTGTTCAAAGAAAAAAAGAAAGCCCAATGGTGGTCTCGTGCATGAGGAGAATCTTCAGTTAATGTGTTGAATTGCACTGCTTGTTTCACTGAAATGTAATGATATCCAGACTCCAGTTATTTTAGTCAAGTGGTATGAGCCTGAACCAAATTTTGATTCAAAATTAGGAATGATGGGCCACTGTGAATGCAGAGAAAAAAAACTTGTCTCTTGTAATGAGTATGAAGTATTCACTGGCCATTCTGAAGTATTTGTTTATATTCCACTGATTTATCTAAGGTCTTGTGAAATTAAGAAAATGTTAAAAATTAATAGATGTGAGGGTAGCTTTTTTGATTAGAAGTGTAACAGGAGCTTTCAAGTGTTTTAGCAACCTTTTTTACCTATAACTTATTAAGCAACATGTATTTTTCCTAGATAATAGATTTAGAGTGCATGAAAGCTAAATAATACTCATATGCTGCTATTTTCTATCACCTGAAGCAATTCTCTACCAAAAACCAAAACAGAAAAAAAAACCCACAACCATCCCAAACAACAATAAACAAACCAGAACCAAAACAGAAAAAAAACCAAACAAAACCCTAAAACATTCCCAAGCAACAATAAACAAACGGAAATAGTGATTAAAAAAAAAATCCCACCAAAAAAATCCTCACTGCAAAAAAAAAGGAAAACCTGATCCCAAAACCCTTCAGCAAAACCATCTTTACTCTTGTAGGATGCGTGGGCATCTATTGCCTTGTGGTAAATGTGATAGGACAAGGTGTTCAATTTATGGTGTTTAAACCTGCATCCTGATAAATAATAAATAAAGCAGCTGCTTTCAATAGCACTGATTCCCCAGTTTAAAGCTGAATTTTAAACTCAGGCTGTCCCAGCAGTTTGCTCTCAAACAGGACACGTGCAGCTGTGCTGGAACAGGGTGATCTTTAATGATGTTTGTAGTTTGGTGTGGAAGTGATTCAGGAGTACACTTAACCTCTTGGAAAGGTAAATCCCTGAGGGGTGGTTTAAAGGTGTCCACTCCCAGCTAATGTGAGTATTTCAGTGCCTTGTACACATTTGTCTATTCTACAGACTTTATATGCATTCATTTTATTTCTACAAACAAAATATGAGATTCTGCATTTATTAGCTGTCAATAGATAGAGTTTGCTCATAATTTTTTTTTTTATGTACACAGGCATAAGGACTACAAGGAGTAGTACATATGGAGAAAAGTAATCTGTAAAAATAGGTCCAGATCAAATAATTGGTTTCAAATGCTCTTACTTGCAACTTGAACGATCCTCTAAAAGGATTGAAAGTAAAAAAAAAAACCCTTAGCTTTCTGGAATCTAAAATGTATTGAGATTTGACACTTCCAGCTTAGCCTATTGGAATACATGGTTCAGTTCTGTTCACATACAAATGTAATGAAGGTGATTAAAGAGATCTTTGTTTATAACTAAGTGCTCTGCTTCTCAAATTCCTAAGCATTATTTCCTTGTTCTGTGGATACTATTTGTATCTCCATAAGTCATCTTTAATTTAATCAAATGGTAATTAAAAACTTTCAAGAACAGCTTTTTTCCACTTTTAATCAAAATGACATTTATATTTTCAATCCTATGCTCAGTCCCTAATACTGAAAAGTTAATGTGAGAACACATTATTTTCTATATTTATTTTTTTAAAGTTAATGATAAATTTTAAATTATCAACAAAGTGACATACCAAGTGAATAGCACATCATGTTTTGGAGTTATGTGATGATGTCTTTGCATATATATTTTTGAATGAGTCACTTGTTTATCTATGTTTGTTCAGTTAAGCATAGGCATATCTATTTGTATTTGACTATATCTAGAAACACATATGCATATACATTAAAGTGCAGATTTGTTATGTTGCATGGATCATGGCTGATGATAACTTGTTTGTCATATAGAGGGGGAGCTACTGGTGATATTTGAGCCCTGTTTTTCCTCCATATAGAGCACTTTGACAGGAAGAGACTTTAAAAATTTTCACTTATGACCATCACTTACAGTTCTGAGGTTACCAGGTGTAAATTACATTATAATTCAAAAAGCTATTGCTTGTAACTGGCACAATGCTGTAGTTGTAGAAACGGGCATGAATGAATTTCAAAGCTGTCACTGACTTAATGATTACAGACTGAAGCTGCTTTTATTTCACCATCTTTGCCAGATCCCTTCTTTTTATCCAAGAGTTTGAAAAGAATGATGTTGCCATAATTACAAACTACCTGACAGATGGTACAATGGCAGTGACGTATCGTGTTTTACTAATGTGTTTCTTTATCAGATGCTCACACCAGAAGTATTTACCTTTATATAACACTGACATCAATTGTGCAGGCTGCAAAACAGATTTATTCCTCTGAAAAAGTGTTTCTAATAAAATGAATACAGTGACATTTGGAGCTGCAACCTTGAGGCATGTATTCTGTACCAAAAACCTTAATTAATTCATAGCTTAGCTTGACATGGTGTGATTTTTTCAGCACAATTGATAACAAAAATAATCAAGTATATTACCAATTGCAGTAAAATAAGTACTATTAAATTCAGTGAATGTGTTTTGTCATGGTAAAATCAAAATCTTGACATGGCTATTACTGAGAAACCTCACAGGATGGGAACCACAGGATTTCCTCTGATCAGTGCAATAATCAATATCAGATTAATCAATCTTTGGTTAGCTAAACATCAGAATAGAACAAATTCTGAACATCTTCCCTCACCTTCTGGTGAGGATAACTTTGTAGATATTCAATGGATGAATAGATAAATTTCATCACAAAAATCTTGGCTGTGTGTCTTTCAGACTCGGTACCATTTTTCTCCTTACTTGGACTTCTTTTTGCTTGCATCTCAGCAGGTGATTGACCTTTAAAATGCTGTTCTATTTTGAACAGAAAATTAATGTTAATTAAAAAATAAAAACAACTTTTGTGGAGATAATGTTTATCACCTTTATAATTTTCTTGGTTCAGAAGAACAATATTTTGGAGGCTTCTCTCTGGCTGTGAGCACTCTTCACTAGTTTTGAAAAGACACATTGTGTTCATTTCATGTACTGGATTTTACTTATCATTGCATTCCTTTTCTATTCTCTTAGCATAGAAACAATGCTGTTCCCACCAGAAGCTCTTTGAAGTAGAGGCATGTGTTTTTACTGTTGTTAGAAAGAAAACCTAATGCATACATCTTTATGTGCAAGCATGTATAGAATTGATTACAAAACTGGGCTCTTACTCCTTTATTCTCGACCTGTGAGAACTTTTGCATACTATTGCATGACAACTGCTCAGTTTGATGTTTAATTACTATTTGCTTTGCCTTTAGGTGTTTGAGTTAAGCTGTTGGTTTACAGGGCTACATGTTCTGGAATATCCATAATTATGTTTCTAAGTTATCCTCTATTAAGTTACATGCTCAATATCCAATTATAATGTAACATATAGAATATGAGAACTAGATGTATCTTTTCAGATAAGGAATTTTTTAAATACAGAGCTGCCTTATTAAAATCTTAGCATGTTTAGGCTTTATCTGTCTAGCTTGGAAAGATCTAAGTCATGCAACTCACTATATGCTCAGGGATCAGAGTGTGAAAGCATTAACAGCTCAGGTTCTGTACACAGGGAAGGCAATGGTTTTCCATTACTGCATTTATTTATTGAGCTTCATTTTCCTTATAGAAGTGCTAATTATGTCTGTGAGTGTTCAGACATTAGGAGTGCATTAAAAATCAATAATTAATTAAAATCTTCTTGTAAGAAAATGTTTAACAGGTAAGAATTGTTAATCTTAATGGGGCAGGTTTTATTAGATAGATGAAGAGCTGGAGCCTGAACCTTGCTTCAGTTTTGGCCCTAAGCCAAAAGGCAAGTTAATACCCTTCAGACCACTGATGTGTCTCCACTTGCAGGTTCCTTATTACATGCAACTTTTTACATGTGAAGGATAAATAACTCATCACCAAATGGGGACCATATCAAGATGCTTTTTTGGCACTTGTACCAATCTGAAGTGTGTATTGTAGTCAAACCAGAACATGGTGAGCTTTAAAAATTTCCCTTGTCCTCTAAAACAGTGCAAAGATGATTTCTCACACAGCATGGGTGCTGGCTAAGACACAAGGTGACTCACTAGAGACTACTTCAAGTCTTTACATAAAAGTAGTTATTCTTAAAAATGGAACTGGGAAGAGATGCTTATCAAAACTAAGACAAACAAAAATCCACTTGTGTCTTCCATGTCTACATAACATCTTTCCCAAGGTGCCTGGTGAAATTTGGTTCTGCAAATACAGTGGGGTTTGTTTCAGAACATTTTATTTATCAATTAAAAATATCTTACTCCAGGCAGTCTTATTCTATTTGAATAATTTTAGCCTTTTAGACCTCAATTATAAGTTTTAACAAAGTAAACCAATAGCAATTGGTAGTTTATTATTTTTCATAAATTCTGTAATTATAACTCCTTGATATAAATACAATCACAAGGGAGGTAGAACAAGGTATTTGTTAAATAAATGTTATGTAATTGAGGTATTTTCCTGCAGGTTGTTCAGCTATTATATTTGTAAAAGTCAAATATGATAGATTTGGGTTGTTTTAATTTTGTTGTTGGTATTTATATTCTTTGCAAGTTTGTCGTTTAACTTGTCATCCAAAGTAACCAAAGCATAGTTGGTTTGTCAGCTCTTTAATTTTTCTTGGAATTTTCTGTGTTTTCCTTTGTTTGCAGCTTTTTAATGGAACATGAGTTACATACTTTATATCTCTTTCACACAGTGCAAGATCTAATTAGCTTGTTCTTAATAGCAAATAATTAGTGATGCTTTTAATAGATACATAAATATATGGGAGGGAAATATTACAAGAAGAGGAGCTTTTATATAATGTTTTGACATGAAAGCAAACCCGATTCCCCTTAGAAATGGGAGTGTATGAGTAATTTCATAAACTCCTATAACAAAATTTAACCTGTAGTCACCTCTATAATGGATCTGGTTTAATTTCTTTCTTCTCCTCAGCCTACAGAATTGTGTTTCTTTGATTTCCCTTGTACAAAGTGATAGTTATGCTCTAGATAAGTGCTTCCTTTAGCTTTTAACAAAACTAAGGCTCTACAGTGACTTGTACTTTAAATGTAGTGTCATAACATTTGTTTAAATATTTGGCAGGGGGAAAAAGCTGTTTGTTTTTAGCAACACCATGAAAGGTCCCATGACAAGGACATTAGGAGCCCATGCTGAATTGTGGCACACAGTTTTCCTCCCCTTACTTCATCTACAGAGCATGATGCCACATGGTCTGGAATATCCCTTTGGTCACTCTGGGTCACCTGTCCCAGCTGTGTCCCCTCCCAGCCTCCCAAGCACCCCCAGACTCCTCACCAGAGTGTCAGTGTGAAAAGCAGAAAAAGCCTTGGCTCTGTGCAAGACCTGCTCAGCAATAACAGAAACATTCTGTATTATCAACTCTGTGCTCTGCATAAAGCCAAAACATAGCCCCACACCAGACCCTGTGCAGTAAATTAACTCCACCCCAGCCAAAACCAGCTCAGGGGCTTTTATGTTTGAGTTTGTGCCATAGAGTGGATGGGCCTAGGAACATTGGCTCTGAGTCCCCCAGGCTTTGTGCCAAAATTCCTGATTACCAGTTTTCCTGGAGTTTGAGAGTGAAGTGTGCCCTGTGAGTAGGAGGTGCCACCATCAGGAGAGCTGCTGGTGCTCCAGCTTTCCTGCTGGGACATGAGTTATCAAATTAAGCAAAGCTGGATGGTGGGTCCATGCCTCTGTCCAGGTGGGGACCTTGGGCTGGTGTGCCTGGGAGTATTTATGGATTATATACATATACTATATACAAATAATATATACATGTTATTTATGGACCAAAGGAGGACAGCAGACACCTCTGCAGGGTCCTTGGGCTGGGGAGGCACAGTGGGTCCCCAGGCAGTCCCAGTGTGCTGTGCTGGCTGTGGCAAGGTGGCTTCCACAGGGTAGGGGGACACCAGCCATGAGCTGTGTGTGATTTTTTTATTTATTTTTTTACTGAAGGATGGTCACAGGTGAATATTCTTATAATTTTAATATATAGCCACAAAGTCTGACCAGCTATGCAATTGCAGTGAAGTATATTTCATGTGTTTTATACCAGGCAGTCAGGTATGACAGGATGCAAGACCAGTGTGAACAATTTGTCTATAACCAAATCATGTTGAAAGATTTTTCCTCTAACTAATTTAATGTTGTGATTCAGAATACAGAATGGAGTGTTTGACCATGTATTTTTTATTCTTATAGCTGCCAGAAATTATCCCAACTTTCTCTTTATGATTGCACATTTACCTTTTGAATGACTGTACCTTTCCCTCGTGGGAAAAGAATATGGGGTGCTTATTTATGAGAGGAATATGTTGTGGATGCTTTTGTTCTCCAAGTGCATTTCAGACTTAATTCTGAAGTAACCTTAAAAACAAAAGGATGCTGTACTTAAATCTTAGGTTCATAGAGGTCCCATAGAGGTCCCATGTTGTCAGAGAATTATTTATCTTTAAATATATTTTTATTTCTGTATATATTTTTATTTATTATTATTTCAATAATGTATTTTATTTTCTTATATTTATATTATTTTGCTATCTTCTGTTCCTTGTTCTGTTCTGTGTATCAGACTAGGGTTATTTTTCTAAATGATAGGGGGAAAAGAAGACAATAAAACCCTTAAAATTATTTGCAAAGGTCAGATTATAAATGTTCATTAAGTCATTATTTTCATTTTTTGTAACGAAAAGCTACAATAAATCACTCTACAATGTGGAGCATAGTCCTTGCAGCATCAGCTTAGCATTCCTCAGTGAAATGTCCCATTTTCTCTCTTTCTTTTGTAGCTCACCAGTGGGACTTCTAGCTTAAAATTAGTTATTATAGAGGCAGAGCTATTGGGAAATCATGGATCTGATGCAATTATAAATTTCATAATGCTGTACTGCCACATGCTGTTCTGATATGTGGAAGTGTATTGATTTAGATATGCTTTATGGCTGGTGTTATGTGTCCCTAACCACCAAAAGCAATCCTGTATCTTTTTAAAGGTTTTATGAATTCAGATCTAACAATTTTGGCAAAGAGAAGAAAATGTGTATGTTTCATTAGAGTAGATGATGAGGCAAATGTGAGGGAAAGAGTGAAAAACATAGGCAGGACTGGAGAAAAACTGACAGTTGTTGAAAAGGAATAGAAAAAATAAAAGCAGAATGTAAATTAGAAAAAGACCAAAAATACACAGTCAAAATTAATTTTAAAAATTTCTTTCAAATATTGCAATTACAAGTCAGTAAATACTCCATTCTTAGGGGAAGGATGTAGCTAAGTGACTGCTCAAGCACATTTACAGGCCTTTGAGGTGTCTTGACATTCCAGTCTCTTCATCACTCAGAGAACATGTTGGTAACATGAAATCAAATGCTCTAATGTTCCAGTATATCATTTAATTTGTGTTCTTCAGGGGAAGTACATAATAGGATAAAAGATTTCATTGAATCAAATTGAAAAGGGAAAGAAGAGTTCTGCAAATATTAGTGTAGAATCTTGGTGCACATGGTCCAAGCCTGTGGAATGGAAAGTAGGGAACTCTTGGCCACTGTGCACTGCTGTCTTCAAAATGTGTTCTCAACATGCTGCAGTGTTTCAAATAGTTTATTTTTGTTGATTTTTTTTTTTTCTTTTTCTGTTCTTGTGTGTTGGTTTTCCTAAGATTAGATTCTGTGGTATTTAGAAGTGATTTCTTCAAAATCAGAACTATATATAATGGAATGTAGAGAAGGCACTTCCCCCCTTCCCAGGAAAATGTTTTTGTCTGGTTTCCATTTGAAAAGTGCTTAGGACATTCTGGGTAAGGTCCTGTGTAGTAGTAGTGAAAAATACCCCTTGAATACTGAAAAGAAGCTGGGGACTGATGGAGTGGAACAAAAGAAAGCAGATGATGTAATACTATAACACTGATGTAACACAGTGATCCTCCAAGCAGGGACAGGGGAGCTGGGTGATTTTTTAACCTGTGCCATGGATTTTCCCTAACACTTTTAATGTTATTTTCACAGCTTTGGCATAAATTGAAGCACCACTTCCTCTCTTGCTTTTGCAGGAAATTACTGAGTTTTCAAACACTAAACTTGAGGCACTGGTCTGTCTCTCATGGCCAGGAAGAATTGTCAGGGTACACTTTCATCTGTCAGCCTGGCAACCCTCACTATAGCCCTCGAGTTTATTGCAGATTTTTGAACAGAAATTTCTTTTTCATGAAAAGTGGCTTTTAAAGTTTTTTTCACTGGCTGGAGCTTTCAAAAGTTCTGGTCTCAAATTTTAATTGAGCAGTTGAAAAAATGTCATGTTTTCAGGGTTATGGGAAGTATTTTCCTCCTTTCCATCTTTTGGGGGCAAGAGGGAAAAAGGCAGGTAAGGGAAGCAGAGTTAAATCATATAAATTCATATAAACTATAGGACTTGTTTAACCTTTTTCCCCCCTTTTCTAATGCCTGCCTTCACATATTTGTGAAGATTTACCCTATGTGAAAGAGATAAACAGGAGAAGATCTATGCATAGGGAAGGTCTGAGCATTAAGTCTGATTTCAGGGCTCAGGCAGGATATAGAAAATATCTATATTTTGGGCTCTGGCTTCCAGAGAAACGTTAATCCAGCACTTAGAAGATTTTTCATTGTTTTTTCTTATTCACAGGATGCTAGGACACTGAAAGAACAGTCATCTGCTGTAAGTTTGCTCTTGTGTTAAACCATCTCTATACTGTTTAAAGTACATGAATTTGGAAGAGCAACAGAATAATAATTGACCATAATTTGTAACTTTTGCAGAATTCCAGCAGTAGGAAAAACCACAGAGAAATCATTCTAATGTGAAAGCAACTACTGTGCTGGAATATGGTGATCTGTAAGATTTCTTCCAACTCCAGGCATTCTGTGCTTGAGATACTTCAGGATTTGACAGGATATCCACCCATTTTATTGATTTTGGCAGATATTGTGTCTGTGTTGCATAACATCTTCTAGGAGCTGACAATGATTAACATTTTGTATTGCATTCTTGAAAACAGTGTAAGATTATTCCTTTAATTCTGATACCATGCCAGAAAAGTCTTTGTTGGCTGCTAAACTGTAAAAAAAAAAAAAAAAAAAAAAAAAGTGTCAGTGTTGTGATCCTTCTCTCCTTAGGGAAAATGGCATTCTCTGTTCCATTCTATTCAAAGTACTGAGGAAAGCCAGTGATTCAGCACCCTTTGATTGAAACTGAGAATAATCTCTATCTGAAATATTTAGTTCCCCAGAGCAGAGGTAACACAGAAGTCTGTGAAGATTCTGAGTAGATCTGAGTAGAGTAATGATTTGTATGACACAGGGACCTATTTCTTTGGAGTTAAATGGGCAACAGGTGTGTATGTGTGGGGGTAGAGAAGGTGACATGCCACTTTGACTGTCACTTGTCAAAAAAATCTTTGAAAATTCAGTCCTCAGCAAACTTAAACATTCTCCAGACTGAGCACAGTGAAAACAATTTGTAGGCTTATTTTCCTCTCTGTTTATAACTGAAAACTGTGTATTTGGCTTCAACAGCATTTGTCTTTGTCCCTCAGTTTTTATTTCTGTTTCAAGGTACTTGAGATTTTAGTTCTAGTTTCTAGATATTAAATATGGTATATAAATATCTTGCTAGAGTAACTGGAAAAAGGCACTCACGGCTCTTAGAAATAGAAATAACAACAAAACCAGAAACTCTGTATACTTATAGCCCTGGAAGGAATAGAGCTTTGAGTGCCTTTTAATATTTAACAAGCCATTTTGATGTATCTTATTAGGCTGACCTAGAACAGCTTATTCATACAGATTCAACATTAATAATTAATTCATCCTGGGAAGAAATAAAAAAATAAAACACCTAAATGCATAAAGAGTTTAGAGTCCTGGTTCTGCTGATAATCTTATAGGACAAGGTCTTACTCTTTATATGATCACTGTGTTTTCCTGTCAGAAATTCCATTAACTTTGATAGATATTCTTGTGATGCAAAGCATTGGTGTTTGTAAGCAGATCTGACCTGGGTTTAAAAGTCATTCTGATTGCTGTCCCTTCATATGTTGTAAGTGCCTAAGGACTCTCAGCTTAAACTTAAATGTAAATATGCTCACCAAATTTATTATTTGTAATGTCTTTATTTTTCACATTGCAGAAGTGCATAAAATCTTTATCCAAACCTGTGTATTAGGCACAGGAATAAACAAGATCCACTTAAAGGAATTTGTAATCTGTATAAAGTCAAAGGGGTAAAAAGATGAGCAATATAATAAATTCACTTCTTGCTGATATGCAACAGATCAGTATTAGAGCTGGAAGAGCAGCTTCATTTTTTCACTGTTCCTTTATATTAGGCTAGGCAGCATAGAGAACTATGACCTTGCTTCTTTGAATCTTTTGGGGTTTTTTTCCATGTAAGAATAAGATTGCATCTAGTACATTCTGTGATGAAAAAAAGTAAGCAATCTTTAATCTTTCACTCATCAAAAAGCATTCAAACATCAAGAAAGGAATCACATATTGGATGAGATTTTCAAATGGCATCAGTTTTATTAAGTGCGTTTACATTTTATGCTTGTTCTTCCTGAGGTCAGTTTCTGCTAATTTGCATGTTCTCAATTCTTCCAGCTGGTGAAAGTTGCTAAAGCAGACAGAAAGTTCAACAGCAGTTAACAACAACAACAAAATAAAAAAGACAAAGAAGAAAAGTACAGATGGACAAACACTAGTTATTTACCCAAGTAAGTCACAAATTGCTTCTCTGGATGCAGTTTTGAAATGCACTCTATAAATAGCTATATAAGCATTTAGCCCTTGATGTTTGAGTGGGTTTTGAATATTTGTAAGAATGGCTAGAGATTTCCTGGTAAATATGAAGAGGAAAGGTTTTGCAGCATATCCCTGAAGACAAATATAGAGAAATCAGGGCTTACATTCTGTGAGCTGTTTGCACTTCTTTGTTCAGAATTTCTTGTGTACTCATAGACTCATATTTCATGTATATTTTATAATGCATATATTTTATATATTATATAGTTGTCTGACCATCTATGAAAATATAAATACTCAACAAGCTTTTTTGTATATAATTTTAACAAAACTACATCAAGCAATCTGCTTGTACAAAAAAGTGTTCAAGGGTGCTGTATTTCTTCTGTGCTTTCTGGTGATGAACATAAATTGGTCATGCTCTGTTTTGTGCATGCTCAGATGTCACTGGAAATATAATAGAGCTTAGCTACAATTTCTTTTTTCCCCTCTCAGGAAGCTTTTCAGTAATGCCAGCATAATCTTTTTATAAGATTCTCGTGTGCCCACTAAACACTAATCAGTGGTCACAAATCATCTGTTTTCTGACTCCTTAGGTTTCTGTCATCTGACTTAAGAATGTCTTCTGGTGTTAGAGGATGTAACAAAAATTCAGAATTACTGTAAGGCATGTCTGTACTTGAGTCTAATCACTTCTGGAGTATTGTTGATCTAAGTGTTGTTTGTAACACCAGCTGTACAGCTGCCAATCCTGCTGTGGAAATGAGATTCATCCCCAGGGGTGGCCCAGGAATTATCAAGTAAACACACAGAAGAACTTGCAGTAGAGACAAAACATTAAGTGAGGATACGCTATCTTTGATCCTTTCAGTTTACCTAGTCCTTTCAGCACATACAATTCCACCTCTCAGGATGCTCATAGCATGAAATAATATTATATAACTGCATAAGTTCGAATCCATAAACCTAGGATGGATTACAGACAAGAAAGTTTTAGAATCTGCTAAAATATTAGAGCAGCACAGTTGGATTTTCCTGTGCCTGGAAAAAAAAAAATCGATGTTGCATAAATGACTGAATACAACATCTTAAATGTAATGTTGGAGAATGGCAAGGACTTGGATCATAGTCCAATTTATTAATTCCTTAATCCTTGTTCATCACATCTACCACTGTCATCTTTCTTCAGGAAATAGAAGTGTTTGCTTAATTTTCCATCAAAAATTAAAACTGCACTTTTTCCAGTATGAAAAGTCATCATTCTTTGTTTCTGAAATTACTCAGTGTTCTGTTTCTTGAATTCATCACTAAAGCCCTCTCTCAGCTTCAGCAAATAATCTTTTCTCTTTAGTGAGAGGAAGGAAAGGAGGGACCATCACCACAAAAGCCTTCTCAGTGTGCAAATGTATCAGCTTCCATTGTACATGTACAGGACTTTCTGAAGGCAGAAAGCTATTTTCCCTCCTACTTAGAAATGAAAACTGTAAGTGCAGATATTACCCAAAAAAGAACTGTGGAAGTGTAGAACTTAAAACTTAATACATTTTATCATTTTCAGATATTTTCTCTTCAGTGCTGAACCTCAGTGTTCATTACTACAATAATTGTGGGCTGATGTGTGAGAAGGAGTTTGTTACTGTGTGTGTGTCATTTAGCCAGTTTGCCCCTGTGCCTACTGTTTCTTTAGTAAATGGCTACTCAGTGGTATATCTGGGCTGAGGAAAACTGACAGAAAATGAAAAGGGCTGAATTTATTCAATTTTTATGTTAAGATGAGGCATCCTGAATAACAAAGAGCTTTGTAACATTGATGGCTTGTATTTGTACTTTCCTACATTTCTTCACGTTATTGGACTAAATTCTTTAATCCAAGGACTACTCTCTAACCTAAATATCAGGTTGATGATGGTGGGGCTCAACTTGTAATTCTTTTCCCCTTTTTCTGGAGTAAGATATGTACCAGATAATCTCTGCAAGACAGCAAAATTAATCAATGCACTTCTCTGTGAGAATTTCTCAGCAGGCTGGTGTCAGGGCAGATCTAATAGTTCAATAAATGCAATCCTCAAAGGACTGGGATCATGGACAGAGTTGTTGGAGAGCTGTGATTGTACAGAGAAATACAAACATCTGAAAGGTTTCTCAGCTTCCTTTTTCTTTTGTTTTACTTCCCTTTCAGAAAGGAATATTTTGCAGCTGAGGCTTTTATTGGCTTATAAAGTTTACTTTACTAGCCACCAGATACATCCACTGGAATAACAAATATCCTTTTTTTGTATTTTATGTTGGAGAACACCATTTAAAATGTTTTTGTACCAGGCATTTGTAGAAACAAGATCTTTCTGTATTTCTGATGTCTGACTCACATTGCTAAGTGACAATCACTCAGGAGTAATTACTATTTTTAATGACTGTATTTATAGGTGGTTAAATGGAAATGTTACGTCTGAAGTCCTGGAGTTGCCACATCTAGTCATTATCAGCTAATTATTTTCAGTACTTTGCAACAGGCAGAAGAGATGCATTTTTCAAAAGCTACAATGGCACAAGTGTATATTAATGTGACTGGTCTTCCACACAACTTTCAAAATGTTACTGCATTATTGTCAAGGTGAATACTGCAGAAAAAATTAAAATAATGTAATGATTTGAATATGCATGATTCACATTTTTAAATTAAATTTTCATCAAAAGTTTAGCTTGTGCTTCTACATCTGGAATAGAAGAGGATTTGCATCATGTGAAATTGTCTTATAGAGAGCAGGGCTCATAGTTAATGTAGGGCAGATCTACCAAGTGAAAAACTTGCTGTGCCTCAATCTGCCCAGCTGGAAAGTGAAAATATGCTACTTAATAGAGTGTCTTTTAGATTCCTGATGTGCTGGCCTTGGTGTTTTGTGGTTACATATTGATCCTTGGGTTGCTTTGACCTAAGGAAAGGTGGTATGGCATGTAATGGTCTCAGGTATGTGCAATAGTTTTCTCTAGTTGATATAATAAAAATCTATGTTCTGCCAAGATTTCTGTAAGTATTAAGTTTGTTGTCAGAAAAGACAGTTATTTTGAAATGGCACTAATAGCAATTTGAAAGGAAAGGCCTCATGATGTGTGAAATCAAAGTCTCCTACAAATTTCTAAATCTGTGAGATTGATCTATGGTACAGTAAGGAAACCCTAAAGAAAGAAATAAAAATTTTGGCTCATGTAAAGGACCTTCTGTTTGCACCTGGCAAGTAATCAGAGCTGGAATGTTGATTAGTCCCACAATCAACCACCATGAGAGTTTCTGACTGGTGGGCCATGAAACTATGCAAGAAAGGAGATAGAAGGTGCATGGCAATTTAAATTTTAGGTGAGGGGAAAAAATATCTTTTTTTTTTTTTTTTTTTTTTTTGAAAATCAAGGCAGAAATGAAACTGTAGTCTCTGAATATCAAACTGTTTGTCATATGTGCCCTCTATTTGCCCTGCAATGTGTGTCTGCTGTCCCTGAGAGCAGAGTAAAACTGCAGCTGTATTTCAGGGGAATTTACATGGCATGTAAAGACAGCAGAGCTGAGGCTCAGAATTGACCTGTGCCTCCTAGAGACAAACTCTTCCTAGAGGGATGTAATCTTGATGGTGTGATGTGGTGCTCCTGACCTTCCTGTCTGTTCTTCAAATGACTAGTGGGGCTTTAAGAAGGAATGTGCCTATTGGTAAGTTTTTGCCAATATGAGGTCAAGCTGCACTTCATAATGTTGTATTTGGATGAAATTGCATTGTTCTAGTAGTATGAAAACAAAAAATTTGAAAATAATTAGACTGGTATTAAGAAAGTATACTTAAAATTGTGTCAGTTGTCTTAGGCTGCAGGCAAAAAATGTTTATTTATTTTTTGTGCAAATATATATACATATTTTAGGCTCTTATTAGAATATTAGCATTTATCCCAATTTTATTACTGAGACCAAATCATAACATCAATTTGAGAGATTAGGGATGAACAGATTGTTCTGCTTCTATAGATGGGGACTCTGTGTTTGCTGTTTTCCTTTTGGGTTTTTATCTCCCCAGTCAGAACTGGGGAAATAAAAACATGTGACATTAAAATGGCATAGAATTCATAACAGAAAGCCAAGACTTAAAGCAGAAACCTTGGTTAAAATAGGGAGGATGATTGGGTTAGTATATAACAAAGAACAGAGGAGCTGTAAGGTTTTATTGCAAAAATAATTTTAAGAAAAGATAATGGAAAGAGAAACAAGGGAAAATAGAAATAAAAGGAATATCCATGTAGCTGAGATATCCCCTGAATATTCTTGCTAATCAGGCTATATTCAAAATTTAACAAACCAAGTTTTCAAGCAAACATTTAATCAAATTCTTGGCAAAAGTGACACAAATTTTTGCCAACTCTGATTTTTTGCCTGGTTCTTATTCTTAGTATTGTTTTTGGAACTGTTTTTCCTGCCATTCTGTCTCACTAGTTAGAGTTCCATTAAAGGGCTGTTAGGTGCCTTTCACAATGTACACACTGCTCCTTGTTCCCAGTGCAAACAAAGTGAAGTTTATCCCAGCTGAAGTGGATATGCAGCAAAGGTCTTATAAAACAAACTAACATCTGCCCTGGCAAAATAACAGATGGCTCTTATCTGCTTTCTTCATGTTTGTAGAGAGGATCTGGTGGGAAAGACCATTCCTGTTGGCACTCTTTGATCTTAATACCTCGTGTAAACCAGTGCAACAGGGAACATCTGTCCACAGTGACTCTGACAAGTGGATGTGTGTGAGACCTGCTTAACATCAAAACTCTCTGGGCAAAAATGGTGCAGGGAGAGCTGGAGCCCACAGTCTCATTTGTATTTTGCTGCTCTTCTTGGTTTTCAGCACTGAAGGTGTGCCCATTTGTATTTGAGAAATGTTTTCCTTATCCACCTATGCACAGTAGATTTTAGATATCTATTTGTGTATATATTAATTATTAAAGTACCAAATTCTAAGTGGTGCTATCTACAGTAAAAGTGAGGCTGCAAAGCTATGCAGAGTATCATGCACATTATAAGGTAAACACCACTCACAACACTGTGTACCTTGTTATTTCTATTCAATTTTTTTTTTTCTATTTCTACAGTGACAGCTCTCTTGATCATTCTCTTTTAGAAAATAGTCTCCCATCTGTGCCATTGCTGACAAATCCAGTTTAAAACTGGGACAGAATTGTCCCCCAGAATACTACATGAGTTATAATAAAGGTACATAACCAGTGGCAACTAACCAGGTAATAAGAATCTCTATAAAAGTCATTAAAATATTATCAAAGCAGCTTGTATCTGATTTGAATCTATGTCTTAACCAAAAAGGACATTTTGGCTTCTATACATATTATTATGAATTGTGCTTTGGGCACTTAAGGACACTTTGGTGTGCACACTGTGTTTCTGTTTTCCTGATTGCCAATAAGCTAGGAAAGAATATATATGATTGTAGTTTAGTGCAATTCTAGAAATTCTTAACATTCTTTGGGACATGACAATTCTTTTGTCTCATTTCTCTTCATCATTCTGCTAAAAATTGTTTAAAGAAATTAAAATAATTCATATGTGTGAGACATGTCAGGAAAGTAAAATGGATATGTATAAATTCAGAGAGATCTAAAAGATGTTAGTCTTTTCATCACTTTTCTGAGCTGGGGGAGGCTAAATGTGGTTTGGGGATATAGTAAATAATAATGGCCATATCAGAATGCATTGAAGTGAGAACAGAAGAGATTATATTAAACATGCAAATATGCTCAATCTGCTCATACACTAGAATATTCTATGGAGAAGAAAGCGTGATTTGTCTTAGCTTTGCAATTACTCAACATCTGTATCTAAACAAATCCACATCTTGGTAAGGGGTTTAACTTGTCACAATAATCTTTGTCTTTTCTTTAATCAAGATTTTAATAGTATCTCTGAAATGGATTTAAAAAGGCAATTTTTCAAACCATTCAGTTTTGGGAACCATTCTCAAGATAATTAAATCTTTCACTAGAGAATAATTCATCAACTGTGCCACTATATAAATATTTCAATCACTTTAGGGTCCAGTGCAATTGGAAATTATTTATTGTACTGTAGCAGTGTATTTACAGAGCAGAATTAAACATGTAAGCAATGTTATATTTTAGAACTCCCAGACATGCAGCCAGTCATTCCTGTTGTTCTTTATCTTAAATATATTGAAAGTTTTTTCTCTGCTTAAGGACAGTTGGCTTGGTTCTAAACAATGGATGTCTGTGGCTCTCAGGACTGCTCAAAGGCACTGAGATACTTGCCCACTTGGGAATATATAAACATGCACTTGTGCCTTAGTTAGGAAACCAATCTTTAGTTCAAGTTTTCATGCTGTGTCTTTGAGATATCACATAGCAAAGGTCTCATTGGAATAAAGAAAAGAGAAGGTCTCTGTGGGAAACTAATGGCTTCTATAACCTTGATCTACTTTGTGCTTACCATAAGGCAAGTCCCAAACTGACCCTGCAAATTTAATTTAATTTCAGATTCATGGAGAGCTGTATTTTTAGTTTTATTTCTCCACATTCCTCTCATTTCTTTGTTCACTGTATTTTGTTTTAATGTATTTCTAGATGAAGGGAAATTGAATTTATCTTACTAGAATTTGAGCCTGCCTGTATCAACAGAATTTATGGGCACTGCAGTTAAGAAACTTGAACCAAAGGGAAGAAGCTAATCAGGCTTGATTAAATACACTCATATATATTGAAGATTGGATAGCTGGGGCATCAAGCAGAGAGACACAGGCACATTTGGTGAACTGACCTTCATGAAATGATACCAAAACTATTTGTCATGGACTGGCTACTAACTCTGGGTTCTATGACAGACTTTTATAACTTCCTTTCAAAAAAAGTGTATAAAAACCTGAAACTACAGAAATATTTGGTAACTAGTGACCCATAAGAGGTAAAATTTAATTAGAAAGAAGTATTAAAACTTCCAATTTCCTCATTTTGTTCAGGAGTAAGCCAGATTAATATTAATCAACTATTATTACCATAATAATAATAATATGATTACCATGTCTCTCATCCCTATATAGAGTTACTGGAAAAACAAGTAGTCTACCCTACTATCTAGAAGCTACAGGAAAAGCATGCTTGCAAAAAAGATGAATACATCTTAAGAGGCAGTTGAGATACTGGCTAAATTATTTTAAATAGCTACTTCCTATAATGCTTGGAGAAGCTATTTTAAATGTTGAAAGATCAGTGATGGGATAAATTCTCCAGGAAAAGCTAAAAAGATCCATACACGAGTGATGTTTGCTGGTGGGGTTTAAGGGTTACACCAAGCCAAGGGAGCTCAGTGGTAAAACTGCAGAGGTCCATGAGGTGCTTGTATGCAGAAATTCCAGGGACACCTGTCCTTTCTCTCCTTAGGGAGCTGCAAACAAATGCCAGGGAGAGGCTGTACACAGAAAGCAGAGGCCACAAAATACACACAGACAGAGCTTTTGTTCTGTACACCCCCAGTATGTCCTTGCACCAGCAGGGTTAGAGGCTCTCACACACCTGGAAACACATTCTGCAAAACAACACTGCTATCTCAGGGTTAGATGTTGTTCTTTGTCTGTCTTTGATCCAGAATTCTTCCAGCTGTGTCAGGCTGCTGGATAATCTCCTGTGACTGCCTCTCATCTGTCATAAGAACTTGTGTTTTCCATCAGTTTGTAGGTTTCAGTCTCTGTTCTCAGAGCTAATTTTCCAAGCTATAAGAATAAAATGGGCAATATTATCTATAATATTTAAATCAGAACAAAACCAAAAGATAGGATAAACTTAAAATCTTTAATATATGAAGGGCTGTAATATTGTATATATTCTCTCTCTCTCTCTCTCTATATATATATATAAACTATATATACTATATTATTTATATATATATACTATATTTTATGTATATATATGTATATATACTATAGTGTGTGTGTATGTATATATATAGTGAAGGTAAGCATAAGTCTCTACAAGAAATTTTGCTTTTAAATCTCAGGTAGGAGGAAAGATGAAGGATGTAATATTTGTACATCTGTGTGTCTCACAGATAGATGGTAAGACCATGACATTTGTTCTTGGTTTTACTGGAGTCTTGCTGCATGACCTTGGGAAAGCTGCTTCACAATTCTGTCTCAGGTTCCCCATCTGTCCAAAAATGCTTGTAAAGCACTTTGAGATGTTGTGGTGAGTAATGCCACAGGAATTAATAATTCTCAATTCAGAGAAAGTAAGTGGTGTATAAACTTTGGGAGTAAATGCTGTGCTGAAATAGTGTAATTGTGTGTGATAACAGTCCTACACACTAGGACAGATACTGTACTCATGGTATCATCATCCAGATATAGATATATATATATAGATATAGATGATTAGATATAGATATAGATATATAGATATGAGAGCAGAGGTCTATTTTATAATTTTCACTGCACTTCAACTGTACCTTTTCAGATGACTTGAAACTTTCTGGTATCAAGGCTGTGCTCACATAAAGGTTTGCTAAAATACTTAAATTTCTGTTCACATTTTCCAGAGTTCTGATTATGCACTTTTCCCTTTGTTTTTTACTTAAAAAAATTAAAAAAAAAAATATATATATAGCCCAGGACATTATTGGTTTTGTGGGTTACAAGCACACACTGCCAGGTCACATTGAACATTTTGTCAACCAGCACCTTCAGGTCCATCTCCTAAGGGCTGCTCTCAATCCTTTCTCTAACCAGCCTATCTTTGTGCTTGGGATTGCCCTGACACAGGTACAGGTATTGTCCTGCCTTGTTGAACTTCATGAGGTTTGTGTGGACCCTGTGTTCCTGTGGGTTCCTGTGGATGGCATCCCTTCTCTGCAGTGTGTCAGCTGCACCACACAGCTTGGTGCCATTGAAAAACTTGCTAAAATGGGCTAAATCAATTGCAACACCCTGTATGGTTTTGTTCTTTGTATTTAGTTACAGTAACAAGTGCATGTGTTGGTATTGTGTAAGTATTCTAAACTTAAACTCCTAAATTTTAGTTCTAAGAAAAGCATTAAAACTTTCTTTTAAATAATGTAGCATGAGTTTACATCTCCCTTGAGAAAATTTTATGTAACATTGTCAGCAATTCCCTGCTGAAATAATTGCTGCCAACACTTTGCTTCTGGACTTGTGGATTCTGTTAGCTTTTGACAAAAAAATTCTCTTTTGCTAACTGAAAGTTGCTGATATGAAAATGACTATTAAAATCTTCATGAATTGCCTTCTTTTTCTTAATTAAAAGTTTTTAAAGTAACCTCTTTTTAGGTCTGGAATATAAGATGATAACTGGCTATACTTTGCTGAGATAATTCCCTTCATTGCAAAAATAGTAACAAGAGAAGGTTTTTTCCAAATATCAATAGATTAGAGTCATGCACACTGTCAGATAAAAAGTAGTCTTCATATATTCAACCTGGTTCAATTAAATACTCTTCTTTAAAAGCAAGTCCAAATCATATCTTACGGTGTTTTGTTTCTACTAATTTGCTGCAGTCATAGTAGCTCAGACAGCTTTACTGGTTATTAGCTTTTGAAGTAATTTAGATGTTAATTTTCCTTCCTTGTGAGAGAAAAATAATTGCAGTATACATGAGTATAAAATTATTTAGAGCAGGTAGAAATAAAAGGACATGAAAAGAAAAAGAAATAATTAATAATTGCCAACCTGTGATGTTTCTCAGTGCTCAGATGGCCTAGTCATCAGCTTAAAAAAACCTGCTAGTGGGATTTTTCATTCAGTCACACATAGCATCCTTCTGTCCTCGTTGGGATGTTGCAGTATGGATGGGTGGACAAACAGACGAGTAGGAAAAGGGTTTGAATGCTCAAACCCAGAGGAAGGAGTTTTACTCTGCCTGGGATGCCAGTAAGACAAGCAGTAGAACAGATGTCTGTCCTGGACACCCTTCTGTGTAAGTTTTTAACCAGAGGTGAGGCTGAGGCCATGGGGAGCTGGCTGAGCAGGTGTGCAGCTGGCACACACCTGGGGCAGGAATGCTCTGGTGGGAACCACGTGGAGCTCAGCAGGGCCATGGGCAAAGGGCTGCCCCAGGAAGGAGCCAGCAGGGCAGATGGGCACTGGCTCAGGAGCAGCCCTGTGGAAAAGCCATGGGGGTCCTGCTGGGCAGCAGTGGGGTGTGGGCAAGGAAAGTGCCCTGGCAGCTGTGGGAAAGAGAAAAGGTATGAGACTCTCAGATGGTTGTGTGAAAGCAAGTCTTAGGATGGATAAATGCAAGAATGGTGAAGATGCAAGGACAAGAAACCATAGGGCTGTGAGCTGTAAAGATACAGGCTTTAGAAAATATGTTCTGCCAGATAGTAGAATTATGTAAGTTTAATAATGAAGCTTTATCCATTTTTTTAAACCACTACAAGTAAGCACTGTTAGAAGCAAGAGGTACATGCAAGTATACTAATTTGCTAGAGCAAACACTTGTCTGCTTTTTGTATTATCTTATTGGCTAAAAAACTTTTAAAAGACCGTGTAACTAAGAACAACCTGTCTGCTGTTGTAAGCAGCTGAAGCTGTTCCATCTCCCTTGCTTGGTTCTGTAAAATGAGACCAATGGCTGTCATGGAATAAAGGCTTCAACACAGCTGTTGCAGCTGTCCTGTTGTTTGTATGTATATATGTATATATATATATATATGTGTGTGTGTGTGTGTGTATATGTATATATTTCTAAATATACGATAAGAGAAAAAACATCCCAGAACCAACAGGCAGCAAGTTGGGCAGCGACCACCTGGGCTGTGTGAACAGGAGCACAACCAGTAGAGCAAGGAGAGGGAATAATCCCCTTCACCCAGCACACTTTGGAGGGCATCTGTGTGGGCAGAAGTCTGGAAAGCAGCTCTTCTCATTGTCTAAAGGAGTAGAGCACATCTGGCAATATAGAGAAATAAAAACATTTTAAAAAACTGAAATGTTAGGTTTTGTGCTTTAAATGGTCAAAGCATAGAAACACAGGTGTTTCTATTTCCCTGAAGAGCCATACTATGGCTATGTTATTTTTCCACCACAACCAAAAAGTGAAAGAAAATGTCATTTGAATCCTGAAATCATTTCCTTGGATGCTTTCACAAACTTCTGTAGCATTTACTATATCTTAATTAGATTCATGAGAACCCTATAAAGTGCAAAGAGAAACTTTTTTGCTCAGTCTATCAGTCCAAAAATTCAAAAGTTCAAGAAGCTGTGTAAGTACCCTCTGAAATATCCTATAATTTAAGAAAAACTCTTATGTTTCATAAATTAATTTTCACCTTAATTTCTCAATATATTAGTGGAAAATATTAACTTGTGCACTTTCTGATTGCTGTACTGATCAAAAAGGGAGGAGTAATTTTTTAAGTCTCTTTGAAGAATAATGGAAGCAAATGAAAGATGAAGGAATTTGATAACATCAAAAAGAATTATAATTTGATGATGACCTTTCTGTTTTCTACTGGTCCATTTCCTGTTCAGGTTTGTATGTTCTCAGACGTGCTTTGGATGGATAGATCCAATTATAGCCATGGATCGAGGTGTACAATGACAGCAAGCAAGTTTAAAACCAAATTTTTTGGCAAATTTTAGTAAGTTTCCCTGACAAAAAACCCAAATTCAGAATTAATGCCATGATGCTTTTAATTGTCAGTCTTCCACTGAATTTCTGGAATTTATTGGATAACTGTAATATAAAATACCATCATGAGTTTCTGTTGTGGATTACAATATGATTACATGCAGTGTATAATTTTTTAACTTTTAAATCTGCCGATTTATTGCAGATAAATATTTAATTGGCTCTTTTAATGAAAAAAAAAATCATCTTTCTTGGATTGCTCATCTCTGGTAGACTGTTTTTAAATTGGCAAAGACAAGAGACTGTAGTTAACTTTGTCATGGTACCACTGTTGGTTCAAAGATTTTCCTGAATGCAGTGATTGTCAAAGCCCAGCCCAGTAACCATGGTGCACTCTCAGCTAAGCAGAGGTATTGAACAGGCTGCTCCTTTTGTTTTGGGTTTTTTGATTGCCCTGCTACTCATACTGACCAGAAATGTAATGGTCTACAAATGCAGAGTTGCTTAGCAACAATGAGAAAAATACTGTGAGTCCTTTTAATTTTGTTGTATTTGTCATGATAGAACTTTTGTGATGTTTACATGTGAAAAACAATATTGGGGTTTTTTAATATCTGTAAAAACAAAAGGATCCAGAACAGTTTAGACCAGAGCTATCCATGACACAGAGCTATCAATGACTGTTGAATGCATTGTTTGAATTCTTCCTTGTTTTGTTTTTTTGGTTTTATTTTTCTGTTTTGGTTTGGAGTTTCTTTTGTGGTTTTGTTTTTGGAGTCTTTTAAACAAAATAGTCGTGTATTTACACTCTTGTTTCTCCCAGTTTTCTTGGAAAATTACAGCATGTAAAACTGCTTTCTTCTCCTGCATTCTGAAATGACCTTGTGGCACTGATATGCTAATATATTCAAATGAGACATTATGTTTTAAAACCCACTAGCAGAGATTAAAAAATGCCAATATACTAAAAATAGAAATACTTTTAAAATGCGAGGATATAAATTTAACTGTGTTAAATTTAACTGTGTTAACTAACCTAGCAGTCAGGTTGCAAAAATAAATATTTTGTCAGGACAGTCTGGGAAGGTTGGAGCCACAAATGTTTTTGCAGTAGCTGCACTGTTTTTTTGGGAGACGTGAATGGGATTAGTTCTGTTAGAGAGTAAAACCTGAGAGCCTGGGTCATCATCCTGAGCACTGCTGGAAATGGAACTCAGTAGAGATGGGCAGAGCACTGAGACACAGCTTTGCCTCCAAAGGCACAACCACCCCCTTTTCTCTGTCCACATCACACTCTCTGTGCCCTGCAGACCCCTTTCCTCTATTTCCATAGCACATGGAATAACAAACTGAGCTCCAGCCCTGAGAACAACAGCACAGGGTCCAAGAACTCCTGCCCAGGTTTGATGTGCCCCAGCCAGGTTTGAGGCAGTTGCTGGTTTTCCTCAGAGCCTTAGCATGCCAGTCAAGACATGAAATAATAGTGAATTGGTCTCAGAATAATTACTTTTTAGTCCCAGAACTGAGTATCCTAATAAATATCTGTTTGTCGAATATTATGATCAGGTCCAATTTGTTTTGGGGGTTAAGGCTGGGTAACTTCCATAGGTCAATATAAATTTATCACCAGTAGGCAGCAGGAAGAAAGTTTTGATCCTGTAACATTTTATAGTTGTGAAATATTTCCTGATTTACCTGTTGGTAGGAAAGAGCAGAGGAGTTCTAGTTAGGGGTGGGAAGAAAAAGGAAAAAAGAAAGTGTAACTACTTCTGTCTTCCATCACTGATCTTAAACACAGTTTTAGAATTTTTCAGATCAGGCAGTTCTTGTGTTGGTTATTGTAGATTAACAAATTGAATCAAACTTTTAGTTTGCTCTGCAACAAAATGCCACCAGTGACTAAATGCAAGTAATAGTAGGCCAACACCAGTTCTTGAAAGGAAAATATACTAGCATTTTGATATGGTTTGTCTTTTAAAATTATGTCATTCTCTGAATCAGCCTTTCATGAGAGAGTGTAGAGGTCAAAGATTTTTGTTGAAAGGATCTGAATTTTTCTTTGTTTTCCCTACAGGTTACTAAACATGTTGAGGGGGTTTGACTTTTCTTATACAAGGTCTTAATGATTTAAATTATATATGTAAGATGAAATATTGCTATAAGGTGAATAAATATAGATAACAATTTAAAAGTACAATAATATGGAGCAGCTTGTTTACATCTTCCCTCAGAATCCGAAATTAATACAGCTTAATAGAATTAATTACCTTTGTTCATTCTTTAGTTTGGATTTATTATGGATAAACTATATACAACTACCTTTAACTATTGCTGAAATTTTGGGATTATGTGCATGGCTTACATAAAAACATTTTTGGTCTCTTTATAACTAGTGATTAGCTAGTGCCCCAGCTACCATCGAAGCTGTATCATGTAGCAGAATGGCAGAATAATCTTTAATCTCTTGAGGAAAAATTTACTGCATCAGATAGAAGTGTTTATTCCTTTGAAAAAGCTGCACATGGTGTCAACATGATTTTTGTGCTTACCAATATCTGCCTAGAAGTAAAATATTTGGGTATAGTTGAGAAGGGTTATTATTTGGTTTTGGGTTTTATCAGCTTTTTTTTTCTAGTTCTTGTTACATAAATACCAGATGAATAAATTCAGAGGCAACTAGAGTATTTGAAACATTATGAACATGCTTTTTAATTGTCTCTTTGCTTTGACAAGAAAATAAGAAAAGAAAATGCTTATTAAGTTTTCTTGCCTGTTGAAATCTCTATTGCCTGAGCACTTTATTTGTGATAAAGAGCAGTAAAACTTCATGGTGTATGTAATAGGAAACTATGATTTATACTTAGATGGCATTGTTGTAACTTTTCTGGGCTATACTTTCAATAATCTGAAAATAAATTTAACTAGTACTCAGAAAGTTATTATGTAGGAGCCCTCTTCTCATACCCCCTTGAAGTCAGAAATGTTCCATATTGTTTTTCTATATGATATTTTTAGGCTGGACAGCTTTGTGGGAGGATTAATATTTACTAGATATCTTTCAAGAGCAATAGCTAATTTGTACATGCAGAATTCACTAATTAATAATACTTAATTAAATTTTATTTTTAAATAAATAAAAATTATAAATTTTAATAGTAATTATTTTAAAATTAATTAATTAGTTAATTAAGTAATTCACTAATTAAGAATACTTAATTAAATTTTTTATTTTTAAAAACAAAATAATTTTTTCCCCTTGCTTGATGCATCTGGAGACACCAGAGAGTCTTTGGTGGCTGTTTAATGACCTCCCCTTCTTAAAAACCAAACTTAACATTATGATATTTTTTACCACATTGTTTGTTTCTGCCTTAGGTTGGCAATAACCATAAAATAGTGCTCTCCACAGTTCTGCCTCCCCCAGAGTTTACCCACCTGTTTTATTTAGTCAGAAATTCCATCTCCTATGCCGTTTTATGTTTACTACACAAAGTAGGTTAAGCTCTTCTGTTTCTGATATAAATTCTTTTTCTTGAACATACACTTCATGCAATACCACAGGTGCTCTTTGACTGGTGCTGTGAATTTTCTCAGCTTCTTAATGTCTTCCTTTTTCAAACTTGCATTTGACTTTATCAATTAGCACATGAGAGCTTTTCCTCCCCGTCATCCCCAAATGATGAGCTTCCCACATAATAACAGAAATTAGTCCCTTCATATTAATACCATTTCTGTTTTTTCTCTTCCAAAAGCCAATCAGACTACCTTGGTAAAATCATAATCCACATTTGTTTTTAAAATGGCACGTTTTATGTTGATAATGGCTGTCATTAACGCATTCTTACTTCATGTTATTTAATGTAACATATCAATATGTAAGACATCAATCTTCATATCAGTCCTTCAAGAACTGTAACCTCCTTGTGGTCTGGTTATTTTTTTATCCCTGCCCATTATAATATTTTCATTAAATAACATTATCCATAGCACTTTAAAGGTACTTCCCTTCCACCATAACTAATATTTGTGTGCAATCATATAAAAATCATTACTAAATTCAGATTCATAATGTCTGCTTTCTAATCAGCTACCTTTTCAAAGAGAGAATATTAAGCTAATATATTGTCTATTTATTATACCTTGTACAGCATTTGTTGCACTTCCCCCCATATTGTTCATAGGAATAATGGTTTTCATCTGTAATGCCTGTATCTGTTTCTTATTGTTCTTAAACACAGATAGTCCAACAGATTATTTAATAAATGTGCCTTTTTCTTTATGGTATAAAACCTTTATCTGACAAACGTTTCCTGGTGGGTAAGAAGTCAGTGGATTTAAGTACAAACCTCCTTTGGGGTGAGGCTGATGGGGTGGGGGGTGGTGGTTGTTGCCATCTGCCTGGAAGAAGCTGAACTCGACCCTACTGAAGTAGATAGAATTAAACAAGCTTTAAGCTAAGGTCTGTGCAGATAATTGTGGCATCAGAAATGAACTTACTAATTTTTTTTTTTTTTTTTTTGCCTTCAGGCTGTGAAGAGTTTCACAGCTTTGGTTTCCAGCACCTGCATTGTTTAATTCAGGAACTAAAGCAAGTTAGAGATCATTCAGCTCTGTTTACAGAATACTTAGCTATGTCTCTGATTTGCAGTGTTACATCCACCTTAAAGATGATTTACTGGCAGGCTGAAGAACACTAAAATAATGTTGGAGTTATGATCAAAGTTGGTATTGGTAGCTGCCATTTCCAAATAAACTTTAAATTCCTGTGCTTTAGCAGCACTGGCACACAAAATGTGGTGTCTCAGTCTGTCCTGTCTCCCTTGGGCTCCTCCCTGCCCTGGCAGAAGTGTTTGCTGTCACCCAGAACCACGCTGCAGAAGGAGCTGCTCTGACTTTCAACCATGTGCACTGCCAACTCTTCTCTTCTCCACTCTGTGAACCCAGATTCCTGTTTTCCATCCAAAACAAAGTCTGGGTCTTTTTTCTTTATTTCAGTGTCAGATGTGAATAGCAAAGGAGGAACTGTTTTAGGCCTCATAGCTAGATTTTGTACAAAGAGTGCTAAAGCTGCATATGGCACAAACACTGGAATTACCATGTGTGTGGGCATGGAACAGGCAAAGGAGCACCAGCAAGTCAGTTCTGCAGGGGAGAAAAAACAGACAAAGCTGGTAGGAACTGGGTACAAACAATATTAGTTCAGTTGTTCCCTTATAAACACCTCTTGACTTGAACTGGTTCTGCCCATAGAAGCAGTTTCAGTTTCTTCACCTCAGGACCCTTGGTAAGCAGATGTAAACCACCTCCTTTTCAAGATCTGACCTTAAATCAACTCTCAGCTGTGGAACAGTTTGGTAAAGTTTATAAGTAAAATTACTTAGCTAAAAGTATGCCAGCTAGTATGACTGGTATTAAACACAGCATTCCCAGAAAGGGGGATCCTCTTTCTATGGAAAGAGGAACAGTTACCCTTGGTGCATCTGCAATTATAAAGTTGATTTTTTTCTGTCATACTTTAAAGAGAAATTTTACTGTCTTAAAATCCTTTGACATCTACTGAAAAAGACCTTTTATAAATCAAGCTAAAGAGCAGAGATCCTGCTGATCAAGGAATAATAATTTTGCTCTAACCCACCTGGAAGTACAGGGTGACTGACACACCTTTTAAGATATTACTCTCCTATGATTTATTAATAGAAAAAAAATAGATAGAAATTTTACTACAAAATCCTGTAATACTTTTGACTTTTTTCAGCTATTTGCTTCCACAGTGACATGAGGAATGAGGCCCAGTAGCCTGCTAGTCTTTCCAGGAGCATGTGTACTAAGTGGGTGACAGTGGCATTTGGCATTTTAGTATATTGTGCAAATGTGTAACATATAAGTGCTGTAATTTAATAAAGGTCACATTCCTTATGTTAGTACCTTGTTTTGCCAGAGTTAGAATTAGATTGAAACCTGCCTTTTAACCTCCTCCAGTTCTCACACAAGAAACATTATTAAAACTGTAGACATCTTACTAACAAGAATAATCCTGCTTCTCTTCAGCTGTCCCAGCAACCCTTCCACAAGCATGTCCAACAATTAGTGATGAGGGGGAGCATATAATGACAATTATAAACTCTGCCTAAGCACTGGTAGCCTTGTATGTCTTCTGTTTGTTTTTGTGCACTTCTCTAATATTGGCGTTCTACCTTAAGGTTTGAAGAAAATAGTTATTTTTTTCTGCAAATATCCACAGAAGTGAAATTTCTGGAAGAAATGTGTTTCCACCAATAGGTTATACTCCTTTGAAAGTGCAATAATTTAAATGTGTGGTAAAAGCTGTATTATGAATTCCACTGTGGATGTTGTGGGGAAAGGGAGGGAAAGGCTGTGGCTTTTCTCTTAGCACCTCTATGTTTTGCATATATATGCAGTGATGTGATATATTGGTGATCTACAATATTTATGTTGAGATGAATATCTCTTTGAAAACAGAGCCATTTAGTGGTAGGAATTGCACTGGAAAACACTGTACTGATCAGAGAGGATGAAGATACTGGCATTTCTTAACTTTTTGATTTAAGTAAAAACCAGTGAATAAGCCAAACTTTTGAGAGGCATAAATTTGTATTTAATATTTTCTGCATTTAGATGGAGTAATTTTCCACATTGGTTACAAATAATTATCACAGTATTATAACAGAGCATCTGTGCATATGTGATGACAGAAGCTGGTTTTGGATGCAGGTGGAATTGCACTCTGCTCAAGTAAGTTTGCTCGTGGAGTTTGCATGGCCAGCTTATATTATCCAAAGAGCAAATGCATGCATGCAGCCCACAAAATGAGCTCCAAACCCCTGTGAGTTCCCCTAAGAGAACAGGCCTGTTAATTCAAGCAGTTTGATGACCTGCTAGGAACTTTGGAGTAAAATCATGCCTCTGTGAAAATCCAGTGGGAATCTTGCTATTAACTTCAACAGCTGCAGGATCAGGCAATGTATTCCTAAGTAATTTCAGTGCCATGTTTGGCTCCTATAGACAGCAGTACTGTCAAACTATGGATATTTATTTCACCCATTTATTAAAAATATACCACAATTCAGGTTAAATAAACGCTGTAAGTAAGAATGGCCATTGATTAACCAAGGAAATTATTAAAAATAAGTAAAAAATACAGTTGAATCTAGTCTAGTGCTAGCAATACACATGCAAAAGAACTTTTTCTTCTAACTGCTGCTAAATGTTATGGATATATGGTAAAAGGTTCTGTTTTACTATCTCTATTGCAAAGGTCTTGGTAGTGTTCAGTTTTCTACTTTTCATATTAAGTAGAAAATGATATTCTCTATCTGTTACAGTTCCTCTGGAAAGTAAAGAAGGACTAGGAAGTTCCATATTTTCATGTTTGCTCTACAAAGCTTTGAATTTGAATGCAACTAATTAAACAATGTCTGCTACATTTTCTGTGTATCCTGTGACACATTGAAAGTTGTATATTGTGCCAAAGAAATGCATTTTTATACAATATAATCACATACAAATATCATTGACATTGTCAAACCTATAAAATATTTATTCAGCATGTGAAATATGTAATGTTAAAAATCTATATATATTTTTTTAAAGAGAAAAATTTTAATCTGACAAACAGTTTTGGAAATAATTTAAAATGTGATTGAGAAGAGTACAGTGGGAATGAATTTCTTTGAAACATTGCATTCTAGGTAGAAGTTTGGCTTACTTTTCAATTAGATAAAGCTTACTTAACTAAATAGCATTTTTGAGTAATAGAATGTACATTTCAAAGAATTGTCAGGTGATTTTTGCTTAGCCAGGCAGATTTCATGTGGGTATTTTTTAGACACTGGGCAGTTTATTTCTTCTGCCACAAGTCTGTACTTATAAACAGATATATAGAAACTTCATAGGTGCATTGCTCACTGAACCAAAATTGAAATCATGATGTAGTAGTCCAGGAGTTTTCCCCACTAAGTGCTTTCCAAACTGTGGCTCTGCCATTTGCTGAACCTGTTTTGAAGGCTCAAAAGAGTATCCAAAAGTCATAAAGGAAACTTTGCCAATTCCTGTGCAATGTCCTTTAAGTCTTCACTCTTTCCAGGCTTGTTCATTATTTCTTTATCTGTAACTTGTAGTAGAAGGGAACTCTGGACTAGATGCACAAAGGGTGTAATTTCCAATTTTCATAGTGAAGTGCTTCAGAGTTTCAAATAAAGGCTGGCAGCCTTCACATTTCACTTTTGCTCACTTTGGGGTTGGGTTGTTTTGTTGTGGTTTTTTTAAAATTGCATTTTACTCATCAATGTAATTTCAAAAGACAGCTGAAATCCATTGATATTTCTGTCTATCTACAAGAAGAAGGAGAAGGAAATTACTTGGAATTTGTATTCAGCTCAGCTGAGGGCAAAGTAAGAAAGGAAAAGTGTCACACTACAAAGCAAGGCAATCCATGGGCAGGTGTAACTCTGGGAACAGATTAGAATACCTTAGGAGTTCCTCTGTCATTCTTTAATGATGGACCTTTGCACCAGCTAAAAATGTGATGAAGTGGCACATGACCTTTTAAGTCTGATAGCATTTTTGAATGCAAGCAGAAGAAAGGAGATGACAAAATTACCATGAGATTTCAGGTTTTTTCCAGGGGAAATCTGCCCAATTAATCCTGAGAGAATTGGCTGTAGCTCTTAAAGTTGAGCATTTACTCTGTGAATGTAGTTGAAGAAATTTAATTAATGCCTATACATTGGGGAAACAAAGATCCTCTACAGATCACCATGTTAGTTGACATTGGATGAATGGTAGCTATTGACATGAAATTGCAGGAATTGATTTCAATAAAATGACCTTTTAATATTTTTGTGTGAGTTTTGTGTGGTTGAGTCAAATTTATCTGCAAGTTGTAAATAAACACAATTTTTGAAAAAAAAAAAAAAAGTTTAAAAATATTGAGAGAAATGTTAAATATTGTTAGCCTACTTCATTACTCCCTGGCTACCAGAATCCATCATATTAACTCATTCCAGACATACTGTCTTGTTCACACAGTGTCAAACACTTAGCAAACACTACACCCCTTTCTCTTTGGCAAATTATTGCCTGATTCAGGGATTGCCTGCCAAGAGTTTATCTAATTCTAGGTAGAAAGTTCTCTGTTGTGCTTGTTTGATGTCATCACCCACATCACCTAGGCTACAGAGTAGGAAAAGGTGTCCCTCTGGAAAGGGGAGCTGTAAAGGAATCCCCTGAGAACCTCCTGGAAGAGCAGAGCTACCTGGCTGAAAAGCTGCTATTTCTTGGGCAGATAAAGTAATTTTATGTCATTCTTCGAAATGGAACTTTGTATCATTTATACTTCAGTTGTCAGCTTTGTGCCCAAGCAATTGTAGAGCAAAACAATCTTACATACTTACTGTGCTCCCTGCTCAGGTTTCTGAAGTAATCTCCATTGTCTTCCTAAGAGGGAGTTTTCCTGCTGTACTCAGCAAGAAATGTGAATGTTTTTTATGAAGATGATGAGCATTCAGAGGCCTCACAGCATGGTTCTGTATGGAAGGAATGGTAGATGGGGTGCCTTGTGTGTGTGTGTCCTGCTGCCTTCAGCATTGCTTGTGTGCCTCTGACCTTCTGACTGAATAATCCCTGCAGAGCTGTCCCTGTCCACTGAACTGGCTCTTTGCTGCTCCCTAGAAGTGTTTGGTCCTGAACCATCCCCACACTGAAACTCCAGGTGTCTTAGAGTTGTAACCAGCCACACCTCCTGCAGTTTGCTACAAGTGGAGCCAAAATACATCACCACAAACAGGTGTCTAGGTTTGATCTGGGTTTGCCAATTTTAATATACTCAATTTCTTTTAGAGATAGGATTTAAGAGCAAAGACAAGGCAGGCCTAAAAGTTAAAAGAGTATAAAGAAGAAATTTACTAATAACACAGAAAAAAAAAAATAAGGAATTCGGAATAAGATTTCCAGATCACTCCCTCCTCCCCTCCCTCACCTTCCATATTTCTTAACAACAACATACAGAGAACACTTCAATCAGTTTTCCACTTAAATAATCATTTCAGTTCACACTAGAGAGAAAAGTTCATTTTTGGTTTAGCCATAGAGGGTGTCTTCACTTTCACAATTTGCATCCGCCCGGGGAAAATCTGCAAATCATGTAACTCCTCCCATTTTCACAGTCTTTCCAGAGCTGTATTATGTGTTATGTCAAACACATGGGGTATTACTTTAAAGGACAAGCTGTTCAAAGACAAAAATTTTCTTCATCTCTTTTTCCATCAAATGTCTCTGTCCATCTTTCCAGTCTCCAGAACAGAGAGCCCCATTCCCTCGGGGCAACGGATCTTTTTTCTCAAGCACTTCAACCTCTCCAAGCAGTTCTCCACAATTTAAAGGAATTTAGCCCACCATAGCCCACAAGAAAGGTTTTTCAGCCAACTTATCTGTGGCATCTCTTCAATCTCTTCCCATCTGGAAACTTAGCTCCCACTTCATTAACTTCAGTATACTTCCTGCTTTATTCCTCTCATTCAAGGGAGGTCAGGAGATCTGCAGTCTTATCCGAGCATTAGAAAGGTTAAAATTGCACCCAGAAAGTGAAGGGAGAGATTAACTTTACCGGTGTAATTCATGAAAGCTAAATAACTTTTTAATTGGTTTCCCAGGCTGTCAGTTTGTAAATCAGCTTTCCTGCAGCTGATTCTTCTCAGAGGAAGTTCTCATAGAGGAAACAGCCTCTCTGTGTCTGTGTGCTTTGTGCCCCTCCTCTCAGGTGACTTTTCATGCACAACCAGCACACTATGCAAAAAAAGAATGAATCGTTTTCTGTTTCATAATAGCAAGCATGACACAGTTCTCCTTTCTTTTGTTACTGAACATTTGCTTTAATTTATTTCAAGAGAATAGAGAACAGGCAGTTGTTTCCATCTTCAAATCATCCAGTCTAGGAATTTTGTGATGAAAAGGCTAGAACTAAAAAAACCCTATACTGTGATCCCCAGGCTTCCAAAGTAGTCTGTCAGTATTTCCGAATTTATGTGCAAGGCATATGTAAAAAGCAAATTGCGCTATGTTTTATTAAAATTTGAGAAATCACCTTTTCAGTGAAATCTTAAATTCAAATTACTATGTGTGTAGAAACATTTTTTTCAATTTAGAAGTTGAATGAAGGCCCATGGTACAGTGCTGTTGTTATTCTTTCCTTGAGTGTCCTATTTTAGATTCAAATCAGAGGGGGATTTGCAGAACCAGGCCTAATTCAGATAAGACAGGTAGATTGACTATTGAAAGGAGAAAGGAGGGATATGAAACAGAACATTCCATGCTTCATTTTACTTTGAAACACAATATTTAGGTCCTGTGGAATGCCAGAATACTCTTTCACCCCATTAACATAGCATAGCTCACTATCAAAATTAGAAATCTAATCAAAACAAGCTGTAGGACTGCAGTCCTTGACAGTATATTTTAGCTGATTTTCTCCCAAATTTTTTTGTTACCTTTAAATTCTAGATTCCTTAATAAGTGATGATTACATTGAAAAATTATTTAAAATGTACAAAAAAAAAAAAAAAAAAAATATGCTTGAGGGAATAAATAATTTCCTTGATATTACAGAATAAATAATCTCAGCAGTCACTGCTGTGGTTTGGATATCAGACTTAATAACTTAGTTCTTTTATTCATTATGCTAAATCCTATAAATCCCCAGAGTGATGAAGAAAAGTCTATCAAATAAAAAGGCTGACAAGAATTAATGTAAAAATGTCCTTTGTTCTCACAACACTGGACACAATTCCTCATTAAATATATTGGTGGAGAAATGGCAACAGAACTCATCTGCCTACCCTGAAGAATTTAATTTTATTGAGTGGATTTAATTGTTGTACCTGCAGATGGAAGATAATCTGCTGCATGCCATATAAACTTTGCAGAGTGGGAAATTCACTTTAAATTGCTTTGCCGTTGAATCCAATTTTCATCCTCACTGAGGGAGAAAATATTTTTTCTTATGAATGGATGGTTATATATTTTAGCTACTTCACCTTTGCCTCTAAGAATAGCCCTAACAAGGACTTCCTCATTTTCCATTTCTATTTCTAACATACCTGTGTCTACCAGGAATTGTTCTGGATAAGTGAGAATTACTGTCACTTTGGGGAATGGGGCTTAAGCATGGCAGCCCTTTTAATTTTCAGTCATCAGATCAGAAAGCAATTGGCCACATCTCATTCTAGAACTCAGTAAATTCCACAAGGAATGGATGAAGTGCAGCAGCTGGATTTCTTTAATACCTTTGTACAATTAGTAGCTTTTTCTCTGTTTCACAGATAGGCTGGTGCACAAGGGCTGATTTGCTAATGCTGGGGAAATGGCATTTGACCAGAAGTGGAGTAGAGGAATGCGTTGCCTCTTTGCCTCTTCTGAAAACATACTTCTCTTGTTAAGTGGCAAATTGGCATTTAGCTCTTTCATTCCCATTGATATACCAGCCCTGAGGAAATAAACTTGTCCTTCACAGAAATTTCAAGAGCCTGTTAGAATCTCCCACATTTAACTGAGTGTCGTGGTGTCAGTTTAACCAGGTGGCAACACCAATATTCTGTAGTGGTTTTGGTTCACTGATTTGAAATTTTAGCATTGGCCAAATCACCAGTGCACCTGCTGGAATTATTTACTCATTTCCTGCTGTGAGATAGAATTAGGAAGAAGATGAAACAAGTTTAAACTTTGAAGGGTACAAAGAAAACTTTTATTACTAGAAACTATAAGGAAAAATAATAAAAATCAGAATAAAACTTTCAGAACACTTCTCCTGCCCCCACAACTTATTTTCTTTCACACTGAAAATGTACAGAAACAAATCAGTGAATTTACCATCTTTTAAGAAAAAAAAGTCTTTCACCAATTTACTTGGGAGAGGAGACTTCTCTTCAGTCTATGGAGATTTTTTCTCCATGAAAAACAGTTTTTTCTTGGCCTCAATGTCACAGAGATCAAATGCCCAGGAGAATGGAGATCTGATCACTATGTAAAAATCCCTTCCTTGACTAACAGTTTTCCCACAATCACTATTAAAAACCAGATCAACCTATGGGGCACACTTTAAGGATTATAACAGTTCAAACAAAAGGTCTCTTTGTCTTTGAGAAAACAGAGGTCTTTTTTCTTCTTCTTCTTCTTCCCTGAGGGGCAGCAGGGATCTTCATCTCCTCTCTATTCAAATTTATGGGATTATAGTCATTTCACCATCTGCTTACTCTAGCACCAATGCCTCTGTTCATATCTACAGTTAAAACATTCATCCACCTCTTAATCTCTATGTGTTACAGGGAAACAAGAGTCTCTTCTCCATAGCTTAAAAAAAGATAAATTTTTGTCCAGAACTCTCTTCCTTCCTCATCTGGAACCTGACTCTTCCCTTTGTCTGACCTTGGTGTTTTCATGCTGTTTCTGTGTCTCTTCATCTTGGTCCTTTTCTTTCACTTAGGAGAGAGAACAAGTGTCTGCGAGTCCTATTCTGGGCAGTGAAAGAGTTAATACCTTCTGAGAGGCTGGAAACAAAAGAGAACTTTCCCAGAATTTGTTCATTTAAAAATAGGAATCTCACAGAGGCGTGTCCATCTCTTTCAGTGGTTTAACCAGCTGTCAGGTCTCAAAACCAATCACTGATTGGTTTTTGTCAGACATAGAGGATGCCTAGCTGCTCCTTGCAGAAAAAAAAATTGCTTCCTTGGGTTGTCTTTAGTGCCAAACCAGCCCACAGTTAGGTATAGCAAGCAGCAGTAGGATCTGTCCTTTGCTCAGTCAGTGAGGTCATTGTGGCTGTTGTTTCAACTGTGAACAGAATGAAAGCCCTAAAGTACAGGAAAATCATCTGCAAGCACAGACACTCTTAACCTGCCATGGGAGGAATAATTATTACAAAGGGGAGCTTGTAGTAGGGATGGGCAGGGTGAAGTTGTTTGCCTTTTAAGATGTGTTTGATTTAGTCAGAGGGGTGGACCGAATCTGAGCAAAACCCCTGGAGTTTTTTGTTTGTTTGTTTGTTTTTTTAATTGAGGGAGGAAAAGAATATGTTAATTATTTTTCTTGTTTGGTTTTTTAAGTAATCAGGATTGTACATGTGACATCCATATTTGTACAGTGTGAATACTAGAAAGTGATTTGTGGAGGATTTTTTAGAATTTTGGGGAAAACAGAGCTGGAATCTCTTTTACTATGTTATAAATCAGTTTTAGAGATGTATAGATTTGCCTCAGCCATGCACCATTATGCCCAAATCACGATATTCCTGTGTCTGTAACATTTTTAGAGGTTGTGTTCTCTCTATAGCTGTAGCTAATTACATTTTGTTGCAGTATAATTTCAGTTATTGTTTTAAATTGCTGTTTCATCTCTAAAAGAAATGTTGGCAAACAGCATTACTGTGTATTACCATTTCTTGGATGCTTTTACAGTTTCTTTGACTGTAGAGTGGAAAAGGAAAGGGCAAAGGAGAAAGGTTGCACTAGACCAAAGCACTCAACCAAGAAGGTTTGGAAATAGCAGGTCTGATTAAACCTGGTATTCCACCATTTGTGCTTTTCTTTAAGCATAGCTTGTTATATAAGGAATCAAGCAAAACAAAAGGGTTCTATCAAAGACTTGTATGCAAAATGAATATGCAGGTTCTAAAACTATCCAGTATATTAACTTGTGTGCAGGTAATCTGGAGGGTTTGTCAAGCTTCACTCAAAGAAATGTACATAAAGTACATCATAGCCAGAAACTCATAGCACAATAGTAATAAACTCAAAAGATCATTACCACAATGAAGACCATCCATTAGATGTTTTTTTTAAGGGATTTTTGGGCCCGAAGTGTGGTTAGAGTTTTCATGTTTAGAATTTCTTCCTGTTGTTTTGATAAGACCTGGATACATAAAATTAAACCTCTCTTTTCTGCATTACGGTTTCAGGCTTTTCCCAGTCTGAAACATAATTTAGCATGCTTTGATTTGAGAGTTGTGGAAACAATTGCTCTACTCCCACACTGTCATTAGCAGTACTCCCCCCCTCCTCCATTTCCCTTATGATACCCAGAGAACTTAAATTGTGTTGTTCTCTTTAGGTCTCCTGAGCTGAATCCATTTCGTGCTGAAATCAGTGGAATTTGGAGCAGCTCTTTTATGCTCCTGTTGTATTCAGGGGGGAATTTTTTCACATGAGATTTTTTCCGGTGCTGGAGGAGAGCTGCTGCTGTGTATCTTGGGCTGTAACTATCCCCTGGATATGGCTTCAGCCATCTGGGAAAGAACTATTTAATTAAAGAATTAACTGTACCTTAGCAGAGAGAAATGGATGTGTATACATCTAAGAGAGGAATGTAGGCCACACTTTCATGAGGAACACAATTTCAGAAAAAGCAGCTGAAAAAATTCCTTTGGGCAAATGAATGTCTAATATTTTAGGACTGAGAGAAGAGACAAAAAGAAGAGTTAGGTGTGGAAAGAATAGACTATAGAACATAAAAAATACTCTGCATAAACCAAAGATGAGTTTGTTACTGGAATAAATTTTATTGTTCTCTTCATTGATAACATTGCAAATTTTAGGGAAAAGTTCCTTAATGAAGGCATGTAAATATCTTTTACAGTGAGACTCAAGGAACTGATAGGAAGGAGCAGCATGCATTTTGCTCACAGTCTAGAAATGCACATTTATGGATATAAACAAATTTCATTTCAGAATACTTATAAAGGCTAATGTACAACAAGATCCCATAGCATCAAATTTAAAATTGAAAAGAGGAAAACCTCTGTTTCTATGTTATGGCAAATCTCTATCCACTAGGAGATTTTTTCAAAGTTGTTCTTGGGGTTTTTATGTTTCTTTTGTTTGGTGTTTGTTTGCTTTGTTTGTTTGTTTAAACTACTGGAATTATACATAAAAGAAAAAGAATATACAGAGAAGTATAAGAATTTCTTGGTAAGAATGAGCATAAATGGAAAAGGTATAGAATTATGTAACTTTTGCATTTCAAGCTGAAATCATCTATAGTTGGCAATCGGCGAAGAACTGTGACACTCTTTGATATCTTTCAAATACAAAATCTTCAGCACTAGAATTCAACATGACCTGACTTATGCTGGTCAAATAGAATCACTTGTTACATCTGCACATTATGAAGATTTTCATTGCTGAATATTATTTTGTTTGTGCTGATGAATTCTCTCCAAAATAAAGGGTATTGAAACCTAATATAACTTTTCAGTTTAGGAGGATGTTCAATGCTTACAGAGGGGTTCAGTTACACTTTATTTGCCTTGTCATAAATGAGGCTTCATGCTTATCCAGTGGTTATGGAATGGAGTGATCTTCTGGGATTCTTTTCCCTTTCTTTTCCCTGCCCCCCTCCCCCCTTCATTTAAGTGTTTTTTTCTCATGTCTCAGAGGAGGATTTGTTTCAAATATCTATTCCTACAGTTTTTAGTATAGCATTAAAAAGAAGAGCCTTAAGATAAAAATATAAACTTTTTTTTATGTTTGGTGGTTTGTTTTTATATTTTTAACAGGGTAAACTATTGTTCTGTTTTATGGCTTTTAAAATTTTATTTGTTAGTGCATAATGAAGCAGTGACATGGTAGTAAGTTAATTCATGCTGTTGGATTTTGTCCATGTCCTACTGTGATGTGAGCATGCATTATGGATTTGGATTTTATTCTGCCTATGGTTATTGTTGTGTGCATGTCACAATATGAAAGGATTAGTACATTTTCTTTCTTCAGTCTTTATTTCCCTGTACTGTAGACATGAAAAAGAAGGTCATGTAAGTGCACTTGTTATAAGATTATTTACTGCAGTGCCAGCAATATAGATAACACGTGCAAATAAACATTGATTTAGCTTCTAACTTCTGTGAGATTTGCAGTTACAAAAACTGTAACTGCAAATTGGTACAGTACTTACAGACATTTCTCAGATCCTTTGTAAAGCTTTTCTTAATAGGAAAAACTTACTTATTCCTACCTGTTTCTTTTCTAAACTACAACCTTGCCATTGCACTATAGCTTTGTAGAACTTTGTGAAAAACAAATTCCTGCACTCAGAACCCCAAAACCCTAATATCACAGACTGAATGCCAATCACATAGTAATTTTATTATTCAATACTTGTTTAAGGACTGTGAAATATACATTCCCATTTGAAATAATTAATTTCAGTGAATAAAGATGGAACTTGATTACTTCATTATTAAATCTGTAATCAAATATAATTTTATTTATTACAAGAGTGCATTCTTTTGGAAATAGTGTACAAATGTCAATATTTCTGTGGTTTATTATTATCATCATTATTATTATTAAACAAATTTATAAAATATATGGCTTAAACTAGTGAAAGAATAGCCTTAGCTTATTTTAAATGTGACAATAACTTCCTGACATCTTTTTCATACTGCCAGTCTGATGGACTTCAGTTGCTATGAGATTTTTACCAGGCATTTCCACTAAATCTCCTATGTCATTGCTATTAAAAACAGAATTCAAATTCTGGCTCATAACATTCATAATAAGGACTAGAGCTTATGGTGAAGTGCATTTCTGGAAAATCAGGAGCAATACAGACAATGTTGGTGTACTCATAAAGCCACTCCTAAGAAGACTAGGCTGGCTGTTGTTTGAATAATGGATGGCTCAACCCATTTCTCTCTGGGCTCTGTACTCAAAAGGTTATTTGTTCTCATTAGCACAACACATAAAGTCTTTCTATTTCTTTCCACAGGGTGCTGCACTTTTATTATATTTTTGTTTGCTACAGAGATATAAACCCATCAGTGCATGATCAGATGTCAGTCATGCTCTGTCATATCTGATTTGTTTTGCCTCTTTCTTTGGAACTTTCTCTCTTAATTTCACAGGTGAATTTGACATTCAGGGTCTCTTCCTGTGCTGATTATCCAGAGATAATGAATGCTGCTTGTATATGCATGTACTTTCACCTTAATATAAAAAAAGTTTTGACATTCAAAAAATAACACATCAGTCATAGACTTCTAAATATAAATAGATTAATCAAAGAGACCTTGATTTCTCAGTGCTTCATTCAAATTATGTTTATTTGTGAATCTTAGTTTCTAAAGAAAGTATAATTACCTATGTGATGTTACACCTTTATGGATTTTCACTATAACTTTGGTATCATTACAGTTTTATAGGGAGCTAAAAGAATAAAAAGACAAGGTATTTCAACTGAAAAAAAAAAATTGGAGGGAGAAAAGGTTGCTAATAGCTCTGAATGATTTCTCTATTTGGCAATTAGTTGCATATTGCCATGTGGAGCTTCAGATGAAAGAATAATTTTGCCATGAATTTCAGTGAGGCCTCTTGGCAGCTCCTAGAGCAGAGCCAGGGCACGGGACCTGCAGCAGCAGTCTCTGAAATGCCTGGTGGAATAAGGCCACAAGAGGATGGGAGAATTGCATGCCTGAGGTGTCACTTCCCAGTATTATAGGAGTGGCTAGGAATAAAGCTTCAATGTTGTTTATGTCTTTACAAAGATGAAAGTTGGACAAAAAGTCATGGGCAAGGTCCAGGTTCCACCCTGGCATGCACAAAAGCTAGAGGGCATGACAGAGTGCTTCAGAAACAGTCACTTCCCACACCATGGAGGTGCCCTTCTTAACCATGCAGCAAAACTCGTGGGTTGAGGTTAAATAGAGTCAATAACTCGGTCTTGTTTTGTTGTTGTCTAATTTAAAACTAATTTTGAAAATTTAGTATTCCCAAGTTTTTCATGAATAAATGAAGCAGCAGATCATAGGAAATACTCAAAGGCTTTGAGTGGGGAAATCCACAGGGCAATCTTTCAACTCTCAAAGGCAATAAGAGAATCTCTGTGAATGGCATTTCCCCTGAAATACATCCTGATTTCAAAGTGAGTTTTATCATGTACTATTTACATCCATTCAGACTTCCCACTAATGTGTAAGAATAGATGCTTTTATGGTTCCATACATATTATGTGGTGAGGTGAGGACAGATAAACCACTTAAGTTCTAAGAACATGGTTCATAAAGGGTCTGTGAATCCCAGCTCAGATGGGATAAGATCAGTCTGGACAATCATGCAGTGTTTTTGCATTGCTCTAAGTAGATGACTGTATTATTTTTAACTTAAGCAGCATTAAAGAACTGAAATTGGGAATGAGTGTGGTGCTGTTATTCTTCAGTGGCACTAACTCATGCCAGCCAAGAATTAACTCCAAAGGGGAAAATGATCCATGCATGTCAGGCACATGCTATGTATCAGGCCTAATGTAATTTGGTATGACTCCAATTAAGTGTTGGCTTTAAGACAAATTCTGGAAACTTGCTAAAGCCCTTTCACATGAATTAGAAGATTTTCTTAAAAGCACACTTAGTGAAAAACAAGAAAAAAAAACCTAGAACAGTAACGAAAACAATGTTCAAAGGCACATGTGAAAATACCACATACACTGAATTTTGCAGGCAGCAGCTACCATCAGGACCCAAAAGAGAGGTCATGGTTGAGTTGGTAAATCTTTCAAGCATTCAGACTGGGAAGTAGCTGGGTGCATGAAGGATTTTCCAAGTGTTCTATGTACAATAGTATAATGTTACTAGACTGCTTAAAATTATGCAGGGTTTTTAGGATTTGGTTCCTTACTGAAAGGAAATCCAGTACTGACTGCTCAGTAAAAGGGGCAGCTGGCAAAATGCAAAATACTAAGCTGAAAGTTCAAGTGATAGCTGAGAAGAGAGGGTTCTTGGTGGTCATTACAAACTTAGATGTCTTTTAAGCCTCCTTTCATGAAACTTGTTCTCTTCCCTTTCCTTGGCTATTAACTGCCAAGAACTGAACTGATCCTGTACATTCAGATGTGAGGGAAGAGTGGGAGAATTTCTCCTGCTAATAGAAGTCACAAGTTCCAGCTTCCATGTCTTGTGAGCTGTCCCCCCTGTTTGTTAAAGTCTGGTTTCCAGCTGCTTTTCCCTCCTTGCATCATTGGTTTCTTGCAAGGTCTAAACCCACATTCCTTTGTCACTCATCCTTCCTGAGGCTATAATCTCCTTGCTTTCTGCCAAAACTCTTTTGCCTCAAGTGCTCAAAAAACATGCAGGTGGTCAAAAACAGGGTCAGCACTTGGACTTAAATGTCTTCTCCAGCTTGAGAAGTCTGTGATTCCATGTCTGTAACTCAACTGCAGCCCCCTCCCCACAGGTGAGCGAGCCACTGTCACTCCCCAGCCCAGGGCAGGAGGCAGTCCCTGCCCCTTGGTCTTGGGCCACAGCTTCCAGCATCCCTCCACATCCTGCCCAATTATCCAAAGGCCCCATTCTCCTGCTGGAGCCCAGGTTTGGGGCTTGGCACCAGCGCTGAGCTGAAGGCAGAGCTCAGTGTGGTTCACTGGTGCACTTCAGACTGTGTCATTCTCTCTTGAACTCCGGAGACATAAATTGGGATAACAGTCAGTAGCTCATATTTAGGTGCCCAACATAAAGGATAAGGTATAAAACACTGTGAAGCATTTTGTGTATGTTAGTTCTTCATTATTTTCAATCAAGTCTGCAAATGAGCTGTGTAAGGAGAGCACAGCAGTGGAGATTGCAGCGTGGTTGAAGTGCACATGAGTTCAATTACATACATGCCACTTTCTGTCTGCTGACTTGTATTTTCCACTTAGAGAGAGGGAAAGCTGGTGGAACATTCATTGACAATTTGTTCTTGAATTTTCTGGAAGGTAACCATTGTGACTGCTCAGCCAAAATCAGTATGCAAGAGTCAAAGCATGTACAATTTCCAGCTCTCTTTCCAAGTGTGATTTGCTGTGGTAGTGAACTGTGCATCAAATTCCTGTCAAAGCATTCTAAATGGCCTTTCTAAAACACTTCTAGAAATGTAATTGGAATGTTAATTGTAATAAGTTGAGCTCTGTGATATTCTCATAAATCTGGGTAAAGTGCAACTACATTTATACTACTCTAATGAAAAACACCAGCACAGGGTCTAATGAAAAACCTCAAGGCAGGGTCTTAAAACATAAATGGTGTTCAATTTCTTTGCAAACTAGATTTGTATCTGAAGTTTCATTGATTTGTATTGAAAAGTAAAACTAGTTTCGTATTGCTCTCTAATCCACACAGTTAAATTCTTCCCTGGAGGGGGAAGGGTATAGTGGATCACACGGATAGTGATCTCAAACAAAATTTTACCCATATGAAAGGCCAAATTCTCTAGTTGCAAGTAAGTTAAATTCCAAATAAAGTCATATATCTCAGAATCACTACTAGTTTAGGTATAAAATTGTTTGCAGAATTGTTTGTGTTCTCTAAATTATGAGTAGTTGGCAAGAAAATTATTTTTTTAACTAAACCCTAGAAACTTATAGGAGCACATAATTACTTTGGGCTAGATCATTCTCTCCTGAAGAATGATCAAATAACAGCCTTCCCAATAGGGACCTTCAGGGAGGAGTGTCAGAATTCTTCTACTGTCAAATGGGTCTTTGAACACCCCCAGGTTTTTTCCACTGGGTTCTGTTAGCTTGGGGAATGATCCCAAGGTCTCATGTCTCCTTTTAATGTGGATTTCTGTATCTGGAAATGACTTCACATAAAACCCCCAAACTTGCCATTTCTTTGCACTTGTCCCAGATGCAGGAAGCAGGAGTGTGTTTGCAGTGCTCCCCTGGCACAGCAGCCCAGGGGCAGCTGTGCAGCTCCTCTGGCCAGGAGGCTGTGCTGGGTTTGCATCTGCAGGGCACAGCTGTCCCCAGCCCCCCTGCTGGGAGGGACCTGCTCTCTACATCACCCTCCAAAATAATATGGCTGAGGGCCAAACATGCAGCTGGTGTCAAAAAGCTCTACTCACCTCTGTTATACAGCAGTAGTTGCTGGTGGAACTTTAGGGACTTGATAATTTTGTATTATTAAAAAGAAAAATTTAGTTTGCCTCCTGAAACTTTTGACAAGTACATAACAGCAGCAAGATGATGGATACAATCAATTATCTGAAATGAAGTGGTAGAAACAGTAATAGTAACACTAGTATAATGTATTGCTCTGATTTTTTAATGTTAATTATGTCAATGAATTATTATAAGGTTAAAATATTTAAATAGAGCAGCTTGCAATTTTTCTAATTGCTGCATTTGTGCATGATGGAACCTGATAAATATTTGTACAAACAGACTTTGTCTTTTCCTGGGAATATAAAGACATTGCAAGTAATGTCTGCTGGGAGAGAAACTATCTGACACACAAACAGGTAGAGTTTTAAACATTTAATTAAGGATCTTCTACCCTACATTCAGGAAGATGCAAAACTCAATTAAAAAAACTGTATTCAATTGAACATTTAGCCTTAAATTTGGGAAATACAAATTATTATCTTTCCTCTTCAATGTGTTTCACTAGGCTTTAGTCATATTTCTTAGTCTTAGTGCCCCAATCTAACATCTGCAAAATGAAAACAATGCATCTGGGAGAGATTATTGTGGAATTCACATTAATTAATTTATCTGAAATGCTTACAATTAAAGCAATAAGATGTTACAGAAATACCTGTGAATTCTGATGTGAATATAAATTGATTTAAACAGATGTCAAAGAGATCCAATTTGAAATATTAGTAAAACTATGTTTTATTTATTGACGGTGTTTTATTTGTGTAAGGTACTGCAATAACACCTTGGATAATAGAGTCCCCAGAGGATGTAAAACTTGCACCAATACAGTTTTGAAGAGAATTATTTGTTTATTCAGAAAAAGATAGCCATTGAACAGCAGCCCATGCTATAAATCTCATTAAAAGTTAAAAAATTCTCTGAGTATATTCCATGTATATCGGTGTTTCCAATCAGTGCAACTGTCCAGGGAGCAAGCTGGAGATTCTGGCAGTGTTCAAACAGTGTTCCCTCCCATCACAGTGCCTTCTGTCAAACTGAGGGGAGAGCTGTCTTCTGTTTCCCATCCAGAAATTATCTGCTGCTTTCCCTGGAGTTGGTCACTTGGTGCCAGTGGACATCTGGCCTACTCTGTTCTGTACATAGATAACAGAAGCGCATAGTGCTCTATTTCTAGAAATTTCCTTGTCATTGACACTGGATTTGCAGTAATATAATTTAATATTAAGTATTGTAGAGCGGGAGGCCTCTGTGCCTGTGTGCAACAAAATGCACAGCTTGTTTTCAAACTGCTTTTCTTTTTCTGCTCAAAACACGTAAGGATGCAGAGAATCTCCTCTGCGAGTGTAGCCATATGTTTCCCCTCTGCACCCATGTCAGGACCCATATGCTTGCCTGAGTTTGTTTTCTCTGCATGCTCTAAGATTTTTCTGAGGCCTTGTCTCTTTATTTGTCTGCAAATAACCTAGCTTCTGTTTTGAGCTGAAATTTGTGTAAGGAAACAATTATTTTCTAATTAAATATACATTAAACCTGATGGAAAACCATCAAGTTTTTTAAAGAGCCAGGATAGCATTTTAGTTCAGCAAATTCTGCATTGCTTAGAAGAAACCAAATGAATTCTTCCCTCACTAAGTATTTTCATGTTTAGGAAGATATGTGTTGCAGTGATGATTTAGTGCTTAACAGCTTGTGCACTGATAAAGAACCTTTAGCAGTCAGCCATTGACAGTTAGAAAAGATAAACTGCTGATTAGAAACCTAAATGACATGAAACTGAATTTAGTCAGAAGTTCAAGCAGGTAGCTAGAATGCTGGACATCCAGGTGTTTCAAAAGTGTTATCAAACAAGCTGGGAATTGGATCCACTAGGGATGGGTTCTGCTAGAACTGCTTTTGCACTATATCCTATTTCCAGATTTATGAAGGTGTAAAACTAAAATTACACAAAATATCTACTATAGCAGTCGTATCACAGCTTTTTTGACTACTGTAAGTAAATTCCTAGAAACCTATGTAAGTAAATGGTAAGAAAAGTCTGGAATCCAGCACTATCTCTCATGGACTGAGCAAACCCAAGCCTGCAAACTTCAAGTCACTTGAATCAGTAAATACAGCAGTGTGGGCAAGAGTATAAGTTTATCTACTTTTATGTGGAGCTGTACCAAATTTATCCCCTTCTGCATACCCCCAGGAGACAAACTAAGTCAGTTTATCTGCTTACAAAATTAAATGAGACATTACAGAATGAAACCATGCAAGCGAATGAGCATATGCTGTGTGACCTTAGTTGAGAATTGAACTGTGAGAAGGAAATTCCCAAGTTTTTAATTTCTGCTGCATCTTTTTTTTTTTTTTTTTATTATTTTTGTGTAATGTCTCAATGTATTTTATTAGATTTATTGTTCTAAAACTGCTCCCTTCCCAAACAGACTATTTGCTTATCTGTACAAACTAGTGATACATAGTGAATTTTTCTCATTAGAGTTACATCAGTCACTGCTGGTACATCTCTCTTAGGAACTCTGCCTTCCTCTTGTTATCCCAAAAGGGTAAAATGGTTTATCCTGAGATATCACTGTAGCAGGGGAATGAGTAAAGCCAACCACATTCTAAGCATTAATGTCCTTTTCCCTTTCTTTATAATATCTCTTGGAACAATAAATTTCCACCTAATGGTGGTAAATGCAGAGTATTTACTGTCATTTTTCAGATGGCAATTCTGATTTTTCTAATATATTAAAATCAGTCTTTTAAGAAAAGGATAAAAGCTTTCTTCTCATTTGTCCTGGGCTTTTTTCTAGTTTCTGGTATGGACATGGAATTTGTTTCCAAAAGAAATCATATTTATGATCTCAAGGCAAAAATTATTTCAGGAAAAGAGCAGAGAAAAGGAATTTGTTTGCCTGTGAACCAATGAAATGCTAAACATACTAAGGATATGAAAAAAATCAATCCTATTGTCTTTTTAAAGGAGTTCATGAAGTCTAAATATCTTTAAATACTAGTTACCATAGAAAGGAGGCAAAATTAGCAATATTTGTTTACAATCCTCCCAAGGACTCAATGTCATTATTGTTATTGTACTTTTATTCCCCTCAAAATATGTTCATTAAGACTTAATTTGTTAATCGAATCAGTTTGATTTCAGCAACTAAATTACAAAATACAGCAAAAAGATTCTTTTTCTCTCAATTGTCCTTCCTTTCATTTTCCTTGAATCTTTAAAATTGCATCTTTAAAAGGTGCTATTGTCTCAAGACTGAGGCTCGCAGTGAACTGCATAAACTGAAAGGTAAAAGAAGGCTTGTGTGTAAAGCCAGGAAATGGTGATGAGAGATCTCCCTGGGAAGCAAAAGGCTTAAACACCTCTGAAGCAGCAGTGAAATTGCCTTTTTGCAGCTATGGGGTATTTTTGCACACTTTGGTGTAAGTATTCTGCAGCCATCCTGTATGCTTCAGCAGATGGCCTTCTCTGCATTACACAGCTTATTTCTAGAACAACAAATACAAACTGACTCCAGGCTGGTGACAAACCTGCAAGTAAGGCTATGCAAATAATCGACAATCACTTGGGCAGAGTAGTAATACCTATAATAATAGAAAGATCATGTCCAATTAGGGAAAAAAGCTCATTTACTTGATGCCAAAACAGTAATTTGGGAGTTGAATTGATCATTCTGCTTTAAAAGAAAAACAAAACAAAACCACAAAGAGAGGGGAATACTTTGTCTTGTACTTAAAAGAAAAGTAAAATAAATGTTACTCAAAAACCACTGGAAGAGAAGGACCAGGAGTAGTATTCACATTTCACATACTCAAAGTAATATTGTTTGCACATACAAAACACAGCACCCTAGTTCAGTTCTCACTTCTCAAAAGAATATCTTGTTCACTGCTAATGTTTCAGCTGCTCTTGGTCAGTCTCCTGTGGATTCTCTGCCTGCTTTTGGAAGTAATAACCATGTCTCAGAAGATCTGGAAGCTTTGTACCCTGTGTTCCAAGTGAATGTCTCAGGGAATAAAGCTCTTTTCTTGCTCAGTTTCTGACTGGAGAGTGTCAGACAGAGAAAGGCTCAAAATGCCTCAGGGGAAGGGTGGCCTTGATGTCAAACTTGCTTTGCCCAGGAATTTCTTTTGGACTGTCAGTTAAAGGGAGATTTTGAAAAATGCTCTATCATTCCTCCTTCAGTTTTTCCCTTTTGATAAAAAAAAAGGCTTAACTAAAATCTTAATTTTACCCAGAATTTTATTAAAGTTTGTCTAGATTTCTCTCTGATTTTTCATATACTTCAATTTAATTTGAAGTTTTCTGTGCAATGAATATTTCTAAGTAATAGCACTGGTAAAGTTGTTTTGTTATTTTTAATAAACCATTAGCCAAGCAATAAAATAATTTAAGCAGCTATAGAATAGGAAACCTTTCATCACAAGACCACTTTTATCATATCCAGCCCAAAGTAATTATGGCCTTTGGATATTGTCTCATGACCAGGGAAGTAAACTGAGAACAGCAATAAAAAACAAAAAATAAAATAACTCCCCACCCCAAACCTGTCCTCTCCACTGCTTTCTCTTTGCACAAAGTATTCACTGCTATTCTGGGGATTTGTAGTTTTCAGCTGAAATGATTTTGTGGGCTTTCAGCATGACATCAGACAATTTTTAATGTTGCTCACCTCTAATATGGGCAAAACATTTAGAAGGTAGTTTTCATGAATCAAAATGCAGAGCAGAATGAGAAGAAATTGGCTCTTGTATAAAGTGAACAGAAATCCATTTAATGACTTACTGTTATTATTCTGAGCAATAGTGAGGTAATAATGAAGTCCAGTTAAGTATCACAGTACTCCAAAGCATGAGGCTTAAGATACAAGGAAACACTTGTCGGATTTTGTCATTCCTCCTTCATCTAAGTATCTAGAACTGGAAGCTAGTACTCTCCAGTCCAAATGAAGAGCAAAAGAAGACCAAATTTTATCACATAAAATGTTTCAAGGAGGTCTGACTCCTCGAGCTGCTAAGAGCTTCCTCTGGTGGCTCCCGAAGTATCGCAGTTGATATGGGTGCCTTGAACTAATTTCCAGAGAAAATGAACAGGATTTGGCTTGGGCTGGCTGGGTGGGTAGGAATAACAGAAGGATGGGTCTTTTAGACAGCCCTAAGGAGGTAAAAATGAAGGCAGGATTGTCCCTTTTGTTTGTGGACTTTGATGAATGTGAAGCAGCTGTGAGATCATGTCTTCAAGGCACCATCTGCAAACCTAGAGTAAATCCATCACCATTAGTGGGATCACCTGGAATGATTTCAACAACCAAACTCAGGAAATCTGGACCTGCAAGAGCTTTCAGGAAATGGGCTTCCCAGTCAACCTCCCCTGGGATTTCAGAAAGTAGAGAGAGCTTGAAAGTAACTTCCAATTTTTTCTTCTTCTTAATGATGCTTAACAGCTGTTTTATGCAAGTTACTGTTAGGGTATCCAGGCAAGTCCTGTTCAGCTGTTGATTAGTGGTTATTTTAGTGAATGTTATGTTACCTAAAATGAATGTAGCAGACAGGAAGGCAAACTAGAGGAGGCACAGATGTCTATCAGCACTGACAGTTAAATAAAGGCCCTACTGCCAAAAACCCTGAGCTGAACCTTGTAACGGTCTATTGAGTTCAACACAGCAGATAGAAAACATGAATAGCACAGGTCTCCAAGATAAAATCCCCAGTAGTGCAGATGGTGGTTACAGCAAAGGAAAAGGTTTCCCTTTTAAATTTTGTTTTCATCAGAGGACCTTGCACTGCATGAAGAGCTGTCATCAGCTCTGCCCCAAGGGCTGGGGGAGGTCCAGGCGACCTTCAGCACAAACACAATGGTGCAAAGCTGTGCTGCTGCACTGATGGATAAAGTAGATTGGATAAAAGCTGCCATTGTAGCCTAAGGGTTTTTCAAGCCCTCGTCATTATTCTCCAGAAATACACACAGGGTATGACTAAGGGCAAATCAGACTTTGTGGCTACATTGTATGTTAACTGCATTTTTTAAAATTTCATTGTCATAATTCTTCTTCAAAGGTATGCTTATTTCCTATATTTACATTTGAAATTTATGCAGATCACAAACTTTTAAAATTTAACTTACCTTTGTTCCCTAGGACTTTTAGGATTTCTTGGTCACAATCTAGTTATTTTGTCTGGAAAAACTCTAATTGAAAGGAATAACCTTTCAAAAGGTGTTCAGAATACTCAAATCTGACTTATATTATTTTTTCAATAGCAATTCTGATGCTAAGCTGTCCTCGGTCTTGTTGGCCCTTCCTATTTTTTCAGTCTGTATTGAAGCCAAATGCCATGATATGTTTAGCATATTAATAGATACACACACAAAATCAATCCTGCAATAAAACTTTATGGGACTTTTGTGGCCTTTGCTTACTTAAATTGGTGTCATGTGTTTTTCTGTGCAAAGTTCCTTGGTATTTATATAAATGTGCTCAAAAGGAGGTTTTTTGGTTTTCTACTTTCCTGACTAAAAAGAGGATTACATGCTATGTCAGGGAGAATGCTGCTATTCATGAGTGAATTCCACTTGGGATTGATGACATTTCTAATGAATCTTTGGCTGTGGTATCTCCCTTACAAAAGCAAAGAAATTGTAGATTTTAAAAAATGGCTTCAGTGATATTCATTTCATAGAGCAGCTGAGATTCTTTTCCCATTCAGACCTTCCTAGTTCTTACATATCCCATTGCCAGTTATTTAGGAGGAAATAGAATTCATCATAACTACCCATCAGCTGTTATGTCACCCTCTTAGAATCATGTGCATTTCAGTGATAGGAAAAATGATGGTAAAAAGAAAGGATTGTTAAAAAATTAATTTTATTTTTACTGCAATGACCATGACACTAATCTCTGTGGTTACAGCAGATTAACTGTATAATGGAAGTACACAAAAAACAGCTGCTAAATTAATTATAAATTGATAGAATAGCCTCAAAGGTTAAGTTCCAGCAGTGGGTATTTATGAAATATGCATTATAACATATTTCACATTTTAATGTATTTATATGGTTTATACTGTAGAGGGAGGCAGCTTTGGAAATTTGGAGAGAGGCTTTATTTGAAATTAATCACAAAATAGCAGAAAGTAATATTTGTGGACTTTTTTACCTCACACCTTCCTCTGGTTGCCTCCCTCCCCAGCTTGAGTTTAAGAAAACAAGCCCTGAAGTGCTACTCTGCTATGAAGGACTAGAATGTCTAAATAATATTTGTCTACCTTTAGCCAAAATTGTCTATAAATGTTCCTGGTGCTGTGGGGGCAGGAGGAATGTCTTTGGAGGAGTTTTCCAAGGATTGGTGTGTTGATTGCAGTTGAATTGTCTTGGGACAATGTAGACAATGGTCTGATCCAAAATGGTCTAATCTTGTAGCATGAGCTGGAGTCCCTAACCAGAGCTGGTTACTACAGGCAGTAATCATAAAACACTGCCATGGAAGGACTGAGCTTTGGAGAGAGACTGAAACTGCTTCACCTCTGTTCCTAATGGGCTAATTTTAAATTAAAATGTAGAAATTGCCAATTCAAAACTATGGCAGTTAGTCCTGGTGGAAGTTTCATGTTAGCACTATGAAGATGAGAATTCTCCAGAAAGCCTTTGTTGCCACAGTTCTTTTTGCACTCAGAGGCTGGACTTGAAATCCAGAATTTTTAAACTATTTTCCAGATGTTTTCTAACACATAGCTAAATCCATTCTGCTACCCAGTGTCAGGATTTTACACTTTATTCAGCCTAAAATACAACTATATCCCTGACCTGACACACTAGCAGACTTTTAAGATCAAGATTACTGTAATAGTCCAAGAATCAATTCAAAATTTAGAAACATTATACTTTTTTTAAAAAAGAAAGATTTTTTTGCAAGGAACTGAAGTAATTATTTTCTGGCTATATGCATTGTTTACTTACATATTTTTGAAGAAGCTACTCAATTAAATATCAATTTCATGTTCCTCAAAGTTTAGTCTAAACATGGTGTAGGAAATAAATGAACACCCAAATTACAGCCTATTTAATTTGTTGTCTTCATTCTCCTGCTTATAAATACAAGTTTTAGACTTGTTTCATCTTCTACCTTAAGTATCACCAAACAATGTTTGTAAAGTGTTAGTAGCTATGTGCTGCCATCCTATGAGTTCTGCTCAGCAGTACTGAGGACTCTGAGCATCTGCAGCTTCTCCCTTCATTGGCATCCTACCATCTAAAGACTGAGTACTTCCAAGTATGTGATCACTGAAGTGTTGAATCTTGAAAATTGAGATTTTTCAGGGCAAAATAGGTTTGGCTCAACAGCACTATACAGAATCTTCTGTGAAGAGTGGGAGGCATCTCAAAGGTAATGGTGAGAAAAATATTTTGCTACAGTGTTGATGCTCATGAACAACATTTGAGCCAGATGGATACACCATAGTAGTAGTAAATGAGGTGAGACAGTAGACTGGCTTTTGTTTCTAGAAAAACGGTGTTAAAGCACAGAGATAAAGGTACTGTCTGTTTGCAAATAAAGTTTACTTCTTTTTTTAACTTCCATTAAAATTTTGATAACAACTATACAGAACAACAACAAAAAAATCCATGTTTGTGTTTTCAAAAACAATAAAAAAATCTGTCATGGATGAATACACAGAAGTGAACATAGGTAGATGGGGAGCTTAAAATATTTTGATAAATATGTAAATTATACAGCAACAGAAAGATCAAAGCAGTAGGTAACCCTTATTGTCTCATAGGTCTGGAATCCAAGAGAGGCTCTTTCTAATAGTGGGAGAGCTGCAGGATATGAAAATGACCAGATCCAGTACTCACCATTAAACAATTCCAAACTCTACTGTGAGGAAATAATTAAGTGACATGTTGTCTTCTGTGAGTTTCTTTGTGTCGGGGGATGACGTCCAGGACAAACTCAGGAGCTCTGTATAAGCTAGTTTTAAAGTTGCAGTTTATTGTGAGGGCGTGGGTGCACAGAGTCCTGCTAGGAGCTGCTGGGAAAGAGAGTGGGGGTAAAAGAGAGAAGTGAGTGAGGGATGAGAGAGAGAGGAAGAAGAGTAAGAGAGAGGAGTAAGAAAGCAAGAGAGAGAGAGGGTAAGGGGTAAGGGGGTAAGGGGTAAGAGGTAGGAGGTAGGAGGTAAGAGGGAGAAGAGAAAGAAGAGCGAGAGAGGCGATTTCCCGTTTACAATACAATAAATCTTCTATGTTGAATATTCTAATTTCCACTAACCAATCTAACACAAGATACAAATTCTATAGCATTTACAGCCTATAAGAATCATTGCATTACCATAATGTGTTACACTTTAAACTCTAAAAACTACTCTTTGGACCCTAGGAGGGTGTTCTGTGACCTTTGGACTTTGCTCTCCAGCCCCAGGCATTGTTCAATCACGAGGGGATTATCCTCTGCCCACCATCTCATTGTCTTTTGGTTATTTAGTAACTGAGGTTTGGTATCTCAAAGATGGCTTTCATTTCAATCTTGCTTGTGGTTTCTATATTCTCAGAATCCTTTGGTAAGCATTCATATTTGCAAGGTTTTCCTGGCCCGTATTCCCCAACAGTCTTCCCCTAATGTTTTTCCAGATGACTGATATGGGCTGCAGCCCCTGCACTCAGCTCCCTGCTCTCAGCTCTCTTTGCCCTCTCAAATGGATGGCACTAACAAAGTGGTGACTTTCCTGCCTTTTCCCAGCTTCTACTCCAGCTCACATTCCCTTCTTGGCTAAGTGGAAGGTTCCTGTGGGTACTGGAGGCTTCCCTCTTAAGCTTCCCAAAGCCTTCACATGTAAGAGGTGGAAATGAGCAGCAGGAACATGACAGCACTCCAGAGTGTCCCACCCCAAATGCCCAGCCTCAGGTGCAGAATGATGGCTTGGTGCAGGAGCTGCCAGCTCACTGCCACAGCCTTACTCTAATGTCAGTGCTAAAGATAGTGCTCAAGTGCCTTCATGATTAAAGACTTAATACCCTGAGTTCCCTCTCGGTAATAGGGACCAAATCCCAGAGTGCTGATTTGTGTGAGTCAATGAATCAGCGTGAGGTTAAAGATTATTAATGTTTATTTTCATTTTATGCCACTTTCCACTCTGTTTGTCTCTATTACTCATAGCTTCATTTCTCTCAAGAGGGACTGTAACTGGCAGTCTGGGATGTATATGGAGCATCCCTGGAAAAAACAATGCTCACAGAAATGCACACCTAATTTAGCAAATATCATATGAATAATGGAATCAATTTTATCTAAGGGATGAGACCATACTGCAGCACATAGATATAAGGCTCTGCAAAAAACTTCCTAGATTTTCTCTTGTGATAGTTCAGTGGGTTTTAGTGAGAATCCTAAAATACTTCTGAAGTGTTAGTATGTCTGCTCCTTCCCATCCTCCACACTGATGTAGCTCAAACCCAAGGTACATGTTTTAGGAAATTGTTTTTAACTTTGAAATTATGGAGAAGCTTAAGTGGAACATCACAGGTAAGGGTCAAACACTCACATATATAATTGTTGTACCTTTAAAAAATTATATATCACCTTGGGAAATACCATTTTCTGGTAGGCAATATTAAGTAATATAAAATTTGAAAGACAACCACTGTACTTGAATGCAATACTGTTGGTCTTGTTTAATTGGTACTAGCCCTAGGCTCAGAATTTTTTAGAATCCTAAGATATTTATATAAATTTTGCCTTCTCTCAGTTTAGCCTTATTCTAACTTGGCTGGGCTTTTTTTTTTTTTCTCCCACTGAAATCTATCTGTTTCTTCAAGACCCAAATAAGTGAATCTTTCTATTCTGTTTTGCACAGGCCAAAATGTGCAGTTAGTGATTAGTGTTTGTTATCTCATGACTTCTGATTTGTTTGGCCAGCTGATCTTCAATGCACCTGTATATCACATAGTGTATATCACAGCTATTGTTATGAGCAAGCATTTACATAAGCTGTAAACTTACAAGGCTTTTTAGGTAGGTAAAACATGTTCTCTGCCTCAAGACAATTGGGATTTGTATTAGACAAGACAATGGCTGAGGCCCAAGAGAAGTATTTGGAAAATGCTGAGTGTGTTGCCATAATTTAAGAGGCACTGAAGGGAAAAAAGTCCTGGCTTTAATGGCTTGGTACCAGAAAATAATTCTTGGCAGATAAAGACAATGAAGGCATTCCACGTGTGGGCAGGTAATATGACAAAACTTAGGCAAAATATTTGAAGATAATAAAAAGTCTCAGGAAAATATAAGAAATACAAGAATTAGTGTGGGAGAAAAGCTGTGCAGAGAACTCAGGTGGGCTGAAATCAAAAGGATTTGTGTGATGGAAAAGGCTCATGTGCAAAGCTTTATAAAACAGGAAGTGGGACCTTGTCTTCTTTCTGGTTTCCAAACCATGTGAGGTAGGTTTGGATGGAGCCTCTGGTGTGTAAGAAGTGAAATAAAGAGTAGGTTCAGTTCTCACTTCTCTTTCAGGTAATAGCTGATTAACTTACCTTCATCAGGGATTTTTCATTAGGCAAATATCTGGACTCAATTATCATAGAAGCCTTTTCCAAAGTTAACTGTTCTATGAGTCTGTGATTCTCTGAACTGCTAACATTGCTTCTTGTATCCTTGTTATTCACCGATTCCATGGTATTTACTGAAAATAAATTCAGGATTTTTAGAGAGAAGCAATGGAACTTGCTTAAAAGTGTCACAAACACCACACAACAGCCAGTGTTAGGATCACACTACCATGATGAAATTTACCTGTACATCCTCTCTTTCCAAACTAATCATCTATGATACCACAAACTCCAACTTTTACTGCCTTATATCTGTGTTATAGATATGTGTAAGTGATAACTTTAAATGAGGACATCTTACTAGCAAATCTAAGCAAAGGGAGCCACCTCCACCCACCTTTTAAAACATTTACATAGTTTTCTTTCTGTTGCCTTTTTTTGAAGCTACAATTTGAAAGCCTCAGCTGAACCCAGCTGCAATCATGTCACTGCCACATAGGTTCTGGACAAGACAGCCTTCCAAAAAGATGTCATTTGTGCCAGATTAAGAAGACTGAATAGAAAACATAAGCAATGAGGTGAAAGAAGAAATGTTATCTTGCTTTGGGAAGAGAAACATGAACAGATCTGAGGTACTGATGTAGACAGGATTTCACCTCAGCTCTGAGAGTAGCTTGAATGGCTTTAAACTGCCACTGCCTGAGTCCCATAGCACTGACAGGGTTAAACTCATTAATTCTGCCCACAGAGGTGCTGTAAAACAGATTTGCTGTGTTGGACACAGGAATCAGAATTTACTGCACACTTAATGTGGACATTCTAGTTTAAGACTGTGCACTGCTCTGTGATGAGCTGCTTAGAAATGTATAAATAAGTTTATGACAAAGCTGTGAGTCCTCAGATTCCTCAATGTCTTCTTCACGGCCAAACACATCTGTTTGATACTCTCGCTGCTGAGATTCCAGTTTGCATTTTTCTGCTGATAATACTGTTTGCCATCTATCAAACACATGCAGAAAGGGGTAACATAATAACAAAAGATGTGGTGTTATTGCACTGAAAATGGAGAAAAGAAGATATGACGAGATAAAAAAAAGCCAAATTCAAAATCAGAAATACATGTTCATCTTATCCATCTGTGCTCTGTCTCTCTCTAAACGCTGAATAATCATTTTTTTCTTAATTTGCATATCTGTCAGCAAAAGCCAGATGATCTGGCTTGCATTTTGCTTACTAGGCTAGTCTTTGAGTACTCATTGATCTTTTTCCCTCTGTTTTTACCTGCTTGCTTGCCTGCCTGTTTCTTTTTTCTGAATAGTGTTGTTTTCATTTGCTATGCCAATTTGTCTGTATCATGAAAGACCTGTTTTGCTCTTTTAAATGCATTTTTTATGCGTTTTGGGTCGTTATTCCCAGTTGTGGCTGAGATGTGTGCTGCTGTGCAGAAGGGGGCTCGGAGCTGTGATCAGCTCACTGTAGGTGGCACCAGCAGACACAGCAAATGCCTCTGAGCACAGCAGCGAGAGCAGGGGCTTGGCACAGCCCTGGTGTCACTGCAGCCAGAGCAAGCTCCAGCAGCAGCACTGACCTGCATCCCTCAGCACTGTCCTCAGCACCTGCAGAACACCAGCTAAAGGCATCCTGAAAATTGCCATAAGTGCTTGTGGCAGCAGCTGCACTCTTATTTTTACTGTAAGGTATTATTGTTTATTAATTTATTTTTTTTTTAGTTAGAGCTGGGATTGAAGGCACGAGAGACAGAGTTTTGTGTTTGGACTTAATTGTTTATTAATTCTTATTTAAAGTACAGAGAGTGCCACAGTACTTTTAGCTAACAATTAAAAGAGAAGAAATGGAGGTGTGTTTCACTTGTTACAAGTTCTTTTAAAGCTAAACAGTCCAATCAAAAACTAACATCTACATTAATTTTACTTTTGACTCAATGACTAAACGCTCATGACCCACAGTGCGGCACTTTTTATTCAACTAAAAAATACCACCTAAAACTAAGAAGAAGGAACAAGAAGGAAGAAGAAACTTCCACCTTAAAAGTCCATCTTGTCCCCTACTTATTACTACATTCTAAAACCTCAAATTCTAAACCTTTTACCATGTGACATTACACACTTCTATTCAAACTACACACCAGTGATTCCAATTCTAATACTCAAATTTGGAAGCTTTCTCTGAGGCCTTAAGTCAAAAGCAGTGTTCTTTTGTGGGTCAGTGCCAGAAAGCACAGAAAGCTCAAAACTCCCAGGCTTCAGGCTTCCAACAGTAAGGTAGCTGTCTAATTTTTTTCTGTTTTGAATAACACCACTATTTTGTCACTAAATTTGACTCTCGTATTGTACTCACACATAATGCCTTAATCTTTTGACACTTCATCCTCTCTTCTGAACTTCCTTCTTGAGAGTATCAGATTCCATGCAGGGGAAGGGAAAAGAAATTTTCTTTGAGATAGAAATGAGGATAAGCTAGGAAGGGATATCAGCTCAAAAGCCAACCTAGCATATTCTTTCCTTTTCATATTCTGCTATTTTCCTTGACTTAAAATTACAGAGTGGATTTTGCTCCATGGACAGTATTGTCTATCGCAAGAATTTTGTCATGTGGGATGGGTTTTGGTCTTTGAGCATTTTTTATGTATATTTTAAAACATTTCTGCAATGTTAGCTAATCAACTGAAATATTGAACAACTATTTTAAAGGATATATTTTTTTTTTTCTCCAAACTCCTTTTGCTACTTCTATAAGGCAAAACATACCAGGTTTGGCCTCACTGTCACCTCACTGTCACCAGATAACACAGAGGTTTCCAAGGCTGGGCTGATATTGTGCAATCTGTTCTGTGCCACTGAAAGGGGAAGCGTGTCAAGTGTTAAGTGCAGATGTTGGGCAGGATGGTGATGGCTGGGGCAGGCACTGTAAAAACATGGCCATGGCTCACTAGCTGACCAGTTGCCCATGCAGCTACTGAGGGGATGTTAAGAGAATTCCCTTAACAATCTTGTTAAACACACTTTGATTGTGAAGGATGACTACTGCGCTTTACCTCCTGAGGCCTTAATATGCTAAAGCAGGCAAGCTGTGCAGTTTTACAGGATGATATAGATTCATAAAAATAAATTAATCATGTATGATTTTTCATGCTGACAGATGCTAAGTTCTAATGAACAGTTTTGTGCGTGATGTTCTGGATTTTCCAACCTAATTTGGCCATATTTTTTGCTTCTCCTCTCAATATGCAAAACAATGTACAGAAATACATTCTGTTTTTCTTACAGGCAGAATAGTTTCTGCTAGTCATACACTCAGGAAGAAGTATTATTCAGAATATGGTGTTAAGACTGGAGGAAAGTGTAGTTAATATTATGTTTTCACTGGATCCTCTGATAGGATCAGGTTTTAACAGGCTTGAAGGTCTCTTGACAGAATTTTCAAAATCATCGTCAATTGCTGTGGAAAGCCTACTTTTATTGATCTGTATGCTTAGCTTCCCAATTGCATTTGTAAACTTACATTTATTTTTTCCTTGATGTATTTCTTTGGACCTTGCCCCTTTTGGAAGTGAAAGATTTATGTTCAGAGAAGTCTAGAAATGGATGAGATGGAGGTGGAGCAGGGTCTGTTGTTGTACATGAACCAAGGCTCCTAAAGGCTTTTCAGCCACCTGTATTAGACACTTATTATGAGCTCCATTTTTTCTGTTGGGCCACTCTAACCAGCCCAAGAGCAGTTGTGGATGACTGACACTATAAAAGTCAAAAGAAAAGCTCCCTTTTCTGAGATGATTCAGCTGGTGTTCACTTTATATAATACACATGGAGAAAAATTAACACAAAGTTTACATATAAAATGATAGGTTTTGAAATGACAATTAAAATCAGAAATGAGAGCCTAAGTTTTCACAGACAGCTCAGGTCTTAATAGTGGTGAAGTCATAGAAATTTCCAATATCTCTTAGATTTCCTATATGGAATAAAATAGATCTTGTTGTTTTACTTAGTAAATTCATGGTGTGATCACATCTTGTATGCTTTATAGAGTTACTGTCTTCAACTCAAAATAAATCTATATGAAAGCTTGGAGAGAGGAGTAAACATGGATGACAAGGGTTGTCAAGTCTATGGAATGGCACCTGTGTGATAGAAAATGAAATAAAACTTCCCAAGCCAAAAAGCCACATTTTCAATTGAAACACATAAATACATCAGTTAGGGATATAGGATACATTGCTATGATGAGAATGTTTGGAAGACTGACTAATCAGAATTGCCATCACTCTCTTTCTATCAGACTTCAAGTGCATACTGAGAAATTTCAGCAGAGATTTGACAAGGATCAAAAATGTTCTTTAATCTTACAGCAGGGAAGGGCTATTAAAATGACAGATAATGTCCAGGGCTCAATAAAGTAATGTTGGTTTGTTGTTTTTATTTAATTTTCTTTTTTAATTTAAGCAATTTTGTGATTAATGAATATGAAGTTACAGACAGCAATCATCAGCTGCACAAATGTAAAATTTGGTATAATTTCCTGGGTAATTTTTGAAAGACAAAGGTCTGGCTACATATCAGTCATGAAGAAAAGATGACCAAAATCATTCTGAGATGCATAAACAAAATTATAATTGGTAAAATGTTAAATAATATGGCTGTTTAACCCATGTAAATTCTCAGCTGGAAAGTTGTCCTGTGTCTACATTCATCACAAAGTAAAGCAGCTGCAGAAGTGGTGGGCAAAAAAATGAAAACAACTGCAGCTAAAAGAAACAGGATTGTAAGGAAAAGTTGCAAAAATCACTGTGAAGGTGGGGGAAGGCATAATGTAAAAAAAAAAAAAAAAAAAAAAAAAAAAAAAAATTTAGGAAATAAACCAGACAGTCTCTTTTGGTGAGAGGAAAATTGAATTTCTCCAGTGTCAGCAGTGTTCAGCCCAGCTTTGAAAAAAACCTTTCATTCATGGTCCCATCACTCACATCAACAGCAGTTGCTAGCTCGTGTTTGCTTGCACAGGATGATGCTGAGAAGCCAGAGGCTCTTTGTTTCCCAGGCTGGCAGTTTTTTGGATCTTCTGTGATCTGGTTTACTGTTAGTCCATGGTACAGAGACTGTCCTGCCAAGAGTGATCAATTATCTCCTGTGCACTTGTGCAGTTGTGGTCACTCTTCTGTCTTTATCATAGTTGGTTTGTCACCATTTTGGAATTACACAGCCCACAAGGTCTGCTGTCATAGCAGGTTTTCAGAAATTCCATGTAGCAAGTACCAGTCACTGTTAGCTCTATCCTATATTGTTGGGATAGGGATGTGTTGGTTGCCATGCTGTAAATCTCTTCATAATTTCTAGTTCTGATTTTGTTTATTTTCATGTTAGGATTATACATGCCTTGGAGAATGCTAAAATAATAAAGAGAACTTAAATAATTTTCACTAATTCCAAGTCCAGATCTTCTGCTTCTGCAAGATGACACTAATAATTTGCTGTGTCTACTCTCCTGTTGTCCATCCTAGAGTTCTAGATGACTATTGAAATATTGGCTTCTTTTACTGGCAGTATTTTCTCTGTTACATGGATCATTGCTGTGCTACTTCTTCCCTACCAGAACTTTATTTCTATTTCTTTCAGCAAACCTGACCTTTTCAGAGTTAATCCTGTGATATCATGCCTACAAATCAATCAGGTGATAAATACCTTTAGGTGACTAGGATACTTCAAGTTATTACTGAGATATGCTAACTTTCACCAGACTGGAGTCTGTCAGAGGCTAGACATAGTTTTCAGGTGACCTGCACAGTCATTTCAATAAGGTTTTTATAAGGAAGTGTTTGCACTCTGAATTGTACCAAAAGCAAGAGTGGAACAATGAAACTGTGGTCAAGTTATTTCCATTCTTCACATCCTTTTCAGTTTTCATGTATTGTAGATAGGATTGCAGTAGCAATACCGACAGCAGCCTGCTATTGGAAAGCTGAACAATATTCCTTTTCATGTGAGGTACAGGGCACTCTGTGAAGCTGGTGCTCAAAGCACTGGAATAGAGACACAATTCCATACCTGGAGTATGGCTGTTATCCTCAAGTAGGTGGTAGATAGCGTCCAAATTGTTTCTGAGCCCACAGACTTCAGTATTCTGGAAGACTGTCCAAGTATTTTTGGTTATTTATTTCCCCTTGAAATTGCTAACACTCCACTCAGAATTCTATATCCACCAATCTTCAGGAACGAACTGACCCAGGTGCAGAATGTTTCTGCCCAGGGCTGAATCTTGTTGTGTCCAAACAAAAGGAAAATGAGCTGTAGCTCCACCTTACCTGTCAGGAACATTTCAGCTACAATAAGCAGCTTTATTTGCAGCAGTGTGGGGAGTTGAATCACTCCTCCTACTGGGTTGCTTGTGTAGATGATTAGGACATGGCTTTCCCAAGAGAACTGGTTTGTGGAGCAGAATTTGTTATTGAATAGGAAAGTACCTGTGCCTCATCTACCTTTGGCAATTTTCAGCAAAAACATTATTTAGGTGGCTGCTCTCAGGAGTTCCTTAATGACCACAGTGTTACTTCTGCTGTGTCTGTTACTGAATTGGGACAATCATCTTTACAATATGACTATGTTCTTTAAGCTTTTTCACATTTTTTTGCATTAAACTTACGATTTCCTGATAATTTGTGTGTTTATTCCTCAAAATGCAATGTTAAAGGAACTATTAGAAAACATACCTTAGGAACTGTGCAAACCCCTAGCAGGCTCAGTCTGAGTGGACCAAGAGAATCCCTCCCTGCACACCCACTCTGCTGTGATGGGTGTGATGCACAGAACCACACAAGTGTTTCAGAGAGGGATTCTGCAATTTGCTGTAAATTCATATTGCCTAGAAGACGAAACAGAGATGGATGTCTCATTGCACTAAACTTTCTGGGTATATCATGCTAGAAGTAAAAAAAAAAAAAAAAAAAAAAATCCTGAGTCCTGGTTTACTTCAGGATAAACTTATTTCCAAGGCATAATTAAACAAAAATAAAATAAAGTAAAAAATTGAAGCAAGAGGATTGCATTGTTTTTCCAGAAAATCAATCCTGGCTGTGGTGGAAAGTTAAGTCACCTTAGGGTAAGGCTGGGAGGACTGGGACTTGTGGCTGGATAATGATTTAGCCAAATTGCACTGAAAACTCACCACATTTGCTTTGCACTTACATGTAGCTTAAAAGTTGTGTGGGTAGACAGAGCTGTAGACATCTCATCTGCCACCACAGACATCTCAGTTATGGTGGTAGCTGAGGTTACTAAATAACGAGTTACAATGCTGTTGGAGGAAGCTCTCACACAGTGCTCAGTGAACCAGTTTTGAATATTAATGATCCTGCTTGCAGCTCTTATGAAAAAAAAACATGTTGTAAAAGAGGGAGCTGAAAGGATGAAAACAGATTTTTTTTTCTGTATATGAAGTATTGAGCACCATGGAAAGACACACTATTAAAAAATGACCAAAGCTGGTCTCTATCCTGGTTTCAGGATGTCAGACTCTTAAATCTATATTTAGGCAGCCTGCAAATTGTTGCTTTTCCTCCTGTAGTGCCAAATACCCAGCAATTTCCATTAACTTCCCCTAAAGCTGTGCAAAGTCACCAGCCCCTTACATAATACCAACTCAGGTCTCTCATCAGCAATCAAATTTTGTGTGGAACTGGAATTTTTCAGTCAAGGCAGAATCAGGTATCACCAATAACCCTCACTGTTTTATTCCTCTCTAGCTGCTTGCATACATTTCATTTCCATTTCCCTCCCTTAACGTGCTGGACTGGTGCAACTGAGTCTTACTCAGAAATATCCCAAAAGACACCAGAGAAAAAGCAAAACATGTAAATATGTTAGAAAAAGTGAGTATGGAAAACTGAGAGGAAAATAAATCTTATTTCAATGAAATCAGAGTATGAAAGGATTTTTCATGAGAGTCTAAAGATGAGCTGGGATAGCTGGCCGAATATGTGGGCAAGATAGTGCTTATTGTGATAAATGTTGTTTATGTGCACTCCAGCAGGAAGTAAACTGAGATTGCTTTTTCTTCACTTAAGTCCTAGGAGTGAAGCACTTGAACAATTGCTGATCTCAAAGTATTGAGATTAATAGGGCTAATTTTTCCCTCTTATAGAAAGACAAACACCCCTTCACCCTGATATTCATGAAACCATAAGGAAGGAATAGAGATCCAGAACCCATCTAAGGATTGAAATAATGAGCTCTTTGGCAATAACTTACAGTCAACTCTTTTATCTTATATCAGACCAATAGCAGATTTGATATTATTCTGAAATAATTCATGCATATCATAAATGATGTACACAAGTAATCTTAAGTTTATTGACAGTTTAACCAGATAGCTTAAAATTAACATGTTTGGTTTCCTCTGTATACATTAGGAGATTGATGAACTTAGTTTGTTATTTCAAAGTTGTTTTTTGCTTGTGCTAATCTCCAGTTTTCCAATGAAACATATTAAAATTGGCAATAAACTTCAGTTCTAAATAAGAAGAACTACAAAATGCTTAATATGGTATTAACATAATCTTAACCTAGACCTTCCTACAGAATCTGCTTTGTTTCACTATTGATTCCTTTATGTTTCTTCCCTGGCTCTACTGTGGATTGAGAAAGTCATTCTGACTGAATGGCTGCAATATCTCATATTTGCACTTCCAAGGGGCTGTTTGATCTCAGCTGTAGAGTGCAGATGTATCTCCATTTAAAACAAGCTGCAACTGGCTGCATGACTGCTCTGCATAAATCTGAGTGCATTTAGATTTCTGATAAAAACATCCAATAAACTTTTGGCTCTATCATAAAAATGAGCTGGAGTGCCATTCTTTCCAGATGACTTCTTTTGGGGCCAATATTAGGAAAATCAGTTTTTCAGGGCTTTTTTCAACAACTGAAACTCATTTCTGTATGTCCCTGTAGATACCTGGGCCTTTCTGTTCCTGATCTGATGTAACATTGCTATTAGATAATTGCTATTAGATAAAGATGTCTTATTTAAAGAACATGTCTGAACTTTATTTCCAGTAGTTATAGGGAATCATTCAGTACTTGCTGGTGCACAGCATATGCTGTTTTTTCCTGTGCAACTTTTTAATAGGTGTTTGCCTTTATATTTCTCACCTGAAGACAAAAGGGTAGTTGAGGAAGAAAATATGATCAGAAATCAAATCAAACCAAACATACCTTTCAATATTGAAAAGCAAAAGTATAAAGCCTCTTTGAAAATAATGTATTTTAGATGTTTCCTGTGCCAAAATAGAATTTAAGCCAATGTGTAGGCCATTGCCACAGAAATGCTCTTTAGCAGGAGGATGATGACTGTCTCTTGATTCCTTGCTTTAGATTCACATTACTTTTGCTTTAGCCTGAGATGATACTGAATTTTAAGGACTTTTTACCTTCTTGTAGTTGGATACACTGAATTATCTGTACAAATAATATTTTTGCTGTCAGTACTGTGATACTGGGAACTCAGTTCCTAGTAAAGTGTGCAATAAAGTTGCCTTCCATTGTACTCTGAAAAACTGACATAGAAGACAAAAAAATAGTCTTCAGTGCCTTGCAACACCCAAGCATTCAGTAATCCAGTCTGTCCTAGAAAATACAGCCAAATGTGTGAAGTGCTCTGTGTATTTTCTAGAATAGCTTCTTTACAGGTTGCTAGTATAAATCAAAGTCTGTAAAAAATAAATAAAAATTTAAAAAAAGGCAAGGATGGACTCGAATCTGAATTTATTATGTAAGTGAAAGTTTCTCCAACTGGGCTTACTGTGCTTGTTTTCTTTCTTTTTTGTCAGGCTGGTATTGTATTTATTATTTTGTTACCCTGAGGTTTCTGTTTGTTTTTCCTTTTCTTCTTTCTTTCCAAAACTTTCTGTAAGAAACTGGTATATATATTGCTTTATTTACATAGGTTAAGCATTCTTGGATCTCTTGAATTTCCCCTTGAAAAGCATAATTTACTTACAGTCATTTTAAAAATTATAATTGTTAAAACATTTTCAAATTTGAATCTCTAAAATGTTTGTGGATGATGTCCGTATGGCATTAAGAAGGCTAATTAATTAGTTATTCTAATAACCTGAAGGTGGTTCAGTAAATTTCTTGCTAATGCATTTTCTAAATGCTACTATGTTTATGTTTCACTGAGCTGTTATAAAATGACTTGTTTCCCTGACATAACCCTTGTGAGAAGTGGTAGCTCACTGATCTTCTCAAGAGGGAAAGGTTAAATTAATGACTGATTCAGTCAGTCTTTCACCCTTCATTAACACTGAATTAATTTATTAAAGAAATTAAAGATCATCTTGAGTGGTTTAATGTGTAAATTTAATTTTAAACATGCAGAGGGCCTCATCTATTTACAGAATAATGATTAATGGTGAAGTTCAAGAAATATGTACCCTTCACAAATGGCTGATCATGCTAAATTGCAAGACCTTCCCTTTAACCCTGCTCTGTGGTAAGAGCTGAAAACATGCACAGGGTTGGTAAACTTGGTTTTAACAAGGAGGAGCTCTATTTAGAGTAAACACTTGCTGTGTTAGTAATGTGTAGATAGGCTTTGGTAATTTTAATGAAACCATAGCACTTCAGTATTTCAGAAGGTGGCAGTGATAAGCCTAGAAATTACTATGGTTTTACTTGCAAAGACTGGAGAATAAAGAGTTCTCAGCTGCTTCTATAATAAATGTGGAAAGAGTTCTTTCACTGAATATTTTTTAAAAATCTACTCATTTATTTGAATAAATATATGCAGTCTTGGACTCTAGTCTTACAAATGGGAGAAGATCAAACAGTAGGGCAAGAGGTCTTGAAAGTATTTCTTAGGTTTCCTTAAATGATACTGGTGACTCACTAGGTCATCCTTCTTTTGAATCAGTTTTGAACCAATGTTTCATAAAGTACTAGTGGGAAGTTAGTGTGGGAAGTGCTCTTTCAGATGAGACCATATGTGCCCATGAAAGTTTCCCCCGTTCTCTCTTCAAGAGTAAGATTTGGAGGTTTGGATTTTTGTTTTGCCTTGGTTCACTTCACTCCACCTACTGCATCTAAAAATGAATCCCGTAATTTTAATTATGGTAGCCATTCCTTTTTTTTTTTGGAAAAATGAACAAACCCAAAGTCTTGATCAGTGGTTTCTTTTATGTGATGTCTATTGCATTGTATCCTTAATAAGTTTGCAGTGCTGTAAAATGAAACTGGAATCCTTAATTCAGTCTACAAAATGTTATATTTATTTAAGAACTGAAAATGTTGATATATTTACTATTATTATTATTATTATTATTATTATTATTATTATTATTAATATTACATGTAGACATTACAATAGCCTTTATTATCTTGGGCTGTGTAGAAATATTTTTAAGTAGGGGGGTTTTTTTTGCTTTTTTTGGATGGGGATTTTTTCATAGAAAGATGCTTCTGCATGTATAATTTATAATTTAGTGTCTGAAAGACAACACAAAGAACATGCTGATTATTCAGGTTTTTTTTATTGGCTCAAATATGCATTTATCATTTCCCTATGCCATCTGAATACACAAAACCACTGTGTGCAATGGGGAACTTACCTGGTAAAAATTCAGCAGCTCTGCATAGCAGTTTCTTCTGTTCAACACCATCTGGCAGGTGCAAGCTGGTTATATCTCCAGATAACCTCCTTGTAACTTCATCCAGTCTCTCACAGCTGAAACACTTTTTGTGGTCAGTTTATTGACAGCACAAAGAATGCATGCAATTTCATTAAGAATGCTCCTGCTAAAATTATTTTGAGATACTTAATTTAAAAGCACAATCATGGAAGTGACCAAATATGTCAGCCTTCTTACAGAAATAATTCATATTATTGTTAGGATTAAATAAAAGGTGCTAAAAAGATGAGTCCTTTAGTATGATTTCTGCAGTCTAAATATAGACATTCTAAAAGCAAGCAGGGAGATTTTGGAAGAAGACTTGGAAGGAGCAATGAAATATTCAGAAAACCTGAAAATTTTTAGGTATATTTTAGGATCAGATGTTGGTTTTGTGCTGCTCCATCTGCTTTCATATTAGAGAAGCTGAAGTGAGGGAGGAAAAAAAGATCTTTAAATGTTTATTGATATTTTCAATTAGTGTGCTCAAATATATTTGTATATTATTTTCTGTGACCCTTTGTGTACAAAAAAAACCCAAACAAACCAGTAGAGGTCATTTCCTATATGGTGGAGAGGAAGCTTATCAAGCTATTCTTCACTTCAGATTCAATGCACAAACCTGTTCACTCAGACCAAAAGGGGAGACGGGACTTGAACGAAATTGGGAATATTGTGACTGGGAGTGAAGGGGACGTGGGATTTTGGAGGAATGAAACTCACAGAAAATCAGGTTGCTGATCCACAACCTATAGAAGCCACTGACCCAGAGCCCTCTGTCTGTGCTGGTTTGCAGGCTCAGTTCTCCAGCTCTGAGCAGCCACTGGGTGTGGTAGCACAAGCACAAAGTCATACCCAGAGGAGAAAGGTGGTCAATATTCATGTACTGTGATTATCCAAAACTCTGAAGAAGGTTTTTCCTCTGTTAATGTGTGTCAGCATGGCAGGTGCCATTCAGCAGCAGAGACAGCTAAGCTGACAGATATCCCTGTGAGCTAGCTTTGGGCTCCCTGCTGAAGTTCAATAACAAATCACAACTTCAATGAACTGATTTCACTTGAATTCAGACCCTGTGTTTCAGCACACAGCTCTAGGGTACAGTGTCCCCTCTGTGGCTGCACAGGGACCGAGCCAGAAACTCATTTAATCACATTTGCAATCCTATGGAATCCCACCAGAGAACAGACTCATGGACAAAAACGGGGGTTTTGCTGATGACCACCAACTTCTTGAGAGAAATTTGGAGAATTTTGATCACTGTCTGAAATCTTACCTAGGTGTTTTCTTTCATTCTCTATTTAGCCTATAAAGATGAAAGTAATTATGTGATAATGTGGTTCTTTTAGGAATATCTTCATCACTGTGATTTAAATTGATTTCACTATCAGATCGCTGAAACATTTGTGTAGTTCCCTAGCTACTGTTATGTATTAATAGTCCTGTGATGCTGAAAAGCATTTGTGAAGTTTCTCACAAATGTGCATTGTTCAGTAGGGAATAAAGGAAGTAAATAGAAGCAGTGAGTCTGGACATGTTACATCTTTGAATTGTATACCATTCTTTGCCTAATATGCATTTTTTTATGTGACCTTAATTGCAATTAAATGTTTATAACAAATATTTAATCAGGATTCAATGATTAAATAGGCAAATTTAATTTTGCTCTTGTTATTTTTTTCCTAGGTAATCAATGCAGATGTGATTTAATGACAAAGTCTAATTGAGTACTTTCATTTTGTGAAAAGAAAATTAAAAGGAGAAAATACACTTTTTAAATTAGAAGTAATGATAGAGTCACAGGACAATTCCTGGGGATTAATGACTATCTGAGAAAGCTGAAAGCTCAAGGTTTAGCTGTGGGCTGTTAACCTCAGGTGGCCATTAATTCTTCAAGTAATGCTCCATGCCCTGATCATTATTACAACTGAGCAGGGATGGAGTAGCAAGTTTCAGCAATTAAACCATCAGCAATATATTTAAATGCATATTTTTCTCTCCCACTTGGACATTCTGACACAAAACACAGAATGAATCAAACTATTGATGGTATCCAGTCAAACCCTTGGTGTTTCTCTTAATTTGCCTGATCTGTCATTGAGGACATGCCACATTGTGTGCCTGCATTTGTTAAGCCACTCACTGCTGTCCCAGCTGAACACATATTAAATAGAAAACTGGATGTACCTGGCCCCAGGGAGCCTCAAAACTTACATGGATTCTTGTTCTCTCTCTCTCTTTTTCTGGACAATGATACAGATGCCATCGGCTTGACTGGCAGAATCACAGTGTAGGTAGCACCCTCTTGTCTTCACCATTCTACATGCTAATTTCTCCATCTTTCTGCAGCAAAATTGTAGCTAAACCTTATTTTCTTCATTTCTTTGAGACTGTTGTATGGCCCTAGTAGTCATAGGACGAGCAAGGCAGAAATCCCCTACAAGCCAGAATTTTCTGCTGAAAACAGTGTAAGAGCTTGTACCAACATATGACTGACTCGGTGTGGGGTTTTTTCATGCAGGGAATTCTGGTATCTGCAGCCAGAGGTTTTCTCAGTTCTGCAAAGAATCAAAAAATCTCATGCTATTGCTTTCAGTTTGAGATCTACATAATTACCTGAGAAAACACGTTAGGCTGAATTTGCCTCTATGGAAGCACGGCATTTATACATATTATGTAGTGCTTGGTGCACAATCAGAGTGTCTATAAATACCCCCAGGTCTCAGCAAAGCATGCAGCTTTTTCTAAAGGCACTCACTAAGTGGTTCAGAAACGACTGTTGAAATGCTTCAGAATTCCCCTGCTAAAACATTTCAGTCTATGAGTCAAGGGCAGATTAACAGACAAAAGCAGCTAATCCAAAAATCAGCAGTTTATGCCTGAGTGGAGCAAACAGACTAAGGAAGCATACAGAGCTGGATAGGTCACAGAGAGATGTTAATAACACACCTGCAAAGAGGTGAGTGAGCCAGCCACAGCAAGCCACCTTCCAGAGTGACTTCAGGAGAGAGAAGGACCAAAGATTACTACAAGCACTCCCTAATTAGCAGGGTCATTATCACAGGGTCATTGTGAGCATGGATAGCCCATACAGCATGGGTAGCAAGCTCAAGAATTTTGGTGTCATCTTCTCACTGTCTGATTAGGAACAGAGAATAATGCAGCAACACACGCGACTTCTTCAAAGCAGCAAGAAGAAGCGATTTGTTGAAAAGCCATCACATTTATATAAGATAGATGGTGCAAAATAAAATAGAAAATGTTCATTAGTCCAAGAAGGCAACACCTCTTTGAAAACATGCTTTCTGCAAAACATCACGAGACACTCAGCTCAGTGGCCAACCCCAGGTATTAATCTGTGTTATTCATTCTTCCTGCTCTTGTTTGTCTCTGAGAAAAATCCCCAGCCTTGGAAAAACCCGAGTTGGATTTTTCCATGAGCCTTCAGCCTTCAGTGTCCACAAATTCATCTCTGGTTTGAAGTGCAGCCTGTATGAGAATGCATGGCTTGCAGAGTAGGCATGAGTGTTAAAGCATGTTATGTTTCCTGTTTCACACAACTTTGAGATTTAACTTCTTAGTTCCATTTACATTGATGCAAATGCGAGTAAAATTATAAATTATTCTCAAATTAATGTAAAATAATAAAAACTCTGGGGCAGCTTTGATTATTTTAGTTGATTATAACAGTTAAATGTTGACAGGATAATGCATTCACCAATTATTTCACCAAATAATATATCTTTTATTGCAGTTCTCTACTTGTCAAGATAAATCTCTCTATTTTGAAGCTGTCTCTACTGAAACTTCCGTTTGTGGTTGTGTTCTCCCATAGCTACTGTCTGGAGGAATAAATTGTGTGCTTGCACATTATGCCAGTCTGGTAAACCACTTCATAGGCAACATAAACATTAATGGCAGCAAAGTCAGAGTTATGGCTGCTACTATCCCCTCTGCCTGCATCATCCATCTCTGCTCTCTGTCAGTCATAATCGTTGGGAGTTGGAATTTCTATTTTAAAATTTCTTCCTGAAACAGTGTTCTATGGAGTTTTTCTCCTTCTGATGTAGTCCAGCATAGCCATTAGTGGGAAAATAACAGCTGCACTTTAATGATTCCTGTAGAGATCCTTCTTTTTGGGCTTGGGGAGAAGGGAAAGAATTCCCTGTGCCTGAATCTGTGACAAAAGTGTGGTTAAAAATGAAAAATAAGCCTAAACCTACTTCTGATCCATCTATTTCACAGCTATTTTCACAGATTTTTCTCTCATGCCCTCATTTGATCCTGTTCATTTGGGTAGCACAGCACAGTATGAGCAGCAGGTCTGAGAATAAATGACAGGATATCCAATACCTCATTGCTGCATTGGAGTTCAAATAAAGTACTGCTCTACATATCTGCTGCCTAAAAAATGCATGCAAAAAAAAAATCCAAAAATCCAGTTTACTCAAAGCATATAAAAGCAAGCAATAGACCCTACAAAGATTTGATTAAATAATAGCCTACAAATGAGGGAAGTAATTTAAGTAAGAGATAGTGAGTAACACTGAGGGCCTCTCATACCTAACACACAGACAAGCCACTTGTATTTTTTATGTATAGTTTTACTTCTAGAATAATTGCTTTTGACTGTCATAAATGAATTAACTAAGTTGAGCAGAGATCACTTTCTAATAAGTGATGCAAATTCTCTACTTTTAATTTCTTTTATCACAGTCTTACAGAATAAGGATCAGAAATGGAAAGGAGAAGGCAAAGGAATCCAAGTGCTCCAAGTTCCTCACAATGTTTCCAGATGCAGCTGCGGGAGATGTATTCACTTCAACTTGTTTTGACTCAACAAAAAAGTGAGTTGCATAGCCAATGAATACACTTGTGTCCTAGAATCATCTGTTAACACTTGTGAATGCCAACCTGTAAGATTAGAATCTGACTTTAAGCTATTGTTCATTGTTGAGACTGAAGAGATGTGTTTTCCTGCTGAGATAATGGGCCCGGGCAGGAATGATTACCAGTCCTGCGGGAGAGGTTATCTAAGCTCAGTTTCCATCCTTGTGGAGATAGGTGGAGTGTAAGGCTACGGCTTCGGGACTCCTTATCTCTTACAGGCCTTCAAGGAACAACACAGGGGCTTGGCTTTCTCTGTTTCACCTACTGGAAATGAAAGAATGACATTATGTTTGCTTTTTCTAAATGCAGAAATTAATTCCCAGCAGTAGTTTTTCCTTCTCAGAGGCAGCTCTGCCTCCTCTGTTCCCTTCCATAACCTGTACTAGGATACTTCTGTGCCCTATACAAAAGGATCCTTTAGACTTGAGAGTTAAAAGTAAAACTGAATTCTGTATCATGATATAAGGCTACAGTTCATGTTTTTGCTCATATTGTGTTACCTTTTTGTTTCATCATTGTGGAGGTAATAAATGAACAGAAATCTTCACTAGAAAATCAAAGTGACATATAATAAATAATTTTTAGTACTTAAAAGATGATGATATAGAGCAGATTACTTTGGGAAATTTGTTATATAGTGAAATTCTGGAGTGTGACCATTCATGTTAACTAATGTCCTTCCAGTATGAGACTGTCTCAAATCATAGGGGAAGACACAGAACACATTTCTCCTTCTCGTCTTCCTTTATCTGTCACCTTTATCTTCATTAAAATATGGATTAAAATTCTTATCCTCATTCTTTATCTCCATTAGACTGCTGTCACTTGAAGAAAATATTTTTCCCCTAGCTGGTTTCTAGGAATGTTATTGTGCTTTTCTGGTGTAGAGGAGTATACAAAACTTCCAGCTTTCAGCTTTTCATCCTGATAGTTGTTTGAAAAATACTGTGATAATTTAATCAGAGAAACAGAATTCTTTGCTTTTTTGTTTCTTTTACTTCTACAGTATAGAAGTATTTTTTTTCAGACCACTGCTCTCTTATCAAGAAATTAGAGTTATATAAAATATTATGTCATCCAGTTAGCTTTTTTGAATTATTATTTGGGACTGCTTAGGGAACAAGCCCTTTTTTTTTTTTTTCTGACACTATGTGTGGAATGTGCTTTATATTGTGTTTCAACCAGCAGTTTAAACATGCCTCTTGACTGCTAAAACATGAATGGCAGTCTCACTAGCCCATCTGTTTAAAGTATTTTTGAAGTGCTATAGCACAAGCCATAATATTTATGAAATTTCATATTCGTTTGGATAGTGACAACATTTTTAACTATTTTCTTTTTTTTTCTGGTGTTGTTGCCATAAAGAAAAAAATACTTCAGAAAGGAAAACATATGGGAGCCTAATTCTGCAGACAAGGGCAGAGCTTTATATTGAATAGGCAAACATTTGTGGTTTCCCTCCTTTTATGTTTTCCTGCAGAAAATAACATATGCCCTGAAAAGTTTGGGAGCAATTTTCACACCCTGGAAAGCACAAAGCCTCAGTCTGCCTGGCTGTACTGTCAGAGTTGAGAGTAAACCCAAGCAAACCAGTGTAGCTCCAGCAGCATAAACAGAAACAATGTGAGAGAGCCTGAACCTGGGCTTGCTGGTCATTCCCTTCAAATTCATCTCTGGGCTGTGCCAAAGAAGATGGTTAAAAATCAAGCAAACCAGCATAATACATATTTTACTGAGCCAAATACTCATAATGTAAAACCATTATTCTAGCTTTCACACCATGAATCTAAGCATCATGCAACTGAACCTGTCCTTTAATAAATTGAGCTGAATATGGTTAAAAAGTACAGTAGGTTATTTAGCTCTCAGTAATTTTCCTTTTTCTATCATCACATTGTCCCTCATAGGCCTTCAGATTCTTCTCAACAAAATGGATTTTTAATTTCTAAGCATTTTTCTTCACCTTGCATCGCTCACTATAGTTTATGCATACATGAATGCAGCAATTAATGTGAGCTGTTTGTACATTTATCAGATTATATCTACCCCATTAGTCTCCCTAATGGCTAAGCAGTGTTTCCTCCTCTGCCTGCTGTGCTGACCTCTGTCTCTTGCCACTGGGCCCACAGTGGGAAACATTCTCCTGTTCTCAATAATGGAATTTACAGCCTTCAAGCCAACATGATGGTATTATTCACAAGTCAAGTTATGTTCAGATGTAATTTTGGCATGTAACATCCCTGGAGGTATTTAAAAGACTTGTAGGTGTGTCACTTAGGGACATGGCTTAGTGGTGGTGGACTTGGAAGTTTTGGACTCGATGATCTTAGAAGCCTTTTCCAACTTCAATGATTTTGTGATTCTAAGGGTCAATCTTAGGTCTAACAAGATGGGAACACAGAATCCCTGTTGTCCAACAGCAGGATGAGTGTGCAAGTATAACCAAAAGTGTCAGTTTTGAACATTCCTAACTAGGGAATTAGTGCCTAATTCATTCAAGTTTCAGTTGTGTTTTGTACCTGGAAGATAAATTAAAGACAAGATAGGAACATAGTTCTGAAACAAAAAGTATTTTCAGAATTTTTAAATTCAGCAGGTTAAAATGAAAATTATTCTACTTTAAATCAATATAAAGTGATCTGAAGATGTTCTGGGAAGTATAAAATTTATATATAAAGGTGCTTTCCAATTTGGCTTAAGTCCAATCAAATGAACACTCAGCATGAAGCATTATTGCAAAGAGTAATATGGTCACTTTCTGTCATTACTGTGCATCTTTTTCCTTTGTAGCCTGTTAGTTCTTAGCATGATGGAATGATTTTCCCTGCAGTCTAAACAGATTGAACGATCTTTAGATACATTTCAGCTGCTTGTATCCCAAATTAGAAGCATGATTGTGAAACAAATGCAGTAAATTCTGTGATTCTCTTCTGTCTTACAAACTATGGGGTAAAATACACACAGTGGACAAATAGCAGTTTTTCTGTGCAGTGACTAGGTAACAATTTTTGCAATTGCAATACTGATTTTTTTTTTTTTCTAGTTTACTGTTATCATTTAGCTGTGTGCTGTTTCACTTGCCTTTATAATTCTCTGTGCATTAGTCCCTAAGACCAGATGTTTGATACATGGAAAAATCCTTAAGTTATTATAATATATGAAATTTGTTTAATTTGCATAAAGTCTGGGAATTTGTTTGCTCATTTGGGGTTTTTTTTCCCCTTAAGCTAATATTCATATCTCCCTATAAATTCATATCTCTACTCTTACATAATGGATACCAGACTTCTCACACCATTCCTCAGAGGTAACCATGTCATCCATGTATTAAAAAAGTGTCAACTGATTCTGATGATTCTCCTTCATCTCTCTTTAACTCCTTTTAAGTTGGATTATAAAGAGAGTATGAACTTTCCTATATCCTCTGTGTGTATCCTATTACTGTCTTGGGGTCCTGTGGTGCCTGCAGGCAGTAGTGCATATAAATAAAATTCAGAGCTGCTTTGCACAGGAGCTGCAAGGAGAAGCCTTATTTGGTGTTTTACAAAGGTACAGGATTCCTTGTGCATGGGGTATCTTTTTCCAGAGGGAAAGCAACTGCTCCAAAGGAAATCACACAACAGTGACAGTGACAAACACCCTCCAAGGCAGTGGCCTCTGTTTAGGTCAGACCCATTCCAGCCCTCATTCCACTCCTGCTGTGCTCCTTTAAGGAATGTTCTAAGCCAGATTTAGCTGATTAATGTCAGCATAACTGACTAAAATTTCCCATAGTTCAAATCCTGTCAGTGCTATGGATGTCATGCATCATCTTTTAGGTATGAATAGTGGTGAATTAAAAGGTAAAAGCTGTGCCTGCTCTCCAACACCAACTGCTTAGCCAGCAGAAACAATTCCATACTGAAATGAGAAGCTGTTTTTATTTAAAAAATGTCATGCAACGTTCTTGTGATTTGGAATTCACAATGTTATTTTTTTCACTTTGAGTAAAAATAATATGATAATAATTTTCAGCCAATATAGGCAGAGGATGAGAGCTCTTAATCTTCAAACTGTTTTTTTTTTTCCTGAGAGCCACCATTTTTCAACATGTTATGCTATCAAATTAAAGCAGTGCTTCACAGTAATTATCAGTCAGTAATTTTCAATACAGAATGTACTTTTAAAGTGCGTCAAGTTTGACTTGGTCACTTTGACAAAGTATTGCATTTGGAAAATGTTAAAAAAAATCTGTAGTTAACTTGAAGAATTTCAGATTTGAGTTACCAGTCTGATGTAGAGAAGCCCAGCATGAGATGTGTTCTATGTTTGGTATCTTAAACAAGAGTCACTGCAGATGGTTCTGGTCTTTCCTGGGGAGGCTAAAATAAGATTTTGCTTATTGCAACAGTTAACTGGTCCTTGGAGGTCAGACTCAGCTCATCCTCCCTGTCTGCTTAAGCTATATTAAGGTATTGTCCTAGGGTGACTATACCAGGAGAGGTATATGAAGCTACATGACAGTTTTACAGAGAATTTTGAACATGATAAGTATGGTTTTCTTTCTGACCACAGTGCTGTATAGAAAGCATACTTCTTACCTCCATTCAAACTGGGTTGAAAAATAAAAAAATGCTACCAAATGAAAGATGATTCCACGTGGAAAATATAGCTCCAACACCTACCAGCAATAAAAAACTGTCTTAGAAGTGTTTTAGGAATTTCAGAAATATTAGCTGCTGAAGGAGTCTGTAAAAGAACATGGGGCTGCAGATGGAGCAATCATTCATCATTTAACATCTGAAACATTTCTTGCTGACTAAACAGAAATACATACCAGAGAAGTCAAATAATCCTTTCCCATTATTATATATGATTCATGAATTTCAGATATTATACAAATGCACCATTAATGTAAAAGGAAGCAGTGTTTCTCAAAATAGCACTTATAGGTTTATAGTAATATTTAAAATTATTTTGCAGTAATTATGCTTTTTTTTCAGTATGTTTACAGTATCCACACTCAGAAATATCCTTTTGGAAAATATCAGAATTTGTTTGTAATGTAACTAGCATATGAATAGCTGGAACCTTGTCTGTACTTCACCGTCTACTTGCATTTCTGCTGCAGAATTAAAAAAAATACAATCTGCTATCAAAGGTGAACAAATGTATAACATTAAAAGTCAGAAGAAACTAACATCAAAATATTTTTGTTGTTTCCATACTGACCCTAAGTTTATTCAAAGTTTAAACTGAAAGATACATGATGTTTGTTTGCAGATGTTTGCAAAAAGATGTGGTGCTGATGACAGAAAAGGAATCAAGCCCACCTAGGTGGTTCCAACTGTTTTGTGTGTTCATGGTAACTGAAAGTGAGAGAAGGCTTTGGCACCTTGTAGCTGCTGAGCTCCCACAGCTGACCCTGCTCTCAGCAGGAACAAACACTCCAGGACCTGCTGAGGCCACATCCAGCCTGAACTCTCCTCACTTCTGCTTGGAACCGAGTTAGTAGCAAAGTGAAGAGGTTCTGGGATGGAAATGTGGTGAGATTTGTGCCCCTAAGTGTCCTAAGAGGGTTTTTTCGTGTTCTTTATAAATTTCAAGATCACTCAGATAAGCACCTTTGGCATGTAGAAAGCAATTTCTGTAGTTATTCAGGAGACAGTTTTGGCCTTGTGGTTTGTTCATATTGTGCAAAAGAGCAGAAGCAGCAATTGTCAAGCCAGTGGCATAAAGCCATTTGAAGAAAAGGTGGCTGAAGTGTTTATGAGGATTTATGATGAGGCATTATGTAATCTAGTCATAAGAAGCTTTTATTTTCTAGCTAGAGGAACATATTTGGAGCACATGCATCCTGGCTCGGCCTTAGTCCCTGCTTTCCCTGCTTTTGAACAAGGCACACGCTGTAAAGAAAGACAGTAGTGGTAGGATTTGCATAATATTAAATGTGCTTTTCTGATAGAGAAACTTTGGCCTTTTCTTTGGAATTAGCTTGATATCCAAGTGTAATTATTTCAAAGCATACCACTGCAAATTATTGGGATTTGTTACTGTCACTACATCTGAATATAATAAAGAGCATCTCTGATGGGATATGCAACATGATGTTTTTGGGTATAAAAATATCAGCAGAACTTCCAGCTTTGCACCCACTGCACAAATACATTTGTGTTCACATGCATGGACCTGGAAATTTCTTTTTCAGCTGGAAGGAATTAGGATGTTGCTGTGAAGGCACTATGGTAGGAATCAGGGCTTTCCTGCTTGCACCACAGATTTTCTCTGCAGTCCTGGACAAGTCATTTGATTCCCACCACTACAGTTTTCCATCTGAAATTGAAAATGTTGCTTTTCTGTGGCAACTATATCTTCAAGTAGTAGTTTAACAAAATGTGTGTTAATCTTGTTTGAGCTATTAATGTGTAATGTTGATAGGTGATTATAAAGTAGTACATTAATACGTTCTTATTGAAATTTTAGTTTTGTACGTAAATTACTTAACTCAATAATTACTTTAAGGAGTTTTTATTAAAAAAAAAAAAAAAAAAAAAAAAAAGAAATAGAAACAAACCAAAACACAAAACCTCCTCATCTTGAGCCTAAAAGTACTCATGACTTGGCCCCAGAAAACAAGGAAAGGAAAACAACTAGCCCTAAATTTGTTAATTTCATGGTTTTTCTAGAAGCAGATTGATTTCAGGAAATTATTCGTGGTACTTCTAGTTTTGAATTAAAGAATCACTAAAAAGCAGCTGTTGTCATCTTAACACTGATCTGAAGATTCTCAAGCAGTGCTTGCATTGGAAATTAGAGAGACAATACTTAGCCTGTTACCTGCATTATTAATACAAATAATAGTTAAGGTATTGCTTGCATCATTGTATTACAAGCAGCAGAACTTCCAGCTCTCTTAGTGACTCAAGCTGGAGAGAGCTATTTAAAGAAGACCCCAAATTAGTGGTGTCAATAAACTTGTTGTCTTATATCCTGACTTAAAGGTTTATGACCTTACCTAAATTCTGGTAAGAATTCTTTTAAGAATTCTTCTCCAGTATTGCTCTATTTGTTGGTCTAGCAGAAGTTTGTAAGTGAAACTTTTAGGTACTGAAATGTTGCTTAGCAATTTTCTTAAGCCATAGTTTTTCTATTGCTCTCCTGCTGTGCTTGAAATTCACCCATTTATGTTTAAGTGTGACAGTATGAAATAGTCATTGTTTGTTTTATCATGTGTCTGGGACAGATTTGTCAGCCTTTCATCAGGCAAGACTTGCATTGTCCTCAGCAGGATTTCTGTGTGATGAAGGACTCCTGCATTTAGTGCTTTGAGTTTTTAAATATTACATTCTTTGTGCCTGGGTATTGACAAATGCACTACTCTAACACCATATTTATCCTCTATTGAAAGTAGAAGCTCACTTTGCTTCCCTCTTCTTGATTCTTGTTGGTGTCAGACAAATTTACATGGATGATTGCTCCCTTAGCATGCTTATCTATCATCATAACTGTGAGGTATCACTACCAGTGCAAACCAGAACAGAAAGGATCATCCAAATTCTGCTATTTATTTAAAGGACACATTAACCTTCAAAATCTGATTTATTGTTTATTTTCACAGCCATGCTCTCCCACGTATTTGTAATGTTTTTATATAAACTGTTCCCATAAAGCAGGTAACTTTACATTAGATCTAATGCCTCATTTTTCTGAGTATCTGAATCTTGTTGCTGCTATACCAAGCCTGCTGAATTTCTGCAACCAAATTTTGTATGCAGCCAAAGCATAAAGGACTCCATGCTCAATTTTGTGAAATGTTTGCAACATCTTTATAGATGAATCTCATGGGAGACTGGGAAGCATTTATGTGACATATTTCTTCCCCTATTTTCTTAATTTCTTGGGGGTTTTTGTAGACACAAAGTATCCTTGTACACACAAAATATCACTCAAACTGCAGCATCCAGTTGGAGGTGCCTGGTGTGACAGGTTCTCTTCTGTGCAGTGCTGTCAGGTGGGCCCCAGCATGATGAAAATTGCCATGTTGAATAAGTTTCTTCATGATGTTGATGTTAATTTCTTTTTCCCTCCCTTCATAAGGTAAGTAGGTATACAAGCAAAAACAAATACAACAAAGTCAGTAGAATACCCTTGGGAATTTTTTTAAAGTATATAAAATTCCCAGAAGTCTTACTGGTGAGAGTTTGAAAGGAATTTTAGCTCCAACTCCCATTTGAAACTTTGAGAAATATTTCTTCTACATTAAACAATTGCAATAATTCTGAAATCACATGCTCCTCCCACACTTCCTGAAGGCAATCAGCACACAACAAACAGATGAAAATATGGTACAACTTCACATAAAATGATATTGTCATTAAAAGCAGACTCAGCTATTTTGGCATTATCTTCAAAAGTAGTCTTGAAGATTACAGTACTGCATTCATTAGTAACTGAAGAAGATAGTCCAGAAAGGTTTTGTTTTGTTTTGTTTTGTTTTTTGTGGTGGCACTGAGCTTTCTGGATCTTTTTTGTTCCATGACAAAGTGAAAACAAAACATTCTAAATGTTTCCATGTACCTGATATTTAACTGATTGAAAAAGATTTTCAACTTAGGTCTCCTCTGTGTATCTGAAAAGACATAACCTGGACTGGTAAATTGATATTGCTCAATGGTTCTCTTCTGTCTGGCTTAAAAAGCATTATTCACTTGAAAAATCTTTAATTAAAGCACTTTGGCTGACTCCTAGAGGCAGCCATTTTAGCATTTACTTTAATAAGTAATTTTTATTAGCATTTGCACAGTATGTGAAGAAAAGGGCTGTCTTCTAAAAGAAGAGCCCAGACTAATGATAATAGTGGACAAGGTTCTAGGTGGAGACTCGTAAGACCAGAGCTGTCCCTGCTAAAGCTCTATGTTCTAGGTTTTTAAAATACACAGAGAAACATTAGACCCTTATGAATGGCATTTACACAAGCCAGTGTGCACAACCCAAAGTTTAGTGTTATGCTCTTTTCCCCAAAGAATTCATGAGCTCATATGACTTGACTCAAAGCCCTGAACCCTCTATGGAACAGAATATTCAGAGGAAGAAAGTCTTTCCTTCCAAAAAAAGAACCATATTTTTAGGATGAAGTTTAGATATGTTAGTGGTTGGAATATTTTAATTTGCTATGAGGTCAAACTCTTTCATTTGCTTCATGAGGCTTTCTGGTTCTCTCACATTCTAAAATAGTGTCCAAATTTCCATAATATACAGTAATCCAGGCAAGATATCACCAAGATTTCCCAGTGAAGCTGTTGGCTATGTATGAACTGGCTCCACCTGCAACCCAGAGGTTTGCACAGATTACAGGCCCATAAAATACTCTGGCCCTAATTGTAACTGCCATGAGTTTACTGTGTTTTGAGTGGTGTGAGAGAGGTCAGATTCTGAAATCATCATCTTTCTGAACATATTGTCTATATTCTCATTTGGTTAGAGTTTAACCTCTCTGATTATGTGAAGGTGCATTCTTATAAATATGACAGTTCATATGTACCAAAACAGAGAATATAGCCTCTAATACCTTTTCAACAGAGTATAAAATTGGAAATTGCTGATCTGATTTTTGAAAGTCATTCAAAGACAAATTACCTTTTCTGAAGTGCTTCATGTGAGAATCTTTGGTTCCCATTTTAGCAGGGACATCCAAGACTTTTCTGGTGGCAGCTGGCTGAGTCCATTTCCATCTTTTTCTCTTCACTCTGGGGTTAGGGAGGCTTCAGAGCTTTTATTAATCTCAGAACAGAGAGTATCAGTGAAGGGCTGCCAGGATGAGTGACAGACAAGAGCTCAACTTTTAAATGCATAGTCAAACCAAATATATGTTACCCAGAAGGAGAAATAGGAACAGAATCTCAGACATCTCGTTTGGATTAAATCTCTATCATTTATTTAATGTATATTAAGTTGAAATGATGGATGTAATTTTCTGTAAGTAGAGTTGTAATTTCTGACCTATTAGGAGGAGAAGGAACACTTTTAGAATAAGACTGAAATTCAGAAACTTATATCTCATTTGCATTTAACAAGTACATTGAATCCCTCCTTCTGACCAGAATCAGAGCTAGTGGTGCATCAGTTCTTCAGTGTTACTTGTTGATTTGATGCTAGGTGAAACCAGAAGTTTTCCTGTTACTGTCAAAACAAATACTTATATTTAATGTAATTATCTGCTATCATAGAATTGGATACATTTTAAGCTTATAAAACTGAATATTTAATGATATTTTTCTCCAAACCCACAGCTGGTTTTAAAGATCCAATAGTGATTTGAAAAACCTCTAAAAATTGCACTTGACTTTTCAAGAACGTGTCCTCTGCCTATTTTCATTTGATTTTATGACTGCAGGTAACCCAACTTTTGCATGAGGTTCTGTCATTGATTGAGAACTTTTAACAATATGTATTGGCCATTTCACACTATCACAGATGGTGAAAAATCATCTTGGTTTTGAAAGGTTTCAAGGTATTCAAAAATACCATAATTAAATATGTCAATCCCAAATCTGTAGTTTAGAGGAAATATTACAGTCAATAGCAAACTAATACAATTGATTGGAAATCTCAATTAAGGTAAAGTAGCGGGCAAAATATGATTAACCTTTATTATAAAGGGATTCAAATTGAAGACCACCTAAAATAGCTACTGAATAATTTGGGTGCGAACTGTTGTTCTAGGAAAGTTTTCAAAATATGGTTTTAATGTCTACACTGGGGTTAAGGGTTAAATTTACTCTTTAACATTATCAGCAAACCCTTCAGTGTCATCAGCATAGGTGAAAATACTTAAGATCACTATTATGCTTTTCCTTCAGGAAAATGTGGTGTAGCCCAGCTGGGGTTCTGATTTCTATTACTTCAGTTTCCTTGAATATCTACTCTTATAGCATTGGTTAAAAGAAAAATTAAAATGGTTGTTTTTATTGAAGGTAGAGTGTTACAAAACATAGATCAATATATACACACAAGTGAAACTAATTCATACATCCTGTTTTGGAGTAACACCTTTATGTTTCTGCTATTACTGTGCTGAAAAACAGTTATGGCATATTATGCCTTACTTTCCTCTTTAGAATGTTTTTTTAGCTTAACATATAGAAAGTTCTTTGTAGTTATTTTGGGTTGGGTTTTGTAGGAGTATGCTTCCGTAGCCTAAAGTAAAATCTCTTAATTGCAGGGAGGGCAGAATGCGTAGTGCATTTACACATTGAATCTTAATTATTTCATCCATATGTATAGTCCCATCTGCTTAAGCACGCTGCACTCAAAGAACAGGGTGGCCTTCTCCTTATTCCCCCACCTTGAAGTGGATTTCAACAAAGCAGCATAATCTGTTCCAAACAAATAATTAATCCTCTCTTATGACAGAGCTGGCTGGTGTTGAATTTGAGCCATGGGACAGCAGCGAAAAGAATAATGCAACAAAGTTCTTTGTGTAATGGAGAAGCAATAAAGAGAGAGCTTTTTATTATTTAAAGAAATGCTACATTTATATAGAGTAGTTCATGCCATACAGAATAGAAAAGGCTCATTGGTCCAAGGAAGCAACACCTCTTTGAAAACATCCTTTCTGCAAAACATCACGTCTCTCACATCTCCAGCAGGTGTTTAATCACTGCTATAATTTCTTGTCCTTGAGCACCCTGAGAAAAGACTGCTTCCTTGGCTCCCAGCAGTATCCCAATGACAGGCTGGTGTCATCAGTGATGAGCTGTAATTTCAGGTGCTCCTCAGTATGGTATACACTGCAATTCCACTGTTGACAGTGACACAGATCCAGCAGGAGGTTTGCAGTCCCGCTGGTGCAGCCCCAAGCCATGGGGAACTCTATAATACCTGAAGTTTCCTGCCCCAAACAACTTTGTAGACCAAAATCTAAAGCTGCACTGGAAATATAAATGAGTGATTTCTTTTCAGGAGAATGTTGAATAATGAGCTTCTTTGGTGTCTGTTATATCCACATTATTCAAATAATTAAATTTGGCTTCTTAGAACAAGCAGAGTGGGTCATTCACTTTTCAAGCTCTTCTGTTGAGATAATTATCCGTGAGTTTTGCATAGGAGCGTGTCAAGATGGAAGTGATATAAGATTGTATTTATGGGAATTTAGTGCATTTTGATCTGTTCAAATTTTCTGTGCTCATGTGCATGGAATTTCTGATAGGGATTTTGAATAAATTAATAAATATTGTGAGAAATACCAGATGGATGTGTTTTGCCATGGAAACTTGAGAATTCACTTGAAATCAATGTAAATAATATAAAATGTTTTACCATTTTTATCTTATGGTGATGCTGTTGGTAAGATGAGATATTTGTGGTGTGCAAGTTGGAAGGTATGAGAGGAACAGAAAGGGCTTTTAGCATTCTTAAGGGTTGAATGGGCTGCTGAACAAATTTGAAGCTGTTCATGCATTCAAACACAGCTGCAGAACTTAAGCAATGACTGTAGTTACTGTACAAATGTACTGAGCTACAGCAACAGATTTGATTCTTTGGGGTGGGAAAGAAGTGTTGGGAATATGGTGTTGTAAGAAATTACCTTACAGAAGAAAATATTTTTCTAACATGAGTTCTGAATTCACTAATCAGGTTAAAACCCTGAACGCTTGAGTTTAACCACCAACAGTGAATTCCATACTCCAGAACTTTCAACATTTGGTACAAGATTTTTGTGTAAACTCTCTGTTTTCCTAAACAATAGTGTTAAATCCATGTCTTTTTATAATCCCCTGTTAGCAAAAGCAAGTTCAAAAGCAATCTCAAAAGTTGATTGTAGAAATAAATAACACATAAATTTGCTGTTCTACCATTAAAAAGGAGAGGGACCCTGTGCTGAGACTGCTGGAGATGGGAGGCACAGCGAGTGCTGGAACAGATAATGATGAGCTGGTTGATAACCTGAAGGAGGCCCAGTACATCAGGACAGAGCTGGTGGAACAGGCATTCTGAGCCATTGATGGAGCAGATTACTACCTGGAGGAGTTCAAGGACAATGCCTATGAAGACTTGGCATGGAAGCATGGACATATTCATCTCTCAGCACCGTGTATTTACTCAGAGGTGATGGAAGCTTTGGACTTACAACCAGGGCTGTCATTTCTGAACCTTGGTAGTGGCACTGGTTATCTAAGTTCCATGGCTGGACTTATCCTGGGACCTTTTGGGATTAACTATGGTGTGGAGCTTTACTCTGATGTGATTGAGTATGCAAAGCAGAAACTGGACTTGTTCATTAAAACAAAGGACAGTTTTGATAGGTTTGAATTTTGTGAGCCATCCTTTGTCATTGGTAATTGTTTAGAGATTTCTCCAGACTGTATTCAATATGACTGTGTTTACTGTGGTGCTGAGGTCCAGAAAGAGCACGGGGATTACATAAAGGGCCTATTAAAAGTTGGGGGAATTCTTTTATGTCTTTAGAAGGGAAATTGACTAAAATAACTCGGGTTGGTCCTTCTACCTGGGAGACAAAAAAGATTCTTGCTGTTTCTTTTGTACCTTTGATTCAGCCAAACAACACAGATTTAGAAAACTCAAGGTTTGTTCACTTGCCCCCTGGCTGTCCGTAGCCTGCGGGACCTAGCTCGCATCACCATCTGTAGCACTATCAAAAAGGTCATCTATGAGGCCATGAGCAAGACTGGCAACAGGCTAAAAAACCCAAAGCCAGACCCTCTTGTAAATATTTTGAGAGAGAGAGGGTCTTAAGCCTGCCATTGCCTGATCCTTTAAAGTGTTACTTGCTTTATTACAGGAAAACACTGAATTAGGTTTAACTAATTGGCTAAAGTCATTACATTTGGGGCCATAGCTGACATTTCTACTGCAGCAACTTATAATAATTGCACTTATACTTGTGATTATACTTCTGTTTGTTCCCTGCATTTTTCAATGTTTGCAGAGAAGCATGACACGCATAGCAGAGGCTGTCACGAATCGCGCTTTTCTTGCACAAAATAAAAGCGAGGAAATTGTTGAGGATTGGTTAGAAAGCCATGGACATAGCTATGGATATAGATCAATGGAGGCAGGAGTATAGCTCCTGCTAAGCAGAAAGCTAGGCCTTGCTCCTAAGCAGACAGTAAAGGCCTTGTTGCAGGCAAGCAGCTTCTGCTGAGCAATAGCTTTTGCTATTTTGCAAAAGCCATACAGTTAGCATAATTTGCAGAGTTAGCTGATAAGTAATACATATGACTATTGTTCAATCATGGCCTTATAACTTCTAGGTGGCACGTAGCAAGCGAAGCATAACCCTGGGATTGATACTATATAGCAATAAATATAAGAAAAAGGAAGTAGCAGCCAAGACTGGTTGTTAGGTAGCACGTATACATTTTGGCTAGAAACTCAGAAGCAGTGGTTATCTCACACTTGCAATAACCAATAATAGGAGAAGGCGTACATAGCAAAAACCAGTAAGATTGTACTAATGATAATAATGCTGATTTATGCTATTCTGGGCTATAAATGTACCTGATGCTCTCAATAAAGCGGATTGTGCGTTATCAATCCCATTGATTGTCTGGCATAGTTCCCTCGTTCCTCCGCAAGTGGCCCCGATCCCTCCGCAAGGGTCCGAGGTCTCCCCCGCAGCCTCCCGACAGCCCTGAGAAGGGGTGCAGAACCAAATGATAAGTTTGCCCATATTTAGTCTCAGAAGGAAGTGCTGGTTTTGTAACTAGACAATAGGAACAGGCTGGTCAGTTGTGGTTGCCTAGAATTTCTCATTCTTTTCACACCTTTTGCATCTCAATTCAAATGACAAGGCACTAACTTCTGAGATTCCTGCATGATTCCCTGCTTAGCTCTCACAGTCCCAGTCTTAAAACTATTTACAGAGGGAACTATCCGATAGTTCAGCAATCTCCAGGTGTTGAATGCCTGTGATTCAGTCCAAATAAGTGTGTACTTTAAGGAAAATCTTCTCAAATTACTAGTTTTGCTTTTCTCCCTCTCTGCCAACCACCTTGGTATTTCTATCCCAACCTTCAAAAGGAGCTTCCAGTATCTGGGAAAATCTGTCAGATTTTGAAGCTGTACCACAGATCCAGTGTAATGGAATTCTATCCCATCAGATTTTTCTGCTCATTGGTGTCTAACCATGACAAAAATATTTCTACTTTGTTGCTAGCTGCTGCCCTGTAAATCTTGTAGGTCGCAAGTAATTCCTTTAAAAAGCTGTTCTGGTGTCATTTCTTCTTCTTTCTGACCTGGCTTGGAGTAAAAGGGCATGAAGAAGACAGTTGCAATAATGTGTGAAAAGAAAACATAGCAAGAAATTAAAATTGTTTGCACCAGCAAATTACAGGAATCAAAGAATCAGTATCATTTTGACACACAAGAGGACAGGGGTGTTCTATCTTGTCTTAAAAGAAGCTTTCAGTGATTAGTCTGGTAAAAGTAAAATAGCACCTTGTAAGGTAAAAATTACCAACAGCTATGTAGAGAAAGCAAAAATGACACTTTCATTTAATAGAAAAGGATTTCATATTATTGTGTAAAACCTTCCTGTTCCCTGAATCATCAAACCAAACCTTGTACACTACTAAATGACACAAGTTAATTGTATACACTATTCTATTAAATTTTTAGTTGACTATGTAGGAAAATATACCCAGATGGTTAAGCATAACTGCATTTTACTGTTTCTCTTTGCACAGTTATGGCTCCCTGAGCTATAAATTCCTGTGACTTAGTGATAGTTCTGTACTGCTGCTTTACAGTAGTTTGTGTCTGCACAACTCCAGTTCACCCTCTGCTCTAATAAACTCATCAAAGTCCTTTGGAGATAATAGAATGAGACAATACATTATGGAGAACTTAAAAGTGTTAAAATATAAAGTTACAATGGGGAGGACTAGTCAGGGGCTTTTAATTTAAAAGTAACTGGGTAACTTTGAATATTAAAGCTTCATGATGCAGTCATTATTTCTTTCAGCTCTAAACATAAGATATTGCCTTTCTCCTACATTGTCCTCTAATCATAGCTTAAAAACTTCAGAAACTGTACATTTTTACATTTAAATCCTGATATTCAACAAGGAATCTTTCAACTTTCTCAGCTATCCATTTACAGAACATTGCATTTCCTTGGAACATGCCCACCTGCCTTAATACACCAAATTATATTCAAGTCTGATTCATGAGCTGCTTGCTGTTGATTTTCAGTTTGGGAACTTGTGAAGCACAAGAAGGAGGATTCATTAACACACACCCTTTTCCTGTTCCCTGCAATACTGGCTTAATTCTGCAGTTTGGTGGTGACAGCAGGGTTATACAGGCCAAAGTATGGTCTGTTAGCTGATACCAGTGACAGAATCATTCATCAATTGAGTTTCTAACTGGCACTCAGAAATCTGCAAAATGCATCTAATTTCTCTGAATTCAGCAGTAAAACACACTTTCACAATGTTTTCCTCTGTTCATGTCCCTCAAGCAGGATAATGTTTATTTCTTTGTGAGTTTGTGAGCTCTAAATCAGCAGAGATCTGACTCTGTCAAAGACCCCTAGAAGTTAGCTGTTGTGGTAATTGAAATTCAGCTGTAATCTGTACTGTGGGAATATACAGATGTGTGATTTTTAGGGAAGAACAGGAAACCCTTAATGCCCAGTGCCAAAATGCAAACTCCTTTTAAAATGTATTCTTAGGCTTGAAATATTGAAATATTGAAATCTTGCCTGTGTCCAGACTTAATATATTTTGCTCATGAGCACTCCAAGTTTCATATGAATATCTGGCCCCTGGATTCTTCAGAAAATTATGGAAGCTTGGACAAAAAATAATTTTCTCTCTAACCTCCATAATAGCTGTATCCATAAAGCATCCCATCTTAGAAATTTTTTGTGAGAATAAGGGAAAGGAGCAAAAATACTCATGAACAATTTTATGAGTTCCAAGATGGTTGTAAATGCAGGAGGGTGTATGGTGACAATGTTTCATCAACAATCACAATAAGGATTCTGGTTACCCTAGAACTTTAGCTCTGTGGTGCTTGCACAGCTTTTAATTTAAGTAGTTAATCAGCCTTTTATCATGAGTCTGTTCTCTTGTCAGCTGAATAAACTAGAAACTAAAGATTGTCATCCTTTTTATCTAAATGTAGATTTTATCTTTTTAATCTGATGAAAAGTTATAAACCTTAATTTTCACATCCCCAAATTCTCTATGTCCTAAATCTCAGACATATATTTTGGGGTTTATTTTTAATTTACATGTTAATTGTTCTCACCTTAGCTTCTTGCTCATCATGCATTCCTTGGATCTCATAATAATTTCTCTAATTTTTCTGTTTCCATCCACCTGGTTTAGCTGTTCTGGGTTTTGAGGATGGTTTAGCTTCTAGTGGCCATCCCCCTGATTAAGAAAAGCAGCTCAACAGTCACAGTTTCAATTCTAGTCGTGCAATGATGAATAGATCAATGGAATATCAAAGTGTGGTATGCTGAATGTGTTTCAGTTTTAATTGATTCTGAAGTTAAAAAGAAATGCACCTACTCTCTTATTTCCATGAGTGTATGTGTAAGAAACACAGCATCCATAGGAATGTTGACATAAAATATGAGCTAGAACAGCAAATGGTTACTGGCATGCACAGCTTTCCAACTTACAGTAATTCTCATCTCACATGCAAAAAAAAAAATCAATATATATCAGTTATATAATTTTCTTCTTTAGGTATTATCTGTAGGAATTCAGTACTTCCATTTTTTGGCAGAAACACTGACAAGTGAGTTCTAAAGGCATTTGAATAATTTCTGTCCATTTCAATGTGCTGCATAAATCAAGCCTAACACCCTGCAGGTATTCTGGAGTTTGTCCAAATTACACACTTATTATGTTGCAGATAGTTTGCATGTTTAATGAAGATTTTCAGAAAGTTTATTGAAAACAAATTGTACATTGAAATAAGACTTGTGATGCTTGAGTCAAAAACTAACACTGTTTTACATTTTTATTGTACTGTAATGTTTTACATATAAATCTTATAATGTCCCCAGCATAGTATAATTTTCACTTTGTAGTTTTAGATGTACATATTTTCATTTTTAGGTTCAAAAGATATTTAGTATTTAATTGAATGCAATGATCTAAGAACTGTAATATTGATTCAGCTCAAATGTGTTGACAAGATAAATAAATTTAACATTGTAATATTAAGTAGCTTAAATGCTATACATTCCTAATCATTATTTATTTATATATGCCATCTCTACTTCAAGTGTGCCAGTGCTCCTGGCCAGCACAAGCAGAGTGTGCCTTTTTATGTGCCATGTCATTCCCAGGCAGCATGGTCACTAGACAAGATTAAAAGATAAAGGAATGTCCTTTGCAATAATAGAGTTATAAAAATAGAAAGCAACAATACATATGACAACATAGTTAATATTATCTATAGCAATGCCATAGCATAGGTAGATCCTTCATCATTTCTTACAGTAAGCCAAAATCTCTCTTTCTCTCAGTTTTTATTCCAATGTCTTCCATGCCTTATAGATAAGATGTTACTGGCTCCTCCTGTCTCTGTACCACCTCTCTTCCTGCTACAGAAAAGAGAGGATCACAGGGAAATTGCATCTTTTCCCTTTTCTCTGTTCTTTCTTCTAATCTAGACTCATTGTTCTAGCTTCTTGTGACTGACACACTGGAGTGTGTGCATTACTTCTTCTGTATGTTCCTTTTACATATTCAAATGCCTTCCCTGGTTGCAAGTTGCTAAAATGCTTGCTAGCCCCTGGAAATTTGGGCTGCTGAAAACCCTTGGTGAAATGCTGTGCATAATATCATTATCAGTAGATGCAGGGATGTGGCTCCCTGTGCATCATCCAATGACTTCAGAGGATATCCTGAGCACTGACATTTGGGGAATAGCTGCCTGCATGGGGTTTGCCCTCTGTTTGCTTAGCTCTGAGACACAGAATCTCCTCTGGGAACACTGTCACAATTATAAATAGTTTCAAGATCTGCAATAGTTGGAGCTAACTTGCTAGTAAAAGCAGTACTAACATAGCACCTGACAATATTCTGTTTATTCTGCCCAAGAAGAGATTGAAATTGGAGATTGGTGATTGATTACAACATTGATAATGAATAAGAAGCTGACCTCAGCTGCAAACAGGGGCAGAGCAGATGGCAGAGGCATATGTTATGCCTGCTGATGTGAGGGGAGCACAATAGCTGTCTCTCTCCCTTCTAACATCTTTTACTTAGCAATAACCCTGGCCATTTTCAATAATGGTTCAATCTGCCCAAGAAAAGAATTCGCTCTGCTCTGTGCTACTGCCATCTTCCCTCCTACTGATGAAAGCATTTACTACCCCATTTCATTGACTTCAGAGCAGCCTTTAGCATCATTCCACTCTCAAAAATGCACAGAGATTTCTGTCTTTAGAGTTTAGTTTCATTTTGTCCCCTTTCCTGTTCTGCTGTGCTTTTGTGTGCGTGTCTATGGCTGTGCATGTTGGTGTCCCTGTGCCAAGACCTTCCCTGCTGAAGTTTACAAAAGCTTATTTTGGCAGTCTCCATTAACCTTCTTCATCAGTTTATTGTGCCCTGAAAATCCAGATACACAGAGATGGCACAATGCACTTCACACATTGAAATGTCAATGTTCTTTTAAAATATCTAAGCTTTCTAAAAATGCAGCATGAATAAAAATGTTAGTGAAAGGCAATGTGCCTATGTTTAGTGCACTTTCTTTGCTCTGCATGTCCAATAGAGCACAACTATTTTTGGGAACACCTGTCACTACTCTTACCTCTGTTTTGCCTGGTTATTTCCTACTGACATTCATTTATTTTCCTATTCACCACCTTGCAGTTGCAGCTGTGAGAATCCTTGACATTTGGGATAACTTTGTGACACTCTCTGGCTTTAGAAATTCCCTAAAAATATATGCTGCTTCTCTGTTCTTAAGTATTATCCTTTCTTTTTACTTTCAGGTTTTTATCACCACTATTGTATCATTTAATTTAGAGCACTCTGGGCCATAGCTTGTACAGTAGGCAAAATTGTTATATTTTGCTTTACTAGGAAGCCATAGGTCCTCAGATATAATTGTTATAAAGGAAATCCCAAGTTTGTTAGATGTGGTATTCAGGCAGTCATTATTTCAGTATTTGACAGAGAAAAAATCAGAAAAATATTACAGTTAATACTGCAGAAAAAGGTTTGACTAAACCTTTTTGCTTGATGCTACAGCTCTCTTCAACCACCTTACATTATTTTCCTTTTCTTTCTTATGAGACATACAAAGAAAAAGCTATTGCCACCTGAAACAAAAATGACTTTCTGTTGAATGATACACAGCACCATTTAATGACAATAATTCTATGAATGAAACATACTTTGAACAGAAGTTGACAAAATTGTTTGGAGGGAGTCAAGCATTTACAGGAATAAAAGAGAGCAAACATAATTGTATAAAACAATATAACATTTGGAAGGCTTACCATAATAATTGAGAGGTTATTTTGGATTAATTTCTGAACCTTTTCCTTGATATCCAAAATTCACATCTGATGAGAAAGATTTACACATTAAAATTTTGAATGTTGTGCCATGAAAAGATTACCTGGCCTACACAGGAAGAAACTCAAAGAGAAAAGTATGGATTAATTTGGTGTGTTGCAGTGTGGAAACATGGATTCTCCAGGATATCTGATCTCAGAGCCATTAAAATTAAAACCTGAATTTATGTGATATAAACATAATATCCAGGTAAGAAGGTGACATCTGATGAGGAAGAAAAATTGAGTCCAATTTAGAAAGGGTGTTTTAGAGTGGATTTTTTTTTTTGCTAATAAGTTTGTAGTGTCTGTGGCTATGCAGCTTTTTGTGGTATGTGTTTAAATAAACTTTAATCACTATAATAATCAGAAAAATATGCTAGAGGGAGTTTCAGTTCTGCTGCAGACTGAAGATGATATCAACACAGTGTGAGCATCTAACACTCACCATGATGGGTTTCTATGTTGCTGGCTATTGCAGGAGTAGCACACAGCCAGCACAGTTCTTTTTTCCTACTCTTTCCAAGAACCACGGAAAACCCCATAAAATTTGTTATATCTATTTGAGTTTTTAGAACAATTTCAAACCTAACACTAATATTTGTTTATAGAATCCAGGTATGATGGTATTTAGGAAAAGCTGTGTAACCTTTTCAGTTCAGACAAAAATTTTCAGGAAGATTCTGAGGAACTGTATGCAAATGTAGAGTGAAATAAATGCTCCCAGTGAAACGCATACAGTGTTTTAGTCTGAACATGTTTGTTTATTTCCACTCTACTGAGTGCCTTTGATGTGTTCTGTGTTGTGCCTTTTGGTGTGCTAGAGCTTCATAAATATAAATATTGCTGATAGCCATATAATTATGGACAGATGGACAAGTAAAATCCAACTGAGAGACACTGCTTGTTTTCAGAAATGAAATGAAGTTTGTTTGTTTGTTTGTTTGTTTTTATTCATATCAAAGATGCAAAGAAGCAAAATTAATGTCTGCAGTGGCAGGAGCAAGGCAGAAGGAAGCATTACATAAATCCTGCAGTTCCCAATCCCATTCCCTCCAAAACAGTTTTCATGGCAGTGTTTGAAATCAAATTGTGTGCTTCAAATCTCTTATTTTTATATCAGGCTTATACCAGAACACAGGCCCTGCAGTTTTGGGGGGAAAGAACAGCACAACAAAATCCATTGTAATCCTCTCTTGCTCCCAGCAAAGCAGTTCAGTCTGTTGTGCTTCCTCTTATCAAAACTGAGATTTTGTTCAGCTTCAACATTTTCACCTGTGGATCTAAAGTCCAGAAAAGTTAAAAAGGATTAGGGAAAAGATAGACAGGAAAATGTAAAGACACAAAAAGCCTCACTGAACTTTGTTCAGTCATGTGGGCAAGTGCCCCAGGTGCATCCATTCAGAAAAGCTGCAGCCTATCCATGCATTTCCAGAACTTTCCTGAAAGCTTTATGTCTTTAATTTTCAGTCCCTGTAACTGATAGACATTTACTAGGCTCAGAAATGATACAGGATTATATTGCATCATTTCTAATGGTGAGGTTTTAAATATTTTAAGCAATTTATGGGACTGGGGTTTAGTTTAACAGGAAAAGGAAACAATGAGTCAGTAATTTTTAAACGTTGAGGGTCTGGAGATATTTTCTCAGTAAGATGCCCAATTCAGAACAGATTAACACCTGTGAAGACAAATGGCATGCAAAGGGTGTGAACATCTCTGAGATACACTGACTTCAAAATGTGCCATGACTTTAGACTGCTATCATCATGGAATAGTTTTGGGGCTTTGATTCTTGCTGCTTGTTTTGAGGTTTTTTTAAGTGTTTCAGGAGCATGCTTTAATCGTTAATGTTAAATAAAAAATGGTTGGAAAGTGAGCCCTGGCTCCAAGGCAGACTGTGCAAACTGACTGACTCCCAGACCACGAGAGCAGACTGCAACCACAGATGCAGGCTTTGCACCAGGATGATTTCACACAGGAAGCAGACATAATACTGAATTTAAATACGAGGTATCTATCAAAGCTTGCCCAGGATATTGTCTTGGAGAGAGTTTTAGCTGTCCCAAAAAGGCTGAAAAGAACTAAAGCAAGAGTTAAGCATTGCAAATAACAAGAGGTCCCATACTTGCCTTTTTCTATACCTTCTTCTTCATCAGAGCTGCTGGAGCCAGAGTATCTGCACTACAGTGAACTACACAGCCCATGTTCTGTAGCCAGTGAGACAGGTTTTTATGAGATTTTCAGGGAAGCAAACTGATTTGTTTATCCCACTGAATAAACAGAGTTCTCTTCATCCAGAATCACGCCATTAATGAGATTTCCATCAGAGCAGTGCTAGAGTATATGCATGTGGAAGTAGCATATGACAAAGAATCAGAAAGAAGGGTACAAAATACTGACTGTTCAGCTACCAAAGAGGATATAAATAAATTCTAGATATTACTATGTTGCAATTAAATATGGTACAAAGTGTGTGGGGTTTGGCTTTCCAAGCAACAAAAGAACATCACAATGCTGATACTGCAGCTACTCCTTCCTGCCAGAGTATAATTATTACAGAAAATAAGTACTCATCCAAAACACCTGAAGTTATTCATCAGCTACAATAATTTTGATAAACATTTCCTGGATCTGGGATTTTTTTTTTTTCTGCTTTCTCTTATATCTTTTCAAGAGAGGTAAAAAAATCTCTTTTTGTCTACGTAAGAGCACTATATTTAAACCCTGAATAAATATTTATTAAGGATAAGCTATATGTGTTTTAGGACCTAAATGGAATTTCCCATCAGGATTTTAAAGATCCACATAATTAAATACACATTGTGAAGGCTATGGGATGTGTGTGTTTGTTTGTTTGTTCGGCAACAAACTTTGTTTTCTAAGAAGCATTTGCTGTTAATTACATATTTTGTTTGTCTATTGTTGGCTCAACTGATCATTTTGAGCCCTTGTTGCCACTTCTGTGCAGTCAATCAACCTATTTCCTTTGTTCAACCATAAAAGACATCTTTGTGTTATTTGAGATATTAAAGTCTCTTTGTGGTTTTTTTGGTTTTTATTTTTTTTGGGGGGGGATGGAATTATTACACAAATGGAGGGGCTGATTCCATGGAGTGTCTCTGTGTGAGCTGGTGTGGGATTACCAGCCCTTTTCACGTCTGCATAAATGTTAATCAACTTCTTAGGGTGTCTGTGGAGTCATGCATGGATTGTTCTGTGGTGCATGAGACCAACATTTCTTGGCAGGTATAAAAGACAGACATAATCTCCTTAGCTGCCTTGTAAACAGAGAAATTTATCAGTGGGCTTGGATCCAGAATATCCAGATCTGCTGAAACTGAAGTTTCTTTTCTAGGATGTGTCTCAGCACATACCAGAAGGGACCACAGTCCATCAGCCCCAAACAGATTTTCTGTTTATAGTACCTCAGTTGCTCACACTTGAAAAGCAGCAGTGAAACAAGGCTACCTTTCAACAAATTGCTCCAACTTTTAATATATGGCAGCAAGAGTGGAAGGATGCTGATTCAAAGTCCTGTCATATTTTCTTTAATTTTGTATTTCTCCCTCCAGCTTAGCATTTTTTCTTGTCATAAGGATTTGTCCTACTTTTCCACTCTCATCTAACATATCAGGAGTGCAGAAAATCAGAATTAATTTGCAAGTAAAAGTAAATAAACCGTGTAAACTCTCAGGCAATCTCCTTTAACTGCAATGTTGAGGTATTGAAAATCACTGGGTATCTACAAAATTTTAAATGATGGTATGAATTTTATAAATCCAGGCTGAATACATGCCTATAGATGGCATGTGGGTACATGTGGGGTGGGTACTTATAAGTATAGGGGACACAAGTAATTACTGGGGCAGATGCTCCCCTCTACTAAGAATCATAATTATATAAGAAGGCCTACATGGTTTTGATGTCATTTCCTGAAATGGCACCATGTGTGTCAGATGTGTAATTTCAGGGACAGTGACAAACAAGCAGTTGGCTGATTACTAATATGGTAATTTTAGATTCCCTAATTGTGATGAGTAACAGTCACCCAACTTAACCTCTTGCCAAAAATCTGTCTCTGGCAGTTGATTTAATTCCATTGATACTTGGGTTTTTTGGTCACTGATCTAAGAAACCCCACCAGGAAGCTTCTGATGCAAGGCTGGCCAGGTAGGATGTGGTGTGACAAGGGGTAAGGGCAAAGGACAGTTCAGTGGTGACAAGGAAAGGCAGAGCATTGAGAATCTCCTTCAGCTCCATGAAGGGCAGTCTCTCAGCTACTTCTCCCTTTGCTTTTCCCACACTCTTTCATAGCTACAGTATCTCAGGATGTGGATGGATTGCTGTTTTTTCTCCTTCTTTTTTCCTGGATCTTTGAACAAAATGAACAGCATTGACAAACTGAGGAAATGAGCAGGAAGTGCTGCTGGTAAAGAAGAACCAAGTGGAAGAAAGGACAGATGGGATGGCACCCTGAGGCTAATGGGCAGCTAGAAAGGATTCACCAAACAGTTAATAGACCTGTGAATAACACAAATACGAGCTGATGTCAGGAGATGCTCTTATATCACTTGTCATGAAGAATGGGACTACTGACCTAAACTTGAACATGATGACTTCTTTGAAAGGGAATTTTACTTTGTTATATCACAAAGGATATTGCATTCCAGATAACATTTAAAAATCAGCATTCAAAGCAGCATTTTTTTTTTCCTATAGCAGAGTGTGCAAACAAATTTAGCAGGTGTTATTAGAGCTGGTAGGGGGTGAAAGACGAATAAAAATTGCTGATAAGGATTTTCTCTGTGTGCTGCTGCTGGGATTCTGCAGACTACAGTCTTAGTTAAAGCTGCAGTATGTTGCCCTGCATGGGAAATCTATCACTTTTTACATTATTTCACCTGTGAAATCTATTTACAGAAGAGGAATTTTCCATTCACCTTTCCTAAACCCATTTTATATTGTTGTTCAAAGTGGAAGGGCAATCTGCAGCTATGTATGGTAAACCAGTGTGATTTGTTACCAGGAATATAAATGAAATATTTTCCTACAAGCTCACCTTTTTCTTTTCTGTGTGGGCATACAAAGTTCAGTGGCTGAACTATGCACACACCACAAGATATTATATTCTGGTGCTTTTACCTCCCTTTCATGTTCTTTTCTCTTTCTTAACACACGTTTGCCTAAAAGTAGGCCAGCATGATGGATTGATTGTGGACTAAAATACTCCCATATCCCATGTTCTGGATTTTCCAGCTTTAAAAGCACTCTGCTAGAAAAAAAAATGTGTTTACAAGAAAACTGATGTATTCAATTTATTATTTTCTATTGTCTTCAGTAGAGTTTACTTTGAAAAAAAAATAGTCCTTGAAACAGGGTGAAAAAAGAGGCTGACTTGCATTAAAATTCTTTTGCAAATTCATTGTTTTGAGGTAAGGAAAGAAGGATATTTGTTCTCAGAAAATACACAAATCTTGATGGTATTGTTATAAAGAAATGGGTAACCACTGCAGAATAAAGTTGACACTGGTGAAATGACATGATGTTTTCCTGATAGAGGTATTCTTTTATTAAGATTCCTTTCTTTTCTGATGATTGAATTCCCACTCTGCTCTCCTGCAAACAAAAATATGAGCTTTTCTCCCCTGTCCCTGTATTTCTTCCTTGCTTCATACTTTTCCCATCTATTTGCTGCCTTTTGTTGCTGAAACTTGTTGCCACCTTTCTGGAGCATATCCATCTCCTCCTGTCTGTGGCTTAGTCAAGCTCTCTCTTAGAACAGATACTTGACCAGGATTTCTGGGAAGATAATGAATTGTTTTCCACAAGTAGCATTTTGAATGCAGAGCTTGTCAGTACAGACACCTCAGTTATTTGTCGAGCAGGACAAGAGAATAGAGGCAGAGATGAATTCTCTTGTTCTAAATTCGCTTTGTGCCTTTGTGAAAGGATGAGTTTCTAGAATTTTGGCTGAAAAGGGGATTAAACTCCTTGTAAACCTTGAATATTCTGTTTTGTCTATTGCACAGTGCAACCATCCTGATGCTACTGCCAGAAGCCTCTGCAGGGAGAGGGGAAAGCACAAGGAGCCTTTCCTTATGCCAGGCTGCATGTCACAAAGCACCAGAGCATGGCCAGTGTGGGCTTGCAGGTGGGGAAAGAACACATTGCTGTGGGTGCTCAGGGATTAAACAGCCAGCAGGGGCTGGCTCTGACAGGCAGGAGTTAGCTGTGCACTCGTTAGGTTTGTGGTTTTTGTTGGTTGGGGTTTTTGACTACTCAACAGTAAAATGCAAATTCTGTCACCCACTTTGGTCAATGTCAGTGGGAGCACGTGTTCTGTAGAGCTTAGGTAGTTTATGTCACAAGTCTCATATGCCCTTCCTTTCTGGTTTTTTCCTGTCTTTCCATATAATGGAGAGAACCACTGTGACCATAACAATGCCTTTTATATTTGCAGCATTCATATCACATCTCCTAAATAGCTGTATGAGCAAACGAGGGAGGGGTTTTCCACCTCCTAATCCTTCCCTTTCCATGAAATCTGATTTGATTTATCCCCTGATATCAAGCTGCTTAAGTAACACTGAGAGAGCTGTTAAACTATTGAAATCCGTTGATTCAGTCTTAATTCTTAAAATTCACATTTACTTGGATAGCATTGGACGTTTTTTCCTAATTTGCATTGTTACATCCTGTTATGTAGAATTACAGATTTAATATTATTTCAAACTTGCTTTTTCTTGAAACTAAACAAAAAATAAGGCAATATTGAAGTAGAAAAAAAGGCAATACTTCTAATTGAATTCAGTGAGATTTTATGCTCACCAGATAGTGCTATGCATTTTTGTAATAAAAAGAAGGTAAGAGAAGTATTACTTTTGCTCATCATGGTCAACACCTTGGGCTTTTCCATGTATCTTCTATTCTTTACAGAGCTGCAACATCACCAAGATAAATTTTCTTACACCCTTCTGTCAAAATTACTTTGAACACTTTTCAAATTCAAAAGTCCGTCTCCTTTATCAAGAAAGAACTTATAATGAATAAGATGATTTCTAAAACACCATTTCAGCATATTTATTGACACTTGCAATGACTATATACATTTTTTGTCCAAAGCATTCATATTTCTGTCTTGGAAGATTAATATTTTGGGAATGGAAGCCAAATGGATGTCTTCTTGTGCAGAAGCTTGGTATTTGCATATATCTCAGAATTATTTTCTGAGATGTATTGAAAGGTTTTAATTTCATGATTGGAGCTTTATTGATGGTTTGAAGGATTTTGTATTTCTTGCTTTTTGGGGATATTCTCTATATTGTGGTGTAGTTGCAAAGACTTGGTTTTAAGTGACTACTGAGAAATCATTGTGAAAATTTGTGTTGAGGAAAATAACCAAAGAAAATTTATGTGTTTTCAGCAGAAAAAGTAGAAGACTAAATTTTATTCATTCAACATAAAGTAAGAAAATCCAAATCCTTATATTATTCAATTTTTTCCCTTTTATATTGGATTTTCTAAAAACATAATTGTGCTACAGGTAGGAATGAGTACCTACTATATTAGTAGCCCCAAGGAGAATACAAAATAATAAATTTCTAGTCACAAAGAGAGGAAAGGCAATGTTAAAGTTGGGAAGCTGCAAAAGATATATTTAAAAAAAAGAATATGGAATTACACAATTTTCAAAAATCACACCAGTGAAATAATAATTATAATGCTTTGAAAGAGTACTGACTGCTAAGTTGAGAAGCATTGCCTGGATTTAATAATCATCCTGAACCTATAATAGCATTTTTATATCAGATTTAGCAGTCTGAAAACTTTTTTATATATATAAGGTTAAGACACAGAGTCTATGCAGTTCTTTCGTAGGAGTTTAACTAATTAAAACATGATAGTTCCATAGAGAATGTGAAACTGAACTCTGGTAAACCATATATAATTTGTTAAATTATAGACAAGAACATCAAGGTTAATATGTCTGTTGCTGAAAAAAAAAAAAAAAGTTGGATTCATTAAAGATTTGTGTTTCCACATACTTGCAAATTTGCAAATGTGTAACAGTTCTGGATGAAAGTGTGCAGTAGCTGAAGGCTTCATGGAAGACAGTTTTATTTCAGCCATAACCTTTTTATTTGAGTCAGCTACTTGTTTCTCAGGCATATGATGGTAAAGTCTGTGCTAGTGGAGAGAAACAGTAGACATAATTATGTCCATAATGATTTTATTTTTTGAAGAGAGGGAAGAAATTCTTATTAAGTGGCAAGAACAGTCAATATAAAGCCTTCCCCATTTTTTTTCCTTTTTTGGCACACAACAACCCTGCTGACAGAAGTGAGATGAGTTAAATTTTTTTCCAGGTCTTGTGGAGGTTTTAGTTGCTCTCACTCCTCTCAAGGAGTTTGCAGCCTTCCTTACTGGACTTGGAAAATATGTAGAGTTGTGAAGTCCATCTGAAATCTCTTGCACTGATGCCACTGATATACTGGGAAAATAAAGATGCAGACAAAACTACAACCATAAATCTGTTCCCACAGTCTGCAGCATTGAGCTATGCCAATATGCTCTTACTTTGCTTTATTTAAAAGTCATACACCATTAAAGCTGCCTTTCTCTTAGGACTCAATTCTTCTTTAAGATGAGAGCAAAATCTTACACATGAGGGAAAGAACTGGACCTGATTGATACAGATATGCCAGTTTTAACTTTCTAAAAAAAAAGATTCTTTCTAAATAAACTATAAATATATATGTCTCTCCAACCTGTGTGCCTTTTATCTGTAGTGTGCAATTTCACTTCACACTTTGCTGTGATAAATTATTTGAGTGCTCTGAATGTGTGATAGTCAAAACTACTTTTCTGTGCCTGAAGTTGGAGTCCATGTGAGTATTATTGGAAAGCTTCCTTCTTGATATCCATAGGGTAGTATCAGTGTTGGGATATGAGTTTTAGTAATTCAGATATTCCTAAATTCTTTTCTCCTTCTATCTGTTATATGAGAGAAAAAGCACACATAATATTAAGATACTTTTAGGTCTGCAGCACTTTCAAAGCTGCTATTAGAACATACAACTAGAATTCTTTAAATACTTCAAACAGATTAATATATACCTTAGGCCAGACTCTCAAGTCTGGGTAAAGCTGCCAGATTCTGAAAACTCGACAGATATTCCAAATGTCTGGCCCTTCAGATTTAATCCCAGTCATTTGATCTGTCTAGAGAAAATTTCATTCTTCACACTCCCACGTGATATGAAAATTGATATTCACACAAGGTCCTAACTGGCAATGAGGATCCTGTGGATTCTACACTTGGCAATACAGAAGTTTAAAAAATAGTCTTGTTTCACCAGCCTTTGATATCTGTTTGGTGTGTACTGAATCTGTAAGGACAGAGTGGTGAGCATGGTGCAAAACTAGTGGCAGGTGAGCTCACATTTCTTTGTTTCGTGTTTGCTTAGTCAGAAAGTGCCTGTGACACTCCTGTCTCCTGCTCATCCTGACTCCAAGTGATGCTTTATTTCTGACCTTCTAGACATAATCCCTCTCAGGAAGCCCTGTCCTTTTAGAGAACAAGACAGCCTTTATGTTCAGAGGAGGGGTTGTGTTTTAGAAGCAGATCAGGAAAGCAGAGAAAAGTTTTAATACCGAGTTACTCAGCAGCCTAAATTTTCAATTATGTAGCAAATTATTGCATTAAATATCAGACTTAGCATTAGGGTTTTTTTTCCTCCAGTAAGTTATTTTAGCAATTTAATAATAAGAAATATGTGTCATAAGTTCTTTCAGCCAGTGCTACAGAAATTCCACAGACAATATGGTCTGGCTTTCTGTTGTTATGGACAGCAATAAACTGTGTTGATATTTGCTTGCCAAAATTGTTTGCAACCATTTTAGGTTCCTGTTTCTTTTGCCATTGGATTTTGGCACTTATACTTAGCAAAATATTTTTTGCTGCCACATCTTTGCAGCCTCACCTTTGTCCCTGGGGAGAAAAGAGATTGTTTAATGCACTTTTGTTCTAGGATCAAGCAAACTTTAAATGCATTGTGTGGAGACTTTAAATGCATCCTTAAAAAAATGTACTTCTACAGAAAAGCTTAGAAATGCTAGACTTTTAGTCTGTGCATAATGTCATGCTGTTCAATGATATGCTCCAAATATTCCAGATCCAACTTGTCTCTTCTTCAATATGTTTTTAGTTTGAAAAAAAAAATTATATATTTTGAGGTTAGTGCTTTGTAGTACAAAGAACAAGGAGTCCTCTCTCATTTGTGAGTTATCAATGTTTAGTATATTTTGCATACTATATATTATAAACATTCATATTTAGAAGTGTTTAAATATATTGTCTAAGACTACTAATATTATATTAATATATAATAATATAATCTTGTAATAAAAAATGTTGTATAAACCTAAACAAGAAACAATCAATACTTATGACCACATCCTTTACTTGGCCAGTTTCAAATGCTTTTGTATTTTTGAGGGGGGCAAGTAAAACCATATCAGTTACTGCCAGCAAATATAACAGCTTAAAAAATAAAGGCAAATGTATATGCTTCATTTGAAGAATCTCATACTCAAAAAATAAATAAACAATAATTTCTATTTAGTTTTATGAAGATGCAACCATATTTTGGAGAGCTTTGTTTAAAATTGTTGTCAAAAACACTACCATGAAATTGTGGAGATAAGTGTCATGTAATAGGGAGGGTTTCCTTCCAGCTTTTTGGCTTATCACCTATTGAACTGGCAGAACAGAACAAATGCTGCCAGCTAACAACAGGGTTTTGAAGCTTGTTGCCAATCTCAATGTGATAAATGAATCAGTCCTTTTCTGCAGCTGTCACATTTCATTACTTATTTCAATTCACTTTGCTTGCACAAGGTCTTTTTACCTTGTAGTTTTGACACAATTCTGCTATTTTAAAATCACACCAGTCTGTGAACTTGTAGTAACTGGTAACTTTTGAAAAACAAGACATTACCTGCAAAATGTGATGCCAATTCATGACTGCTACAGCTTACAGGAATGGATTTCAGTGTTTTCAAAATACCCCTCCCAATCTGGACATCAGATTTCAGAAAAGTTCTTTTAAGAATTCCCTTTGTGATGGGAAAGAAATTTAATTTCACATGAATCTAAAGTAGAAGCAGAGCAATGACAAGGAGACAGGGGAAACAGGCCCTTTTCAAAGCCTTGTGTGTGCTGGGAGTCAACTTCTGTGCTGCATTATTTATGAGCAGGGAATGTGTTGGAGAGGTGGTGGTGGTCTGGACAAGACATTTCATGTATGGATGGTATTTCTCTCACTCCAGTGTCCTGTGGTTCCATTTCCTTAAAATAAGAATAATGCAACCCTTATGTTTCATGCACGTTGCATTTAGACTTTTCTATTTGAATACCAAAACTTGTGCTACTTCGAGGGGTGTTCACATTGCTGGGATACTTTCTTTCCTTAACACATGAGCAGAAGGAGTCTGGGTGGAAAATATGCCAGATAATCTGGTAAGGATGGTAATGGGTGATAGAACCTCAGTGATCCCTGATACCAGTGCTATTAATGAAATGAGCATTCATTCTGTCAACTGCTGACCAAAAGATTTTCAAAGCTTCTTTAAAAATTTTAATCTTTCTTTGGGGAGCTTTTGGTATGTGTGTACGCTCATATGAAGCAGGAAAGCCTGACTTTCAAGAGGGATGGAAAGAAATCCACCTGTATCTTTAGATTTTATCTGCAAAATCTGCAGTTGCAAAACATACCCATGGTGGGATTGTAACCCATAATTAGGGCCCCTGTAATAGAAGTGTCCATGCATGCACTAATGAATCCATTTGCATTAAGTGTGTGCGTCCACCTAGAAATGCATGCCATAAAACAACAGTAGGTGGGGCTCTATCATTTATTCAATAATTAACTTTTTCGCTTTTCTCAGATGAATTAAATGCTTTTCCTGGGGAGGACTCAAGATGTAGTCATGGGTACATATCAGAGCCAACTAAACTGCTGAGTAATCTAACATTCTGTACCCTGACCATCCACCCACACTCTCCAGTCTCGTGTGGCTGCTATCTGCTCACTTTTATTTTCCCTACTGGGGAAGAAGGCAAGAAAAACAGCCATCAAAAAGCTGTTTATGACTTTCTTTGTTTTAACAATTTATAAAATACTATTGGAGACTTCTTACTGTGAAGTATGAAACTTTGCAGAGAAAAGAAATTAATGCTTTCCTCTCCAATGGTGAAGTGCCTCAGAAAACACTGACTAGCTTGTGATGGCTGCTTATTGTCCTCAAGGTTAAAAGCAGCAGTCCTTTGGCCATTCCATGGCATCTTTTCTTCCTTACTAACAGCAATGAGTTTCTAGGAAGCTGTTCCTTCCTGTGCTCCTTCCTTGGCTTATTTTGTCTTGTCATGCCTTTTTTACTAGGAATAATGCTCCCTAGACTGTTGCCAAGATCTGAATCCTGTTTACCAGAAATATAAAGCACTACAAATTTCAGCATTTTTCAAGAAAAGGCTCAAAGGCCTACAACATTTAAAATATTTTTTAGATTTTCCTTTGCTCTTCAAAGAGCTGTGACAGTAATACTCTTTAACAGGGAAGGACTTCCTGAAGAGATGCTTCCAACAGTTTCTTCATCTTCTAAAATCTGTAACAACTGTATTGACAAGAGGCTGCTGCAGCCCTTGTGGATATTTGCAAGATATTACTTGATCAAATTGATGGAGGGTGTATATTTATCCTTCCAGAAAGTTTTGTCCAGCACCTCACTGATGTGTCTGTATGGGAAATCAAAGTCCAGGAGCTGAGAACTATGAATATGAGAGAATTGCACTAAACCCTCTGTCTTTCTTAGTTCTTTTAAATTCTGAATGCTTCCAGTGGTTTCAAATTCCTATTTAATAAGATTTTTTTCTGATTTTTAAGATTAGATATGCAATATGCCAGAAATAATAAAACCTCATACCTGAGAACCATCACAGCATTACTTTGTGATAAAGGTAAATGGTTCTGATTCCAGCTCAGATCCTTCATGAAATGAGGGGATTTTGCTGTTGGAAATGATCCAGTTACCATGAAGGCATTGAGCATTCCCTCTGACAGTTGCAAATGTATGGAAATTCACACCTGTGCTCTGGAGGTGGAATTTCACAATTCTTACAATGACTTTCTGCTTTCTCTGAGAGAAATGACCATAGGTTTCACCGTGGGGCAATTACACAAGTGCCCATGCAAAGATCAGTTTTCACATTAAAATAGGTACTCACAGAGGAAAAACTGCAGGAATAGCCTGAGTGTAAGCCAAATGAAACACAAGTATCAGACCACATATGGGAATAGAATGCTCCATTCTTTCCTGTTCAAGGAAAAAAAAGTATATTTTAAATTATTGCTGTTCTAAAGGAAAGGGTACACAGGGTGCTGTGCATCAGCCATTCACTAAAAGTGATAAATGTGTATCACTGCAAGTGCCTCTCTATATGTCTCCAACTGCATCAGATGACATTGCTTCAACTGTGCTTTGGCTAAAAATATGGCTTTACATCTAAAGTTCCATCTGTGTTGTTGTAACGTAATTCAGCTGCAGAATGTGAACTCCCTGTATCTTTGTACAGAGAAATATCAAGGAGAGTGAAGCAAAGAGCAATTTTATCCATATATGAAATATACTTATGTAATGCCCTATTCTGGAAATAATTTTTGTTGAACAAGGGAAACAAAAGGGAAAAAGGCCCTAATGAATAAAAAAAAATTGTGCTCAGGAGGGCCAATTCACTATTTCTCTTTAACATTTCAATCTGGGTAGAAAAAAAAAGCTATTCCATTTTAAGGAAGCTTTCAAAAATTTGGTTGCCTTCCAATTCGAAACAAATGCTCAAATCTTTACATTTTCTTCCAGGTCCAATTAGAATTGTAGGGCGAGCTTGTCTGGGAGGTTGTACTTGAACACAGAAATGAAAAGGCTGGAAATTCCAGGCTCCAAAAATATCTACATGGCTGCAAGTGAGGTAGCTCAGAGCAGCTGGCTCTAAGAATAGGAGCAAGCAGAAGCCTGCTGGTGTGCCTGGTCTAAGCTCTGCTCAGCTCCAGCTTACCCTGCCAGTGTTTGTTGTTGACTCTGATGGACACAAGACAGTCTCAGCTATACAAACTGTTCTAAACCTGCTTTGATCTTTTCAGATTTCCAGGTAAATGTATATGTATTCTGATTTGGTGTACCCTGATTTTCTGTTAGCTGGACTGTCCATTCATTTCAGAAACCAAATGTATAAATGCATGTGGTTGCTGCAGTCTTCTAAGATTTTAGAAGCATCTATCTATCTGGAATGCTGTGCTGGTTCTGATCATAATTAGTAACATGGTTGCATTACATTTTGGAAGCATTGGCTATAAAACATATGAAAGACTCCTTGCAATAAATGTAGAATAGTAAGGACTTTCAATGAAAAATTTGGTCCAGAATATTTTGAGGTCTTAAATGAATTCAGAAAGCAATATTCTCTCATTTCTGTGCAAATTTCCTGGTAGATGCTGTCACTGCAGGTATACTTTAGATGAGATGAACAGCCATAACTTCTACAGGAAGGTGCCATGTGTGATATGGCAATTGGCATTTGTGGAAAACTGTCTGACTGCTTGAAGGCCTGCATACAGATGTGTGATCATATTCCTTACACAGACTTAAATGGAACAATTTGTTCTTATTCCCTGTGTTTCTTCCTGGTTATCCCTTGTAAGAATCATAAGTGTTATTCATTCACAATTTACATTTCCCTTTGAGAACTTTTTGTGTAGCTCTAGGATATTAAACCACTATTAAGATGTATCAGTTTTCAAGCTCTTTTTTCTTTTTTTTTCTTTCTTGGATGATATGCCAATACCTAATTACCATTGCTACTCTGATGTGCTTCAAGCTGTGGGCTTTTTTTTCTTACATGTAGCAGGTGAAAACACCCACATTGAATAAAAATTCTGTTGCTTTCTCCTACATTTAGGTAGTGATCATGTCATCAAAGCAGAAATTAGTGACTAGAACATTTAAGACTGAAACCTGTCCCACTGAAATGATACTGAAATTATGTTCACTCTTATATCTCATTTTCCTGAAAAAGACAATTACACATGGATTTAGACTATTGCTGTCCTTTCTATGACCAAGCAACAACAGTATTTAAGAAGTTCCCACACTCCAAGACCTATTATAATCCTGAAAAGAAGCATAGCAAGTGTAAAAAAACAGAAAACCCACTGAATGAACCCTAATTTTCTATAAAACTGAGGGGAAAGGGTTCTGTGAATCTTATGAAATGTGGTAATGTATTTTATTAGCTGCAGTAATATTATTCTGATTCATATGGTGACTGGAGAGCAGTGTCTTACAAAAAAGGTTCCAATATTTTTCTAGTAAATAAACTCTCAATAATTATTCTTATCAAAGAAAGCCTGAATGTTTAGACAAAATAGACAACTGATTGTGCAGAAGAAATTTGTGTGCAATGCAATTTCATCTTGAGGCTTTCTTGGCCTTGCATAAAAAATGGAAAGTCATAGAAATAGATGTTTGACCCAGACATTAACCTTACACCGAGTCCACCACTAAACCATATCCCAAAGTACCACATCATCATGTCCTTTAAATACATCCAGGGCTGGTGACTCCACCAATTCCCTGTTGCAATGCCTGACCACTGATTCAGTGAAGAATATTTTCTAATATGCAATCTAAATGTCCCCTGGCATGACTTAAGGCCATTTTCCTTGGTGTGTTGCTTGTTGTCTGTGAGTACAGACCAATCCCCACCTGCCACAGGGAGTTGTAGAGAGTGACAAGGTGATCCTTGAGCCTCCTTTTCTCCAGGTTAAACACTCCTGGCTGCTTCAGCCATTCCACATCAGATTTGTGCTCCAGGCCCTCCTCAGTTTCACTGCAGTGAGGGGCCCAAAGCTGGAGAGAGGATTTGAGCTGTGGCCTCACAGGTGCTGGGTCCAAGGGCTTTATTGCCAGGACACTGCACACTCCATTGCCAGGACAGTGTACACTGCACTGCCAGGACATTCCACACTGCACTGCCAGGACACTGCCCAGGGCAGGGAGGCATTTGTCCCTTCAGTGCAGCAAAGCCTCGGGGATGCAGAAAATGTGGAAGCTCTCAGAGAACTGAACTGTGAACTGAATTCTGCAATATTTCTGCCAGTGGGTTAAGCTTTGTGGAAGACACCAAGCCTTAGGTTGGCTTGTGTGACAGTCCTGGCCATGTTAATTAAGTTGCCTGGAGACAGAAAATCTCAAAGTAAAAGCTGGGACATGACTGTTGCAGAGCCACTGCAGGGAAGCTGTTAGCAGTTCTGAAAGCAAAAGGCCTTACCAAAGAATGAAATTATACTGCATTAGAACTAACTCCTTATTTAGAATGAAATTTATGTTCCAATTTTAATTCAAAGGCGATAAAACTTTCATTCTTTTCAGGACAAATAATAATTTTTACAAATTATCCTGTTTGTTTATTCATTGTCTGAATTCCCATTTACTTCTTTATCTGAGATTTTCTATTAAAAGCCTGTTTTAGGAGTAGGAATGACATTGGAGGGGAAAGAAGGTTAATTCTGAGTGGAACATCTTAGGGATGTGTGATTGCAGATACACAATGATCAGATCAAAGCTTCTCAAACAAGTAGCAACAGATTTTTACATCTGTACTGTCTACTGAAAAATGGTTAAACAAACTCTATGAATGATTCTTGGTCAGACTGCATCCACCAAGTGTCACAAAAAGAAATTATTCTGTATCTCACGCTGCAGGCCAAACACCTAAAAACCAGCCAACCAAACAAAAAGTTTGGAGAGGAAAAGGGGAAAGAGAGGCAGAGGAAGGAAAACAGTAAATGCCTTCTTAATAATGAATTTCTGCCAAACAAATTCCTCCAGTGTTAGATGCAGCCTGGATATGAGATACAGTTAGATGACTTTTAGGATTGCTCTGTCAAAAGTGTCTTCTTAGTGTGTCAAAACAAGGCTAGCACAAGTGATTTAAGAATAAATGGGTAGCACTGGCTAAAATCTAGACAGCTTGGATAGAGCTGCTCAGGAAGATATGGATCTATGTGTTTGTGGCTGCATAATGGATGTGTAAATTACACAGTGTCCCGCAGTGGCAGACTGTACATCAATACTTTTATATTTATTCACTGATGTAAAGTTATAGTTTACAGCCTGTCAGGATGATATCCTAACAATTTAAGTACAGAGGCCTCATACAGCAAGGCAATTAGGTAAATTAAGTACATAAGCTTGAGTTTTATTCTAAGCCTGGGACCAATTACAATGAAATCAAGAAAACTGTTTCTCTGTTACCTTCTAGTCACTGCCCAGCCCTGGAATTATTCTACAAACAGCACTGCAGTAATACTCTATACAATCTGCAACAGAATTGCTGATGTGAACCCCACTACAGCTCCTCAAATAATATGTACTGGGACAAATCTTTCTGTATTCTGGCACTTGATGCTACCACTTACCAGACTGACTTTTGCATGTTACTAGGAAAGGCACTTCATCTGGATTTTTCCAAACTTGTGTTAGGTCATAGAAAAGAGTTTCTGCAGCCCTATTTTTCAACTGTGCTGTTTCCCAAAGAAACATCTCTCATTCACCACCATCATCACCAGAGGCTTTTCAGCATGAGGTTAAACTAAAAAAAAAAAAAAAAAAAAAAAAAAAAAACAAAAAAAAAAACAAACAAACAAACAAACAAACCCTGTTATTAATCAGAAATTTAGCCACACTGTGTCAAAAGTAAACCACAAAAGAATAGAAAACCTGAAATCTGTCATCAACTTCTTGTTCTACCTGTGTCTTTTTATTTTAGAGTACCAGTCTACCATGCAAACCAAGAGATCAATTGTGTAATATTGCTTACTGTATTTCAGAGTATTCTTCTATCATTAGGCTGCTTTCATTTAATTTTTTGTTTACTGCTGATTGCTCACCTTCTTAAATAGCTAAAACAGCTCTGCTAACAGGGGGGTCTTGGTCTGCTGTGTGTAACTTTGAGCTGTGTGGACATATTCACATTTTGTGGACACATTAATGGCCCACCTGTGAGCTTTGATGGGGAAGATTCCCATGTCATTGGCACAGAGTATCACTGAAATCCTGATTAAACCTCAAATATACTTTCTGTTTTAAGAAAAAAATCAGCTGACCTGCAGTCATAAACAAATAATATTTTAACAAGCATTAATTATAAAATTTATTCTTGTCTTCAAAATGTCACAGTTTCATTTGTCTTTTGTTTCAGTTGCATTCCTCAGAGCATACATGATGTATTTGACAGCAGCACTGCTTTTAGGGTTTATATGTCATAGAAGCAGTGCAGACTGATTTAATTGAGGGTGGAGGTTTGGTTGACTAGACACTGCAGTTCAAATACCATCATTTTTACAGGAGAGAATTATCATTTTATACCAGATGGTGAGAGAAAGTTACAGTTTGGGTTTCTTTTATTTAACAAAAACTATTACCTGTGCCAAAATGCACTAGTTCCACACAATTATTTCCACATTCCTTAAAACACAGTATGTATTCTACAATGCTATTGAAAACCTGAGTTTTCCACAATTTTTACAGATACCAAAATGTAAAATATGCAGATTTTCTTGCCTTGAGCTAGATGTGTAGTATGACTGGTTCATAAGAGCATCCAGGCTGCAGCTGTGTGGTGAAACAGAGCTTGGCAGGAAAAGTGTGACTATTGGAAAGCATTTAAGGTGATTTTCAGCTGCATCTTGCTTCAAGCTTTTCATGTTAACTTCCTGCAGTCTTTTATTACTGTCAGGAATTATTAACAAGGGAAGATAACAGCATATGAACAAAGCATATAATAATTGCAGACTACAAGCTAGGAAATATTTCAGACCAAACTGCTTTGCAGGACACAAGAAATGTAAAAGTGGTGGAAGAGATTACTTGTCTCATTGCCTCACCCATTCCTCCATACACTGACTGTGCCTGACCTAATCCATTATCCTGCCACCACTGGCATACAACAACAGGAGAGCTTTTTTTTTTTTTTTTTTGGTTACTATAAATCAGAAATTTAAACTTCAGAAGAAAAAAAAACCCAAACAAACATGCCCATTAAAATTTCTGCCAGTAGCTAGATTTGTGACCTGTGCTTTAGAAAAACATACACTCTAACTTAGTCTTAGAAAAATGGTGCTTGGATTTAAATAATGGGCCAGAACTCAGGTGATTTCTGCTAGAATACTACTTATCTGTAAAATCCAGTATACATGCACTGTGACTACAATCTAAGTAAAAGTTAGAAATGACAACTTCTAGTACATGAAGTGCCTGACTTTGTTTCCGTATGGACAATTATAATTTGGCCATAAGTAGTAGGTTGAGATACTTCATTCAGAATATACAGCCTTAGAGAACTGTGCTGTCCTCCAGATATTTGCATTCTCTATAAGAGTATTCATCAGAATAAAAATAAATATCTGGAAATGTAGAAATAACTCTGTATGCAATTCACTACCTCAGTGCTTTCATGTGCACCTTTTCAGTCACTGAGCATCCTTTGATGAATTCCATAAAACTAACCAAGTAAGAAAACTATATTAATATATTGAAGAAAGGCTTTTGGTCTCTACATACTCATTTCTTGGGATCTAATTAAAATTGATTTTGCTGCTATTGGGTTTTAATGACATCCTATATTGTGTCAGTTTTCCCTATGATTATTTCATAGTTCTGAATCAGGGATCATGTAATGTGCCTGGCAGGTTGACACCCATCATTTTTGGGTCATAAATATTTAGATTTTCTGAGAGAGCTTAACTTGCTTTATCTACATTTTAAAAATTGGTATGGTGTAGGCTTCACTCAGTTTGAGCTAATAAGTTGTGCAGTGTCGTGTCCTAACAATCCACTAAGCTATAATCACTATTTGTATGCAAAGCACTGCAATTAGAGCAATTTTCTTTGCTGGTAATTCTGAACCTGAAGGAAAACAAATTAGAATGAAAATGAGAGCTCTTTATACCTGAGTATATTGTACAGTATTCTAATATAAAAACTGACCTGCAGAGCTTTGGGGGAGGATAAAAAAGAGAGATTGCAATTTCTCTTGCTCTCTGCTTTAATCTGTTCTTTAAAAAAGAAAAAAAAAAAAAAAAAAAAAAAAAAAAAAAATCTCTGTCTTTCTGGTTGGTTTTGATTTTCAGCTTCCTCGGCCAAGATTTATCTTTTAAATGTGCCTCAGGATTCTCAGAGAGATGAGGACTTTACATTTAAAATTGAGTAATCTAAGTCTCTTGTTATTTTATAAAAATAGTGAGCATGGCCACTTGTGAGCTAATAGGTAATATAGATTGTGTAGGCATATCAATATTTGGCTCTTAGAGTAGATCTGACTTTCATCTTGACCAAATTGCAAACTTCATAGCAGCTTGATAATAAGAATATAGAATATTCTACATTAATAAGAAAGATCTCTTTAATTCAATAGGCAGTATAAAACATGAGGCTAAATTACTGCACTGCCATAGGTCATATGTTGGAGCAATGATTTCAAAAATATGTTCTTCAGAATTTTACTGTTTGTAATTAGTTCAAAACATTTTTTTGTTTTTGTTTGCTTATGTAGGTTTTTAATATAAAAACCTGCATACTGTTAACTGCAGTTAACAGTATCTGCAAAACTAAAAATCTTGGAATTAGGAAGATGATAGGACAAGAGGAATGTATTTCATCAAATGGCAACCCCCCCTATCTTACTGGCTTTTAATGAAAAAAATAATTTCTAATTTAAAATGTTTTTTTTCCAGTAAGTAAAGGCTGGAATGGCACAGGGAAGGAACTCCCCACCATAACTCAGGGAAGTTACTCTGCTTAAGCAGAAATGCTTCTGCTGGCTTTAGGGAGGATGTCTTCCAGCACAGGTCCTGAGCACTTCCTGAAGAGTTTCTGCACTATTTATACAACTCATTCTTCATACATTTGAAATGGGTAGATAATGGCAGCTGCAGAATGGCAGCTGCCTCAGAGATCAGCCTCTTGGAGGACACTGCTGCAGCACCACGCTGCAGGAACAAGGCATCAGTGCTGCAGGACAGTGAGAGCCACCACTGTGTACCAACTCTGACAGATGTGATGTGCAGCACAGGTCTGTCTCACCAGCAGTTCTGGGCTGGTACATTTTGCTTCAGAACTTCCTGAGCTGGTAGCATGCACTGAAATCTGCTGCCTGCTCCTACAGACAAGTAATCTCTACAGCTTCACGTTTAAACTTGAGCCAGTTCTCAGCTGCTCTGTGAGGATTGTGAGTAAAATCATGTTCCTGTTGAAATACAGAGAAGCTCTACTATTGACCACAGCTGGGACTGTGCTAAGATGCTGTCAAGCTTCTGACATTTAAACGCCATCCTCACTTCTTGGATCTTATGATTGCAACTAAAATGTAGCAAAGTTTAAAAGGAAGGAATGTGTTTTTCCATTTGCATAACTTTAATGATGGAACTGATTGAGCTTAACATTTCTTTCAAAGTTCCCACTTTAGTTGGCATTGCTAGTGTTGAAATCACATATATCTCAAAAGTAACATATTTTTGGAAAGTTCTATGTGATAGGAAATGGGGTCTCAAGATGAAAAGTGCTTTTCATCTTAGAAGTAATTTTTATCTCACTTGTGTGTAAGCAGTGTGCTGTGGAGGGAGTCAGACTGTGCAGCTATGTGTACATGTTTGCCTGCCTGATTTTTCTCTCACTCAATCAAAAGAAGCTTTTAGGATGAACAAGTAGGAGATAAAGCAAGGACCAGAGGCCAGATACCCTTTTGTATGTTACCTCCTAAGAAATAATGGTGGGATCATGGTGGGGAAGTAATTAAAATTACATCACTGCTTAATCAAAAGGGTTCTTAATCATTAAAATCTTCCTCATTATAGAATTGAAAGACAGTTCAGTATTTAAGGACAGTTTGTGCAAAGTCAGTGAATGAAGACTGAAAGATAAATTTACAAAAACTAGGATATCCCTGTGTTTGTAGGTTTTCTGAGACCAAAGGTTAGGGATTTTCTGTTCTTTTTATACATGCCTACATATACTTTTCAATCTATGGATGCAGCATATTTATTTTTAGGGGCAATTTTCTATTAGAAAGCTGTTTGTCACCAGCTGCTCGGGAAAATTTCTTGTAGATGTCAGTGCAGCTTGGCTTGCACAGCAGGGTTGAGGAATGGAGGCTGAATTTGAGGGCTCTGTTTAGAACATCTGATTCTAGGGCATAGCCTCAAGAATGCAGAAATCTAAAAGCTGATCTTTCCTTGTCTTCAGATGGAGGGTAGAAACTACACCTAGACTTTTAAAATTATAGAAATTTAATTAAACTTTTCCTCTAGGCACTTCAATTTGTGCAAGTTAGGTTTACACAGAATTAATGCAATTGACTGGTGATTTTACTGGAAGCAGATGATCTGCAGCTCTTTTGACACAGATGCTTTATATGAGATGTCCATAAATGAAGATTTAAAGCACTCTGGTTTGAACAATATTTTGCTGCATCGTGGATGTTGTTATGCTGCACTACATTCTAGGGTAGAAATATAGAAATGAAGAAATAGCAGCAGAGACCAGCTTATGAGAGACCTTGGGGACACACATAATTCCCTGACCACAGGTTTGGATGATGAGGGAGCTATAAAGTTTGAAACCTTAATTTCTGACCTCTGAGTACATAAGTACAGCTTTACCATTCTGCTGAGCTTGATTCACTGATTATAGAGAGATTGACTGACCAGAGAGGTTTCTCCTTTAAAAGGCTGAATTTCCTAAAAGATATGAAGGGAAACGTGAATGGTTGTGTAGAACAGATGAGTAGCTGAGCAGTGTATGAAGTTTAGCCACTTAGCCTTCGATGAGAGCTGTTTTAAATAAAAATCTTCCCTTTGCACAGAACAGAGATACAAAAATTCTGGTCCCAATTTGAGATTGGGAGCTTACATGATTTTGTTCTCAAAGAAACTATTTTATAGCTTTCTTCTTTAAGGTTCCTCCATGCATCCCAGTTGATGGTGAGAGATGGTGAGAGTCAATTTCTGACTGCCAGAACCTCCTGGTGGGCCACGGATGTTGAATTCAACCTTATTCAATAAAGTGATTCTGCATTATGTTTCTTCTAGACCCAGGAATATTTGCATATGTATATTTGTATATATGTGTGCAAAACTGATCTGTTGAATCTCTTAGTAGCTGATTGGTGTCTGCTTTGGTACCAAAAGTCACAGAACTTTGTTCCACAGCCAAGGGACATATTCACATATTCTGTTTACAGCTTTAACATCTTCCTTCTCTAATAGATCAACATTCACACACTGATACATGTTTACATTTATATACATACATACATACACATTTCTAAAAGCTTTGATGCTCTCCCTTTAGATCTGCTAGTGGCATTAGAAATGTCATTTTGTCAAGAAAGAAGGTGCTCAAAATAAAGCCTTGTGTGACTGACACTGTGAGCTTGTTTTCTTTAGCCAACTAGCTCAGTTGGTCTGGTAAAAAAAACCAACAAAAAGAAAACCACAAAAGAAAACAAACTCTTCCAATAAACCTTGTATCTATTTATTTATCATGCTTAAAACATCAGACTAGGCAAGGCATATTGTTACTGGTATGACATTGCCTATTAAATATTAAATCCCTGATTATTGAGCTGTAGAGAATAATTACCATAGCAAAGGCAGTACATCAATGTAGTCATAGTGCACACAAAGAAATGGAGTACTATGACTTAGAATTACTGACTGGCATTTCAGGTTACCTAATGCATCTCTAGTTTTCCATTGGACAAATAAATGTTAACACCTACAGTATCCATAAGTAGAAGGATAGAAATGTACATTGGCAATTAATTAATTTTAGGTTGAATCTTAGTTATTTAAAAAAAAAATAAAAATCTCCTTTTCAACCTGGTAGGGTTTCAAAATCCGAAAATTTCCAAAGTATGTTCTTATTTTTGTCCTTTTTTTTTTTTAAGCACAGTTTTAAATATAGATATTTATCAATTAATTTTCCATGGGTTGTTCTCTTTGAAATATTTATTCAGCAGCTGTCTTGCTCTGGGCATTGTTTTATTTCTTATTGTCCCTCCCTGGTGTCTGTCCACATGCAGTTAAATTAAAATCACAGAATCATAGGATGGTTTGTGTTGGAAGGGACATTTGTTCCAACTCCCCTGCAGTGAGCAGGGATATCTTCAACTAGACCAGGTTTCTCAGAGCCCCATCCAGCCTCATCTATTGCAGGATGGGGCATCCCATACTTCCCAATGTAAGAAATTTCTTCCTTAGGTCCAGTTTAAAGCTGCTCTCCTTCGGTTTAAAACCATTCCCCCTTGTCCTATCACAGCAGGTCCTGCTAAGAAGTCTCTTCCCATCTTTTGTACAAGCCCATTTTAAGTGCTGAAAGGCTGCAGTGAGGTTTCCCTGCACCTTCTCCAGACTGCAGCAGTCTCAGCCTTTCCTCCCAGGAGACATGGTCCATCCCTCACATTTAGGGCAGAGGTGCTCTTGGTGAAGCTGTCCTCTCCATGTGCCTCAGCATAACTTCTAGCAGGATCTGTTCCATCACTTTCTCAGGAACAGAGGTGAGGCTGGCAGGGTAGTGGTTCCCAGACTCCTCCTTTTTATCCATTTTAAAAATGGGTGCAATGTTTCCATCTTTCCAGTCACCAGGAGCCTTACCTGACTGCTGGGATTTTCAAATATCATTGAGAGTGGCTTGGCTACATCAGCCCATTTCTTCAGGACTCTTGGGGCATCTCATCAGATCCCATAGATTTACACATGCATGCATAAGTCATGCAAAAATACATTCATAAATGCACAGCAGTGATAAACCCAGGATTCTAATCTGATTACTTTTCCATAACTCTTTATGCTAGTTACAGAAAAGTTCCTCAGAGTTATGCAGGGGCACAAAGAAAAAAGTTTATTCTGACTCCTCTGCTGATGGGAAAAACCCCATGATTTTCCTTCATAGCTGAAATCCACGAAGAGTTGAAGTGCTTGGAATATTTGACTGATTTCATGGATGTCTCAAAGCTTTAAAGATGAAAGATTCAGCTTTTCTTCCTGATTAAGCTATGAGAATTATGAGTTCCTGTGGGCTTTTTCTACTTCAAAGAGTCATTCAAATGTAACTGTAAGGATGGATGCCACAAAATGATTTCCATGAAGTTTGACAGAATGAACTCCCTTTGTTTTATGTGGAAGGATAAGGAGATTGCTCCCCTTGGCTTTTTCTACCTGTTTTCTACCTGTTGCTGTTCTGGACATTCTCAGGGCAGCTTTGAAGATGTTTCTGCAAAACTGCTGAACCTCCTAAAGCTGTTGGAGTCTGACATCCAAACTACCCAGCAAATAACAAGGAGCAGCAGCGGGATGGAAAAAGTGTAGATTTTCAGGAAATGTTTGGAAATAAGTCATAATAGTAAATAATTTTAACTTTCTTCATAGGCTTTCCCACTTGCTATTGTCACCATTTTGTCATAGATCTTGGAAAGATGTGAATTTTGATTTAGGGCTTAATCCAAGATAGAGTGCAGTATATTGAGAGATTTCTGCTGACTTCATCATGCTGTGGAGCAAGCCCTTTTGATGGCATTTTCATGTTTGCTTTCAATTATTTCTTTCTCTGGCATCCTAAATTGATGTTCCTGGTAAAAATCTCAGGGGTTACAAAGGCTTGAAGAGTAATATACTCATTTCTCCTATGCTGCAGTGGCTTCAGTATGTCACAAGGGCATTGTTAAGACTAGTCACTATATTTCTCAGTCTGAAATCATTATTGTGTTCTTAAGGGACTGATACAATACGACTAAAATCAGAATTTAAAAAGTACTTGCCAAACAGAATTTATCCCACTGAATCCTTAGAATTTATGGTCAGTTAAAAGTAGAGAATATAGAAAATTTGGTTTGATAAAAAGCGAGTCAGGCATTTAGGATTTCAGTTATACAGCAATAAATTTCTCCAAGGAAAGTATTAATTTTACTAATATTTTCTGACTGAAATATCTTTCTAAGGATTTGGGGTGTGGGATTTTTCGTTAATATCACATCATCTTTCATTTCATCATTACAAACCATGCCAAGAGAAATATTTGAATTGTATGTATTGGCTGCTACACGTTCAAGTGTAATTCTAAATATTTAGTGGCAGCCTCGACATTTGCAAATTGGCTACACATGACTTGAGCAACCCAGGGCTGTTGGCTGTTGAGGAGGAACTTGCACCCTGTGACAGGATAAGTCTATTTTATCCAATTAATTTATCCATGGGGTTGTTGTTGAGTTTATACTGCAGTGAGGGAGAGCAAGCTCTGCTCCTTAGCCTGAAATTAGGTGTCACTCATCTCACAGCTGTCTGAGACTGATGTAATGCAGACCAGCAGCCTGCTTAAGTAGCTGCTGTGCTGGGGAACTCTGCAGTGCATTCCCCATTTGTTGCACCTGGGTACCAGAACTCCTAACACCCTGTGTAAGAATTCAGAGGAACACTTGAGGTACCACAAAGCAAACAGGTCCCTAGCCCAAATCCCCTGACAACATGATAAAGCTGAGTAAAGCTTGGTCTGTCTTGTGTGGTGGCTATTTTAGCAATTGGCATGGGGAGGAGCACTCCAGTCCTGACCACTGGTTAGTGGCATCACTGGAACTCCAGCTGTGCATTTCACAGGGAAGAGGGAATACAGATACATGCTGACCTCAGACAAAAGCAAGGTTTTCCCTGCCTGTGAGCTGACCACTAGAGATCTGTATGATGTAGCTGAGCTGAGGATGAAAGCTAAGAGGAAGAATTAAGTAAAGAATATTCAAATGCCCTAGTTTGGGAAGCAGCATAACACCTATTTATATAACTAGCCCCAATTCAGGCATCCTTTGGGAAATTCTGTTTTATTCACCACATCCACCTGCTGAAGTACCAGAACACAGCAGGTGAGGTGGGTGCTGAGCAACTCACAAATTCAAGAGTGGTTATGCTCTCAGATTACACCATAAAGCAATGTAATTTGTTGCTCAAAACTTCAGGCAATACTTACATCAGATGACAAGGAATGTCTTCAGTGTTTTGTAAAGCTTGGGAGGAAAGAAAGGCTTTTAACTGCATGTGTATGCAGGACTGGGATAAAGGCATCCCACATGCGTATTGTTTACATGCTGAAATGGATGTAGCTCCATTTCACGGCTCTGATTTTCCAAATTTGAATTTCTGCTTCTTTTGTTGGCTCTTCCACGGATAGTTATCCTGAGGTTTCCAGATCTGATTCCATGATAGCAGTTAAACAATAATGTAACTCCCTTAACTTACCCACTGCATTTCATGATTTGAAATATTGGCTGTGGGCATGTGTGAAGCCAAGCAGAACAGCACCCTTGTAGCACGAGCATTAGCTGGGCCATACCTACTGACAGCCAGGGTGGAACCTCCTGTGACAAACATGAATAAATGGCATACCTGTTATGTGCTGTGTCACACCAGTGCTTAAGAAAATTCCACTTCTGACTCCATCATTTTTATCCACATATGTCTTCGAGGAGATGCTACAGATTCCTTTGCGTATTATGAAGAAAAGTCAAGAAAAATAAATTACATATTGTTTTCTGATCGTGATAAACACATTTCCAGAAAAAGTAAAGGAGTTGGGCTGTGATACAAATGAGTAGGAAGAAATGCAAGTGAGAGCTACCAAATACCTACGTAAATTAGAATTAATGCATGGAACAGATTCAGTTTAACAAGAGTGGGCTGATTTGAGGAACTGATTATGATTTGAATATTAATTTTTAAGGACAGAGAAATAACCTAAAAGCATTCAGAGACTGTGTTTTTGTATACATCATAACATTTTAACTCATGACTAAGTCATTACAGGAAGTCATTTCCATATATTGCCTTCATTAAGGTGTCTGTCTAGATGAATGACTTTTTTTTTTTTTTTTAACTGTAGGATAACCTATTTGAAATACATTTGCATTTACTATGAGGTTAAGGGAAGCTTCTTGTATCAAGATCCATTTTGTGTTTTTAGACCAAAGAATTTTCAAGAGGCTAATAATCATTGGCAAGATCTTAATTAACATACCAGGGTAATGCTTGTTTTTAAGTAATTCACTTAAATAAGGCACATTGAAAGCATTCCATAATCAATTTCAAGAATAGTTTTCAAGAATCAACCCTCAATAAGAATGGGAAATGGTAAGAAAAGCCTGAAAATCTTTACTAATAATACAGGAAGTCCTCCAATATTAAACGATGAAATGGCAACACTTGAGTGATGTTAATGGTATCACATCCTGAGGTCTTCCATTAGAAGCACTGCAAAATTTAGGAGCTGATAGCTTGAAAATCTTAGTGGGGGAAGAAGTGCAGTTGAGACTTATGAAACTCTGAAAGAGTTCGGGACAAAGTCATGAGAAGAATAAAAGCTCTCTTTCTTGTAAGTGTTGTAAAACATTTTTGTTTTCCCAAGAAGCATGTACAAATTGTTTGAGGATGAAGACAGAGTGATTCATACTGGGCTTAGTGAACTGCAATATGGTTATGGAAGAGGCAGGAGCTACAGGACATTTGTACAGGCAACACAAAGCACAAAGCAGGACAAAGGTATTTCAAGCTTACAAGGAAGGCAAGAACTTTGTAGGACAGGCACTCATGACTGAAAGCACCTGGTTCCAGATTTCCATAAAATCAGCGAAAAAGATTCCCAAAAGATTTGCAAGACATCCCTGTCTTTCTAACTTTTTTGCCTTATTTGGCATCCATTTGTGGTTTTTTCTTAGTGCTTTCTCCTAATCCTTTTTGCTCTTCACTAAAGGAGTAGAAACCCCTAAATTCATGTTTTCCAGTGATAAAGTGGGGCGATTTTTTGAAGTGTTTAAATAGTACACTTACCTGATAAGCCACTTCCACAGATCTTCCTGATGGCTGTTAGCACAGAACTATCTCAGAGGAGCTGCCAAACTCCAGAGGGAGTTCTTAAAGTGACAATAATCTAGATATCTAGTTAATGTGATATTGATAATTTAAATGATATTAACATTCATTCTGGAGAAAAAGTCAAGACGGTATGTTTTAGTTGCAATATTTTATTTTCTCTATTTGTCTCTTTATACACAGAACAAATGCATTTCACAGATTGTTTCCAACTTTTCTGCTCACTTATCCTGTAGATATATCAATACCCTTAAATACATGAGTAAGGAAATGGTATCTATGCAGCAATACCAGAAAAGGACACCAATAAGGTAACAGGTCAGAAGTAAGGGTTAAAAACATCTGTACATGTATAATTCTATAGAGCATTTTCCAAAATTTTGAAAATGGAGATTAAGCCACCTTGGCAAACTTCTGTTAACCCTTCAGCGACCACCCTAGCTGGTGAGAGGTTTGTCCAAAAAGTGAAAGGAAAGCGCCCATTGTTGACCACATTGAAATTGGGAATTCAACTTTGGTGTACACCAAACAAGCAAGAGTAGTTAAGATATCAAAACTTGTCTGGCAACCTCAGTACGTGGCTGTGCCATCAGTTTCTCCCGAGCTGCCGAATGAATTGTCCTTTTGTTGCAGGTGTGCGGTGGGTTTTCTGTGTTCTGTTTTTTTTCTTTTTTTTTTTTTTTTTTTTTTTCTTTAGCGAATCCCATTAGAAACGAGCAACAAAATGCTGCCAATTGATACCTGTCGGGCAGCATCAAGGTGGGAGAACCCCTGTCCCGAGCCCTGGCGGTGGCTGGGCTCCCTCGCCGAGGTGTCCCCACCCTCTGCGCTCCCTGCACACAGCTCTTTTCTGGCAGGCAGCACCAGCCGATTGGATCGCTACCACAGGATGGGTTCGGCAGCTTCGCCCCCTCCCCGCACCCCCGCCCCTTTCTCTTTTCTTTTTCTTTTCTTTCCCTTTCCCTTCCTTTCCTTTCTTTCCTAGGCTCCGTTTGCCGTAGCATACACCCTCCCGAGGGCTTTGCCTGGATCATTTATTTATCTTGTGCGCATTAAGAAACCACCATTAGGCTGTGGTGGGAGGCGCCTTGCTCGGTGCGCGCTCGCCTGCCTCCGCGGCGCTGCCAGAGGAATACACAATCGAGCCGAAGCTGCAAGCTTGGCAGGAGCTGCCTTTGCGTGCCCATTTACTTGCCGGATCCCTCTATTTTTTTGCCGACTGGGTCATTGCCGCTCCCCTCCAGGATTTCGTCTTTTTTTTTTTTTTTTTGCGTGCGTGTGGATTATTAATTTTTTTTTTTTTTTTTTCCTCGGAATCCTCGCCGGAGTTTTGATGCCGGGCCGGACTTAGCGCGGGCGCGGAGGAGCTGCGCGGAGCCGTGCCGTGCCGTGCCGTGCCTCCTGCCCCGGGCCCCGCCCGCGGATCGGCCTCCTGGCCCGGCGCCGGGCGCGGGTTGGCCGCGGGGCCGCGGAGTGGCGGGTGCGCCGCGCCGCCGCCTCCCCGCGGAGCCGCCGAGGGATGCTGCTGCGCCGCGGCCGGGCATAGGCAGGAGCCGAGCGGGCGGGGAGGGAAGGAAGGAAGGAAAGACGGAAAGAAAGGATCCCCCAAGCCCCGAGGGGAGAGGAAAGGCGAGAGAAGGTGCGCGAATGTGAAGGAATGTACCTGCCAGTCGCCGGAGCCGCAAGCTTGGGATAAAAAAATAAATAAACCGAGGAGGCTGATCCCTGCGACTTATTACCCGGAATAAAAAAAAAAAAAAAAAAAAGAGAGAGGAAAAAAAAAAAAGGGAAACGAAAAGAAAAACCTTGTAGCGGAGGGACGAGAAGAAGAGCGACGAGTCTGCAGCGAGCAGCGCCAGAGCCGGGCGCCCGGCGGATGGCGCGGCCGTCCCGCTGACTCCGCGGCCGCGGAGGCTGCGCGGGGCGGCGCGGCGCGGCGCGGGGCATGCCGTGCCGGCGGCGTGACTGAGCGGGGCGCTCCCGCCGCCCGCCGCTCCGCTCCGCACCGCTCCGCTCTCCGCCGCCGCATGCCGCCGGCAGCCGCGGCGCGCTGATGCCCCGGGGCCGCGGCGGCGCTGCGGACAGCCCCTAGGATGAGCGAGGGCTGCCGGCGCCGCGGCGCCCGGGGCGGCGGAGGCGGCGGCTGCGGCGGGGGCCCGGGCGGGGATGGGGCCGGGGGCCGCCGCGGGAGCTGCGCTGCAGCGACTGCATCGTCTGGAACCGGCAGCAGACGTGGCTGTGCGTGGTACCCCTCTTCATCGGCTTCATCGGTCTGGGGCTCAGCCTCATGCTGCTCAAGTGGATCGTGGTGGGCTCCGTCAAGGAGTACGTCCCCACCGAGCTGATGGACGCCAAGGGCGTGGGGCAGGACCCCTTCTTCCTCTCCAAGCCCACCGCCCCCCGCGGCGCGGAGACCACCGCCGCCGCCACGCCGCGGCCGCCCAGCCGCGTCAGCCCCCGCCTCACCACCATGAGCCGGGCTCCCCCGCGGCCCCCGGCACCCGCGGCCCCGCGCGGGGCGGCCCGCGGCCCACGGCCGCCCGGCACCCCGTGTCCCCGCACACGGCACCGCCCGCCAGCGCCAGCGGCCCCCGGCACCGCCGGCCGCGCCGCCCGGCCGCCGCCCGCCGCCCCAGCACCCCGCCGCTGCCCGCCTGGCCCACTGCGGCACACGCTACCTCCTCCTACAAGATCTACGTCCACGACTCGGCGCCGTCCTGGACCTTGTCTCCCTTCCAGGAGTCGACCACCACCACGCCGGAGGCCAGCACGACCCCCAAAACCCGTAAGTGTCGCCGGCCGCCCCGCGCCCTCGGGCCGCCCGGTGCGCGCCTCGCCCCGGCCGGACCCGGCGGGGTCGGGGCTGGCCCGAGGTGTCGTTCCCGTACGGGAGGCCGGAGAGCTCCGAAGTTTGCGCTTCTTTCTCCCTTCCCTGCTTGCGCCCCCTTTTTACCCCCGGCAAGTTCCCTGCTCGCGTGATGGGTGTTGAAGCAGGAGCAGCCATTTGGGGAGACTGCTTTTCGTTGTGGTTTTAGGAAAGGCTGCAGACCCCCCTCCCCCCTTTCCCCTTCCAGGCTGATCTGCGAAAGGTACTTAGGAGAGGTGTCTGAGCGAGAGGGAGCAGTGGTGACCCCCCAGAAGGGGCAGTGTGGAGAGAGTGGTCTCCAGCAGGTGCGGGCCGGATTGTGCATGTGCTTCCCTGCTGGTGACGGGGTCTGGCTTCCCACACACTCGTCTCACTGAAAGCAGGGCGGGCTCCGCAGGGATGCTCTCTCCGTCCCAGCGCCCGGCTCCTGCAGGAGCCGTGCCAGCTCCGCCGGGAAGGAGCCGGGCACCCCGCGGACACGCACACCCATCCCAGCGCTTTGCCGGCCCCCGTGTGTAGCCACAGCACCGAGTTGCCGTAACTGACTATTTTTTTTTTAAGCAGAGGAGGGGGCTAGTTCTCCGATTGATGCTTGGTGGCTGATTCTTCCCACCCTCCCGAGCACAAACCTAAGGATTCGGGTTAAAGCTGAAAATTCATTTGGTCTGGGTGCATCAACTTTCGGCTTCTCATAAAGGTTACTTAGGACAAGCGCAGTCCTTGCCAAAGGAACTTCTGTGCGATGCTATTTAGTGAAATGCTCAATTATACTGTGTTACAGTATCCTTCTGCGCTTTCTTGGATGCAGTAGAGGAAGTGAAAAGCCGGCTGTCCTCCATTAACTCTTAGTTGCTTCTGCGGGGAACCTCAGTTCAATTGGATCCCTTTTACAGCCCTGGGCTCCCCTTTTGTATGCTAATGTAGAGCTGTTCTGCTGGAGGATTTTGTTAGAAAGCGCTATGAACTTTGTTTTGTCTGTTAAATCTATTTGTTGATAAGCGCTGGGTCAGGGAGGATAGGCAGCGCAAGCTGATCCTGTGAATTGACAAAACTGGGAGGACAGCTAGCTGGATGTGGGTGTGCAGGTGGCGGATGGCTGGGAACGATTATGAACGAAGCTATCACTAAATCAGGAGAGCTAACGAGGCAATAACTTGTTTCGCCTGTGTCTGCCACAGTAATTGAGGGAGAAGCAGCCCTTACAGGTGTGTCCATGCCTGCACGTTCTGTAGGTACAACCTAAGGTAGTTTAGAAGTTACCAGAAGGAACATCTTTTGTGGAGCTCAACGCAAGCTGCTTCACTCGGGTGTAGGGAGCTGTATAGGGCATTTCTTAAAAACAAAGCAGCCAATGAAGCCAGATTTTCATACATCTGTTTTCAATCCTAGTGTGAACCCGATATGCTACATGGTTCTTAAAACTGCTGTGATCTGTGTGTTTGTGTCTGCCTGGGCTTGTCAGGTGGGATCTGTAAGGGTCTAAATGCTCCCTTGCAATCTCTTCTTTTCTTCCCTTTCTGTCTCATATGTAAGAGAAATCCACAGCAATTTCCGCCCCTCTAGGCTGTCTCCTTACAAGGTATAGAAGGCAGGAATATTCTGATTAATAAATAATGTTCAGCTGGCAGGACTCTCCTCCATGCAAGACACACAAAGGAAGAAGAAAAACCACAATCTCAAAACATTCCTGGCAGTTGCAGAGCTTCCTAACTATTTTTTTTTTGTGTTTTGGGGAGGCTGCTAATATCTTTTACAGCGGGTGTTTCCCTTCATTAAATGCAGCTCAGTTATAGGATGGAAATGCAAGAAGTGCAAATCCAGCAGAAATTGACCCTGTTTGGGCACATTGATAGCAGAGATTATCATTAATGGAAGATTAAATAGATTACATAAAAAAGGATTTGAATTTGTAGGGCATATGAACATTTTTTTAAAGCCTACAGCTGTACTCTCTGATACATATAAGCATCTCTAAGGATACATGTAAAATTCTTTGAGGCCGCAATATCCACTGAGGGGGGAGAAAGGAGAAACGCAGCCTTTGTGCTGTGAACTGCTGACATGCTGTGACCCCAAAGCAAGTATCTACGTCTGCCACTCACAGCTCTCAGCAAGAAAGGGAATTTTTTAAAAAACAAATTCATCCTAATTTCCAAGGTTGAGCTGCATGTTCCTTCTGTGCCTGTTGTTCCAGCTGATATTGAAATGAAAGTCATGGATCCTGTTGTACCTTGTGAATACAAATCTGACACAATGAATCTCATGCCCCAGCCTTCAAAATAGTGCATGTCCTTGTGTCATCCTCTGAGTTGGCAAGGTGGGAGTCATAGGTTATTTAGCATTTCACAGCTTTTAAGAAGCAGCTATCTTTGTTTGTACTGGTTTGTGTTGTAGTTTATTTAATTGTTCTAATGTATTTAAATGGGCTCAAAACAGGACTTAGGAAAATGGGAGGCAAATCAGGAGTTATTTCTCCAGAAAGCCAGATGATTGCCCACCTGAGTAAGTGTTGGTAAAGCCTTTTCTCTGTGTGTGTATTCATCTGAGGAGATGTTGTGAAATCTCTCTTTTTTTGTGGGTGTGCATAATGACAATAATTCTTGGTTGTGTTTCACTCAAAGTCAAGCTATCTGTTAGCTGTTTTGAAAGTTCTTGATGAAGATCCTTCAGGTTCTGACTAAGCAAAAGCCACTTACTCATCAGATCTCTCTGTATCTTGTGCCTGCATGTGTTTTCCATGATCATGTATGGACTATGCCTCTTCAGGTTAAGCCTCTTTGTCCAGTGCTCAGTGTAAAAGTCAATCACTGATTTAGAAGGATAGTCCAGCCTGTAGATCAAAAAAATTAACCAACAGACTGGAACATGCTAGTGAGGTTTTATTTTTATCAAGCCATTGGTTTCATTTCTAAAGAGTCATGCCCTGATTTTTCCAATATGCATTTTTCATGGTATTCTGGGTTCTTCGGTAATGTTATTATTCTGGAATTGAGATACTGTACTTAGAAGAATTCCTGTGTGAATTCAGCTGTGAGATAGCACTGTGCTTTCTCTTGTGTTCAGATGACCAAAGGCTAATGCAGAGAGCTGAGGTGAGGCAGGTGGGGCTCAACTAATGCACAGTAACCAAGAAAAGAGATGTTACAGAGCACTTAATCAATATATCTCGTGAAGTCCAATTGCAACCTCTTTTTTGTGAGTCTGGGTATACTTTGATTTCCTGCTAAAGATTTTCTGGTCCAGTCGTTTATCCTCGTCATATCTATGACTGATTGTTGTGCACAGCATGGGTTCAAGTAACAAGCATCTGGCAGATGCACCGCTACCAGCACTGACATTTTGGTAAAAGCTGTTTGTTTTATTCTGCACTGACTCAAATATCTTTTTCACATTAAGGATGACACTTAGATGGAACTGCGGGGTTTTCACCAACTGGAGGGTGCTGTGGGAGGTGCCAAACTGTAGTAAAACCAGACCTGCTCTTCCCAGAGCTCTGCAGCGTTCTGCCAGCAGATGACACGGATCGCGAGCGCTTCGCACGACGAGCGTGAGCTGTCCCTGATTGAGGGGCACACGTGGCTCTGGAGCACGTGCCTCTGGCATTAGCTGAGGTTAATATGCCAGCTATCTACCAATCCAAAATGCTTCAAAAGCTGTTGAATTGAAAAAATACTGAGGCAAACAACTGGGAGTTTTAAGAGCATTTGCTTCTTCTTTATTCTCACTTATTTTTTATTCACATACCTTCAGTCAGTACCACAGATGTGATTGGATTTGTGTTTCCCATCTTAGATACTTGTTGACAGGAAGGCTAGCGACCATCAAGGTAAAAATAATAAACAGATGTGTGGCCACATCACTGAAGTAAAAGTTATTGTAATTTATTTTATTTTTCATATTTTACAGCAATAACTTGCTTCGTCTGTTTCAATTAAGTTGGAGGACATAGGACTTAATTCTGTCTTCCATTTTTAATCTGCTTTATAGTTAGGGACTAGAGCAGCTATCACTGAATTCATAAAGAAGTGGAACATTCAAATAAGATCCCCTCACATATGTACATTGATTCTATTCAGATATGTTTCTTCTGTCTTCCCTTCATTAAAGTGATTGTTGGAATCTTATGACCTAGAAGAGCTTCTTGCATGGCACTGGCATGATGAGTGGGAGGGGTGTGGCTGAAAGTGTTCCATGCTGATTTTTAACCCTGAAGGAAATTCATCTGGGGGCTGTAGAGTTTGTCATTACGTTGATTTAACCTGTGATCACTGGTGAAAGCAAAACCTTGCATTTTATTTGGCTTTTTTTTTTTTTCATTTATACAAGGACATTATGTTATATATGTTGACAACAGAATACCATTATTAAATTAGAGTATTGATTCATTGCAAAGGATTATACTAAAGTAGTGTTGATGGTTTATCTAAACCCACAGAAAATGGAAATTAAAAATTAAAGCAAAAGACCTGTCTCTACAGTATTGTGTCTAGTGTTGCACAGTGCATTTATCATATGACTCATTGCTTTGAATGCAAAGCCCAGTAAACACATGGATTGCTTTGGATTTGGCCTTGACTTTCAATTTCATATGGTTTTCTTTTTTTTCATTTCAGCCCATATGGTTTTCAGGAAGTACCTGAAACTACCAGTGTTTAGTTTTGTTGATTTCTCCTGTGATTGTTTTGGAAACAAGCTGCACAAGGAAAAGTGCCTAGTAAAATCACGTTGGGTGACTTGGTCACAAGCATATATAAATAAATTTGTTTAAAACAGAGGCTTATTTGTCTCTGAGCCTGGTGATTTCTTTTTGAGCTTCTTTGGGTTTGAACAACTTTGCAATGCTGTGCACATGTGTGTGTGTGTGCACAAAATACAAGCGTGGATTTGTGCATTTGCACAGTGCCAGTTTTTGAGGAGGATCAGGATCTCAAAGCCTGTAGTAACTCCAGGACCAGTCTTTGGCTGCTTTGGTTCTGGTGCTTGTCCAGTCAGAGTGGTACAGAAAAGAAACCCAGAGGTTTCACTGGAGCTAGTTGGACTGAATGCCAAGCTGAAGTGCATCTTTTTAAATTTGGAAATCTCCTTCAGGTTCTGCTGTGTGGAAGGGGTTTGTAGTCACTGTTCCTATTAAGCACAAGTACTTTTTTATTATTATTCTGCATTATAAGAGTAAAAAAAAGCCAGGAGAAACAATGAAATACTTTGTGTTATGGATATGTTTTCTTCCTCCAAGGGACTCAGTTCTTGGCTCAATATGGTGAGGGTTGGAAGCATTATTTAATGAGTCAGCTGTGCTTCAGATCTAAACTGGGGCTGTGTTTTCTCATGGCTAAACTGAATTTCTAAGGTGGACAGCTCATAAACCTGCTTTCTTACCTTTACCTTCCCCTTCATGTGTAATCTCAAGCCACCCCACCAAGTGAAGTGCATTTTCACTGGGGGAAAGGAGCTCCCTGAGGTTGGAGAGAGGCATTTCAAACTTGGACCAGACAGAGATGAACCTTCAGGTGGCTTCTGAGTAGCACAGAGGAGGTAACTGCATGCAAGTGGGCAATGCTTTTTGGATGGGTTTGTACTTTCTGTCACACAGGTTTCTGGGGTTCCTTGGTAGAATGCCTTCAAGAGGAAAAAATTGAATAAAGCAGCCACCAGGAAAATTAAAATAGCAACTGCACTTACGAATTTCCATGTTCTTTTCACGGAAGAAATGCCTAATTGGATCAACTCTTCCTGGTGAATTTTGGAGGTAGTGGAGAAAAATATATTAACTAAATGCTTATGGTGAACTATTTAAATGGTTGTTTCTGTTTTGCATTATACCCAATATTAGTCTAGTAATGTTTAAAAAATAAAGATAAAATGATTCTTCCCAAATTCCATCTTTTACATCCTCTAAGACCAGTCTTTTGTATGCCCAAAGGTGTGTTTCTCATGTAGAATTTAAATAGGAGGATTCTATGACTTTCAGGTCTTTTTTACAACACATTCCTCATGATTTTTTTTTTTTTTTGGCGTAGATATGTTGACTGCTGACTGTAGGAGATAAACTATTCAGCTTCAAAGATAATTCACTTCATATCATGTCGAGCAACCAGTTTTTAAGTCCAAATTGGTTTACGTTTTTTCCTCAGAGTGATTTTTTTTTTTTTTATTTTTGCAGGAGTTAAACATTTGGGGAAAGCTCAGGTAGAATGGAAAAGGCTCACTGCCCAATAAAAATATAACTGGGTAAAAAGATAAACTGAAACATTAGTTTGTAATACCTGAATTCTGCTTTGGCTGCTGTAAAATCAACCCAGAAACCTGCAAAGTCTCTTCATTTTATTTCAACATCTTTTTGTTTGTTGTTTTTTGGGTTTATGGCTTTTCTTTTTCTTTTAAAATTTGAGTTAATCTCTTGGCAGTTCTAAGGACCCTACAGTTGTGTCCCATCCCTGTCTGCCACTTGTATTTTCCTCTCATAGGAAAGATGCACATTAGCAGTGCAACGGGGTAGGTGCTCTTTGTAGAACAATTAATTAGTATTTTAGCTTGTGTGAAAATTCAGACCTTCCACAGAGGCATTTTTTAACTCTTAGAGTAAAGCATTGAGGAAGAAATATCCTGATAGTATTCCGTGTAGATGTGGGGCTGAACAAAGTAGTTTATAGTCTTTTATTTTTTTAATGATGAGATTGCTGTATGGCCAAGTTTTGCAAACATGATAGGCCCAGTTTAGGGTGTGCTGGTGATGCATTTTCTGTTTTTTAGAATTGTGGATCTGCAGAATCAGGGCCAATTTATGTGAACATCTGTGTGATAATGTGTTAGTCTGTCTCAGATTGCAGTGCTTACAAAACATGCCTGTGTAAGTAAATGTGCATCAGCTTTTTAAAAGCTGCCAAAATTACTTAAATGTGCTTATTAGAACTGTGGCTCCATTAGAGCATTTTCTCCTTTTGTGTGTGTGTATTCTTAGCAATGCCTTGAAAAATATACCATTATCCTGTTTACCCTTTGCCTGAAATTAGTTCTGCAGTAAAATCTTTGTGTTCTAGAGGACTGAAGTTGCTTAGCTGTAGACTGTGACAACACATGTGAGTCATGAATCTTTTTACACATCACTTTTAAGCTATTTCTTTTCCAGATTTTTGTTTTTCATTATTCTTGAGAATTAGTCTTGAGAATCTCTGGTTTTGCAGTTTTTCTCTATATTATGTTCTCAGCTAGATATATGCCAAAATTGACTTTTTCATAAAGCTTGTAGGTAGAAAATGCTTCCTAAAACATTAGGGATGGCAAGATGTATTTTAAGACCTAATTATTTTCTGAAACCAAAATTATGAAATAAACTTTACAGTGTTCTTTTCACAGCATCATTCCTGTAAAACTTCAAGATTCTAGTTCAGCAAGAGCTGAGCCTTGATTGCTGGCTGTTACCAGATAGAGGGGCTATAGCACTGTGCAATAGCAAACCATTAAATTAGTATTAATAGCAAATAGCCTCTTTTCCAGAGCTGAGTATTCTCACTGATGTCAGAACTTGTGAGGCAGGGATTGAGATAAGGTGTGTTATTCTCCTGGAAGGGTGCTGGTGGTCTACTTGTACTGCAGTGACAAGTGGTTGACAAGGAAGGTCGAAAATGCTCAGCCTGAATTTGCTGTGCTGCTTCTGAATGTAATCATGTTTTTAACAAAACCAAGAAAGTTGCACTGAAAAGTGTTGCTAACCTGGAAAACTGTGCTGCCTTGTGCAAGGCTAATGGTTCCTTAATCTCCCAGCTCAGTGCATAGGAAAATGGCATTTCCAGTAGTGTGCTCAGGGTTCCCCAGAGCTGTAGCTAACTTCCCTTCTCAGTGGCTGAGTAATACCATGGAATACTAAAAAAAAATGTGGGGAATCTTTGTTTCCTCTCCCCTAGTGAGTTACAGTACAACTGGTGAGTGGGTTATCATTAGAGTAGTACTAAGCTATCCCAGAAGCTTTGGCTAGGAATTGATTGTATAATACTTGCTAAAAACAATCCAGTAATTGTCTTCCAAAGAGGTTGCTTTCTTAGGATTTTTTTTAAGAGTAGTGTTGGGTGGAGAGAAAATTAATTTTCTTCTTTAATCTGTGAGTGAATTCACAAAAGAGAAGCAGGGGTTTTGTTAGAAACCCAGAGATAAGCTGCATGATGAACTGGTATGGTGATTTTCCTGCCAGGCTTTGCTCTGCTAGTGTTCAGTGGGCAGTGGGTTCAGGAACTTAACTGAGGAGATTATTCTGATGAATGTCAGTGCTCCTGATTTAGAAGGGTAGAGGTACTTTTATCATTATTTCATAAGTAGCTAAACCACATTAGTCTTTAGCCTGAATTCTGGCCCAGATACATAATGGTCATAGTGGTAAAAGTTCAATCCCCTCAGGGTTTTTTGTATTTTTTTCTTTTTTTTTTTTTAATAGCCAGAAAGCTTAAATGTAATGCATAAATACATACAGCAATGACTTTTGTTTAAGCAGATTGTGCTTCCTTTGCTTTTTGAATTTCTGTCTTTATTACTTATTATAATAGAGCATACCACATATTTCACAGGGTCAGCTGCTTATTTATGAGCTGTATCTCAGTGTAATAAAGTTGGTTTTAATTAGTTTTCATCCTTAAAAAAATGTTAGTCAGAAAAATACAGGTTGGAAATCAGAGCAGTTTATAAATTATACTGTCATAACAGGTGAAAGTAATTGTTGATGCTGTTTCTGAGTTTATAATATCCACATTTTTAAATTCACTGATTATCTCAAGGCAATGACAGTAAAATGATGCAGTCTGCTCTGACTGAGGCTGTGCTTCTGCAGCAGGTTTTCACAGTGCACGTGGGCTCTTTCTGCTCCCTCTGGTAGGAGCTTGTACCTTTGCCTCGACTGATCCCCTTCTGAGCTGTGAGGACAGCACAGTTTTATGATGCACATCATCATAAAACCATCAGAGAAAATACAGCATTCACAGCATACTCTGAGTGTCATTTTTGCTGGGGTGGGTGAACATTTGATGTCAGCTTGCCTTGAGAGGAAGGGGCTGGGTGGGCAGAGGAGGTGACAGCTGAGCCCTGGCTGCCCTGGTCTGGGAGACACTGTCCCTGTCTGATTAGGAATGGTGAATAATGCAGCAACACACACACAGCTTCTTCAAAGCAGCAAGAGGCAGTGATTTATTGAAAAGCCATCACACTTATATAAAATAGATTGTGCAAAACAAAGTAGAAAAGGCTCATTGGTCCAAGAAGGCAACACCTCATTGAAAACATGCTTTCTGCAAAACATCATGAGACACACAGCTCGGTGGCCAACACCAGGTGTTAATCTGTGTTATCCATTCTCCCTTCTCTTGTTTGTCCCTGAGAAAAGTCCCCACCCTCGGAAAAATGTGAGTTGGATTTTTCCACGAGCCTTCAGCAGTGTCCACAAGGCACAACCTCTGCCTTGTCTCTGTCAGCATGAGCTACCCTGCCTTGTTCCCTACAAACACACAGAGGAAACAAGTGCTTCTGATACCTCCTCATATCTGGAGCACATTCTTTACAGAGCCCTACTTAGTCGTAAATGAAAAGCATGAATAGTAAGTTAGTATTTTAAATTGGTTTTAGAAGTATCTGCCTGCAATAGGGAATTCTTTGGGGTTTTAGTTCTTGGATGTCTGGATTTAATCTGAATATGTGAAGCTGAAATGCTAGTGTGTGATGTGTTTAAGAGGAGAAGAGTTTGATACTATAATTGTTAATTTATAGGTGGCTGAAAAGAACACTTGCACCTACTGGATTTCAGTATTTGGGTACACCACAAGGCTGGATTGCACATTGTGTTTGCATACATTTGGAAAGCTGTCCTCTGTCACCTTGGCAGATGTAGGGGATTTGTAGCCAGCTGTAAGGTGCATCTATAAATATGAGCTGAACACACACAGATTGAGGAGCTATGAGCTCCTCATTCCTGGTTTGTTTACAGCGCATAATTTGGAACCACGAACACATATTTATTTAAATTTTACAATAATTAAAATACATTTAGCCCTGATTTTCACTGAACACTTGACTGGTCAGTGATGTTCCTGTAGAAAATGAAGTGTGCTGGACAGGCATAGTGATAAAATTCCTTATTAAAAAGATGATGGTGGGTAGAGTCCTACAGTGAGGATGAGGTATGTTAGGTGATCAAAAGATTAATAACTCTTGTGAGATGTTTTATTTGCACACTCTGAGGATTTTGGCTGCTTAAAAGCAGTGTGGGTTTATTAGGGAGCTTATTTTTTTTTTTTAATGCTTTGAAGAAGATACTGTAAGATTATATCTGCTTAATTAGACACATTACATTTGAATTATTTAATTAGAGATTATTTTTCAATCACCCCTTAAAATTGTAACACTCTCTTAATATTTTTTTTAAATCTTGTTTATGAATGCCATCTATAGATTGCATAGATTCTTGGATTTTTTTCCTAACAAATACAACTTAACAACAAATTTCCTATATTTTTGTGTTGTGGAATAAAATTAGAATCTGAGGAACTCATGTGTAACTGAGTATCCAGTGGGAGCTGTAGACTGGTCAGCAGTTCTGTAAGTATCACAGCAAGAAGCAAGATTGATCACAGATAGTCACTGGATTGAATGTTTTACATAAGAACTCTTCATTGACAGGATTTTAGAGTCCAAACATAATGAATTTCTTCTGAAGTTCAGCTCTGTGTAAATAGAGATCGGGATAATCAAAACATAAATAAAGGAAATCAGGAGGATATTAAATTAAATATATGTTATATGCAATTTCAGTACTTGTTATGGAAAGAAAGCTGACGTGAAAAAAACTGCAGCAAACCCCAAATCCCAAAGGTAATAGCAGAGCTCCAGCAGCATTTCACCTTTGTGTTCATTACTTTGTAATGATTTCTGCATTACATAAGGCAGTAACATTCCCCACTGGGTACAGAGATACCTCTCATAGTGTGTGGGTGGAGATCCTGCTCTGGGGACAGAGCTCAGGTGTGAACAAACCCTGCTGCTCCACCTGCTCTGGAGCTCTGCCTGCTCTGGAGCTCTGCCCTGTGCTCCCAAAATCACCATTGCTTCCCTTTCACCAGAAAAAAAAAAAAGTGGCTTTAGCAGTGTAGAGCTGTTCTAATGGTCATCTGCTATAGAATGACTTCTTTCTCACTAGTTCAGCTTGCTTGTTGGTCTGCTCTTATCCCAAAAAGTTGATAATACCTAAATGACAGTAAAAGGTCTGAGACTGTTGGTTACTGGAAGTTGGGAGACCAGGAGTGATCCCTTCCTTCTCCTCGAGCTCAGATTTTCTTATTTATGAAATAAAGACATGGTGAAGAGATACAGATGGGAAGTGAGGTGTGTATTCATGCATATTCCAAAAAGAAGGGAATATACTTCACAAGTCTTGTCTTAAATTTCAGAAAGTACCTGATATCCTTGGTTGCTCTGTTGCTTGAGTATGTGATAATTTCCAATAATTCTCTGACAGTGAAATATATTGGACTTAAATACTAAAGAGGAAGGGACAGAAGCATCTATTTTTTTGGGTGATTTAAAAATATATCTCCAAATATAGCCAAGATCTGTCCCCAGATGACAGGGCTGTCTGTGAGACACCCTAGCAAGCCACTTACTCTAGTTAGTAATTCTTTATTTTTGTCCTGCAGTGAACAGAATCAGGTTTGAATTTGGGACACTCATTAGGCCAAAGCCTGCCATTATGACAACCCCATTTAAATCTTTTTACCTTAACTTTATAATCACTTGTCACTGGGGATTTTAGTAACTACTATGTTTTATATTACTGTCTTGTTATATTTTAGAGGCAAAGTGTTATTGTTGCCATATCTCACATCAAAGGGAAGAAACACTTTCAGTATGGTGTAGTTTTCTATAGATAGAGTCAAAATGCTCTCTGAGTAGGTGGGATCCTAATCCAAATCCAAACCCAATGAGATAAGTGAGAATAAGTGGGCTCTAGCTAACATTTAAAATAAACAGTTACAAAGGAGTGACTTGCTTAGCCTAGTCTGTTGTTCTGCATTTGCTCATAGTTGACTTTTAGGAAGTGTAACTATGCTGTTCTCTAAAAAAAAGAAAAAAACTAACAGTAAGAATGCATTTATTAGAGGGAATCTCAGATGGAGAATGAGACAAGTTTTATGGGAGATGTATTGTAATAAATCAACCAACACAACTGGAGAAAAATTGGCAAATGTTTTTTTTTACTGTTTCTCTTTTGACCTCCTTCAGATAGTAAGATTCTGGTGTTAGCAAACTTTGAGTTGTTTGTTGTTTTTATATTAGCTGAAATTTTTTTCTTAACTTGAACTACTGATATGGTTGGGTTTCAAGTGTAAATAGGTAAGCTTGCTAAGTGTTTTATTTGCTTATTTTTCCTGCTGTGAAGTTTGGGGTTTAAAAACAATGTCTGTAGCAGAGAAACTTACTAGTGGTGGGCAAGAAACTGTTTAACATCTTAAAATATTAATGCACTCAGTATTTTAGAGAAAGGTTTTGGATCACTAGTTATTACAGAGGATAAATATTGTATTAACACCTAGATGTACGACCCCAACATGCACGTTCTCGTTGAAGACTCACTTGTTATGGATTTCAAAGCCTGTATGAAATGATTTACACCGGTGCTTGTAAAGCATGTTTTGATAATGGCCCTTTTAATGTCTTGAGGGCATTTAATTGCCATTAAGTGGCACAATCTGCTGTTTGGAATGGAGAGCTGGGAATATTTCAGTTGCAAATAGGGTAATGAAATGGATTGGAAACAAAGAGGTGTAACAACTGAATAGGTCTGTGATATTATCAGTGAGGTTGGCATCCTTTTTATGACCAGAATATGCTCTGTGTACCCCACAAGGTGGGATATCTGTTCCCAGGCAGCCATGGGGTTTCCTACAGGTAGCTGACTACTGAAGTCTGCACATGGCCTGATGTGGGATGCACTGAAACTCTGCCAGCCTGGAACAGTCATGCCTGGCCCCTTTTACTCAATGGTGGGCTGGTATTTGTGTAGAAGGGTTTAGTCAGTGTTTTTGTATTTTATATTTTGCATGACTCTCAGTGGGTCTGTCAAAAAAAAAAAAAAAAAAAAATTACAGTTCTCCAAAGTCCTAGATACTCTTTCTTTGAATGATGACCAACTTTACCAAATGCCTGACTTCTCATAGAGTCAAGCAGTTGATTATGTGGCTAGTGTGGATAATCACTGGGGAGGGCATTACAGAAAGGGTGATTTGTAGATCTTTAGATAGTTTTGCAAAAAAACCCAACACATGGTATATTTGGAGCTTTTACATGAAATCAGGATGTGATTGAAGAAGGATTTCATACTGCACATCTTAAAAATTACTATTGGGTTGGGCTTCAACTTGCAATAGGTGTGAAATCTAAAATATTCTGATATATGTCCTTTTCAAAGCTTAGCTTCTCCAAGTATAGGCCTTCATAAGTGTATAAAAGTTTCATTGATTGGTTCTGTAGAATTTTTTAAATAGGGACATGTAATAGCTCTTCCCAAGTGATGAATTATTGGTTTATTATGTACATAATAAACCTAACAGGAGCTGTCTTTCCTAATTTTATTTTTTTATGTATGCTATGCTGCTGTGCTTTGCTGATGCAGTGAGATTGTGAATGCTGTTTTCAGTGCCCTGTGCTGATTCTTCCATTGCTGCTGTCCAGTTAAGATCTTCCAGAAATACCCAGAGAGCAGGACAGTGGAGGTAGGACAGAGGTCTTATGCTGAGAGGAAATGAAAGAGACAGATTTAGAAGCTCAGGAGATTGGAAAAGTTGGAACTATTTGTGTTGTGAATATTTAGTGTGCTTTCTCTTAGGCCTAATTTATTATAAGGCTCCTGCCAGCAAGTGAATTATTGAAGAGGTAAGAAGGAAATGGCCCCACAATGATGTGCTGTGCCCATACTCAGGTGATACAGTCTGGGAACAATTCCTGTTGTGCTCTCCAGCACAGGATCCTGTGGTGTTTCTCCCAGGGATTCTCCTGGAATGGGTGGTACTGCCAAAGAGAAAGAATTACTATGGACTAGGGAAAAAATTCTGCATATGGCATGATATTTCAGCTCATCTTTTTAGTTTCCCAAACAAAAAGATTTCCTAGCCAGTTGAGCCTGTTGTTTTATCTGTGCTGCCCCTGCAGTCTGTGTTGAATGAACATTTAATTGTCATCATCCTCATCACCTGAGTGTGCTGTGTCCCTCCACTCTGGAACCTTGTTGAAAAGCTGTCATGTGTCTCAATGAACAGAGAATTGTCCCCAAAAGGTTGTGCTCACATCACTCTTATATCCTTTTAGTATTATTTAATCCAAAATGCTGTTTATAAAAAAAAAAAATTACCATGAAGGGCAGCCCTTAAAATTGTATGTAATAAGAAAAGAATTCAGAATGTCTTTTGAAGTTACTGTGGAACTTCAGTGAGGACATTGTGTTTTGTTTGTTTCTTGACAAGTTCCAGGTGTCTCTCCTCAGTTTTCATTTCTCTGCCACATGCTGATTAGAATGAAAAAAATTGTGTAGGCAACTGCAAAACATGAATTTGATACTCGTTTCCTATTAAGCAGGTAATAACTTCATTGTATTCAAAACTTGCTTGATTCTTATGGACCTTTTCTAATTTAAGAAAATCTTATGGAACTCTTTGGAGAGAGAAATATTTGGGGTATCTTGGCCCACCTTAGTGAGAGTCAGGGGCATAGTTTCAAATGTGTTTCTGATTATTTGTTTGTTATTGTTTTGGGTTTTTTATCAGATTATATTTTATTTTTTGGCAAGTGCCCTGGAATTTGCAATGAGTTTTAAAAAGTAATCTTCTAGAATCTTTCTGTGATGCTTCTTTTCTATAAGTGCTTCATTTTCTCTATAAGTGGTTCATACTGGAAATATAAAGTTTGCAGATGTTTCTCTGTCATATTCTGCAGTAAAGATCAATGCACAGAAGTAATTTATCTGCAGTATCCATAATTGATGATCTTTTAGTAGAAGATTCTGATTCTTTCATAACCTTCCTGTTACTGATACACTTAAATACTTTATTTATTGCCTTTACCTAATAGCTTTTAGAATTCTCTTGGTTTTCTGAATCATTTGCTCAGGATAGATTTCATTTTAGAAAGGATGTATTTTCATTTCACTTGCTGTTTTCCCCTGTTGTGTTCTCTTGCTTTCAGGGAGAGGAAGAAGTCCATACCCTTTTGGGTTATATTACAATGTTATTTGAAGTGCTTATAGTTTATGTTGTTAGGCTTTCTTCCTTCCATTCAATTTCCTTCCTTTTTCTTTTTTTCCAACTTCCAAACTCTTTGAAAAGCTTTACCTGTTGTTTGAAATGGCTGTGGTTTTTCTTGTCATCCCCCTTTTCTGTTGTAACTGAGCTGCATCGTACTCTCATGTTTTGAATTAGCTTCTGTTTTTCTCTGAGAACTGAGTCAAAACTGATTGCCTGATATCCTTTTCTTGCTGTTCCAAGAAGCAGCTGTTGCTGCTAGAAACAGCAAAATAATAGACTACGAGAATACAATCACATTTTTCCATTTACTGTGTTCTGTGATCTTTTAAGTGGCCACAGTGGAGTAGAATTTTCTGTATTTGCTTGCATCAATCAGGTAGAATGTTGTCAGGTTATCCACTCTCTTCTGGGTAATTTCTGATTTTGTGAGGAAGAGTTTGAAGACTTATTTCATCTTAGCAATGTTCAAGTTCCTCAAGCAACTCAAGATAGAATTTTCCCATGATCTCTGCATTTAAGTGACTAATTTTTAAATAACCTCACACAATGAAGAGTGTATTTTCTGTTACTCATGGGGATAAAATATTTTAAAATCATCCCTAGAAATTTATATTTTCTTACAGCTATATTGATCTGTCTTCCTAGTTCTGTGTTGCAGTTCCTTAATTTATGTTCTTGGTATGGCCATTCTACCTAAACATGGCATTTTCCTAAGCACTGCATGTGCTGAAGGAGATGAATTTGTGTAGTCAGCCCTTCCAATAAGTGAGTTCTTCTCCTTCACACTTTTTGACAGTTTGCTTGTGCTTGACCTTGACCACTGTAGAGCTTCTCCAGATAAACAACCAATTTGTTGGCAGAGGAGCAGTCAGAACAGTCTGATGAAGAATGAAGAATCAGTCTCCTGATGATTTCTTCTTCAAGGTCTTCATTTGGAGAGAATGCCAACAATGCTCTGATACGGTTTCCTATTAGTGGGGTTTTTTTTTGTTTTTTGTTTGGTTTTTTGTTTTTTTTTTGGGTTTTTTTGTTGGGTTTTTTTTGGTTTTTTTGGTTTTTTTTTTCTTTAGTCAGAGTTGGGATTGAAGCCATGATAGATGGGATTTTCTGTTTGGACTTGGTTATTTATTAATTTTTATCTATAGTACAGTGAGTGCTACAGCACTTCTAGCTAATAAACTCAAAGCAAGAAAATGGAGCTGTATCTTGTTTGTTACAAGGTCTTTTAAAGCCAAACAGTCCAATTAAAAGCTAACAGCCACCTTATTTTTACTTTTGACCCAATGACCAAACACCTACGACCTGCACTGCAGGATCCTCTATTCAGCCAAAAACTACTACTTAAAACCAAGAAGAAGAAGGAACAAGAAGGAAGATGAAACTTCTCCCCAAAAATTTCCATCTTGTCCTGTATCTATTACTGTATTCTAAACACCCCAAATTCCAAACGCTTGCCCATGTGATATTACACATTTCTACCCAAACTACACACCAGTGACTCTAACTCCATCACTCAAATTTGGAAGCCTTCTCCAAGGGCTCAAGTCAAAAGCAATGCTCCCCTGAGGATCAGTGCCTGACAGCACAGAAAGCCCAAAATTCGCAGGGTTCAGGGTTCCAACAGTCTCCCATGGTTTGCAACTTCTGTGCTTCCTTTCCTTTACAATACATTGGATTTACAGCTGCTGGATTTGTCTTATGTGGGCCTCAGACACCACAGAGGCAGGAGGCTAAACCATACTGTCCTCTCCTCAAGATATGGGTCCTTAACTCACTCTAATTCACCTGCTCCTTGGTTATATGTAACTTCTTTGGGATGGACGTACCACTGCGCTGTCACTTTGGAAATTCGTGTTCATGGGTATAGGTCTCAACTTTCCACCAAGAAAATGGTTGTGTTTTTTAAGTTATACAGATGGTTTGGTTTTGTTTTTTTTTTTTTTTAATTGCCTCTCTTCACATTAGATCATTATCTGGTACTTTGAAATTCTAATAGAATAATATATTTGGGTGGAGGTAATGTGTATTCTGAATGACAGATGTCTCCACTGTTCCATGATTTTAAAAGAGGTCCATTTTTCAGTTAAAAATACATTGTCTGGGCTTTATGGGTCTCTTCTGCTTCCTCAAGGATAATTTAAATTTCCTAGAGTTCTTCCTTTTATGATTTAGCACCTTTTTGACACTTTCTGCCTCTGAATTTGATGTTCTTGCGAATTTCCTGAAATTATTATTCAAATAATTATTTAAATGCACTGTGAAAGAACTTTAAGAAATACAGTAGGTTGCCTTTGTTCCTTAGATAACTAAGCTTTATTTTGATCAGTTAATTTGTAGTGGCTTTATTCCTCTGAGCAGGTAATTAAATGAAGAATAAAACCATTTGAAAGAAAAAGCCTTTTGCATTTTCTTAATATTTCTCAACATTTAGGAGAAAGTAGAACAATATTGTATTTAAAAGGACAATACAGCTATTTCTGTTTGAAAAATAGAGCATCTTATTGTATATTAGGTAGCACCATATTCTGTTCATGATGATACTGGAATCCTTTTTAATTTGCAGTTGTAGAGCATATTCCTTTATGGATGAGTGCATTTATTTTTCCAGAGGTCACATACAGTAAAACTCATGCTGTACATTGAGAAGAGAATTCAGTGATTCCTGTTGCATCTATCCCAGAGCCCCATTCAGTTCCAGTCATCACTGTCAAAAATGTTGTCTGGATTTAGTCTCCATTCCTTTTCTTTATTAGAAACATTTGCCTATCTTTAGTTCTTGAGATACTCCACCAGATAGACACAACTTAATTAAAAGTTCTTTTCAGATTTGTGAAGAATTCTGTGACATTTTGGCCTTTAGTATAATCCTTTCAAAACTTCTTTAACAAAGGAACTTTCAAAACTTCCTTAATTTGTCCAAAATGGTCTCTGAAAGTGCAGAATGCTGGTAAAATGTTAATTTAATAAGCTTGGGTCTATAATGTTCAGTGTTGAAAAACTATTTTTGCCAATCAATCTGTATGCCCACTTGTATGTTTTTTACTGTGCAACTTTCATCCTCAATTGCCTTTTATAGACAAAAAATGTATTTTCAGAGCTGGTGTGACTTAAGACTACAGTTCACACAGAAATGTGTGGCTTCCAACTTCCCTTTGTTTCCAGAAAGACCATTCTGTTCTAGTGTTTTGCAGTCCTTATTGAAAGTTTGGACTTTTTCCTAAGGTTTAATATGACTCTTCCTTTTGTTGTTCTTTGTAAGGTGCACAGATATAGGATATAGAATAGATGATCCCTTTGCATCAGTTTGCTTTTGTTTTCTTTTAGCTTTAGTTTGAGTTGTCTTGCTGTTTTTGTGTCTGCCAGCCATTTGTTTTCTGTTACTTTGATCATTTCTGCTGACACATCCTAACTTGTGCCTGTCCAAACTGAAGAACTTTGAGTTTTTTGGATTATTGTCTGCAGTCAGGAATTTTTATCTCTGCTCTCTCCAGAACTCTAATCCAAAATCTTCAAGTGAACCACTTCTGTGGCACTGGGAAGCAAAATTATTTGCTTCCTTTAACCTACATATGAGAGATTTTAATAATTCTGCAGTTATTTAATGAAATCAATATCCTTATTCTCTGTTTTTCCCAAGCTCCATCACTGTTTTCTCCTTTCCTGAAATGCTGTTAGTCTTAGAATCTGTTACTTTATATCACCTTCATACTGATGTAGCTGTACCAAATTTAGTGGTTGTGTCATGCAATTCTAGATGAGACAATCAAGATTTTAACAATGTGAGAAAAATAATGTGCCTTTATTTCAATGAAATGAGCAATGAAATTCTAATGAATCTATCTCCACCATTTAATAAGTGTTGTATACCCTTTAATAATAGGAGATTGTATTGTTAAGCAGATTTGAAAAAAAAGTAGTATCTTAATTCATGAGTACTAGGGTTTTTTTTTATTATTATTATTATAATGGTGAATTTTCCAGTTTTATTTTTATTTCACAGCACACAAAACTGCAGGAGGATGTAGACGTGCAGCTGACAATATCCATCTGATTTATTTCTTTTATCTGCTTTTGAATATGTTAGTACTTTGTATGATCTCTAAAGGGGTTACAGGTTGAGTAAGCCTTAAGAAGCATTAAAAACCTGTTTTGATGACCAGTTTAATGCTTCTTCCAAGAACAATTTGTAGAGATTAGGATTTAGTGAGATATCACTGGAGGATTAGCAATTGCTTCTTAAGGCATTCTGAGTTGGCAGCTAATGGATAACTTTCCCCGATAGCTCTTTTATAGTCTGCTGCAGCTGGATAAAAATCAATGAGCAAGTGAACTTAAGTTTGTGTATCCATTAATTTTGGTTTTAACAGATGAGTATGACTGCCACAGTCACTTGCTTAGTATGTTCTTCCCATCTGTCATTATCTAGATAACCTCAATTAGCACACTGATTAATCCTCAAATTCTTCTTCAGTAGTTCCTTTCTGGACTGCACAATGTGAAGGAAAATGTTCCCAGCATGTCTGAGCAGAGAGAACACACTCTAATCAATATCCAGATAAACAGAGCCTGAAGAAAAGGAGCCTACTTTTCCTGCCCTCCCTAGATGCTAAATAAAACTGTGCTTATATGAATTTTTATTTTTTTTTTTTAATCTGTTCTACATTTTGCTATTCGTTGAACTTAAAGCTAATAGTTGCCTTGAATTTTACTGTTAGCTGAGAATTACAAAGCACATTTCCATTGTCATTTCTAGAGAAGGAGGAGTCATGGTATAGAATGGCTTTATTTTTACAGATTGGTAAGCAGTGTTAAAAGAACAGTTGTAGCTGTCATGCAGGACTGTTTGTGAGGGAGCCTCAGCCCTCATTTTGAATCTGCTGGTGTTCCCATAGTTATAATCTAATTTAAGTGCTTTGCTTCCTAACTCTAGCTGTTGTATCTGTTGAGTATTGACTGGGGGACAGTTCTTTGCTGCAAAAGTCAATGACACAAAATAAGTATAATCCAATATTTGAGTTCCAGTATTTTCACCACCTAGGTAGGAACATTTATTTATTCATTTATCTCTTTATTTATTTTAAGCCATGCTTTCTCAAGGTGAAAAACATCCAAAACATGTGAAGAGTACTACAGAAATGTCTTGTTTTCCATCCCCCCTTAGCAAGAACTAGCTGTGGAAGCTGTTTCTCTGCACTAGGCAGGATTAGGTAAAAAAAGGTTTTAGTAAGAGACTTATGAAGAAACTAAATGTGTGTGTTGAGTGAGTATTATTTAAAAGAAGGCTACAGGAAAAATTGTCTAGACACCATTTTTATAGATTCAAGAAATTAATGCATGGGCGAGCTATTGCAGGAAACTACCCAGTAAACCATTTTATACTACAAAAATAATCCATTATACACTGTTAAAGTTTTTATCTAAGTAATAATGCTCAAAAGCTTTACTTTATAACCAAACAAAAGCTGTAGACTGCTGTTATCAGAAGAAGCATTTGCTGTGCTGCCATGCCTTTAGGAGGGTGCAGCAGTGGCACTGTGCTAGCAGTGCTGAACCTGACAAATTGGTGCATAAATAGAGCTGCAATTTGCAATGATTTTTGTAGGTTTTACGATGTCGTTTCATTTGCACTTTCATTTGTTTCCTGATACTGATGGTGGATGCTCTTTGAAATACGGCATGAACTAGACAGTAAAAATAAATTCCTAAGATCTGGGTGAATGTTACAATGTGTATCTTGTGTAGAAACAATTCTCCAGTTCTCCTTGGTGGACCTAGTTTCTAGCTTTATGCTCTTATGCATGCTTGAAATTTTAAAACAAATTGCAATGTATAATCTTCTTAAGCAATGTGGTTATACCCAAGCAGTAGCTCTAAGTGCCTTTAACCTTTGTTTTTCACAAAAGCAAGTATTAATCCTTATTACTAAGGCAGAAAGTGAATCTAAACATTGTTTGTGCCTGTCTTTGGTGGTATTTGTGTCAGTAGTTTCTTCCCTGTGTTTCTATGACATCTTAGTCCCAGATTTCAAAAGTTCTTCCTCAGTTTCTGATGCAGAAAGGCTGTCAGCCATCCCTGCCTTTTGACCCCCACAGCCTGGGGGATGCTCCAGGTGCTTCCCATGCCCGTGGACATGCCCTGGGCTCTCTGCAGCACCAGCCTGCTCAGAAAAGCACAGCCTGAAAGCACAGCCTGAAATCTGACGTGACATCTGTGCATCCCTCTGCCACTGCCATGTCAGCTCTGCTCTGCTGGTGGTAGACACCTTTTTTAGCATTTTAATGCTAGAAATAGGTAATTATTTTTAATAGTTCATTATTTTTAATAGTTCATTATTTTTTCATTATTTTCAAAGCAATTCAATGATTAATCTGCTGTTAGTACTAGTACAAGTATATTTGGCCTTAAGCACAACCTAGCCATTGTTGCTGTCTCAGTTAAAATGAAATAAGAGTTTGGGAAGTGTTACTTTATCCCTAGGAGCAGAGAAACATGTCTGGAGCTTCTTTACAGAAGTGGTCTTTAAATTTAGTGCACTGTGAGCATCTCAGAGCCCTGCTGCTGAGGAGCATGTGATCTAAATAGGACATGGAAGTCCAGGTTCCCAACTGGGAGAGAGAGGCTGGTGCGTCAGTGGTACCACAGCTCAAATGCTTTGACATATTTTTGCCTTCTGGATTACTGACACTGAATTCAGGCCGTGGATAACTTCCCCTGCAGATTTTCTGTAACACATCAGTTGAGAATATTTGTTAATCTCAATCTTCTGCACTGGAAATACTTTGTAATAATCACACCCCTGTTTCCATAGAGCCATAGTTATTCAACTACCTTAATGCTGACCTAGCAATATTGAAAGAAAACCTGCTAAATCTTTTGAGTGTAGCAACAAAATGAGAAACCCTCAGAGTGCAGGGAAAGAGAACAAACAGTTCACCTCAGATACAAGTTTCAGTTTAGCCAGGCAGAGTCCCCATGGTGCACTGAGCAGGCTGGATGAGCTCCTTCCTTGCTGCAGTGTTGGTCATTACCCAGAGATTAGTTTCAGGTCATTAGCCCAGAGACAGGCAACCATCCCTGTGCCTTCAGGTTTTCTATCACTTTGGTCATTTGGTAGGTTCTCGTAATTTTTCTTATTTCCCTACTAAATGTTAGTCATATTGCAATTTAATCTCTTTTCTTTTAGCACTTGTCAGCCCTGCACTGATCATTTTTAAGATTATCTAATTGTATATGCAAAACATCCCACTTATTACAGGGCTTAATTTCATTATATCCATATGCAAGTCCATCATGACTACTACCATTATAACACTTTAATTTGAATTTTTAATAAGGGCTTTGATCCTGAAAATAATTACAAGCATTCAATTATAATTGTGTATTATCGATGTATATTATGTATGTATATTACAATGCAGAGAGCTTACTCACACACAAGTTACTGATGTACAAGAACCTGCATAATTAAATCCCTATTTTATCAACTTTTGGGAAAACTATTATTACTGTATACACAATAACATTTTTCAAGGGCACCTAATTTTATTTTAAGCAGTGATTTGAACACTTAAAAGTCTTATTCATAGAAGGAGGGATAAGTATCTGTAAATTATTTTGGAGTTACAGCATTAATAATCCCTTTCAACATAGCATTTGTAAAATTGATTGCTGGTGTACATCCATGCACACACATTTTACTTTCCTCATCACTGAGTTGCAGCCTCTGCTCATAGAACATACACTTAGATTTTAAGTATGTGCAAAGCAAGATCCAGCAGCTGAGGAATACAGAACCTAAGATAAACCCTCAGGAAACTTAGTTCAGTAATAATGTGCTTTTCCTGACTGGAAATTAAAATAGATCCCTTGCAGTGACCCCACGAGTAGCCCAGCTGGCCAGAGCACGATGCCAATAACACCAGGACTGTGGGTTTGATCCCTGTGTGTGAGCTGGATTTGATCATTCTTCTGGGTCCCTTCCACCTCAGACACTCCTGTGAAATATATTAGCATACCTGTGCCTCTATGAAAACATGTAGAACAATTGCTTTAGTAAAACTTCCCTGTTTAGTTGCTTTTGTTTATTTTTCCCCTGTCTTTTCCAATAGTTTTTCAAAATTGAACACAAAAGAAGGCTGAGAGAATTCTTTGCTAAGAATCCAAACTTGGCACTGAAAACGTGAATTGGGGGAATTTTCAAGAAACATATTTATATTACTTTCTCTCAGCTCCTAAGACATGGAAAGCTGTTTCTTGTTCAGCTCATCAGTTTGCTCCTGGGGAGCCTTTTTGCTCAGCCCACCTTTCAAGCTGGGTGTTGTTTCTGCTGGACCACATGATTTTCTTCTCCCCCATAGAAGGTGATGTCTTGGAAGACAAACAGAATAAATGTACCACACTTCCTGACATACTGATTCTTCTCTTTTTATTCCTCTTGGGAATGAGGAAAGAACTGATGATGTCACAGCTATAAAGGTTGTGTGAAGTCTTTAGTTAGTGTTTTATGAAAAACAGCTTCCTTAGCTTGCAAAGACCTTCATTTTGCTGTGCCACTGTTACTTTAAGTCACTGATCTCTGAACTAGAAGTGATTGTGGTAGTTTTGTTTGATATGCAAAAATACAGTGTAGTCAATGTCACAGGGTAAACATAGCATATTTCTCAGTTTAATATATAAATATATGTATGGGAATTTGTAAGTGGTTTGGAGAGAATGGAGTGGGAGGAAATGCTGAAACAAGAATAACAATGATAATTGGAACTGTGCAAGTCTGATTCATTAGATGCCAAAGAACACAACTCATTAATTGTGAGAGAGAACTACTTTGGATTAAAAAAATATGATTAAAAAGGGAAGTTAATCAACAAGGGAGTAATGAGGATGAGCATAAATAGATAAAAATGCAAAAGCTGAAAGCACTGCATGTTAAGCAATGGACAAGTGCTAAATGATATCAGAATGTAACTAAAAAGGAACAAATATGAATTGCTGTAGCTTTTGTTACCAACTGTTTGGCAGCAGTGAAATTCTAAAAATGGCATTGGTCTAATCATAGCTAAATTTGGCAGAGAATGCTGGAAGGAAGGCTAAAGATACTTTTTTTTTTTTTTTTTTTTTTTTTTTTTTAGTAATTGAGAAGAAAAGAAAACCTGTATATTCCACAGAAAAGGTGAAAAATTCTCTATTTTGAAAAATAAGTAACTAATGTTTTGAATAATTTTGGTATTGAGTAATAAAATTTTGAATTGCAGGTCTAGGTAGCTTGCACCAAAAAAAGAATATTCTGTCTTTGGAAAAGGGGCTTTCTGAATCAGTAGTGTGGATTTTTAATCAAATAAGGTATAAGGTATTTAAATGGGTTAAAAAGTCTTCTGAATGACAGCTAATATTAAAACTCCACAAATGTGGTGATTAGGGTAAGGACAGGTGAGGTGAAGTGACAGCTGTTCTGGACAAAATCATGGGGAAGCTGATGTGGGAAACAGCTTTTAGTTAACTCTAAAAGTTAACTGTTAAGTTAACTAAGTTAATCTGATTGCAGCAGTGGACAGGAAGTCTTGTCTGATTTGCAATATTCTGAGAGAATCTGCAGTGCAGCTCATTTACAGCTTTGCCTTTGCATTATTCACTTGATTTCATCCAACAGCATTGCAGAAAAAGGGAGCGTGTTTTAGAGTGGACAAACAGTGTACAAAGCCAGTGTATGCATCATGTAAAATCATGTTTAATAGACCAAAAAATAAAAACCAGAACAATTGATTTCTACAAGTCTTGGGGGAAACTCTCAGCATGGTGTTTGCTCTGGTGTATGAAAGAAAGTGCAGGTTCTTGTATCTAATGAGGGGATTAGAGATATGCAGATGGATGTTCTATTTGTGTGCTTGGATTCTTCTCACGTACAAATATCCTCCAGGTCTGAATCTTGACTCTTTGCACATTTTCAGTCCTGATCCCACACAGACCTACTCAGCTAATGAGGTTTAAGATCATTTCCTGAGGTGGAAAGACTATAGCACATCAGAATTCACAGTAATCTTGTTTTACACTTGAGTGGAAGTAGCAGTGAAGGAGTTGCCAAATATGCTGTGCTTTGCAATTAATATTTTAAATATGTACTGAAGGTGCACGTGTCTCTTACTGTTCTTCACTGTCACTGTATGATGTGTCAAATAAAGGGGAATAATGTTTTTTTCAGACATAATTAAAAATCTGTTATTCTGCATGCTGCAATTCACTATTTTACATGTAAATGTGACAGCTAAGGATTGTTAGCTGTGCTTGAAGTTGAATTTTTTAATGACAACCCTACACAGTGTTTTTATGCCATTTTTCCATTGTCTTGAGGCAGTGCATGTGAGAAATTATATTGAGAGAATCTGCAGGATAGCTTCTAGAGTAAATGCTGAACTGGTATCTGGTACAGTTAATTTGAATTGTGCTGGCACTTTTAAAATGCATTTTTTGTGTATAAAATAAAACCAGGAAGGAATTAGCTCTTCACTTACACCCTGTTGTATGTACTTTTGATGATTTTTGTCATTGGAACATGCATCTCACTACTGATGTTGCTGACTGTATTAAATTTTGATTTTTGTCAGTGAATGACATGAACCAGATCAATCCATGCCCTTTACAGTGAAAGAAAATACATATGTGCAATATCCATCTATCCATGCCTTGGTTCTCTATTATCTCTCAAAGTGGTCAAAGAAGAGATGTGTTATCCCCTGCTCTAAGCAGAACTTTGTTTCCTTGTGTAGAGAATTTTAAGAGTGATGAATTGGTACCAGCAGCAGCAGCTGGAAGTGGTGCTTCAGCTGGAAGTGTCCTCTGTGTGCAGGTGGAATGTCAGTTCCCTTCAGCTGTGCTCAGGCAGGAATACAGGACAGGGCCAGGCTTCTCCTTTATGGATCAGAGCTCCCTGCAAAGCCCTGCTGCTGCCAGGAGCTTGACTCTCCTCCTGGCACTCTCCTGTTTCAACTACAAGGAAGTCGAAATGTAAGGACCTGCAATCCTAAATTGCATTCCCAACACAGGATGACATAAATCAGTCATAGTTTAAGCAGCACTGCAGTTGGTGTAGAATATTCAAGAGGAAACACAGATAGCTGAACTTCCTTCTTGTGTGACCTGATTACAGTGTTGAGAGTGCATCTGGAGCTGCCACTTGCCACGGTGGTTGAATTTTACAGGGCTTGTGTGTTGGTGTTAATGCTGAGCTTGCCAAGATGTTTTGGCTAACCAGAATGATTCATTTATTAGATAGCACCTGAAAATTACCAGTCTCAGGGGAAATGTTAAAGAATAATTAATAATTTCCATGTAATTACCAGAAAATGCTACAAACCCAGGCACTTTCTGGTTGCCAAGGCAAGTCAAGCAGGGTGTGTTGCTGTCGAACACTGCAGCTGTGACTGCCTGGGGTTAATAGCAGATTACTGATTTGAATTTGATTTTTAAGTGCCCTTTTGGATTGGATTCACTCACTGGTGCTGGTGCTCGGGGTGCAGCCCCCTGTCCCACCCTGTCAGGAGCAGTTCTTCAGTGGGAGGCTCCTCTCCCCTGTGCCAGCCTCTCTGGCTGGGTGAGTGTTGCTGGGCAGGAGCAGCCAGCTCCATCTGCCCCAACACATTGATGACTTTGTCCCCATGCCTTTAGTTTGGTTTTTCCCCAGTTATTCTAAACTCTTGGAGCTGGGTTCTCAACATAGTAGGCTGCTTTAGCACAGGAATTGTTTAAAATGTTTTTTCTATTAGATCATTAATATATCTGAAATCTCAAGCTAAGAGCAGTTTTCAAATAAAATTCATGAAGTCACTGCCAAGTGCTGTGTTTGTTACCTGGATCTGAGAGTCAGGAGGTGCTGGGAGCCCTGAAAAAGTAACAGGTTTGGTGCACTGGGAAGTCCTTTAAACTCAGCAAGCTGTAACAGGAGTCTCATCTTCTGTCTGGAGAATGCTGTGTAAAAAACTTAAGTTATTCAAACAGTGGTTTCAGGCTAGGAAGAGAAATTCTTCTATGAAAACCAGCAAAATTGTTGTCAAAACATCTGTGGGGGTTACTCTATAATAGTATTGCAGGTTTTTGTATCTAATAATTTAAGGTCCAGCTTCTGAAATTGGGTAATAATTTAGTGAAACTAAAACCACTATATTTCAGTGGGAATTTCTAAATAAGTAATAAATAACTTTAAAGCCCAGAACCACTTAAAATCATAGTAATAAAAAGTTCTGGTGTTTGAATATTTGCTGTTGTATAGCTCCCTGTAGTTTGTTTTTCTGTGTTGTTATGCTTTTTTACCAGCCAGCATTAGTATAAAAGGTAAAAGTAAAAAAGTAAAAGGACAACAGAACTTCAAATGTAGTTTACATTTTATATTACCAACATCTAGGAAGATTATAGCACCATCTATTCAAGTTTTTTGGCACTGAAAGAACACTATGCACAGTTGCTTCTAGCATAATTTCTGCAGGTGTAAATGAACCTGGAGGTCTCTTGCTCAAAGAATAACTTGGGCATTGCTGCAGCTGTGGTCTCTTGATGGGAGTTGTTGCTGTATCTCTCACAGAGATGTAAATAGGAATAGGACATGCTGCAATGGAGCTCTGTAATAGGAGAGGTGACAGTTATAAATGCAATGCCCAGGATAAGCACCTCATTTTCTCTCAGTGACAAGATGTGTAATAATAATTGTTCAAAGCAATTATTGTAAAATCTGTATTCTGAAACAACCAAGATTTGGGTGGGTTTTTTTTGTCAAAGAGCTAATACAAAGCTCATTTTTCTTAGAAACCCATGTAATATATAAAGAAGAACTTCTGTGTGCAGAATTTATATAAACATATTTTTTTCCTTATAAAATTTAATTCCTTGAATATTACAACAGAGTTATCAGCAAATGTAACTGAAGTTAGAATATGCAATTGAGATTTCCTTTGTTATCAAAGTTATTCTAATTTTATCTGTTGAAGAAAGATGTCCATAATAAAGGTAATCAACAGAAAGTTGGTTCACTGGCCAGTGTAATAAAGTTGGCATCAAACATATCCAAGTCATTACTGTACAATTTTAGTGAGTATTGTGGTTATTTTCTGAAACAGTAAAACAGGTGTCACATTCTTTTTGACACTCCCAATAGAATGCTACTTTACTTACTTGGGGAAAGCAAACATACAGTGGAAGTATTTTTACTGAAGCTGAAGGTTCATATTCTTAAAACATTTTTACTAGAGTACTCATTCAAACACTCCCTGAATTACAGAGGTAGGAAAGCTGCAGAATAATCAATCTCAAATGCAGGCAACAGCAGCATCTCCTCTGTACATTTTTGTGGAGACCTTGTAGAATCATCATTCTGTGACTGGCATAGGAAATCAGAGAAATAGGTGTAGGAAGGAATATTCTCCCCATGTCCTGCACTAGAGAGACATTAAAAATTCATCTTGTAATTCTTTCTTACTGGATCAGAATAAATAATTTTACAAGCCATGCTCTAAAAGTTTTCTAGAGACAGCCAAATCACTTAGCCCATAAATCATAGTGACTTTTTTGGAAACTTGCATTTTTGATTGCAAGAACACTTTTGGTGTCATCAGGCTGTTATTGCAAAGGTTGTGAAATTGCTTTTGGCCATAGTATCTGTAATTTTGATTTAAAGATTTCATGTGCTGGAGTTCATGTAAACAGTAAGTTGTGCCCACTGGAGCTCATGAAAATGTGCTTTTGTGTTCTCCTGAATAGACCTGAAGATGTTATTCTACTCTTATTTAAAGGGAAGATGCTCCTACAAAGTTTGGTGAGAATCCATCCTTGACATGTTTATTTTTGTTTTCTACAATTGTAAAGAAAGGGTGGCTATCACTAATAAGTCACAGGGAAATTTCATCTAATAGTGACCCAATTTAATAATGTGATAATCACATTGTCCTGCCATTATCTAAGTAATATTTCTCATAATTTCATTCTTGCAGTTATGTTTAATTTTTCCTGTATTTAAAAAAAAAAAAAACAACCAGCCCTTTTTCCAATATTCATTTGTAGATTTTAATATGTTGCTCTGTTTGGGAAATTACTGTTATTCCTTACTACTCCTAGAAGTTTAGGGGAATGTTTTCTTTCTTCACAAATCAATATCTTCAAGATGTTCAAGGAAAACATTCTTCTTAATTTTTAAAATTTTTTGGCATCTATTAGCATGTATATTTATTTTGAGTCTGCCTTAGCAGTAATCTCATCTCTGTGAGTGATTGCAAGTGTAAAAGTACACAGCTTGCTGAAGTAATTAACAGTGTGAAGTGGTTTGTAATTTCAAATAAGTATAATATTTATTTTCAATTACTTCTTTAACACATTTCTGGTGAGTTTTAATGAATCAAGGATGCCAGTTCTTGAACACCAGAGGGAAAACACTGTTTTCCCTGCTACTCAGTGTGCAGTGTGCTTCATTTTGACCTGGAACTGAAATAAAGAAGGATGGATGGATGGATGGATGGATGGATGGATGGATGGATGGATGGATGGATGGATGGATGGATGGATGGATATGAGACAAGAAAAATAATTGTTTTCAAGTAGTATTTTAACTACTGGAAGAAGTACATTAATATAATCCTTTCAGTAGGTGTTTGTTTGCCTGTATTTATCCCCCTGATCCTCAAAACAAAACCCTTGGTACTGCACTTCTGTTTCTTGGTAGTTCCCTTTGCTGTCATGTTCTGAATTCTGGACTGTTTCTGAACTTGAGAGTGTGAAACTGAAAGGGGAGGATTCTCTCCATCTAAGCTGACCTCCTTTGCAGTGGCTCAGAATCCACACATAGCAGAGTTCAGCCAAGTACATCTGTATACATCCAATGCAATTCATGTTTTATCTTGCAGTTTATTCATCTTCAACATGAATTTGGGTGCTTCTCTGTCAAAGGAGGACTGGATTCAACCAGTTCATTCAATGCCCTTGTTGTTTCATGACCCTTATAAAAGGAGAATATTTTTTTCAGTCCCACATCCTCTGTCTGGGTTAGCACCATCTCCCCCTTGGCAGATATATTCTTATTTAAACTACCAAACCATGTTCTAGTATTTTACAACAAAATACATATGAATTCACCACTCTCACATTCACCATAGGTGAGTTATTTTTGTTTTGTCTGAAGCCTATTCTCTTTTATTCCCTAATACATTAATATTTCATAAACTTACAAGGTTGTTACTTAATTTTGTTAATAGACTTCTGCCATCAGCCAGAAATATGACATGGAAGTCTTCATGCAAAAAGCCACTTATTCAGTGTTCACCATTCATCTTGCATTAATTTTTCATGTATATGAAATGTATCAACGTGATTTCATCCCTAATGTGCATGCCTGCATCTTGTTCCATGCTGGGGCCTCTTTTGTTGTTTCAAACAGTACTTTAAAACAAATTACAAAGATAATTTTAAAATGTTGTGGCATTTCAAGTGATTGTGTAAGTCAGAGGGAATAAAACAGTTTGAAACTGCTGTTAAGATTATAAAGGAGTCTTTGGAAAGCAGGATTCTAATTGTTTCCTAAACACTTAAAATACATATAAAAATTACTTAGTTTTAAAAATTATGTTTTGTCTAAGATATCAAGCCATTAAAAATATTTTCATATGAAAGTTAGCAATGCAAATCTGAAAGATCAGAAGTGACTGGTTTGGAGGTCTGGATAAAGATGAAGGAAAGCAAGCCTTGCAATAAATATTTGTTTCTGTCCTCCAGTAGGTGAAATGCAAATAGGTGGATGGATATTACTATAAACTAGTAGAAAGGAGTAATTATCAAGTCAGCATTTGCAGCAGAGAGCACTGGAGGACAGAGACTAAACCACCCTGCCCAGCGATTTCCATTTTTTATTTTCCAGTTCAGAAAGAAAAGAGATGTTGAGGAGATGTCATTTTGCTGCTTTGTGCTCTGTGGAGGGACTGCAGAGCTCTGTGTTTACAGCTGGCCTGCAGCATGTTGCCTGAGCAGTAATCCTGGGATAGTTATTGTGTGCCTAGAAGTTTCCTGAACTAGAGGTGTGATATGTGCCTGCTTATTTGCTGAAAGCTTAGACCATAAACATATGGACTTGTAGTCTGTTTGTTACAAAATTAGAGGCTTTTTAATCCATTAAAAAGGGGAATTAAGAGCCCTAAAATATTGATTTTGCCAGACTCATCAATGATTTCAATTCAGTATTTTGTGGCAGAGCAAAGGGTAGAGGTGAGATAACTGATGGGAGAGACAAGTCCAGCAGAGTCAGGTGTGAATTATGTGGGGAGCCCCTCTTGCCATGGAAGGAGTGGATGTCAGTCCTTACCTGAGGGTCAGCCTGGCAGTGTGACCACAGTGCCAAGGAGCAGCCTGGCTGGTGGCACATGAGGGGACAGCCTGGTCCCTCTGCCCTGCAGCACTGCTGGGCACCTTCCCATTGCAGCTGCTCCATCCACAGGCCAGGAGCATCCCCTGGCTTTTCCTTCTGTCCTGGAGACAACCCAGAGAAACTGCAAATTCAAAAATTCATGTTAGCCCTGTACCAAGCAAGGGGCATTAGCGACTGTCTGCTTTATAAAGTGGAGGAGCTTAAACTTTTGGGAGACTCGCTAAACATCTGGCAAAGTTCTCCCCTGAAGCTGTTTCACCTCATAATAGGGCTGCTCTCAGAGTGATTGCTGTTGCTTGGGCATGTGCATAAGGGTTTCTCAAAATGCATAATAAGGTAAAGCTCTGCACTATACTGGAGAGGTAAAATGAATCCATAAAGTTGAGTATTATAAATATTCACTATTTTGACTGGCTAGATATTTCACCTGTTTCCTGCAGGTTGTAAACAGGAGAGAATAGGAATTGCCAACAAATCACATTACAGAACATTGAAAGTGTCAGAGTGGTAGTGTTCATTATGCTCATTCACAGAATATATGAGTCATTAAAATTCTGATATTGCCTCAGAAAGATAGAGTTTGTAATGAGAATAAAAAAAGCCCTTTAGTTGCATTTCTCTTTCTGGCAATGATTGTTGGGAAAATTAAGGATAATACCAAAATGATTACCTGTGTATCCTGCAGTCTTAGGTTTTCAACCCTAAATGCCTTGCCTGACTTGAAAGGCTAGAACAGCATGCTGAGGAGGTGCAGTAATGAAGTTCTAATTTATTTGGAATTACAAGTAGAAGGCTTTCACATTTTCTTACTAACTTTCTCATGGTTTTAAGATTCTTTTTTCTTAAGTGTTTCTTCTTTTTTTAAAAAAAAATAATACTTTGAAAGCTCTGAAATGTTTTCCGCGTAGAATAGACTGGGGTGTTTTTTTTAGTAATTTGAGATTATACAGGCATAGCCAAGGTTTTGATGTGTTACAAACACACTGAAACTCCTTTATCCAAAGCCATAGAGTTAGATGGATTTAATCTGGCCCTTTTTTTATTTACAAGTCAGAATGGGCCAACACCATTGCTGCCTCTTCACCTGCTGCTCTCGAGGGCACCAGTTTGCACCAGCAGTGGCTGCCCCTGCCCTTGTCTGTGCTGGCACTGAGCTGCTCCATGCTTCACACACATTATGCAACTTGGCAGCATCAGCTGGGCTTGGTGAGAGGTGAATCGGAACCAGCAAATTTGGGCAACTTCTGAGACTGCAGTGCTTAACACTGGAGCACTTCTCAGTGGTCTGTTCAACAGCACTTGCTTGATCCTAAAGTTTCAGCTTTTGTATTTTCCAGCTTCTGTACTGCATTAGTATATAACTCTGAACTTCATATACAGTGTTAGCAAGTTCTCTTCACAGTTTAGTTAGACAAAACAATCCTTTTCCAGCCTGAGAACCAAGGATGCCATTGCAGCTTCAGACCCAAAAAGTGCAAACAGCAGCAAATTGAGGAGAGCAGTCTGGGGGGATGGGACTTCATACCCTGAAGCTGTAATTGGACAATTAACTCCAATATATAAATGGACCAAAACTTATAAAAATGTGAAAGCTCATGACAAGCTGTCCATCTTGGGTGGGGCCACGGCCAGGCTCTTGCACTGCCCAAGGTGTATCCTTGGAAAGCCTTTATAATAAATACCTGCTTTATTCCTTTAACACTGTCCAGCCTCTGTTCCAGGCAGCCTCTCAAGGCATCAATCCATCTCAGGTTTCTGATGTACCAGTGCAGCTCTCCAACTCCAGCTTTATATTTTAAGTGGCAACAAAATACTTCACATCCATTTCATAAATTTGCCTGTCTTAGTCTAAAATCTTAGAGCTGGAGCTCTGGGAATAATTCCTAAGTCTCAGTGGGGAAGAAATACAACAACAATAGGTATTTTTATGCTTTTCTATAGTGCTTTAGTAATTTTCAAAGACTGTTAGCATATTATACAAATAATTGGACTGCTGTGTTTCTGTTGTGCAGAAAAATCTCTACTTGGAGCCATCAGCTTTGTCACCTTGCTGCACAGGTCACCCAGGTTGTCCTGTGTGCAGTACACTTAATTTAGTGTTTGAAAATGTGTAATTCTTGTATTCTGGTATTATGTTCAGAGTTCAGTTGTGGATTGGGACAACAATGCTGAAGCTCATAAAGTAAAATCCTGTACTGGGTATTTAGAGGGCCAGGAGAGCCACTTACAAATGCTGAAGGAGTGGTGATCACTCTGCATGAGTCCTGCTTCTGCAGTGAACATATAGGGAGTAGAAAAATCACCTCTCCACATAAAGTCAGTGATACAGGTAGTGAAATGCAAACTAATTGCCACCACAATTTAATTTCTGATTAATTTTAACTAAGTGTGTAGAACAGAAATTAATTCCATTTAAAGAAAAATGCAGTGCAAGAGTTTTTTCCCTTATTTAGTAGGTTTCAAGTCAAGAAAATTTAGTGCATCAAATATCTAGCTCTAATATGGTTTTTATTGAGAATTGCAGGAAATGTTTGTATCCAACTTTCTCAAATAGCCTTTTATTCAAGCAAATCAAAGCATAAACATTAGAGATAATCTCTGGGCATTTTTAAAGTGAGAAAATAAAATGTGACTACTTACACTAAATTGTATTTGTAGATGGGATGAACACAGCTCTTAAAATGGAATATATTCACTGGAGGCAAAGGCATGTTTTTGTTTACTGATCTGAAATTTACTGACCTATCACGAAGGTTACATTTCAGTGATCTTCCACAGTTTTGTAAAAGGAAGACTTTTTTAATGCTAAGGTGTTCAGGGACTCAGGTTATTACTATACTGTGTCAAAAAAATTGCAGATTTTAAAAATGTGCTTGTGTAGATGAATAGGAAGAAAAAAAAAGCAGTTTTGTACAGTGCATTCCCCAATATTATAGGATACAGTCAGTCTAAATCTGGTGTAACTTCAAAGCAGTTACATTCAATCACTGTCAAACTTGCTGTTCACTGTCTGCATGTCAGATTTGTGCAATTTAGTCAGAATAAATATGTTGTGTAGAGTGACCTTCAAGAGCTAAGATTCCAGAAGAAATAGGACTGTGTAGGCAAAGTGGGGATAGCAGCAGAGACACATGGGAATGGCTTGGCTTTGTGGCCAGTGACTGTGGCCACTGCTGGACACTGAGCTGCATGAGCCCCTTCTGCCTTGGGAGGGAGCATTTAGAAGCCACCATAGGTAATTGTAGCTTTAATGAAGCATAGAATTATGACTTATTTTCGTGATTCCTAGAGGAGGACATTCAGATATTAGTCCGGAGAGCCCTGCATTTCAAAAAAGAAACAGCCATTTTTTTGGGACCTCAATGATTTATAATACAGAAAAACAGATTTACATATGGAAAAACATCTGCTGTGTCTCAGTTGTGACAAAGTTCCTGTAAACTGTGAGAAGTTCAGGGTGAGACTGCATCCAGCTCTGGGGAAGGGGGACAAAGAAGGAAAATGGGCTAAGAGAGGTGGCTGAGGAATGATGGATGTGTGATGACTGTAGTTTTCATGTGCTTCATTTCCTGTCACCTCTGTCCAAAACTTTAAGTCTCGGCCCTGTCTAAAAAATTAGGTGAATTATTGTGTACACTGCCCTATGGCTCTTCACTGACAAAAAGCAAAGTCTAGCAGACTAGTTTAGATGTTGATGTGTACACAGTAGGTGTTGGTTAGAGGAATCTCATACCTGTCTTCTCTTAAAGATGTTAATTCCAGCACAGAAGCAAATCCTCAGTGTGTGAGGCAAACACATGAAATGACAGGTAACTAGAAGGTGAGGGATGAGACAGAGGAATGTTTTAAATCATTTGGGATGTTCTCCAACTGTCCTGGCAGTTACAATGATTTTTTGTTTTTGTTTTTTTAATTTTCAAAGGTCTATTCAGGCCTTCTGGAATAATGTGCATCATATCCTTGACTGGAGTATTTCCATATACAAATAACCTATTTCTGAGTTAGTTTCAGAGGTGAGAGACAATAATCCTTTTTTATTCTCCCTTTGTCATCATAGAGCCGTCCTGGCTGTTACCACTTATGGCTTTAATTCCAGATTCTGAAACAGGGTGGTTGACCTTGTTTTTTTTTTGTCTTGTTACCTTCAAACAAAAGGGAAAATGTTTTAGATTATAAAACTGTTTCTTTCTTTTTGGGCTTTTTTTTTTTTTTTTTTTTTCACTTGCTTGTTTGTATGCCTTCCAAGGGAACTTAAGTTTACAGAAATCCTTTATGCTTATGGAATGCACACACATGCAGTTAGTGGTTGCTGTTTCTTTACAAAAGACAAGTGGCCAGCTGGAATCAGAGAAGGAAATAAGTACGAGTCTGCCTTGTTTTGTCTCACATTATTTTTTTATATCTCTGTGAATTAGTTTATAACATATGCAAAAGTAAACTAGAGAACATCCATAGATTTGCCAGAAACTGATATTCATAGCTTTTTGGTGTCCAACCTTTATTCTTTCACTTCTAATTTTTGTGAAGATCATACAAAATCTGTGCTCCAGATAGTTTAGCTTTTGATTGTCACGAAGGTATTTATTTCCTGAAAAGCCAAGTTTGGCCATAAAGGCTGGCATATGGTAAACACATCACTCACCCCTTCCCAGAGACAGCCCTTGCAGTGCTGCTGCTGCAGTGTTAGCTGAAATTCCCAGCCACAGATGTGTGAATTGTGCCAGCTCAGGCTGCTCATGGCAGCCCATGTGGAGCTCTGATGCAAATTTGAGATAGCATGCCTTAGGTCAGATCTCTCCTGCTTCATGTCACTTTTGGAAATTATTTTTGAGTTAATAATTTCTTCTAAATGTACTCCAGTAGGAAGTTGTCTGGGGGCCTTTTTTTTCTCATAAGGTAAAGATGTGAATAAATTTCACAGACATTAAGATTTTTTGCATCAATAGGTTTGTTTATGGGTGAGTTACATTTGCACATGAAGATTTGTAATGGATAGCACTGGGTTTTTCCTCATCATCTACAAAAGAATTAATGCATCCTGCCCTTTTAGGCTTAGCCAACCAAAAATGACCATTGTTCTGGTGAACTTGACTGCTCTGTGTGTGTGTTTGTTTCTCTTTGAATGAGGGATTAGGAAAAAAGAAAAATTCTTGACTTAAAAATTGCAAACATTCTTTTTAGCAAATCATCAAACTCTTCCCAGGTAAAAACCAGATACTTTGGGAAGTTTCTGTCAGTGTTCTTTGGACTGAAGGTATTTTTCAGAGATGAGTACTAGGGGCATAAAGCAGCATTTGCCTTTTGGAGAACAGTCTTCAGTAATCTATCCACCTGTCAGTACATATTCAGAGATGTCTCTTCTGCTTATGCACAAAGAGAAAAAGACCAGAATTAATTCTAACTTCAACTAATTAAGTCCTCAGAGTCCCATAACTAATAAAAGTACAAGAAAGATCCACAACCAAGGGAAAAAATTACCCTGGCCTTTGCTGTCAAACTGGGTTTTTTTATTTTATTTTTCCCTGCAAGTTGAACTCATGTGTACTTTCAAAAAATATTTAATTTCTTCTGTCATTTTTGATCTATTAGATCTAATTGTTAGTATCATCTGTAAAATACCAATTTTTCTGATATATGGCTTCGTTTTCATCAGTCAGAATGATTGCATTTTGTCACTGTGTGCTTCCTTTTAGATTAATGTTTGAGTACAGGATGCAGAGCATGAGCTCTAGAGACTAAATTTTTGTTCACAGCCTTACAGAGTCCTCTGGGGAGCATTCTGGCCTTTCTGCTTTCCTGTTTCTGTCCCATTTTATGGTGACAAAATGTAACCCTTGAAAACTAATTAAGAGCTCTATTTTATTGCTTGAAGCTTTTTTGTGCTTTTGCAATATAAGTGAGTATGTGAATGCTTTATTTTGAGTTCTTGTTACATAACTTAAAAAAAAAAAATCTCTCTTTAGTGTATTTTACCACAGAAATGGGAAGAAGTAGTCCCATGGAAATACATTTTGGTGTCATTGTAAGGCAACCCTTAATGCAATGCAAGCAGTTTTCCCAGGCTTAGTCTCACTCACTTAACATCTATTTTATTTTCTGCTCAGGAAAAGGCTTGTGCTCCAAACTGCCATGTTAGTGGAAAGCTGGAGATGGAAGAAAACAGATTACTCATAGCTGGTGCAAGGCCACATGATGGGTGACTTTATTTTTAGAGTAGGCTAGCGCAGTCTAATCCTGGGATGCTGCTTGGAAGAAGAAGCAGTTACTATGTAGGTTACATTCCTACATTATTAACAGTGTAACTGGAATGGAAATCTCACAAGTTGAATATTTATAAACGCTTCTATCTGGAGGTACCTGGGCACCCAAAGGAGGAATACCTGCTGTGTTGCTGATTTCCATGCACAGCTGGTGTTCCATGCTGTGTTCCCATCCAAGCAGAAGAGAGGCTGTGCTCTCTGATATTCCGTGTCCTGAGAGAGGGTCATGATGAGAACTGCTCACAAGGGCTGGGCTCCTAGGAAAAAACTTCAGTAGCAAACTTTCCTCTGAAAATCTCTGCTGTGGATAGGAGATTTATCACCATCATCTGCCCACTATATCAGCTACTTCATTTCATTACAGTTTACCTCAGTATTTCTCAAAGAAGCAGACTGATGGTCAGCAGCTTCTCAGTTATTTGTTACATATCACAATTTTCAGTCATTTATTTTCCCTTGTATTTTTTTGTAATGCAGGGATCATGAGGGATAATTTCAAAAAGCATCTGAGGTGACAGTGTGTTACTGATCTTGACAAACTGTTAAGCACATTAAGTATTTATATTGAAAATTACACAGTCAGACAAAATGTTTTAGGTCATGTGAAAGAAAGTAAACTCTAGTGTATGATGATGGTACAGAAATATGTTCTCAGGAACTGATTGGAAAAAGGAAATTTCTTTTGAAATAAGAATACATTACTTTGAAATTCAGTATTTTTTTGTAATGGAAAGAAAGTGAGACATCTTTATTTTGTTTAATGGAACACTTGGCTGTATTATCTCTATACTTAAGCAGTACAACTTTATAGATTAAATCTTATAGATTACACTACTTTTTAAAAGCACAAGAAAAATGAATTTTTCAATTCTTTCATTGGAACAGAATTTATATTTTCAGTTAAATATGATGCTGGAGAGCCTGTAAAGAATATGTGTATTTCTCCAAAGATCGTGGTTTTTCATCATTTTCTTGTAATACTTTTTGTGCTATCAAAATGAAGTTCACAAAACCTTTGTACAGTTCTATAAATTATTCTATTATTGGATTGATTCAAAGCTGAAATAATATCTAAATGTATGTGTTGTGGTGGAATCTCCTTCTATATATTAGCCAATCCCACCTACTGTAGGATTAGGAATGTTATTTTCCCTGTGTTTCACTATAAGTTTTAAAATTACACATTATCCAACAGTTGAGAAAGTTGGATACAGACTGAACATGATTTTTTTTGTTAAAAAAGGATTGTTGATTTTTCCACCTGTCAACTGGAAGACTCTGTGCCTGTACTTTTCTTCTCCTCTAGGTGAATGCACAGTTCCCTAGCTGAAAATGCTGTCGGGCAGTGTGGGGACAAACAGGGCAGAGTCACCTGGAGTCTCCATAAGGAGTACCCAGGGTGGATACCAGTGCTTTCCTGGAGGGCAGTGAGGTGCAAGGGGGAGGGAAGTGCTGCTGAGGCTCATCTGTTCTTGAGCTGGAGATCACTCCCTGGAAAAGTCACATCCCACTGGGCTGGGAGTCACTGTGTTTTCCTCCCGGTTCGCTGGGTGTTCACAGAGATGATACACATGATATTCTGCACTAAACAAAGAAATTTGTTGGTATTTCCCCCCAGATTTTACACTTCTGGACTACTAAATAGCTGTTACAATGTTATCTGGATTTTTTTTGGATGGCTTCTAAGTTTACTTACTTACAGGTTTAAAAGTAATTTTTGCATAATTCTCTATCAGACACAGTCCCAGCAAAGTATGCCTAATTATTAAGTGACTATGTATAAATGTAAAGAATTACAGGTTCTCCTTCTTTCCCTTGTTCCCTTTCCTGTAAATCTTTTAGTATTTAGTATCTTAGATGATATCTCTTTTCTTTTTAAATTTTTTTTTCTGTTTTTTCTCTTGCATCCTCAGTTGATACAGCTTGCTATGTGGCTTTTCAAAAGAAAATTCTCCTTGATGCATTGGCTCTGTGTGCCAAGAAAAATCTATCTGAATGAAAAATAATTAAAATAGCATAGTGAGTTAGCCTGTTAGGCTGCAAAAATTGGCTTTCATTTCCTAAAGCATTTTGAGTGACAGTAAGTGTTTCACTTGAATTTCAGGGCTCTGATGAGTCACCTTTTATGTAGGCATTATGATGGCACTGTTGATGCCTCACTATGACAGTCTTAATATAGCTGTAATTATGCTGAAACTACTCAATAAATGAAATCATTGTATTAATCTGTATGTTTTCTTTGCAGGCTCCCACAGAAACATTCAACTGTGTTCTTTCTCACGTTCACTTTATTCTTACACCACACCTTTGTAGGGAGAAGGGTATGAAACCATCAGATGGAGTCAATTCAGAAATCCTGATTCATACTTGGTAGCTGCTCCTCTCTTTCATGGTTTTCATTTTCCTTACAAGAATTTCAGTAATTCAGGTGCAGCAGCCACTGTGTGGCCACTGAACTCATGGCTGCACCTGTCTGTCAGAGAGAACAGGTCAGCTGCAGCAGCTCTGCTAGCTTCAGTAACAAATTCTCCTGTTAGTCCTGTCTGATGGAACAGTTATATTGCCTTCCCCACACTCCAGTCTAATTCACAAAGCACACAGATAGGATACAGCTGACACACATGGCTTTGAAACTTCAGGACAAATATCTTATGTTTTGATAACATTTAGTGATCTGGATTTCAGAATTAATCATTTGAAAAGGTGAAAGTATGTTATAAAACATGGAAGACTTGGCTGCCCTTAATTCTCAAAAGCATTAATTATCTTAGTAGAAATATCTTTAATTTCTACTTGCTTAAGACTTCAGATGTGTCAGAGTTGTCAGGGTCGCTCTGATACATATGTAAAATTACAAAATGGACTTTGGATCACATTGGCACCATGGCTAAAAATGACTAAGCAGAGTTCTTCCCAGATACATTATATCAATAAATTTTAAAATAAATAAATATTATTAATGCTTACATTGTGGATGGCTGTATAAATGGCTGTGATTAGAACTTACTCTTCAGCCAAAGTATTCTGGTGAAAACTTTCCCTGTACATTGGGGTAGTTTTAATTTGAACATTTATGTTAACATTTCAGCCTAAGAAGTTGTGTGATGACAGTTCTTTATGATTTCTCAATGGTTAATATATTTATTTCATTTATTGAAATGTCACTATTCTTGTATGTAAGATTGACTTGCCTTTTATAAAAGCTTAAAATGCCTATTTTACATGAAATCTCCAGTTAGGAGAAGTCCTGTCACTGCAGTTTGTGCTAAACATTTTTACTGTTATTGAAGTGGTAATTCTGGGTCTTTCTGTTCTCTTAAGCTCACGTTTGGAATCAGTGTTCTCTATGGTTTTATCATCATTTATTTTTATGATAAAGCTATCACCAAATAACTCTGTCCCAAGGCTCACAGTCTGTGTAATGCACTGACTTGCAGAGCCACAGAGTGTCTGATACAGGAGCCAGTTTCTCCATCAGTTTCTCTCTGTGCTTCATTGCAGCAAGCAGAGTTTAAGCTGCTCAACTTTAGTTTTAAGATGATCATTTTCAGTCCTAAATTTATCAGCTTCAATTCTCGATTTTTCTCTTGTTTCCCTATCAAAGGCTAATGATGGCTTGAACCCTCAATTTCTGTATTCCAGTTCAGAAATCCTTTTGGGAGCAAAGGAATCCTTGGTTTCCTGATGCACAGGAGGAAAGGAGTTGTAGGAGTTTTAGGCTCCTAAAACTGCAGAGGTTTTCCTTTACCTTTTCCCTCTTCAGATGAACCAGGTTCACCTGGGGAGGGTGGTTGTGCCCCAGCTGCTGGCTCAGGACATCAGCTCCTCTCCCTCTTGCTGGGCAGGTGCTTGGTGGTTTCTCAGCTGCAGAGCAGCCTGGAGTTCCCTCCCCAGGAGCAATTCCAGAGCTGCCCACGGTGTTCCCAATCCACTGCAGCCTCCACTCCACCCCCTGAGCAGGTGCTGTGGCTGCAGATTGTGTCCATGGGGAATCACTGTGCAATAGGTCTGCCAGCTCCATTCCATCCAGGGAGCAGCAGCTGTGTTTTACCCTATAATTTCCATATTATTATAGCCTCTCTTAGGATGTGAATATAACTTCTCAGTTTCCCCCAATTTTACCTCCAGCAATCTTTCCACATACAGATTAGATGTAATTTACAAATTATTCTGAGTTATTTATTGGTAAGTATTTAATAGTTTAGAAAAATCAGGATACAAAATGCCTCTTTAGAATTATTATTAAAACAAATAATTTATAAAATAAATAGAGATGAATAAGTGATAAAAATCAAAGTATGTTGAATTCATGGCTGGTTATGTGGTATGAATGAACTGAAGCATTTATATTTTTACTGAATAAACTGTAGTTTGATTTTCATAAAAACGAACTTCATAATAACAGTTTATTGATTTGATTCAAAATATCAAATTTAAAGAGAAAATTATTTCAAAAATTAATGTGGCTTCTGTCAAAAGTATTGGTTTAAAAAAATGCCAGCAGAATTGATATTGTATCTTTCTGAATCCCTCTCCTTGCAGTCAATTAATGTGTTTATACAGTTTTGTTCAGAGTAAATACATTGGCCAAAGTCCTGGCTGTCCTAAAATCAATATTAGTTTCATTCATTTCATTAGTGTTTAATGACATATGTAGATTTATTCATCTGTGCAAGGTAGGCATAACATTTATTTCTCTTGCTGAATGAGCACTAATTTTGAAGTTTTTTCCTATATGAGCCTTGGTTTGTAAACAGCCTCAGTTTGTAAACAGCCTCTTCATTTACCTGCAAAAGTTCAGATATGGAGATCTTTATATATGTTAAGTTACAAAGATTATTTCAATTCTCTGTATTTCAGGCATCATTGAAGCCTATGGGAGCTGGAGGAGTTCAGTGCTTTTCAGGAGTTTTCAGTATGAAATCTGATTTTAAAAGCAGAGAATAAATTAGCTGGTTTTCTTCTTTACAATGTGGCTTCTGAACACCGAATAAGATATACAATGCACAGATGTGCTCTGGGCGTGGGTTAGTCCTAAAACAGAAATTATACTAAGCTGCTATACCATACCTTTTTCTAATTTGTGAACATAATTACTTTGTGAATTACTGAAGAAGTCTTGAGGGCGGCTTCAGGGAGTCCAGTGTTGCAAAGCAATTATACTTTCAAAGGTTTCAATTGATGCTATAAAACCAGAAATTTGTTCTTGCTTGTGCTTTTCAGCATTAGATCAGTCTCATTCCCGTGTGTTTGTACTTGCAGCACTCGCCCGTGGTGTTTGTCCTGCTCGCAGTGCCTGCCACAATCCAGCATCGCTCTATGTTCTCAACAAGCTTTTAAAGGAAATTATGTTGCAATTCAGCTCAGACCCCCACTTTTGTTTACTTAAGGATGAATCATTCAAGCTTTTAGTCCTTCATCATGCAGGAGAATGAGCAAACATCATTGCTGTTGTGGTGGCCAGGCGGTGTTTTCGGATCTGTGTCCATTACCTTGCTCCAAGGCAGCTGCATTGAAGGCTGGTGTTTGATAACCAGCATTACCTCTGCCAGGTGACATGCAGGACTGAAATTAGCACTGCCTGGAGTACCCAAGTGTCCCTTTTTGCTCTCCATGCAGGCTCACTCAGCAGCAGTGCAGGTGCTGCCCTGCCCAAGGGAGATGCAATTCCTGCAGCTGCAGGAGCTGGGAGAGCTCTTCGTGTCCCTTGGGACAGGGTTACTGCTGCTGCTTTCATTTAGAGCAAATTTCCTCTGTTTCTCGTTGACTGAATTACTGTGAAATTGAAAATTAGCATTTCTAGGCCTAGGGTTACACCGAGCCTTTTCTTCTCACACCTTTTTAAAAAGGAATTATTAGTTATATGAATTGTATGATAAAAAGTCTACGTGTGAATTTTTATTGGAAGTATCTCAGTAGGACACAAATCAGTGGTAGTTTTTTTTCGTTTGGTTTTAACACATTTAAATTAGAACATGGGCTGGAAGTTGTGGCATAGCAGTAATTTGACAGAACTGGAGTTGATGTAGAATGTGTTGCATATGTTCTTCCTATGTAGCTAAAGGGAATGTATTTATTTTATAGCTTCTTGTTTGTTTGGAATAGTCCTTTGAGGCTATGTTTTCTCAGAGTTAACTGTCTGGCTAGTTAACAAATATCATTTTAATCCTTTTATTAGGCTAAACAAAAGGAAATAAAAATACTTCCTTTATCTTTTTTTTGTGGTGCAGATATTTTGTACTAATCCATTTGTTCAGGCTTTCAGAACACTAAAAGCTCGAGTGATTTTGCTGAATCCAATTAATATACACATAGTGTGATTAGAGATATCACAACAAATGATGACAATTCAGAAGTTTCACTTCATATTGGGCACCTTTAACCTTGTACTATTTAGGTTTGAAACCTTTATCAGCTTGAAGTTTCATTTTGCAATTTAAGGAAGACAAAATGTGTTTTGTTGGAAAAAGAAACAGAGACCTTAGAGATCCTTGTATTCTGAACATCTGCTATTGATAACATGGCAGGATTTAATGACACTACTAGCACTTGAAGCTATCTTGCCTCTATTTGAGTATCCATATATATGAGGAAGACAAGTTTATATTGCTTCTATTTGAAAGGTAAAATGAATCTGTATCACACATGCAGATAAGATACAAAAAGCAGTATGCAACTTGAAAATAGATAAAGTTGTCATATTTCACTAGAAATATGAATATTAAAACCTGTAGAAGAGATAAGGTTAGCTTGGTGATTCCTACCTGTATAGGAAATACAGAGTAAATTTAGATACTTGTAGAAATTATAAGCAATAAGAATAAATGGAAATGGCAGTGTAAAAACAGTAGTTTTCACCATTGTTCATGAGTTACAAGCAGGCTTTTGTATTTTCATAAATCCACAAATGTCTAATGAGGAGTCCACAATACAACACAAACAAATTGCCATGTTGGTGGGAAAATGGGTGAAGTGTTTTTAGGATAACTCAGAGTACTTATATTGGTTTTGCCTAAATTTTCTAGGTGTATTAATGCTTAAGCTGTAATTGAAATTAGGCTAATAGTTGGCATAAAAGAATAAATAGAACTGCTTATCAGGACTAACTTTTTGTTGTGTATAGATAAGCATAAATATTCATATATGTAACACAGAGTAAATTTCTGAATGGTTTTGACCATTTTGCAGTCTGCATATATATAGATACATCTAAATACAAGTATATATATTTATACTATATATATGTATACTTTTTTGTATTCTTTCTAGCTAGCTAGCTATCATTTCAGCAAAATTAACAGAATTCTTTTCCTCCTAGAAATACTCTAATTCTCTTCTAAGCAAGTCTTTAGATGTCCAGAATTAAGCTTTATATTCACTTCTTTACCCACTGGTAGTGTTTCCCAATAAAATCAGGAAATGACTAGTGGGTCTAAGGTATCTTGCATTCAGTGTTGACTTTTACCATAACAAATAAACTTCATTTCTGCTGTATTCCTTTAAAGCTCCTGCTCTCTCAAAAGCTCTCCTTGTGTGTATAATCCATGCTTGAGTATTTCTTGTATGTGTTCACTGGGAAATACAGCAATAATTCTTCATGTGTGCATTTATTCTCTGATAGAGATACTGTGTAAATATTCCTTGAGCTTGAATAGTGACAGCATAAGGATCCTGCCTAATTTGGTTTCAGTCAGTAATTACTCCGGTCTGTCAGCACTGTGGTTTTTCTCTTCACATTTTGTCATGCAGTTCTCATTGATGGGCAGTAAAATTAGTGGAAGTCAACTGGAGCAAGTGCTGCAGCTTCTAGAAGTGACCAAATCAAAAATCACTTTTCTACAAGGTATTTTTTCTTAAATGTGTTTTCAAGTATCTTGGTCATACAATGAAAATTTCTCAGAAATTCTTTAAAAATACCATATATCTGTGTAGTTCATGCAATATTGTTCCTTAATGAAAGCCCCTGAAATCTGAGAATCTCCCTTCTAATTTTATAGGTGCTGTATTGCTTCAAAGTAATATGTTTGCATTTTGTTCTATGAGTTACAGTATTTCTTGCAAGCGACATGTGGGGTTTGTCATGCAGGGATTTTCACATTTTCTGTCGCAGTGTTATTTTTCTAATGTGTACAGATACAAATTTCCACTTCAGCTGGGTAATAATGTCTTGAGGGAATGGCATGTATAGATTGAAATTACAGGCAAGCATATGCCCACATGTTTGAACAGCTCTGGAAGCGAGATCACTACAAGGAGATCAGGGAGGATTTAGAGGGATGATTTCCACAGCTTTGTTTGAGGAGGCAGAGATGAGTGAGAGATCTGACCGTGCCTTTTCCAAACAGTGCTGCTGGCTCTGGGTGCTGTAGGATGATGTGGAGGAGGAAGGGGGCTACAGGCTGGCTGCAGTTAAAACATGCAGATGATGAAAGGAGCAGGGTGATAAGATCCCTGCAGTGATTTGGGGTTGTATACATTGTGCTGCATCCAAGATTACTTGTCTGCCATCAAATAAAAGATCTTGTCTAAGCTGCTTTAGTTAGCTTCGTGTTCTCTGGGGAAATCCTGACACATGTCCAGCCTCTGTGGCAGAGTCAGGGTAATCAAGATTTGCAAGCTTTTGGAACATGTAAATCCCTTGTATTTATACAGACAAATAGAAATCTCTATGTATATAGCTTGCAGAAATCTGTATGTATACAGCCAGCAATTTTTTTGTCTCCTGACTAATCTAAATGACCACCTTTGCATTGTGTAAATAACTGAAATGTCAGTGAGGGCTAGAAAGGCTTGGGTGCAGCTTTTCTCAGTGCTGGGATGGGAATGTACAGCAAAGGATGCCTTCAGTGCAGGTGAATTGCAAACAGTTAACAGGACAAGTAGTCTAATAAGGGAAAAGGTTTGGATGAAAATATTGAAAAAGCCTCATACTGAAATCTGGAATGCAGTTTTCTTTAAGTGTTATACTAGATTGTTAATAGTCCGTTTCTCAATACACAGAGTTTGAGACTAATTTCACAGAGATGACAAAACCTTCTGATGTTAGCAGCCATCCAGGGAAGTTTTTCTTGAGGTCAGAGGGAGAATGGAGCTGACTCCTCCATCTGCTCTGGAGAATTCTGCTCTGCCAGAACTCCCAGTTACCATGAAGGATTGCTGTCCCTGGGAGCAGCATGGGCTGTGATACTGAGGGAGGAAACCCAAGGAAGAAGGAATGCTGACATATTAATAGTGACACAAGCAAAATTAATAGATGCATTTAAAAAAAAAAACAAAACAACAAAACTATGTGAGCTTGTGGTGTTCCAATTGTAAGTAATTATATGCACAATTATTTCCAAAGGCAGCCTTTGAAAAATTCCCTGTGATCCCAAGACTTCTATATATCCTGTAATTCCTTTCAAACTGCTACTGTTAGCTTTAGGGAGAAAGTTTTGTACTGTGTAAAAATGTGCAAAGTCTTTATAAATGAATTTTCTTTTTCAGGTCACACCTGTTAAACAATTTCTTCTTTGCAATTGCTGTGAGTGCTGATAAATTTATTTCTGTGTAGCTAGATGCATTTTTTTTTTCCTGCAAAATGTTCTGGCTTTATCTGTGGCCTGCTTGCCTTTTGTAAATACCCATTTTTGATTTGACATTGATCTAAAAAACTCCTGGCTAAAAAAAAAGGGAATTTAAAAGGTATTATTTCAAATGAAATATAAATGAAGATAATGATTCAACAGACATTGCTAGGGCATATATTCTTTCTTGTGTACAGTATAAGCTTCCAATATCAACAATTTTGACAATTACAAGTATTTTGGTCCTGTATAAAATTAGTCTGCAAAGTTTTATTCATCAAAAACACCATTAAAAGTCTATGGAAGATGAATGGGTAGAGTGCAAATGCTGTAATAATAAGGACTGACAATTTTATTTCTTCTTGTAAGAGAAGGCAGAAGTGAGGTTGACCTGTGGATCACACAAGAGTTGAATTTCATGCAGATGCAGTTATTAAGGATCAGTCATACTTTAGCCATTAAGCACTGCAAATAAGATAAGGATTTGTCCTAAAAAACTGTTACTGATACTGGAATCTTAGGTTGTTACTTACTGTTGTAAGTATGACTTAGAGATTCCTGGCATCTAGTAAGACCAAAGAAGAAATTACTTAAAACTTATTTTGCTTGTGTTATGGAAGGCACACAAGAAACAACTGTTCTGATATGAACTGTGCCTTACAGTGCCCTGAAGATTCCAGCCCAACTTCTAAACTAGCAAACAGAATTAACCTAAACCCCCACATACTATTTTCTTTTACCCAGTATTTTCTCTACTGTTTAAAGAAAATGTCCAGAAAGGGGAAGAGTCAGTCGATCAGAAATGTTCTCCTTGATTTATAAAGAAGATAATTGTTATTTGTCATATTGAGATTTTTCTGAAGGATAGTTTCATTAGGAGACAAGGAAAGGAGCTGTGTGCAGATATCATTAAAGCTTTAGCCACATCCTGAGGTGTACTCGAGGCATGCACCCTAAAGAGGACTGAGCTCTCAAGAGTTCATGTATTTGCTTTATTTTGCAGTAACATTGCAACTGCAGAAAATGAGTAATTTCACTGAAGTGAGAAAAAATCAATGGTGCTATTGATGTGCCCCAGCTGAGGTGTAGGTGGCATTTAAAAGATGAAGTGTGGAGCCAAAGCTGTCAGTCTCACCATAAGGATGGCCCCATTTTGCCTAGTTAAAACCCATTAGGTGGCTGAACTCTTGAACACTGGTTATGTTTCAGGAGGTTATTTTTGAATGTCAAGCACTTCCTTGGGCTGGCAAATTTCTCTCCTTAATTCCCCAAGGTTGGTGAGGTCATCCTGTGTTTCTTGTGAGTGCTTTGCCAATTCTTATGCAGTGTGGAGTCAAAGAGAAAACTGCTATTTTAATTTTTTCTTTTTTCCATAATAGTATTCTTGAATATATTACTGTGGCTGCTTTTGTTTAGGCTGGTTATTGATTTACTCATTTAGTAAAATAGTTTAAAATGTTTTTTTCTAACATGATTATCAGTTAAAGGAAGTATTACTGAAGACATTACTAGATAATTTCCACAAGTCCCAGTGATCTAGGAGACAGTAATTGTTGCATGCAAGGGGTTTTAAAGTGCATGGCATGATGGTAGAGCAGGAATTTCTTCATCTAATTAATCTTCAGAAGATGAACTGTCTCATTTCATTTACAAGAGAAATAGAGGAGGATATTAATCAAGAGAGAGATAATTTTCAGGGCTTATTTTATTATTTAGGTATGAAACCAAGTAATTCAATACACAGATCTGAAGAGAGGGTTCCTTTTGTCTTCCTTCCCTGTATTCTGGGCTCTGAGCTGGGATTTGGTTCTTCTCAAGGACTGCTGAGCTTTGTGCTGGTGTTGGAGCAGACCCATTGGTCTCTGCTGCTCAGCTGTCTTTACAGCACAGCAGCTCTGGGCAGGATGTTCAGGGAGAAGGCAGATCCTGTTGTCCCTCCCATCCCAAGTTCCCTCTCCTCATGGCAGACAAGGAAATGAGTGCCTAGGTGTGCATGACCTCCTTGTATTCCTAAACTGCTTTTTTAAGAATTGCTGTTGTGATAGCCAACAATAAGGATAAACCTCCACCTTTGGGTCATACATTTGCAGTTAATATGCTTTATGGAATTCTGCAAACTTGTTCTGCAGAAGGCAAGATAACACCAATACTGTCATGCTCCCATTAATGTTTCAGGCTTATTATATTGAATTTGCATATTTTAGCAGGTGACACATTTATGCAAGGTAATTCTTGAAAGCCAAAGCTGATTCAATGTATACAATACAGAAATAATTAATACATTCAAATAAAAATCTCTGACAACTTGGAAGGCATTTAAAGTATTTGTTTCTCATTTTTTGATGACCTTTTATTCCTGAAAGAACTCATCGTGGTGTTTTCACAGGAAAATAGGTTGCATTATTGGGTTGAATATTGGAAGTGGCGTGCTTTTGTTTTTTCTTGTTTGTTTGTTTTTCATAGCAAGGTGAGTAAGGTGATGCCTGCACAAAGCACTCATTTTTCCTTGAACTGTTACACAGAAAAGTGCAGGCAGGAATACAAGCTAACAGGAAATGTTAAATATAGGGGGTATAATTTCAAATTAATAGAGTTATACTGAGGAAGATAAGTATTTAAATGTTTATAGCTATCACCAGCCACATAAAAGTTAACATTCACATGTTACTGACAATCGTGATTGTATTTTGATATTAACTTCTATGAATATGAATTGAGTAAGGAATGGCATTCTCACTTCAAGTGAATTCTCAGTATTTCAGGAAATTGTGTTCTCATGAAGCGTCAGTCCTGAAAAATTTATATTCCTGAACATTATGAAGAAAAAATAATGATCTTAAAAATGCAGTTGGTGAGTTTGCTTGTGTGAATATGTATTTCATATTTCTTATTTAAATTTAAACTATTCTTCTTTTTCCTTAAATTGTGAAAGGCTTTGAAGTTTGAATTGAGTTCAAAATTCATGTGGTCTAGCTTTACTTTGAAAATGTAGAAGCAAGCTATTTACCAAATCAACCTTATACCATAAAGGAGTTCATTTAATCAAATTAATTCTTCCTAGTGAAAAATGTTTCTTAAGAACTACATGAAAAGAATTGTACCTCTAGCAAACCCAGGCTCTGAGAAGGAAAACTGACATCTGAAACAGTTGGAAGTATTTGGATTTTGCAGTCAGTGCTGTTTAATTATGATGTTTGGAATTACCCTGTCCTCATTTGCAAGTAAGAAAATAGAGCTGAAAGGAGGATAAGATAATCCTCATGTCAAGGAAGACAGGTGTGATGAGAATCATCTCTCCCATAAGCAGCAGTCGTGTTCACACCAAGGTTATCAGGTGTGCAGCTGAGCTACAGGCTCCCCATTTCCAGATTCACATCCAGAAACTTGTGGGTTCCCTCTAAAATCTGGGTGAGGAGCTGAGGGAAGAACTTAAGGATGCTTCCCAGTTGTGGCACCTGTAATCTGTGTGGCTGTGGAGGCACTGTGCAATGTCTCAGCTCAGGAGTCACTGCTGGGAGTTTCATTAAAGGGCTGGCAGCTGCTGCTCAGGGGGTTTCATTATTGGATTCCAAATCTGCCAGAACAGCTTTGGCCAGTCCTTGTTCTCATTGCAGCTCATCATGGGTTCTTAAACACTTGGGCCTCTCTGGGAGGATATCTCCCTCCACACAGGGATTATTGATCCCTGCCACAGAATAACAGGGCTGACATTTGAGGAGGATGTGTCAGAGAGAATCTTTTACAATAAACCATATGGTCCTCAGGTCTGCTCTGCACCAAGTGTTTTTAACAAAATATCTGCTGGTTTTCTACAGACTGCAAGAAGCAATCTTCTGACAAACCCAGAAGGAAATCCCTTTCTTCTTGTCATTCTTGAGAAAGAAATAACGATGGGATGAAATGTGGCAAAAATTGTAGCTTTATCTGTTGCTATTCCTGAGGAGCACCAGATTTCTTGCAACTTCTGTGTTACAGATAGGGAAAATGAGATGTGTTTTGAAGCCCAGAATATTACTTGTTCCAGGCCTTTACTTAGGTTTTTGAAATGGGTAAATTTTGAGGAGGGAAAAGAGGCAAAAATAGACTAGGTATCTCTGTAATTGCTTTCACACCTATCTGCAGATACCCTGAGTGCAAGTAATTTGGCAGAGCTGCCAGGCTAGGTGAAGAAACAATAAACAGCTTTTCTTGCACTAGGCCAGACTCTTCCAGCTAGTAAGAATATTTACAGCCAGAGCTAGCAGCCTGTGTTTGTACAGACAGAGTTATATTCAACCTAGCATTAGTAAGGGAGACCCAGGTACACATCCTGTTCAGGAAAATGAGAACATGCTCTTTCATGTGTTTTGCATCTAGAGGACTACTTACCCCATTGCCAGTGAAGTTCAGTGGAGGAAGATGTGGTGGACAGGATGAATCTGTTCCATGCCTTGCAGATTTTGCTTTCTGTGTCCATGGGCCCATTTAGATGCCTGAGTGGAAAATGCACTGGAACTTCTTTGTTGAAAGCACAATAATATTTTTGTAGGCAGGAAGAACAGTTACTGAAGGATATACTCTTAAGTGATTTTTTTGGCACGTGGAAAGAAGACTTGAGCTTTTGAGCAGGGAATTTGCTAATAATTAGAATTTTTTTATTTTTATTCTTGTATGTAAAAATTGAATTAATGATGGCAGCTCAGTAATGCATATACAGCAAGTGGGCAGAAAAGGGGTACAGAAAACTCATATCATCTGTTACATTTGACTCAGATATTTCAAACCATTTTTGTTATCTAAAGGCCACTTCTTTCAAGCTTTTTGGAAATTTTAGTCACATCTGTTGTCACTAATTGGTGGTGTGTGGTTTTGTACTCCACAGTTTACTAAAGAGGTGGAAGTTGGTGTTAAATCCAATGACTGTGTGCTCACTTCAGTAGGCTGTTCAGGACAGTTTGAAATGTTCCAGAAGTCACGCAGAGCACAGAGCAGTGGGCAGATGCCACGTGGGCTTTGTACAGTCTCCAGTGAAAAACACAAATTGGCTTCTCTCAAATGACCATGATTCTTCTCATAGTGAGTGATATAATCATATTAATAAACACTTTGCAGTCTTAACACAGGCTTCTGCTTCTCTAATCAGTTCTTGTCTAGTAAGGGGAACAAAAACTTTTTTTCCATATTTTTTTTCTCTCTGATAAGCAAAGTCTACTTTCATTGAAACTCAGTGTAGTTTTTTTTCCTCAGTGTCATTATTTACAAAGAGATTTAAAGCTATGCCACTGGAGTTTTGCATGTGTGGCTGACAAACAAGATGTTATAGGAAAATAGCCCCAAGACTTAACAAAATATGTTGAATTGCATTTGCTGTAGCAAATATATTCATTTCCTCTTGGAAAAGATTTAGGACAGTTCTGTGCTCAGTCTTACAAGGCAATTCTAGAATTGAAGAAAATAACATATGCAAATTTTGTTATTGTGCTAATTTTCCGACTGCAGCAAACAAAGAAAAGAAAAGGAATTGAAAACAGAATGAAGCAAAAAACTTCAAACCAAACTAAATCACCAAGCTTATAGACAGTGGTCTTGGTTCCTTCACATACTATTTAGGTGAATTGGATTCTACTGAGTTCTTTTAGAAATTCAAGAGAGAAAAGGAGTATAAAGACAGTAAAATTATTTGGGTAGAAAACTACTTTCCGTGCACTTTAAAAGGTCTCCAATAATATGTATTGGATAAGAATCTGAATAGCATGAAAGTTACTGAAGTCAATTAGGTACATGAATTCATGCTGTGAACTTAGTTTTTAGTAGGAAACTCAATGATAACAGGATCTTAGGAAAATTAAATTGTATTTAATAGCTTAAAAATGAGTGGGACCAATTTGTGGACAAGTTTCTGAGACCATAGCAATGGTATCCCAGGATAATGATAGTACAGACAATAGGAAAAATGCAGTTCCATTATTGCTGCAAGTAAATGTACAGTGGCATGTGAGTGTAATGCACAGTGAGGCATGGCACTAGAAAACACTGCCATTCTTGCACATCTTGTCCTGTGTTACTGCCTTGTAGCCAGGCCTTGTTTCATTTGTGCACTAAGTCACCTAAAGTATCCTAGCTAGGGGCTCTAAATTATGCCAACTTCAAATTTGACCTCTCATAAATCAGTAATTAATTATCAAGGCTGTTTTCCTGGATGCACCAAAAGCAGGTTTAGCATTCCAGTCTACAGGCAATTCTGAATCTATGCCTGGTGAAGATTTTATGGCTTTCCACTATGGTTTGTGTTGGGCTTCTGTGCATGTGCTTGCCACTTTTGTTGAGGTGCAGGTGTCTCTGTCTGCAAGCTGCAGGTGGTGGGAGCCCAAGGCAAGAGTCCCTGAACTGTTAACCCTTTGTGTGACAAAAGGCACAGGGACCCGTTGCACAGCCAGATGGGTCACACACCTTCAGGAGCCCAGGACTTGGGAAGAAGAGCAGGATTTTGACCTGCTTGGACTTAGAGGGGATAAAAGCCCAGAGGTTCCTTTGTTGGGGTTCCTCCTTGGAGGCACCAGCTCCAGCTGTTTCTCTGTTCCTGCACCGTGAATAATTTGCTTTATGGAACAGGGATATCGTAGGCTCTGCTGTGGGAAGCCTGGTCTGACTGTGTGCATGGGGGGAGGGCAGGGAGTCCAGTGGGGACCTCTTGGGCCACTGGGAAGGGGCCTTTGGCTCCCAGCAGGGTAAGTCTGGAGCTGGGAGTGTGACTGCCAGAGAGACTCAGGAATGGTCAGACTGGGAAGTTTCCTTAGCACTTGGGGACTCAGAAGGGAAGACTGTAGAGAAAAAGCACCCCACTGTCCCACTGACATTAAACCTCCAGCACTGTGGCAGTTCTCACAGCTGGCTGGAGCACCTGCCTGGCACCACAGCATTCTCTGAGTGCCACATACAGCTGGGCACCCCACCCTGGGCATTCCTGATGGTGCCAGCACTGGGGAACCCTCAGGTGCTGATGTTCCTGCACTGCCCAGCTCTGGGCTAAGGCCATGCCCTGCCTCCTTGTCTCCATGGGGCAGGAGTGACCCGGGAGGATGTCCCAGTACTGGCGTAGGGCTGGCAGGGCAGTGCAGGAGGCGTGGGCAGTGCAGTGTGCTGTGGGGTCTGTGCTGTGTCAGGGTGGGCAGTGCAGTGTGCTCTGGGGTCTGTGCTGTGTCAGGGTGGGCAGTGCAGTGTGCTGTGGGGTCTGTGCTGTGTCACCCTGGGCAGTGCAGTGTGCTGTGGGGTCTGTGCTGTGTCACCCTGTGCATCCTGCAGCTGCAGCTCCCCTGCTCCAGGGTTGTAGCTCTAGTTGCTCCCGCTCCGCCGATGGAGCAGATCCAGCCACTCGCAGCACGGGCATCCTTCCTTCCCCAGGCATCCTTCCTTCCCCAGACATCCTTCCTTCCCCAGGCATCCTTCCTTCCCAGACATCCTTCCTTCCCAGGCATCCTTCCTTCCCCAGGCATCCTTCCTTCCCCAGGCATCCTTCCTTCCCCAGGCATCCTTCCTTCCCAGACATCCTTCCTTCCCCAGACATCCTTCCTTCCCCAGGCATCCTTCCTTCTCCAGACATCCTTCCTTCCCAGACATCCTTCCTTCCCAGACATCCTTCCTTCCCCAGACATCCTTCCTTCCCCAGGCATCCTTCCTTCCCAGGCATCCTTCCTTCTCCAGACATCCTTCCTTCCCAGGCATCCTTCCTTCTCAGGCATCCTTCCTTCCCCAGGCATCCTTCCTTCCCCAGACATCCTTCCTTCCCAGGCATCCTTCCTTCTCCAGGCATCCTTCCTTCCCCAGGCATCCTTCCTTCCCCAGGCATCCTTCCTTCCCCAGGCATCCTTCCTTCTCAGGCATCCTTCCTTCCCCAGACATCCTTCCTTCTCCAGGCATCCTTCCTTCCCAGGCATCCTTCCTTCTCCAGACATCCTTCCTTCCCAGGCATCCTTCCTTCCCCAGGCATCCTTCCTTCCCAGGCATCCTTCCTTCTCCAGACATCCTTCCTTCTCCAGACATCCTTCCCCAGACATCCTTCCTTCCCCAGACATCCTTCCTTCCCCAGGCATCCTTCCTTCCTCCAGGCATCCTTCCTTCCCTCAGGCATCCTTCCTTCCCCAGGCATCCTTCCTTCCCCAGACATCCTTCCTTCTCCAGGCATCCTTCCTTCCCCAGACATCCTTCCTTCTCCAGGCATCCTTCCTTCCCCAGACATCCTTCCTTCTCCAGGCATCCTTCCTTCCCCAGACATCCTTCCTTCCCCAGACATCCTTCCTTCCCCAGACATCCTTCCTTCTCCAGGCATCCTTCCTTCCCCAGACATCCTTCCTTCCCCAGACATCCTTCCTTCCCCAGACATCCTTCCTTCCCCAGACATCCTTCCTTCCCCAGGCATCCTTCCTTCTCCAGACATCCTTCCTTCCCCAGGCATCCTTCCTTCCCCAGGCATCCTTCCTTCCCCAGACATCCTTCCTTCTCCAGGCATCCTTCCTTCCCCAGGCATCCTTCCTTCTCCAGACATCCTTCCTTCCCCAGACATCCTTCCTTCCCCAGACATCCTTCCTTCTCCAGGCATCCTTCCTTCCCCAGGCATCCTTCCTTCCCCAGGCATCCTTCCTTCCCCAGACATCCTTCCTTCCCCAGGCATCCTTCCTTCCCCAGACATCCTTCCTTCCCCAGGCATCCTTCCTTTCCTTCCTTCTCACATCCTTCCTTCCCCAGACATCCTTCCTTCCCAGGCATCCTTCCTTCCCCAGACATCCTTCCTTCCCAGGCATCCTTCCTTCCTTCCCAGGCATCCTTCCTTCCCCAGCTCCCTGTGGCAGCGCTGGGCTGCTGTGTGGGAGCACAGGCAGTGCAGGAATTGGGAAGGAAGGCTGTGTGAGTGGGGGGAGCTGGCAGGAGCCATCCCAATGTCACATCATTCCTCAGTCTCCCCGGCAGCCACCGCTCCTCTCGCTGCACCAGCCTCTTACTCATTCACGGCGCAAATGTTCTTGTTTGTATGGCACTGCTAATTGAAAGAGCTGTTCCAGCTTCAGTAGCTATTTGTTTGGTTATATCACAGACAGTAACTTCTAACTTAATAAACCAAACAGACAAATGTTCAGGAGTTACGACGGCAATGTTAAAGTGTTTGGTTTTTTTTCCCAGTCTGACAGAGTGAATGAAAAACACCCTCCCCGTCTGCAGCTGGCCTGTAAATGTTTAGAAAGAGCATTCTAATTATTCTCATCTCTAATCTTCTAATTTAAATGATAGATAACCTAGTTTAGGTTAGAAAACTCTCAAATTCTATGTTGAGTTATTGTAGCCTCCTTTTTTTTTTTTTTTACTTTTTCCATATATATTTTAATATACAATTCACACACACACACACACAAATTGAATTCTTATTACACATCAATTTACTTCTGTTATTAAGCCACCTTGATGCACTGGTTGATTCTGTTTAATAGTCATGATAAGTATGTACAGATTTTGTATCTTAAGGGCTGGCTACTCCACCTTGAGAGTGTGTCTGTCAATGGATGCAGGAGAGCTGTCAGCAAGAACATGTGAGTGCAGGGTTAGATTTATGAGGATTATGTGGCAAGTGGGCTTTTCTCATTCTGCACATCCTTCTTCAAATCCCAGGACACTGTCAGTGCTGCACCTTTCTCTCATGTGGATTTCAGGCATTGATCACCTGTTATTTTACAGTATGAAATCCTCAATTCCAGCTGCAGATTTTATCTCCTTTAGAAAAGGAATTGTTACCATGGATGTTTGTGTTCATTTCAGCTGGTTTATTTCAGTTTGAAAGAGAGCAGGTGAGGAGCTTGGGTCTAGAAATGAATTATGGCTACTTTTCAGTATTGTTGGCACTGTGACCATGTTTTGACCTTAAACCAGGTTAGAGATAAATTTTATTAACAGTACTGATTTGCAAACAGGTGTATCCTCTGACAACATGATTGAAAGCCAGGAAACTGATTTTACCACTGTTATTGAACAGAAATTCCTAATTTATTGTTCTCCAGCATATCATTTGGAATACACCTTTCTCATGCTAGTGCACACATTAGTATTAAATCATACCATAGGAGAAAGCACCTTTGTTCTCCACTCCATGTCAGCTGGATGGGAAATCTAGAAGTCTGCCTGGTTTTATAGGGAGTGCTTTCTGGGAAGCAGTGTCAGGGTTCATACTGTTCAACCTGGCCTGGTATCTGTCATTTCTCTGTGATTCAAATAGCACATAGCATTTGAAATTTCTCAGTTGCTGCTATTAGGCAAACAACATGCTAAAAAGTAGGATTTTTTTTTTTTTTTAAAGACCAGTCACATTAGCTTGCTGTCTCTGGGAATTCTTTTTGTAGTTAAACCAAAGATTTTTATGCCATCTTCAGTAGTAATTTTTAGTGTTGCCATCAGATAAACAAAGGAAGCATAGATGTTTCAGAGAGATACAAATATTTAATTTAAAATTTGCCATTCTGAGTTATTTTCTTAGGATTTGTATGGATGCAAATGTTTTCTGTTAGTTGTGCATTTGTTTGAAACCTCTTAGAGGAATCTGGCAGCAGGAACTGCCTAATAAATGTAGCCTACCTGCCAGACACCACCAATTGTTTGGAAAAGGGAAGTCTTTTTAAGGAACTGTCCCTTATGGTTTCTTAAAATTGCAGAACCAAGTTTTGCAGGTTACCACGTTTATAAATTTTTTACAATTTTTACGTGCACAACAGAATTCCAGTGCAGATGCAGTTGATTTAAGAGAAAAAAATTACTGAGCCAAAGATGTGATGACAACTGAGACAATGTGCAATGAAATGTTCCAACTTCCATCAGAAATCCTGACAGTCTTGGCTGAGTGGAGGTGTTTTAACTAAATACTGACAATTCATTGTAATCAGTGAACCTATTAGCTGTGAAATTTGATTCTCTCATCATGGACTCTTCCCTTACATATTTCAGATAAAAATAAATCTGCATATCATTCCAAGCCTGACGTTCTGTACCTTTCTAAACACTCCTGTAGCATTCCTGTGGTTCAGAAAAGTGAAGCCCCAAACACTTTTTCAGGAAGAGTTGTCTCATGATTGACAAGAATCAGTAGTTAACAGTGCTGTTCTTTGTGTCAGCAGTCTGATGCTTCAGTGGAAACTTGACTGGCTCCAATTTGTTGTCTCATCAGCAAGAGAGAAGTAATTGCTTCTTCCTTGACTGGTTCCATCTTTTACTGGTGACTTTTGCCATCAGGGAAACTAAATGGGAAAATACTCTTAATGGAGTAAAAATATTTTCAGAAATGAAAATTACTTGCATGAATAATATTCCAGTCTTGTTAACAGCATTTTGGAAAACTCTAGTAATGGACTTTCTCCTCTATTGCCAACAGTGAAGCAAGTAATAGGGCTTTTCAGAGACTTGCAGTGGGAAAAAAAGGATTCTATACCTGTATTTTGCACAAAAAGTTATTTATTTGCTCGAAGCCTAGATCTGTCTTAGGTGGGGAGATACATTCTTCAGCTGCCTGCAGAATCATTGCAACATTTAACTGCTATGTGACCTCTTCTGTGGGAAAGTTAAAATAATGAAAGCATCAAAGCTTGCAAGTCTTAAGCTGTTGCTGTGCAAGATTCATATAATCTGAAATTGTTTCAGGCACAAATGGGGCACTTGCACACTGGCAGGTCAGCACACATGGTAGTGGAAAAGTGAAGCATGAGGAACATACATAATTGAGTGGTTTTGGGTTTAATTCTGTTCCTGTTGAAAGGGAAAAGAAAACAATTACAGTTTGCTTACACAAATAAGTATCATATTTGGGAACTACAACATGACACAAGGGTGGTAGAAAGGGAGTTCTGCTTCTGTGACTGTCTTTTGTGCCAGGAGAGTAACTGAACTGAGGATGTATTCAGTAATTTAAAGTTTTTTACTAAAAGCATAAAACTAGAATTTTTAGTTGAAGTTAACTAACAGGATGTTTCCTCCTTTCCTGTTGGTGAATAACTTGATTTTTTAAATTGGTTATATAGTGGAGCAGCTGCAGCTGTACAACTCTTGGATGAGAAGATTTTTCCCTTGCTATGATCAATTTTTATTTCTTTCACCAGCTGCCACGAGCTTGTATTTACCCTCATGAGATACAACACAATGTCCTTCAGACACAATCTTTCCCTTTGCTGCTGGATCTCCTCACCTCCAGTTACCTATGAAAGCACCCAGCTTCAGAAACTGCAATAATATCATTAGAGCTGATTGTATCAGGAACACAGACAATAATATGTTGAAAATTTTCAGAGAGTTTTCAGATCAGCAGTCACAGCATTGACTAGACAGCCATTTCCTGCAAAACTTAATTCCTGTGTAGTGTTATCACCTTTCAGATTAAAATCTCCAGACTTCTTAAAAAACAGAGGTGTTTTCTCTTCTTAAAAGCAAACGTGGGAGGGAATTGCTTTTTTCCATTGTGTTCATGTTATTTGTTCTCTTCTAACTCTACTACTAGTCAAACACTAGATGTGTTTGGTTTTTGTTGAAATTTGCATCTAGGAACTGAAATTTCAGAAAGTGTTGAGCAGCTGGAATAGTGGGCTAAAAGGAAATCATTATAGAACTGCTATGGCAGTGTTAATTTCTCCTGCAGGCCATCCTGTTCAATGTACATAAAGATGGAGTCCAGAGAAAATTCCTGGTGATATGATCAGATCATAATGATAAATCTTTCTTAATGCAACCTCCCTAAATTACCAGTGCAGTCGTAGCTGCTGGGAATGCATTTAGGGAAGGCATTAGCTCTTTTATTGAGTTTCATTCCATTTTATCTGTGGTAAAATGTATTTTTGTACTTAAAGCTCTTTTTTCCAGTGATAATGCATTAATGAGATAACACATGATAAACTGTGACAATACTTTAAGCCCAAGGAAAAAACCCAGAGCTTTATCTCCTAAAAGTCCTTAAATTAACCTATGAAATTCTCTGGTGTACCACTCTGTTTGAAGGTGATGGATATTTCTTCTCTGTGTAAGAATGCTATTTTTCCAAATGACTACCTGTCATCTAGAAAAACAACTCTGAGTTTAAAAAAAAAAACAAAACCCAATCAGTGTAGCTGACTAGAATTCAGGTGAATTCCTCATCTGTCCTATGTAACAGATGTCATTTTTCACATCACTATATTGATTCTGTGGTTGTGCAATTGTTGCTGTCAGATTTGCATTTATACTTTCTGTAAATGCATTAGTAACTTACCATTGAAATAAATAGTGTGATATTTGTAAGCCTTCTGTCGTGCCTCTGCCATCAAAGCACTCAGTGCTTTGAAGAGGAAAAAGAGAAAAGCCAACTTTTAGAAAGAGTACTGAAAAAAAAGTTGTAATTTGCTGTTTTAAAAACCTTCATAGAAAATGACAACAAAGTGGGCCATCATTTTGCATTGCATTTTGAAACAGTTGAAATGTTTCTGTGAAGAAAGGACAGCTCAGCATAATATCAATTCAGCCCTTTAGTTTACAGAAGTAGGAGTTTTCATTAAAATATTTTAAAACAAATTTGTCAAATTCAGATTTGCTGTACAACCATAATGTGGTGGTTTTTTTCATGCTAGTGTGTTTTCCTTTTCATACTACCCAAATGTGAAAACATGTCCATTTTGTACTATGAAGGAGAGAAAGTTCAGGCAAGAAAATAATCATAAAACTCATGAACTGGAAAAATGTAAATACATTGCATCTTTAATGCATAAATAAGCTGTTTTGTGTTCCTAAGGCCATTAGCTCTTAAGGCCTAATGATTTAGCTTCCTGCACAGAATCATCAGACTTTAATATTCATATTCCCTTTCAACTCTAGAAGATTCTCTCTAATTTTGATATTTGCATTTGGTAAATACAGCATTTATCATTCAGTATGCTGCAAAGATAAAAAAGGGCTAGATACAGCTCTGAGGAGACTAGAATAATTGCTTTCTATGGCCACAGACATATCACTAGAATGAAATTGAAACTGAGAGATGTTTGACTGTAATTTATCATCAGGAAAAAAGTGATATTTGTACTATTAACCTAACAAATTGAGAGATATGTATTCTAAAATATAAGTTAATATAGCAGTGAAAAAATTGTATTTTCCTCCATGGCCTGGACTCAGTCATGTGGATGTGCTCCTTCCAAGCACAAATTTCCAGTGCCCAAACTCTGTTTTGGTGTGTGCCTGCTCTGAAGAGGGTGCCTTGCAGGCATAGGATCCTTCCAGCTGCTTCTAGAAACCTGAATACCTTGATCACTGCTCTGTTATATCTGACTGTCACCCCACACTGGCAGATTGAAATAAATCCAGGCATATTTAGAGGGAAATAACACTTATGGGAGAATAGAGCATTTTAACTTGGAATGAATGACCAAACCTAGGCATTCATTGCACGTGCCTGTGGTCACAAGTGATAACATTTTCAGTTATGTTTTTGTCAGTCTCTTAGCAAAATATTTTTGATCTGTACCAGATGTCTTTTAAATTCTACCTTGCCATCAAGAACAGTAATATCAGTAATAGTGGCACCTGGGAGTTGGGGAATGTGGTTGGTTGCCCTTGGCTGGATGCCAGGTGCCCACCAAGCCTTCCTGGGGAGAGAAAATAAGATAGAAGGACAGCTCAAAGGTTGAGATAAGGAGTTTACTAAAGAAGAAGTGAAAGTTTGTGCATGCACAAGCAAAGAGGAAAAAAAGTTATTCTCTACTTCCCATCAGCAATATTTGTAAGTAATCTGTAAGGAAAGCTGTATCATTTGGTGGAAGCAGTAAATATTGACACTCACTAAAAAAATATTTGGGCATCTCCCTGTGTACTCTCTTATGGCTACAAATGTCTGTTGGCATGCAGAGGATGAGGAGAGAGCAGACACAGAAATGTAAAGATGAAAAAAGCATTTGCTGCTTGTTCCTGCAGATTTGTCCTGTTTCTGTGCTTCCATTAAAAAGAGAGAATGAAGACACAAAGCAGAATAGTTAAATGTACATGCTATCCTTTTAAATATACAATTTTAAGGTAAACAGAGGGCAATCAGAAAGTCTGTGTTGAATATTATAATATGGCTTTTAATTCAGATGTTGAGAAGAACAATTTCCTTGGCTTAATGTACCTGTAAATTGTTTTTATACTCTTATTTCAGACATCATGCTGAAAAATAAGTAGTTAAAAGAACTGGCTTCAAATTTTGGCACCTAAAGGATTTTCTGAACTTTTGTTTCTGCCATATCAGTGAGGATGTTCCTAAAGAGAACAAGTATTTGATCAATAAAACATTTACACAATATGGTTTAAACTGAAGCTGTACTGTTAACTGGAAAAGGAACACATTTGGAGCTAAATTAATAATTAATATTAGCTCAAATTAATAAATATTTTAGCAGAGAGAATGAAGAGGCCTGTATAGGAAAACAGGAATTTCCTATTTTAAAGTCTGCCTACAGTCAGTCAATTGTGATTGCTTGACTTTCAGTTGTGATTTGAATTTGCCATATGGCATGGGAATAAGGGACCCAGGCTTACCACAGGAAGATAGTATTGATATGCAGACTGAAATGGAAAATTAGATTTCCTTCCTAGAGCATAATAAGGAGTGTTGGAGGTTGACTTAAGACTCTGTTGTGGCAAGCAAGTGTACAAATTCTGTTTAATGTGAGTTTCATGCTTTCACACTGTGACTTGAAACCTACTGACACTGTTAAAAAGAGCATTATTGCTTTTAGTTTGTTGTTGTTGGGTTGTTCCTGTTTTTTCTGAGCTATGTCTTCTCAAACTGACACAGAGTCCAAGTGATGCTGCTTATTCCTGCCTGTGTAATTAGCCTTCACTGGTCCAGTATGGAAATCATCTTTTCAGGGTTTTAACCCCCTTTTTTCTGTGCCTTTTTCACAATAACTGAAGGTGAGTGCATGACAGAAGTAAAAGGACAGATTTTAACCTGGTGGAGCAAATACATTGATACATATCTATCATATGAAGTTGTGCCTTTTTAAACTAGACTAGAGACTAGAGCTTGGCTCTGTTTAATTAATCACACTGCACAGAGAATCCTAGATTTGAAAAAAGAAACCCCAGAACATTATGTACGGATAATATGCATCAAAGTAGCTTCACTGATAATCCACTCTATTCCTGTCCTTTGAGTATATGATGATTCTGAGCTCTGTAGTGAAGAAAATCACTTTAAAAGCTCTGAGTAGCTATTACAAATGAATGGACGTGTCTGGACATGGCAAATCCTTTGTCTTGGCAGCCTGGTAATTTTTATGATGAGCCTTATGCTTTTCAGCTTTTCAGTGTCCCAGCATGAGCTGTGTCAGACAAACCTAATGAGATGGATGAGTTTGGTTCTGACTGAATCAGACTCTCTGTAAGAGAAGGTCCACCTGGAGTATTCAGCTAAAAATTAATTTCCAATCCTCCATTTGAGACTTTTGGGATGGAAGCTGACAGTGGTGTGAGCCAGCACTAGGAAGAAACCTCATGGCTGGCAGGTTGCTGCGTGGAGTTTCTTGCTTGCTCTGCTGAACTTCTGTGGTGTTAAAATTGTGCAGATCTTCGTGTACTCCCAAGTTCCACATATTGGAATTAGGTCTGTAGACAATTGTGATGTTCTCAGTTGTGTTCCAATGACAACAGAATGAAAACCACTTCTTTCTAATGTTCTCAGACTTGCAAATCCTCCAGCGCAGAAGGAGAAGTTCTAAACCAAAATATATTAGATCTACTCTCTTTGAAATTGGGAATTCTGTTGAAGTATTTATTATACATGTATAAGACTTTATAAATTTATAAAAAGAGCTGAAACTGCTTTTCGATTTATAAATACATCAATGTTTTAAAAATATGCTAGTAGTTCAAAGTTTCTGTATTACCAAGGAAATACATTTGATTAAGTAACCATCTGGTAAAATGTTTGCTACCAGTGAAAACACTGAATTTTGGATTTTATATCTGCCAAGTTAAAATGTGGGCAAGAGTTACAGCTGCATAAATTGAGTAGGCAGTAATTGGACCATATACCTTTCAAGCCTACTGCTATCAATCTAAATAAATTTTGTGATTCTCAAAGCCATTTTGCTTAGCTGATCCATCTACAGTCAATTGTTTCATCACCCTTTAAATTTTTCTGAAAAGATATGGTTGACTTTGGGTAGTAGTATCTGTACAAGGCTCAGATGAACTGAGTTTTGGTAGACTTAACACAGAAATAATTGGGCCCTGTGTTCCATGCATGAACCATCCTTTGAGTCAGCTGCACTCCTGGGTGTCAGAGCATTTGGAAAAATTCTCTGTGCTTAAATGACTTGTAGATAAAAAGCAGGTGCAGTTTGGCCTTCCTAGAGCTCCCCTAGTGCTGGTGTATGGGACATGCTGATAATAACAACAGGATTTCCTTGGAAGAGTTGCTGTAGCTTCAGTTCATTGAGAACTGTTTTGACCATTCATGCATCAGTGGCTTTGTAGAATGTAGTTGTCTCTTTTATTCATAGCCTGTGGAGCATCTGTAACCTTTCCAAAAAGCTTTCAGCATGCATTCAAAATATATCAGCATGTCAGAAAGGTAAAATAGTGAAAATAGGTAGTGCTACAATGTGTTGGTTTTATATTTCTAGAAATTTAACCTGGAACTCATACTTGTCCATCTTTATTTTTGTTATTTATTAACTTTTTAAGCAATATGATAAGGTTTTTGAGGCCTATTATTTTATTCCTATAAAATGAAAATATTAGAAGGGTTTAGTATTTGTTCTGCATTGTTGTTACCTGTGGGAGATTGGGAAGACAAGATATCACTGCTACACACACTTTTATCTTTGATCCCAGTCAGTTTTGAGGTGTGCTTGCCAGAGGTGAAAACAAACTTGTTTTTACAGCAAAACCATTCTAATGCAGGGGATGCAATACAGTTGTTCTGTTCATAAATTTACCATGTATATTGCTATGTTTTCATTTCAAATACTCATGGAATAACTGATGAAGTGGTGGTTATTTTATAACTCCATCTTTTTCCCCTGACATTAAATATTGAAGCAACAAGCCCTTTCTGACAAGAATGAGATGAGGAGCTCAGGAGAGTAGCTTCTTTGACAAACAAAGCCCTGCACTAAATTCAAATTAATTGGAATTCTGTTGATTACATTCATAGATTAGAGGAAAAGTGTAGGAAAGGTATTTTGTGAATGCTGTGCTTCATGAACATCCTACAACAATTTTAAAAATTGTTCTGAAATTGCTGGGAATAGTTGCCTGTGGATTGCTGATCTTAGCTCTTATTCAAAGTGAAAGATGCTGTGAGCAAGTAAGAAGAAAGCTGGAGAGATGATATAGTTTCTTTAAAAATGTAAAAGGAGTGTTGAATAGATACATTTTATTTCCCACTGCTAAAAATGCAATTCTTGCTTTCCAATGATGAGTGTTAGACATTTGTAATTTCTGTTATTTTTCTCTAAGTGGAGAATGGTTATAGAATATCTTTTGCTGGTATTTCTGGTGTGATTTTATTGTAAATGTTCAAAATTAGGTCTTTGGGTTTATTTCAGCTAAGCCACACTGACTTATTTGAAGTATGTCTTTTATATTCCTTGCCCAGGGTTGAATCTAGGGGTGAACCCACAGAAAGATCTTTGGGACACAAAGCAGCACTGTCTGTATTTGAGGTGTGTTGCCAGGGTGGGTTTGAGCAGTCAGGGCACAGTTATTACTCTGTGGTGAGTGGGGATTTACACACTGCACATCAAGGGCCACTGCACTTGTCAGTCTGGCCAGCCAGCTGTCAAAATGCTTTCAGCCCACTCACTACTTGGTTTTAAGGAAGTGGGCAAGGAGATAACTCCAGAGAGGGCAAAGAACTATTTCAGTTTACTGTGATGCTTCAAAATGCAAATGCATTTAATGTATGACTGGATTGCCAATTGCAGAATACCTACATTAATTCAAATGTCTACTACAAATCACAGACTAGCCCACAATTAAGTGAGGTTATCAGATCTTGAGGGTTGTGTTGTGTTGTTTCTTGGGTCCTTATGTTGCTTTTTGTCTTCAGGTTAGGACCATCTCTTTTTTAATCTCCTCTCTCTTTGATTCCATAAACTTTTTAAGTGCCTGCATTAAACTAATTATTACTCTGTTCAGTCAGTGTCTGCCACAGTCTGCTGACTCAACTCACATTTTTCTTCATTTATTGTAGTCTTCTGACTGCCTGAATCTAGCTCACGTTATCACTGAATTTGGTGAGATGAAAGAACACATCCTTTGTTACAAAGTTTCCTTATTCTTCTTGCTTACCAAGCATATGACCAAGTTATTCTGGGAGCTGCAATGTGACTAAATAACAATATCTCCCATTGCAGTGCAGGATGACAAAACTCGTGACATTCTGCTAACACTGAGAAATCCTTAACACCAATATTGATTGGTGTTTTGGTGGTTTTTTTTTTAGTTGTATGCAACGTTTGTAAAAAAGGCAGCACATCAGATTAATGTGTGTTCAAAGCTGCATTTTGCTTTTGGACTGGATAGTTCAAATTGTGTAGTAGGTCACACCTCCAAGGTGCAATAAAGCACACAAAGTATCAAATTACATATATCTTGCTATAATTTCAAATTAGAATTATAGCATACTTTCTAATGTATTTTATATTTTGTGATCCCATGGCATATGTATACATCATTTAGATACTTTGAAAGATGATCAAACAGAATTTCCAGAAATAGAGGGTTTTAGTGGCAACAGCTGTTCATATCTTTGGACATGGAGTCCTTCTAGAAAACAGTGCTAATTAAGTTAAAAAACAGGCTCTTTTTTCCAGTAATTTTCACAAAATAGATACTCTGCAGGGTGACTGTGTTATAGCATAAAGTGCATATTAATTAAAATAATCTGCCTGTGGAAGGAGTGAATGGAGGGAAGGATTTGGAATCTGTGTGTGAGAAATCCCCAAAAGGAAAATTTCAAACTGAGTTGGGAATGTGGTGGGGAGAAAAGTGAAGGAACTTGGAACTTTTCTGTGGAGGGAAAGAAAAAATCCAACCCAAAAGAATAAGACATTGCAGCTAATTGAAATGTGATGTCCTGTGGCAGTCAGTTATTCAGTAATTAGGAGGAAGCCTGGATGGATGGAGGCTCATTCCTGCCCTGGTGATGCCCAGAGGGGCTGTGCTGTGTGTGAGCTCAGCCCAGCCAGCCCAGGCCATTGTGTTGGTGTGCTCCATTCACAGCCCAGCCTGCAGAGTGGCATCTGCCATCTCTTCAGCCACTTAAGCCTTGTTGCCATATGCTGATTGTTCTTTACTGTTCAGTCTTGCAGATGTAATATTCCACTGTGTGGCTAGAATAGAGCTGAGTAAAGTTAAGAACTTCTTACTGAAATGGGGACATTTAAAAGCTGAAGAGTAGTTTTCTCCTCCTGTTAGTGCTTTTCCTTGCCATGCCAAAAATTCTCCTTAGTCTTTCCTAGGCAGATGAGCTGGGCTGCTTAATTCAGACAGAGCATCACTTTTTTAAAGACAGGTACATTAGGAGTAGTTTCACTGTTCACCTGTTTCCACTGGGAAGCCTCCAGCATCCTCTCTCCTGCTTAAGCAATGCTGCAGAGAGATCCCCTGGAAACAGAGCCCTACAAACAGCAGGCTTTGTGCCAGGAGGGACTCCCTGAGTCACCTGGAAGTTCCTTCCTCAGAAGTCCCAGCCTTGCACAGGCTGGCAGGAGATGAGCTGGAAGGCTGGGTGTGCTGGCACACCTGAGCCACACTGGAGAGAGGGGCTCTGCTGACAGACCCTGTCCTGTGTCTGCAGCAGCTCACATGAGCTCCTTGGGCTTCTGTGAATGCTCTTTTAACTTTGGGTTGGTTGGCAAGTAGGGTGGACTTGAATGTCTGTAAAGCAGAAAGGTATTGATTGCTGTTGCTTTCAGTAAACAGGGATGGTATGGAAATTGTTTTGCATTTTATATAAAAATACATCGAAGTAACAAAAGTGAAGAGGTCTGAGATTTTCAAGTAAAGTATCTCTAAGAATGAGTAATGTCTAGTACTTAGAAAAACTTAGCTCTGAGTGGAGACATGCGATTTTTTTATTCATAAATGATAGATTTATAAGTGGTTCTTTGGGCCTTTTCTAAACTTATTTTAAAAGTCAAATGTCTCTTGTCTTCCTTGATACTAATCCTATGCAACAACAGAAAAATGAATTGATTTTCTGTATCGATGTGGCTATTTCTGCCCAGGCTGGAGAGGCAGGACATGTTTTTTTATTGATTTGGCCCTGAACTTCCCTGACTCCTGATGAGCACAAATGAAAGAACCACTCTGGAGATAATTCTGAATCAGCAAGGGAGCAAGTACCACTGCCTTGGCCAGACTCTTGTTTCTTCACTGTATGAATTATACATTGGGTTACCATCACAGTAATTAGAACAGGATCCGGATATTAATGGATGACCTAGAGTAAGAGGGTTGTTCCTTGGAGGGCTTGATCTCTGTAAAATGATACAAGAAGAGATTTATAGGGTAATTGCAGAAGAAGGTTGACAGGGCTGACTCTTTTTACAGTCCTGGAAGTGCCTGTTGTGCCCATTTTTGTCAAAAGAGCAAATGAAAAGGAAAAAGATGCATGAGGAACCATTAGCTGATGTTTAGAGCTGTGCTAGGGCAGATTTGTGCAGTATTCTCCAGCTCACTGATGGAAGGCAGCTGGGGCACTCAGGGGTTTTAAATTCTGGATATTTCACGTGAAAGCTTATTGGGAAACTTGGCTGTTGTGGTACTGAGGAGTGGTTTGAAATTTATCTTCCAGGAGATATGGAGATACTAACAAAGATACAGGCCATTTATAGGACATTTTGCAGGACCAGGCATTTTTCTATAGAAAAATACTGTGTTGCATGAGGCTGGATTCTCTTCCCTGTCACTATTGTCAAATGGTTTCAGTGCTATTCTTCCTGATTTCTCACACAGTGTTGGTGTAACAGGGGAACTTAGTGCTTCACAGGTTACTTCTGCCTTTTGTTTCATTTGTTCTTGAGACACACAGGCACACATTTAATATAGAAGATTGACTTTTTTTGAAGTGTTGATGACAGAACAAAGCAAGAGTATGTCTTTAAGAAAGAATACAATCTCTAGTAAGATGCTGCATCATTCTCCAAAATCGGGTCCTTCCAGTAGTGTGGTTTCTCTCCCTCTTTATGCTAGTAGATAAGATGAGCTTATTATTTCAATTTTGTCATCAACTGGATTTACTCTCTGGTTTTAAGCACAGCTAAATCACTCTGTCAGCACACTGCTTTGTATTATCATTCTTTAAAAAAAATCTTTATATTTTTGCTGTATCCAGCCAAAGGCAGAGATAAGGCTGAGCCATTTCTTCTATGTATGTAATTTAAAAATCAGCAGAGAATGTTTCTTTCACAGGAATCAATAAAGTATGAATATAAAATTGTCAGATGATAGGAACTGTATGATGTAGAGATTAGTGACTTGTCCTTTTATTATCAGAGACTGTGCTCAAGCTTAGATACAACAAATCAGAAGTAATAAAATGCTGCATGGGCTTTAGTAGTATTGAACAACAAGAGCTAATGTGTATAATACCCCAGTCCAGCTGGGAAATATTGAGCACCACTCTAATCTCTTGCTCTCTGCTCAGATCAGCTGTGGATTCTCAATCTAGTACTTGGCTGTTGATCATTCTTGACTCTTAGGATAAACCTTCTTCACAACCAAGAAAAGCCCCCAGTTGCAGTGAATTTGTGTTTGTAGGTGCTCATGAGGTGGCAGTCCTTCTTGAGGTGCAGTTCCAGGCAGGCTGTGAGCAGAGCAGCAGGAGGGAGCCAACAGGGCTGAGCAGTCTCCTGCTGGGAGTGTGGCTAATTCCAGTGTATTGGGGAGGGAGCCCCAATAAACTCCTCACTCTTTGGCAGTGATGGTTCCTATGGAAACCTTCCTAGGACTGACCTCCCTTATTGTTTGAAGTAAATAAGCTGAAAATTCTTGTTTGTTTTTCTAACAGTGTCTGATTTTCTTTGGGATAAGCAAACTATGAATGGATTTGAGAGGCTATCTATCCAGCCTTTAGAAAATAGATTCCATAGATTCAGTGTGTTTCTGCATTTCAGTGGGCCTGTTTGCTTGCCTAGAAAGCACTGGGACACGGGCAGGGCAAGGCCTTGATTTTCTCACCCAGCTCAGAGCTCCAGTTTTAATTACACCTCTGAAAGATCTATGAATTACCTTGAAATGAAACATCAGTTAATACTTCAAATAATTAGCTTTGATAAATTGAGTGAGTTGGGCACTCCTAAGTAATTGCTTTGTTTCCCCTGAGAGATTTTTGTGTTTCAGTGGTGGGTTAGCAATTCCTGTGCATGCTTTCTAAATCCACCAGCAACATTTTGGGAATGAGAACAATCAGGAGCACTCAGGAAGAGCCCTTGTGTTGCATTTTGGCTACAGGAGCAGGGGAAGGATAATGCAACATAGTTCCTTGTTCAATGGAGAAGCAAAAGAGAGCTTTATTTAAAGAAACACTACAATTATTTATATATAGGGTAGTATGTGCAAAACAGAATAGAAAAAAGATTCGTTGGTCCAAGAAGGCAACACCTCTTTGAAAACATGCTTTCTGCAAAACATCACATTTCTCATGCACCCTGCAGGTGCATCATCATTGTTATAATTTCCTGTCCTTGTGCAGCCTGAGAAACTCAAGGCTTCAAGGCTGCTTTTCCCTGGTTCCCTGCAGGATCCAACGACTTGCATTGCAAGGGTTGTCATAATGAGCTGGGGGGAAAAGATTCCATGAGCAGTGGCAGAATTTAAACAAGTAGGTGTTTAAGGAAGCTGTGATTTATCAGTAGAACATGAAGGATCTCTAGAGTCTGGCAAACCCACTTGAGGTAGTTCCAGCTCAGTTCCACAGAACATTAGTGTCTCACCTGTCTTGTGTAGAGGTAGGTCTTGAAGAGATGAGCCAAAAATTACTTCAGCTCTAGAAGTGGATCACCAATTTCAAAAATCCATGAAGACAGTAATGGGACTGCCTGCTTGTGGGAGGGGGGATATTTCTGTATGCCAGCCATGTTCATATTGCCAGGCCAGATTTGATGACAAGCACATTATAATCAAGCTGCAGGATCAGATTGGTGACTGGTGGCTTCAAGAAAAGTATCTGTTCACTCAAGGTGCTGTATTTTATGCATAGGTTTGTCTGCCACCCTCTGCAATGTCGAACACAGGACAGTGCTTGAGAAGTTGCACCTGTTTTAGTGCACTCTGAGATTTTAGTCTGAACTGTTAAGGCAGTACCTGTCACCTTCTAAGTCTTGACAAAACATGCCAAGTCAGGACAAACACAATTAATATCTGCTGGAGACTTTTTCAAGCAGTGTGCTAGCTTCTGGTTCATTATTCTGAAGATTTGCATACAAAAGAAATAAGCAAGCAGTAAAACTGCGATAGTGCTGACACCAGCATTAAAGATGAATGCTTAGTACAGCAAAGTGACACAGAGCACATATTTGTGTTCCCAGTCATCTGAGCTGAAAGACATTTTTAAGTGAAAAATTCATTCAGAGACCTGAAATTTGACTGCATTTCCAGTGTCATGTACTGCACAAGGTAGCACAGAAGATTCAATTTATGCTATAACAAACTAATTCTAAAACAGGTCATTGCACCAAGTATAATTTACCATATTAAAAGAAAAAGAGCAAAAACTTCTCAAAAAGAGATTATATGAGAGACTTGCATAGCCTTCTTTCCCTTTATTTGAATAATTTCTCAGTGATTTGCAAACCTGTTAAGAACTATTTTCATGTTCAAAAGCTCTGTCAACTGGAATAATGGAATTATCAAGTAAATTGTGCTTTTCCTGAGATTTATGTTTCTGTCATGCCAAATTAATCTGCCTTTTTTTCTGCACCTGAGAGTTAAACATATGTTAGCTTGTTTTGTTGTGGTGGTTTTGTTTTCTTGTAATTATTTAACCAAAGAGAATTACTTATAGTGATCTCTCAGCTCTGGAGGAAATAGCTCTTTTACCAGTTTCAGAGTCTTACCTTAACTGCTTTTTAGTTTCTAAAAATGATTTCATTATTCAGGTTAGCTAATACCTTTTACAGACTGAATTAAAGTAGAATCTCATAAATTGTTTCACATATTTCCATTACTTTGTGTAAAAAATGAGATATCAGGCTCTTCCTCATGGGAATTCCTGTGAATTAACATTCTGATGGACTTGCCCTTATAGCCTGTTCTCCCAAGTGGGAAACACTTGAAGCAGTAAGAAAAGGGAAGGATTGCACAGAAATCAGAGTCATGTGTTTCTCCATCCAATAAAGACTCTTTATAATTCCCTATATTGAGACAAAATGGGTTTTCAATCCCTGTGACACCACTTTTACCCTGTGAGTTTGCTTTTGTGATTGTTTGCACATCTGCTGCTCTGGCACCCGCTGCTCCCAGGTGGAGCTCAGGGTTCATCCAGAGCCCGTGCCCACAGTGTCACCCCACCTGCCCTGCAGCTTCCTTCCCTCAGAGAGAAAAAACTTTAGAAGCCTGGGAATGTTTTTGATGTTAGAAAAGGTATAAAAATATCAATATAATTCTCTATATTTACCCCCAGATAAATATAAAAGTTCAAGATTTCTTCTGTGTGAGTAATCAATCCGGTATCTATTTGCTTTTAAGATTTTGACAGGCTTGTTATTTTTTTCTTTAGGTGTTTGCATTTTGTATAAACTGTTTCAGCCAGCATAAACTTAAAAACATTAAATCCTTACTTTGTACTTAGAGATGATGGAATTCAAAAGTGAAGGAAACAGTCATCATTGCTTTTCTGTAGGCTTTGCTTTTTATATATGTTGGCTGTCAAATTATCCAGGAATTGTTTAGACTAGAAACCTAAGGTAATTTCAGGGGAAATTGATTGTGTCCTGTTTATCAGTTGTGGTTTGCTGATTCCACCCATGAAGGCTTTTATTTAGAGAAACAAAAGGGCTTGATAGCACCTGCTCCTGAGTAATTGCTCTCCATGCAGGCAAGGTCTGATGCTTATGGCTGCTAGCTGGAGATCCAAGTCTCCTGGTTTTATTCTTATAATGTACAAAAATCTTCATCATGTAGACTGTTAGTGAGTAACTCATACAAAAGCATGACTTGAGTAAAGCAGCGATTAGTAACAATGTGGTATTTAATTTGAAAACAAACCACATTTTTTGAAAGAGCTTGTTTGTGAAATAAGAGGGATGAAGTTTTATCATCTTGGTGCGTAATTTGTAGTGGAAAAAATATGTTAGAAAATAGGGGCAGAGGCTGCAAAGGAGATTATGGTCATTGTGTGTCCTTATTTTTATTCACAAGTATTGATACTTGAGAGGAAAATAGAGTTTGTAACACTCCCTTGACTGGCAGCATCTCTCCCTCCCTCCCTCCACATTCAGTGGTTTGGGGTATTACTGAAGAATGAATAAAACGTATAACAGAGCCTGCAGTGGAGCTCCAAATGGCCCTATTTATCAAGTAAAGAGAATTAAAAGTTGGAATTAAACTAAAAGAGCATAATACATTCTATTTAGAAGTTTGAATTTCACTGCTCATCACAGTCAGCCAGACTTGAATACTTCATGCTTTCTGGATTACTTGATAAGAAAGGCCAAAAGACTGGAGCAAGGCTTTTATCTTACATGCCAGAAGAGTTTGTTTGTTTGTTTGACTGAAGCGAAGGATCGTGGTGATAGAGTGATTATGTAGATGTACTACAAAATCCTCTTACCTGAACCTGGAGCTGAGTCCATTTGGGATTGTCATCATGAAGAGACACACACTTTGTTGTCCTGTTGTATCTAAAGAGATGCCTGAAATGTGGCAGTGCTGTTTCATCACTTGCATTTTTAAACAGCAGGAAAAAGGGAACACGAGCAGAGCTGGAAACAGCAATATTGTGCATGGAGGTACGAGGCAGATGTGGTGTGACTGACAAGAGAGAGCTGCTCTGTCTCATAAAAACAGATGTGCACAGCAAATGCTAGCAGTATTGCACAGCAAATGCTAGCAGTATTCTGGGAGGATCTGTGTACTTTGTTAAAAAATGCAGGAGATGACATGAAGCAATCAGCCTGCTAAACCTCAAGCTGTAATACAGCAGAAATCAGCCATGCACTGGGGGTGTGGGCTGCTCCATAAAGGTGAGGATTTGAGATTAATTAAAAAAAATGTATGAGTAATTGCCTTTTTCCCACATGCACCCTTTATCAAAGGGATTGTTTTTGTGTTGGATGTTTCCCTTCCCTCTGTCCAAACTTCCAGTAGTTTCCAGGCAGGTCCCTACCCCCATCAAAGCCTTCTTTTTTTGCTCTTCAGTTGCAGCATTTTATTAAAGTTATTTTTTTTTATTCCCCTGAAGCATTTGTTTTTTTTTAAAACACGTGAAACAACTAGTTTTTCATCCTTGATCTTTTTATCTGGAATGGAAGTTCAAAACAATACTATACATCCCCTTTGCCACCTGACAGCTGATTCAGAGCTGAATTAATGCTTATCCCAGAATTACAGAATTGTTAAGGTTAGAAAAGTCCTCCAAAATCATCAAGTCCAACCTTTGACAGGGACACCCAGGACTCACCTTTCCACTCAGAAGATAGAGCTGGGCTCTTTTCTGGATTTCTAGTCTTATAAGCTAGCCTTTACCATCTCTTCCCTAGATTTTTAGTAGCTTTCAGAAATAAGTTTGGACAGATCTGAAGGAACCTGTATATTTTCAAATGAAATACTGGCTGTTTGTATGGCAGCAAATACAGCAAATTTATTTAGAAAAATGGAAATGAGTGAAAGTGTTTTATAGGAGCTGTGATGCTAGTCACAGTAAACTGTGTTTAATTTCATGACGATCAATCTGTGCTTCAGTTTAAGGCTTTCAGATCTTCTAAGTGAGCCTGGAGTCACAGAGCTGTTATTTTATGCCAGTGAATCTATCTGCTCTTCTCATTTTTGTCCCAAATGTTAACAAATATTTTTGTTTCATGAATTCAGTGAAAAAAAAAAAACCACTTCTCTTCCTGACAGGTTTATTAACACATTTGATAATGACAAATTGCATTAGATTCATTCTAGATCTTAAAATTTACAATCAGTCATTCACCTCCTTGTCAGTCAATCTGGGCCATTTCAGATAGTTTCAGAAAAAGAATTAATTTCTTTACTAATTTGCTGAAATACCTACATTTATTGCAAATAGTCACACTATTTCAATATAAAGTAATTTTAGGATTTTTAAGGATGTTAAGGCATCTGCACGTGTCTATGAAGCAAGAATTATTTCTACCAAAAAAAAAAAAAAAAAAATTGAAAGAAGGAATTTTGGATAGTGCACTTTTTGCCTATCTTGAATAGTACTGTTGGGAAGCAGTGCCACAGATGTCCTCTCACAGACTAATTTAAAAGAAATAGTTAGGATCATGGATGTTTTAGATCTCTTTTTGGCAGCATAAAACCTTTGAGTGCTTCTGACAGAATCAACTTTGTTATTTTTTTGTATTGTTTACCACACGCATAAGATTTCTTTTGGTAGCATTACCCCTCCTGGCAGGAGTCTGCATTTAAATTGTACTCTCTCCTTTTTGTGATCTAGAACCATTCAAAGAGATAATATTCCCCCTTTCCTCAATTAAATCCTTCCTGTATTTTTAGAACCCAACACAACTTGCTCTCTCCTGAGATCCTGTTTACAAACAACTGCTGTGCTAAATACAATAAAGCTAAAGGCAATTCAGGTTTTCCCTCACCATCATGCTAATGTTCCTTAAATGTCTGAGATGTGGAAGATGCAAAAGGATGCTGCAGTTCTGTGTGGGCTTGTCCACTGTTCAGTCTCCCTGATGGAATTGCCAAAGGGGCTGGGGCACCAAGGGCTGGAACTGGAAAGTAAGAAAATGTAATCTTGTGTCATGTGTGAACCTCTTCAGTTATTTTTTAAACAACTTTAAATATTGACATTATGCAGCCCCAAGTAGAGATGAAATATTTTTTTCTCAGATTTAGGACTTCAAAAGTTACTGTATCACTGCCTCAAAATTTGGGGGTGGGAGGAGGTCTGTGTTTTAATTTGTTCCCCCCTCCCACTTTATTGGTCTGTATTATCCCTTGATTTTCATGGAATGTTTGAATCCTCACACTTTATGGGCCAAAGAATCTAAAAATACATAACTAATATCTCTTACTATTTTTAATGTTACCTAAATACTGAAATAATATAAATATCTGAAAAAACATAAATGTGTAACCATGCAGATGCCTGAGCTTTTCCTCTGTAGGTCTGGCTGGAATTCAGCTGACTAAAACTGGCAGTTTGGTTTTGTATATTTCTTAAATGCTGAGAAACAGTCAAATGACAAATCTCATTCTGGATTGCTACCTTGTTTTAACTTGAATATCCCTTTTCAAGTTAGTTTGCTCTGTGAAAAACAGAATTGATTTTGGGAATGATGTTAACTATATGGAAGAAAGAACAGTCATGTCAATGTAGGTGTCAAAAATTATTTTCAGTTTAGTGTAAGCAAATTCTTGTTTTGTTCTTTGAGACTGCAAAATGACAGGTGCTTTAATTGCAGAAATTAGGCAGGTAGAGGATTTTTCAGGAACTGTAGCAGAAGAATGGCAGGCAGTAGGTGAAGTCTTTTCCAGGTGATGGACATAGTCCTGAGGGGTTGTTCCTTGGGACAGGGGATGCTCATTTCCATAACAAGCATTTATCAAAGGCAGTTTCCTTGCAGTGTGGCAATCCAGTACAGCAATCCAGTTAGGAGCAGGGGTTCAGGTCAGTGCAGAACAGCTGTGACCAGTGGCTTATATGCTGAATGCATTCTCAAACCAACCAGCTGGGTTACAGTGCTGATCTCTATTAGTTTCACAGATCCTATTTTCTTAAAGTGCTCATATGCTTGTTTGTCTGTCTTGGTGCTGGCTACCAGCTTTTTACTGGATTAAGCAATTTGACATGACTAAGTTTGAAATTGTGGGAGGTTTGGAAGGAATTTGTTTGGGCCTTTTGTAGCACAGCTTTTATTCCAAGAAGAAGAGCTTGATATTTGATACGTGTTCTGAACTGAATTTAATTCCCTGGAAATGGATTGAAGCTTGCTGCTCTAAGCTCTGTCTGGTTTACTTTTATCTTCCAATTTCTAGGAAGGCAGTTAGACACTGCAGTCATAAGGGCCATAAATATGGGATCTTAGGAGAGGGAGAGTTGACACACAGAATGCTTCTCCAGCACCATAGCTTGAGGCTCTGTGCAAAAATAAGCTCCATATTTTACAGAAGATAGTCTTTGTATGTGCCAAAAAACATGGTTCTGCAGCCTTCACCACCACTGATTTAGGCTTGCTAATAGCTAGACTTTAATCTTAGCACCTAACAAGTGGAACTATTAACTTTATCAGTGGTTTTACTGAAAAGAAGATTTAATATCAGCATTAAAAAGTTTCTTGGAACTGGCTGTGGTTTTTTCATGAGAGTTTTGGCCAAGTCTCCCTGGAGAGGCTGGTCTGACAAATCCCACCCCACAACTTGTTGAGGAGTGGGCAGGAAGGCTGCAGAGCACCATGGCTCGTGTCTAGGGGCCACTGCAACACAGCAGCAGAAAATGAACTGCAGGAGTGTGAGTAATCCCATCCCTTTCCAGTGAGGCATTTAAGCACGTGTTCATGGTTAATGATTGCATCCAGATGAAAGCAGTAAGATGATCTGTGATTAAAGTTAAACACATGTTTGTATGCTTTCTTGAAGAGGAATGAAATTACCAAATGCTTTAGTGCTGTGGGTCACTTCACACTACTATGTTTTCCAGAATTAGCTATCAGATTCTCAAAAGATGTTTAACATTAATTTAAAAATATTGTATCTGTGTGAAATTCGAATACATTATTCTTAATTTTCTTACCTATTTGTTTTGGTCTGGATTTTGATAAGAGTATTTGTACTCTGACTGTAGAAATCCAAGGTCCTGATGAGGAACAATTGGGCTTGTTGACATCCAGATACTAGACTCAGAACTTGACCCTGTAGTAGTATAACTAACTAAAACATTTCCCACCTTGTTTTTCCCAGTAAGTCCTTTTGGAAAATATGATTAGTGCTTCCTTTTGATTGGAAAAAAGCACACACTTTTTTTTTTATGGGGAAGAGAGAAGAATTCAGGAAAGATACTGCTTAAAATCGCTTTGAGCTTTGAGTTAAAATCTTAAATTTTATGTTTAGAAAGCAAGGAATTAATTGATATTTTATATGAAATTTTCAACAGATTTCATTGAATAATTCAGCACTTTTTCTTCACATCAGGCTTATTACTATTTTGTGAAGAATAGTTTCTTTGCTTCTTTGAAGATTTAAGTGAAATATGGCCAATCTTAAACCTGATCTTCAAAAATGTATCAATTTGTTTTATTGAAATGTATTGCCTCTTACATAATATTTATTACATGGAACATTTTTTATCCATGTAGAGTGAGGAAAGAAGAAGAATGGTGTGAGCGCTATAATTTTTGTTTGTTTTTGTTCTTGACATGCATCTAGTTTAATCTGTAAAACACAGGTTATAAACTATGGGGATTAAAGAGACCTAAACCCAAACTAGGAATTTCTGGAATGCATGTGTGAATCTTCTACAAAACCTGGATCTTAACATCAGCTCCACAAGGGTATGATAATCTTGAGTTTTGCATTTTTACTTTGTTTGTGAACAGCTGAAGGTTCTGCTCTCAGTCCTAACTCTTTTCTGACACTAAATGCAAAACAAATCCCCAAAGGGATTTTTTACATAGCTGAGACAGAGCAAGGGACTAGAGCTCCCTAATTGAACACTGGGAATTCCCACTGGCCAAGCACCAATAGTAGAGGCTGTGGTATTTCACCAACTCAAAATCCCTCCCAGCCCTTCCCCAGGTATAACTTGCTCCAGACTCCATCCCCTGTCTTCTGCCTAGTCAGGGGAGAAGGTGGAAGTCAGGGAAGCAGAAGCTGCAAATTCTGAAGGCATCTGATCATCTTTAAAAAAATTTTAAAAAACCAGGAGATGAAACACTACATCAGTATTTTTAATTCCTTATGCTGGAGTATGGATAGGCAAAAATCCATAATGGCTTTGTGGGCTCTTTCCCCATGGGATCCCAGCCACCCCTGCTGCCTTGGTGTGCAGGAGAAAACAGGCTGCATTAAACAGGTTTGATGGAAAATGTGTTTTCATTGTGCATCACTTTAGGATATTAATTCTTACTGAGTCACGTTCTGTTTTCTGTTGCATTTACTAAGCACCACTTCCATGTTGTAACAGTATACAGACTTTTATTCTAATGTTACAGACTTTTATTCTAGGTGAAACTGCTTACACATTATTTGAGATATTTATTTGGAGACAGATGATGGGAAAACCATATTAGATAAAACTGAATTGCGTTGCCAAGCTGTATTTTCTCAGTGTTTATAAGCTGAAACAGTAGAAAGCAATTTAAAAGCAAAATTCATCCCGCTTACAGTGTTCAGTTTTCATAGTGTTGTCACTCTCAACATGAAGTTTCATATTCCAACACTTAAAATTTTATTCAGATTCTCTCTCAAATAAACTTACTTTTTAGGTTATTTCTCTGCAGATTTGGCCTTTCTTGTGTCGTGTTTCTTTGTGGGGCAATGTAAACGTGGTGTCCTCTTGGGGTCATTACAGATACAGCTTTTAGCTCAGTATTTCTGGAATTTGTTCAAAGAACAAGAGCCATTGGGTTCATTTGTCCTCCTGATCTTGGAAGATGGCTTCACTTCCAGAGGGGGGAATTAAGGCATGCTGAGATTTGGATTTGATATCTCAGCTCCTCCAGGGCAGAGAGTGCAGAAGTCACTGGGAACAGGTATTTACCTAAAAGAGGGAACTGTCAATAATGAGACAATTAGGAGTTCATCCAGCTCTTGGAACCAGCTGCCTCCTAACCCACAGTCACAGCTGATTTGCACTCCTGGCCCTTGAAGACCTGGATGCTGCTTTCTCACCCTAGAAGCATGTGTGTTTCTGTCTAACCTGGGCACAGGCTGCTCCATGTAGTTTAATCATGCCCTGCTGTACAAAGGTGATCTCAGTGTGATGGAGTGGCAAATGAAATAATCTGGCAGATTACAGAACAAGGGATCTGTGATCTGGAGTTCTTGTCACCTTGGTTAGTTGTAAGATTGATTCTGTCACGTCTCCTTGTAGAACAGTGTTACTGAGACATCTTATTCAGCAGAAAAGTGGCTGCTATGAAATTACTCCATGAATGCTCACAATGATTTTGAGCAGGGAGGCAGAGCCTGTGCTGGATCAGCATTTTTATCCTCTATGACTGTATTGATTTTGATCCAGCACTGTCAAATTTACAGACAGATTTACTGCACTGTCAAGCCACAAACTTCAAAATCTATCTTTAATTTAAGTGTAATGTGATATATGAAAAAGAAAAGTCATTAATTAACATTGTCTTATATTTTGTCTGTGAATGGAAAAATGCTGTAATAGAGACTCCTATGGCTTGGACTTCATTTATTTGCATTCATTTTAGCTCAATCTCCCCCATACCCACTACAGGAAAATTCTGCCCAGATTCCCTCTATGATTTCTTTAAAACTGTAAAACTTGCTGCAAGAGCATGTAACCTGTAATGCCAAACACCAATATTTAATTTAAGGAAGGATTGCCTTAAATTAAATTAAATTAAATCAAGTTATAGTTAAAGAAGAGGAAGATGGGGCTGAGAAAGAGCAAGGGCTGGAAGACAGCCTTGAGAAATAGGTTTTGATATCAGGAAGATAGCAAACAAAATGAAGTGATGAAGAAGAAAATCTCAGTCTTATAGCCCTAGCTTGTCTTTCTTTTTTTCTGTCTGCCTGTTTCATGATTAATATAAATAAAAATGGTATTTCTGGGGAAATAAAAAAAGGTTCCTGTTATGTTCTATGTGTTCCCATTCCTAGTTATGTTTTGTATTTTACTATTAATCTAATGCTATAATTGGTAGGAATCTAATTACATTGCATGAAGCTGTGTCTTTTTGAAGGAGTAATTTACATTTAAACTCTTTTGGAGTGTATGTGTTTTGTCTTTGATGTCCTTGATTAGTAATTGCAGCTCTTGTTATCAAATGTTATATTTAAAGCAAAGAAGTTCCATTTTTTAAATCAGAGTATTTCTCTGCTTACATTTTCTTGGCAAGTCTTCTATGCAGTAAAACATTCTACAACTTGCCCTGTTGAGGTAATTGAAATTATTTAAAAAATATTCTCCTGTTTCAGAAAGTTGAATAAAATAAGTTCAGATGTACATGTCCATTACAGGCACTGATGAATGTGAACCTGTTGATTTTGGACAGGAGAAGAATCTGTGATTTAAAATGTTGCTGTGGGTGTGCAGGTGCTGTCCCTTCTTGTGCTGTTAGTGGTGTGTTCCTTAGCTGTGTAACTTTATGTGCACAGCTGTCTGCAATGCATTCCACGTGGATATTGCAGGAGTGCAGTTCTTATTTCTCTTTCTAACTGGGGAACAGAGCAATGTCTTGAAGCACAAAAGGTTTGAAAACTTTACCTTGCTTCTTTCAGCTGCTGAGTTTGTTTGCTTAACACATCCTAAACTTCACTGCATCTCTGTGCTTTAGCTCCTTCTTTTAAACTGTTATTTCATAAAAAAACAATACTCACCTGCATAAGCTTTTATTGTCAAATTATATTTCTGTTTCTACAGATTGTATTTGTGTCTGTTCCATCTCAGTGTTTCCAGATTGTACATATAGTTAGCACATGAAGAAAATGTACTTTACATCTATTGTTTTGTTAAATAGTCCATATTTTTATAAAGGAACACATAACTTGTTTAATATTATGACCTCCTGATGTGAATGGGTTTTCTGTCATGTGTTCTGAAAAAAGAAGTGTGGAAAATAATGGTATTAATAATACTGAAATGTAACATTAGTCATTTCAGTGCTCACCTGACATTTCTCTGCTTTTTACTCAGGAGGTTCATGTAAACACCAAATGCTTAAGGCAGAGCTACATTTGCTGATTCTGTCTGAGATGACAAAAAACAGTCCTGCCTGAACTTTTGCAAAACATCAATTTCACAATTTGATGCCTTGGAGAAAAATCCCACCCATTTAATATATTGCTGCATTTTCAGCAGGACTTCGTGCTTCCAGATTATTTTAGATTTTTAATTGCCTTGAAAGCATTAATTTACTGAGTAACACGGGAAGTACAGACCAAAGGGCTATTTAGTTTACAAATGGTAACATCCAGTTTAAATGTAGCAGTGCTTAATGGATTTACAATATATATAAAGACTAATTGTCCCACGGATTTTGTAACCAGTCACGTAAATAAGGTTTAGTTGTACTACTTGCAACATCAACTGTTATGTACATGATAAACATGAGTCAGCCATATAACTTTGAATGAAATCAGCCCAGCTGGAAACTGCTGTGCCAGAATTAATCAACTATTATTAAATGACCAAATATTAGAACACTTCTGATGAATAAATTAATTCCAGTACTTGTGTGAATATTGAAATCTGGAAATATGAAAATTAATTTGGAACTTTTATTAATTTTTGAAGATTGAGTAATGGCTCAATTGATTGAATAATTTGCTACAGCCAAGATTTTTATGTGCATTTCTGAAGCTTAATTTTCTAGAACTTTGATAGAACTCAGTTTAACATGAGTACATATATAATGCCAACTGATGATAAAAGTTTGATTATATGTTAATATCTTTCCTCATTGTCTCCTTTACTTCTTTCTCCCACCTCTGTTGAGCACTTTTAGGGTATGATACATTTGCTCATCTTTGATCCACGTAACACTTTTGATGGGCAGCACACAAATAGCCATTAATTGTTGGATCTTATTTATCATGAGGTAAAGAGCAGTAGAATAAAATTTAAATCCTGTACCCCAACAAACTCATTGGCAGAATTGCACATTAGAAATTTGCAAGCTTACAGAGACTAGCAGACTATTTATGAGGGCAGTATCTTACAGTCCTAATATCTTTATTTTTTATGCTTTCTTTTTTTCTCTGTCCTATGAAGAGTGATATGATCTGGTGATTTGAAGCAGAAAGGAAGCAAATTCTCATGCAGACTGTTCCAAGGATGTCCCTTATTGAAACTTTAAAAAGGAGCTCATCCTGTTTTTGAAGGGATTGATGGGTCTAAGAGCATTCAGGTCCCCAGATATTGTACTCTGTAAAGGACATGATATGCAGTAAGGAAAAAAAAAAGTAATTCTAAACATACCAGAAGATAGAAGGGTTTCTGAGACCAGTCAGGTCAGAGCAGTAACACAAAGCCTCAGGAGTGGTTTTCCCTTTCATTTGAAAATCTCCCAGAACGTTATTGTGCATCTGCAGCTTTGGTATTCTGGAAACTATATTAGATTGGCTGTTGTAACCATCAGTAATTTTTTTTACAGAAGATCTTGTGTCTTGAGAGAAGGTTTAATCTATTTTCTTTAAATAAATATTTGTGTATAAATTTAGCAGTCCCTCCAATATTTAGAAAAACATGGTCTTTTGAATTTCATGTGAGTTTGTCTGCAGTAAAAATCCTTTAATCCTGCTTGTTTCTGATGAGTGAGAATATCTTAACTATGTAATTCAAATTTTTGGCTATAAATATAGAGGCAAGGAATATATTAAATTTGTTAACTGATTAATTATAAAGAGAAAATCAAATGCTGCCTACAGATGCATATATTCCCTTTGAAATTTGTCTCCAACTTCATGGATGTAGTGGACTCATATGATTTAAAATGAAAGCTTATAATTCAAATTGTTTGTTTAGATGAAAACATTTAGGTATTTGTAAAATTGTTTACTAAATAATTCACAACTGGGTCTGCATGTGTTACTTTTAATTCTTAATTTATACTGTTTTTTAATTTACTGGCATTTATTTGCTCTGGGTGAGTCCCATAAAGTTGTATTTCTCATTAGGAGTGCAGTCCATGCTAAGTGATAGGAACTGCTTTGTTCTCCCAGGACAGTGGAGGTGTTGTTGGGTAACGATAACCTGCCCCAAAGTTCCCCCAGAGCTCACTCCCAGCATCCTCACAGGTAATTAATCCCTACAGGAAGCACATGGGATCTTGCTGCTGCTTCTTTCCTATTCTTCTCCTGTGAACAGGTCTTTACTTCAGGGAGTTGTTTCTACATTCAAAAGGGGCTGAAAACATGAGCAATCAGTGAGACTTATCAAAGCCTTGCCCTGTAGTTTCTTCCCCAGGATGTCTAGTGAGATGAAGGTTTAAGTAATAATAAAAAAATAATAATAGTAACAGTAATAGTAATAATAGTATCTGGTTTTTTTTTTTTTTTTTTTTTTTTTTTTTGGTGCAAGAAGGCTTCTCCTCACTGACAGAGCCTTTCCTGCCTGCTTGAGTGTGTAAGAAACACTAAGCCTCCAGGAAGGAAGTCTTATACAGATATATTATACTTCCTTCCCATTTGCTCTCTAACTGTAGGGTGTAACCTTGAAGGGTAAGTCATTATTCCAAATTAAAATCCCTTTGTGCTCAAAGTGATTTCTCCTGTAACCTCACTGCCACCCAGGTGAGCTCAGGAGTGTTTAACTGTGAGAACATTTCCAGCCAGGATCTGACACAGCTGTGGCCAGCCCAGCCCAGCTGAAGCTGTTAATGAGTTTAATTAAGTTTGTTCCCTGTCCGTGGGGGCAGCCTGGGGATGCAGGGAGTCTGAGAGCACCTGAGGACAAGGCAGGTGGGGCAGTGGCTGACTTGGCTCTGAAGGAAAAGTGCAGTGGGGACTCCTGGCTTCTCTTCAGGAAAGGTTAAAAGTTGGATGGCTGTGGATGCTGGTGACTCCAAGTGCTGACCCCAGGGAAAGGCTCAATATAGGCAATGTGATCTGGGTGCTCTCACCCCCAGAGAGGTGAACTTGGTGATTTAAAAGTACCTGAGAGATTACTGATGGTGTTGGGGCTGCTGCAGCAGCCCTGGCTCAACTGCAGTTTGAGTAGGGAAGAAGAGCAGCATGTGGATCCTGTTGTGAGTAAGTGGTATTGTGAGTTATTCTCTTGTTATAGCTGTGCTCATGCAGTGACCCACAGACCATGTTTTATGATGCTTCATTTATCCTTCAGTCTTCTTTCCTCATGGATCTTATGTGCTGAAATGAGGTCTGAATAAATTGTTGTAATGGCAGTAGATGTTTATTCTTTTATGTAATGGGTGGATGTGAATATGGTCCTGAGCTGGGAGGGGTTACAGTGCATGAGAGATGTCAGCAGGAAAAAGCAAGTATTTGGTGCAAGCCACACAATCCAGTGCCATTTGGGAGCTGTAGATTGTTCCAGAAGAGAACTCAGTGTGGGTATGTTTGTGTGGTGCCTGAGCAGAGCAAGCTCTGGCTTGGCTACCAAGGTTTCAGGCTTAACAAAGACTGATGGCTGAGTTCTGCCTTCCCACCAGTCCCTTTGCTCTGGCTCTGTGTGCCAGTAGCTGTTAAAATGACTGAGGGGATATTGCACAGCTACTCAGGCTAGGAAAACACAGGGTCTAGGAAAACACAGGATCTGGTGTGTCCTGCTGGGTGGGATGTAGAGGGCTTGTTATAACTTGTGTAATATCAGCTAAATGTGGCTCGTGAGATCACTAAGACTGAATTATTCTTAGGATGATGGATAAATATTGATGTTTGTAAAATATAGAAACTTGTGGGTGTTGGTATTTATAAAATTTAGTAAACTGCTAGGAAAATATTTTAATCTCTTTATTGTGTTGAATGCTTCAAAAATATTAAAATATTACTACAGTATCCCTTTTCCAAGCATCTAAAATAGTGAAGAAATTTTCTGTACAGAGCCTAAATCTCTGTGTGGTGTTGGTGAAAGCTGTGCAGCTGTTTTAACTTTCATGCACCAGAATTTTCCATCTCTGGGACTCTTCCTGTGGCTTCTGCCCAGACAGTGTGCTTCAGTTTAAGTATGAGCATAGAGGGGTGTGACCATACCTGATCAGCATTTGTATCACCCTTTGTGGCTGTGGATAAAGCTGTTCCCCTCCTTCTCCAGCACAACTGTGTAACGTGTTTGTAATGTAGCTTCACATAACTCACAATGAGAGAAAACTCTGTATGTGGATCAGGGAAACAGCTTTGTGCACAGACACCTGCAAGTTGAGGAAAAGTGAATGGAAATGGATGGATCAAGCTTGCCAACTTAAGGGCTAGCTTTTAAGCTAATGTGCACCTCTCAGCAGAAGTATTTGGAATGAAGTAATCCTGGGAAATAGATGTTTTATGTTTGAGCTGCAGCTTATTCTCTGCAGCTTTTTCTGAATTTAAAGAATGTCCATTTCTATACAAAATGCTGTGCAGGGATAAAACCATATCTTCAGTGGAGCTGAATGCCTGTGAAAAGCTTTCCTTTGTTCAAACAGAGTAAGGTTCTAATGTTTTTGGGTTTAGAGAGAAAAGAAAATGTTTTTACATTTTCCTATAAGAAGTTGGTGCACTTCTATTTTTCCTCTCAAGATAGCTTCTTCAGATGTGAAAACTTTTCTGGTATGTATTAAATCCTGAGCAGAACAAGTTGCCTATGCTTGTAGAGAAAAATATGAAGCTCAATAGGTTATTTGGTCATGTTTCTTTTTCTTCATTTTCAGAGTGTGAATTTAAGATTTATTTTGCTTAACTGAGAATTAAAATCTGGAAAATTGTTTGTGGTACAAGTTTCATTCCGTGTGATTCAAGATTTTCTCTACTTTGAATAATCTGCCACCATAAAATTATGTGTGCTTTGAGGGATGGAGTAGAAAAATTGATCAGTAGTTTAAAAAAATATTCTTTTTTTTTTTTTTAAGGTATTTTTTTTAAGGTATTTTTGAAAACATGTTTACATTAAAGCTTCTAATGAGAAGCTAACAAAATGTGTCTGATACAGTGCTGTACTAATGTCCTCATTTTGTGAAAGTGGGTTTGACAAACTGAATTTCTCTGCCCTATTCAGCCTTCCTTATTCCTCTGTGATAGTTGAGAAGTCAGGGGAAATGAGTAATTGGAAAGGCTTTAGAGGATCAAACTAGCAAACCAAGAGCTGGTTTTGATGTAAGGTACAACCTTCAGCAAGGGTAGTTAAAGCAGAGTAATCCTGGGAAACACTTGGAGAAAAACATTTCAGAATTGCAATTCCTTCTGTGCTTCTTGTTTCTTTTGAGGTTGGCTAAATTAAAATACTGTTGGGAGTAAATTATGGAGCCTCTCCTACCAGCAAAAGCCTTTGTAAGATCTGCTTTTATTATCCACAGTGACAGAAACTGATTGGTGTTTATGTCTCCTTTTCCTAGGACTCAGAGTTCATGTAAGAAATTCAGTTGTATAATGATTTATCCTTCTCCACTCTCCCGTATTTGAACTGGTGGTTTGAACACTGGTTGTGTTTGGGGAGATTTTTGGGGATCAAGAAAGGATAGAGACCATTAATAAAAAGCACAAGTTTTACCCAGAGTTTGGAGTTTTTCAAACAGCATAAGCTTATGAAACTCAAACATAGATAAAACTTAATCTTCCCTGTGTTTATGAGTATTTAAAATTGGTTACTACACAGCATATATTTAAGTCATATGAAAATATAAAATCCCTCCTAGAGAGCAAAGATAACATCCTAATGAATGTCTCATATCCTGGGTAGTGTTCAGCATATCACCATAATTATTAAGCACAGAAATGGATGCCTTAAGAACCCATGGTGTGTGCCCCATGCTTCACCAGATCTCACAGGCCTGTCTTGTAAGTGCTAATTAAAATGATAGTGCAATAAGGAGAGGTGATTCAGTGCTAGCAAGTACCTGTTAGTGTTACTTCTTGTTTATGATGGAGAGATTTTTATCATGATCTAGTTAGTGTCTGTGCTGTGGAGCACACCCTGGAGGAGTTGTGGAGGTCTTTGGACAGCAGGAGGAACAGGTCACTTGATACTCATGAGTGGTTTTCCTGGGAAGTTTTTTTTTTTGTTTAAAATGAATTTTAATCAAAATAGTTTGTAAGTTGGCCCATGCTGCTGAAGCTTATGTACATACTCTGTACCCTCATCTAGAGTTCAGCTGTTTTTGCTGAAGCTCTTTCTGAGCTTCATAGATGTGCCTATGATTTCCTCATTAAAATAATCCTTCCTCTGTTTATTTATAGGCATAAAAGTACCCCAAAGCTCTTATGAAAATATGTAATATATATGTATATATATTCTATGTGGATGTAAATGGTCTGTTACAAGGGACTGTAGAAGATGGAGGAGCTTTTTATTCCTGATCCTGAAGAAGGAAGACCGATACAGTGCTAGATGAAATAAGTGGGTGGTCTCCACATTTTCACATTTTGGAAATGCACAGTTCAGATTATGACAGTAACATAATTTATTTATTTATTTAAAGTCAATATTCCCAGTTAAAAACATTCTTCTTAAATAAGTCTTGTGTTTTGCTAATAAACATGTGGTCTGCTAGTTCCATTAGTTACCAAGGTGCAACTTAGAAAAAGCTATGATGAGGAAGATAGAAGAATTTTCCAGGTCTTGTTCACGACTAGTTGGGTGATGTTAAGTGATCACATGTAATAGGTTAAACCAGCCATAGTGATAGTAAATTTAAATGTCTGCCATAAACAGGGTTTCTTTGCCACAAATAGTGATGCTAAAAATATGGTCACACTTCAGTCAAAAAAACCATCGAAATCAAAATGCAAGAGAATGCATCTCAAATCAAGGAAATAATCAAGCAGTGGCACCAAATGTGTGCTTTGGGATTTAGTCTGATTTTACTTCACTGAGAGTTCTGCCTTTCTGCTTCTGAAATGAAAGTTCTTGTGCAATCTCTCCAACAATACCAGCTGTGCTGTTCAGTTATTTCTGCTACTGAGAATTTTTCCCCCTAGGTATTATTCCCATTAATAAATCTGTCCCAAGAGAACAGGTAAGATACTGGCTCATGGAAGTATACTAGTCATTTTCAGGGGATAAGGGCCAACTAAGACAAATAAGAATTTTTATTCAGTATATTCAGAAATTATCTTAGTAAATATGCTAGATCTTTTAGTACCCACTGTCATTGATTTCATAAATCAAAGACCAATTTCTTTTATAGTAGTAAGTGAGGAAGCAACATTTCTGCTTGTAGATCCTTCATCCTGTGAGCAGTAATGATTGTATACTTAACATATATGGTGGGTTTTATTTTTGTTTTTCTTCCAAAGGGTTTAATGGTTTAGTGTATAGCTTTTCTTTACAGGGGTACATCTTTCTTCTTAACTGAAAAATTGTGCTTTTAAGGAATGTGCATGTCTGGATCCTTGATTTAGTTTCATAGCTCTGTCCTAATTTTAAATATCACAGCTATTTATTGTTTTTAATATTTTTCAAGAAATACTAATTTTTAAAGATCAGTTTTATTTTTAAAACACTTATATAAAAATTATAGCTGTATTTTACATATAAGCAGTACAAACAATTTGTTAGTAAATGCAAATGAAGCCAGAATAATTGGCTTCTTCAGCTGTGAAATGGTTTTGGTAGTGGGTGGACTTTAGAGGTGGCATTCCCCTGCGTTGCTCGGGGAGGAGGTAGAGGATCAGGGATGAAGTCAAGCCTGGGAAGAAGAGGGATGGGGTAAAAGTGCTTTTAAGGTTTGGTTTTAATTCTCATTATCCTACTCTGATCTGTGTCTTGGTTTGAAAGACAGGCGTCTGCTAAGAAAGGCAGGAGCCTTTCTTGAAATGGACAATATAAATTCCCTCCCTCCAAATTATTACAGTTTTGATAATTAAGGGGCTCTCAGGCAAAGATATGGGAACAGGAATAACAGTTCTTTACTAGGAAAAATTAAAATAGAAATACAGTATTACAAAAAGCAAACCCAAATCCAAAACACTGACAGAGTCAGAATACAACCTGACACCCTGTCAGTCAGTCAGGGTGTTGGCAGCAGTCCCATTAAATGGTGGCTGCAGTCCCCTGCAGTGGCAGATGTGGTTCAGCTGGAGCAGTGCTCCTGTAGAAGGTGCAGTTTTCCTCCAAAGGTCCGGTGGTGACGTGGAAAGGTCTGGTTTTCCTCTTGAATACAGTGGAAAAAGGCTGTTCTGCTGTTCCAAATCTCAGTTTTCATCTAGGTAGGAAAGGCTTGGCTCCTCCCCATGGGTGGAGCATCTCCCAATGGGATGATGGAATTTTATCAGTCATGCAGTGGGACTTAATGGCCCATTAGCAGAAGATATGTCCCTGAAAGAAGGATGGGTAGTAGAAAAGATGAAGAACACTGTCCCACCTGGTTTAACAGATGGCCCATTAGCAGAGGATATCTCCCACAGAGATAAAGATGACTGCCCCACCTGGTTTCAACAGATGGTGATAGAATACATACTTTTGGTCACATCCTGTATTGCAACCTAAGAAAATCTGGTTACAAATTAAAGCCACCCAAGCTTCCATTACTAGTTAACAAAAGCACAGCATTACAGTCAATGGTTCTTGACAAACCTAACAGCTGTCTTTCTGCAACAGGTCATATCATTCAATGTGCATGTAAAGGGAACAATGTCATAATTTCTAGCTACAAATTTTTAATAGCTTTTTAGCTAACTGGGAGAGAGAGGGGGGAGAAGGCAAGTTAATGAATTGAAGTTGGGAATGAAGTGTGGAAGGATAATCTGGTATAAATTCTGACTGCCTCATAATATAGTGAGTGGACTGAATTGAAACACAAAAGGATTAAGTATCTCTGAGCAATGTCTCATTTGTAGTTTGCCTTCCATAGGAGACTTAGGAGCCAGGGAAGCTGAGAGAGTTATTTACTGTGTGGAATGGAATTGCTGGTATTTTTAGGCAAAATCCCTGTAAAATATTATTTTTCCACCTAAAATGTATGGCTTATGTAGCAGGCTTCTAGTATAGCTGTTTCTGTGCTATATCTGTTGCCCATTTTTACACATCCTTTTGTGGGGCAGGAGTCCTGCTAAAGGAATGAACTACTGACAAAACTTTAATGAGCCATACTTAAATTTTCAGGCTGCCATGCAGAGAAACTAGCCAGTATAAATTCTCTGTAGTTACTTGCTTTTTCTTTGCTGTACTGCTTCTGATACCTTGTTCTCTGCTGTGGATGATGGCATTCACCTTTTTCCAGTATAATGGCTGAGTAGGTGTAGAATGTGCAGCAGTCACAGATTCAAAGAGCATTTTCTGTAAAACAGTGTAATAAAATATTTACAAGATTTGATGTAATGAGCTAGGCAATTATGTGTGAATTGTACTGTCTTCAGTTGGTTAGAATAGGCAGCCTGCATGCATTTACAGAATCTCCTTCAGAACAGTTTCCAAAACATGTTTTATGGAGCAAGAATATTGTTGCTTTCTCTGTGAAGTTTCATTCCATCGCATCACAATGAAACACAGAAATATTTACAGTTGAGCTTTGGAAAAAAGGAGGTTAAAAATTGTAGTAAGACATATAAATGAGCCTTTATAAGGATATGTGCTTTTTGAACCTGCCAGAGATGCAAGAATAAGCTTTTCATATTGGAAGGTTTGGGCAATTTCATGTTATTCAGGTATCTTTCACCTTTCTTTTAGTGGTTTTGGTGGGAAACTGCAGGAACCTCTCACCTTTCCTGCTTAGCTGACCATCTTCTGGAAAGCCTGTTATTTAAAGCTTTTTGTTTTGTTTTGTTTTTTTTTTTTTTTTTTTTTTTTTTTTGTTTTTTTTTTTTTTGGGTTTTTTTTGCTTCAGTGCTTGTATAATAAATGTGTGCAAGTACCAGCAAGTGCAGTGTTTATTTTCTAGTGAACTGGCAGTTTTTTCAGGTCAGGATAAGGATTTCTGTTCACAGATGTGACAAACCTGATTCTATTCTAGCAAATTACTCCATTTATTAGGCAAAGGGGTGCAAATGTGGACCAACAGATGATCATTGGCTTCCTATTTTGTATGGGAAAAGGAGAGAGAATTTGGTTCCATCCTGTATGTCCCGAGAGAGTGGTCTAACAGTGCAAAAAGCAATTAATTAGTTCTGCTACACAATTATTTTTGGCTATGCAGTAATACTACATCCATTCATTTTGAAATATTTTCTGAACTAAGGAAAGGAAGGACCATAAATTTTAGAACTGAGACTGGTGGTTCTGATACGGAGTTCTAATGGAAAATACTTTAATGTCCAAACTGCTCAGTTCCAAAAGAAAATGGATTAATCTTTCATCAGTCTTTGTCTGTATTGCTTTTAGTCTAACAGTGTAATCTTAATGCAGACAGGAAAAAGGCTTTCATCTTCCTGTTAGCCACTTGGCATTGCTTTCTGAAGTTACAATCAGCTGCCTTATTTGAAGAAATTAATGCAGCCACTGAATTCTTTTTGTGCAGAGGAATTTTATCTGAATTTTATTTTATCTGAGTCTGCATTCTCTATCTTCTTGGATTGTGTAGAAGGAATGCATGTACAAGTATGTTTATTAAGAATATCATATATCATTTTATTTATAAATGAAAAAGGCAAAAGCCTATCTAAAACTCCTATCAATCCAGTAACCTGAGATATGCTGTCATATTTTTCACTGTTCTAGAATGATGGATTAATGTGTAATTAGTATTAATTTTAACTGGAGTTTGATCCCTTTGACTGTTAGACTTTGCACATTGATGTCTTTCTCTTCTGTGGCCTCACTTAATAGGAAAATACCTGTGAAGCACTAGTCTGTGGGAATACATAATTAGGGAAGTACTGGCCTTAATTTATGCTCTTCAAATGCTTGTTTGTAGTGCAGTCTGATTAGCTCAAAACTTGAGTGTCTTTGATTTGCAATGTATGCATTTACAATTAAAAACTGGGGAGAAGGGGCTGATGACAGGCTTATGTTGCATAATCATCTACCTGAAAAAAAGAAGGTAAATTTGTCTGTGAAACCAGAGAAATTGGATATGCTGGCATCCTACTGGCCAATTTGAAATCCCCAGTATGATTGAAAGAGTTGGTGAATGCTCCAAAAATAATGAGAAGTGTTTATAGAAATTTACTCCAGCTTTGATCCGTGCTCTGGAAGAACTGTGCACACCTTCAAGAAAATGTATTCATTTCTTTTGAAGTCTCATTGATTTTTAAATGAGAACCTGGAAAGTGGTAGAGAAGCAGAACTTACTCTTCATAAAAGCAAGGAACAACTAAATAGCATTACTAACTTTAGACAATGAGGAGGTACAGGCTGAAGGGAATTTGCTTTTTACTGCCTGTGTTTTTTTTGTCTCACACAGTCTCACGTCTGTAACGTATGTGAAGTATTAGCAGTGATAAGCAGTTTCTTAAACCCCAAAGAGGGGCAAGAAATTATAAGTGTAATAAGATTTGCAGAATAGTTGAGTGATTTATGGACCCTGCTGATTTCTAAGGCCTTTTGTAGTAAAGCAGAAAATAGGCAATAGCCTTTAGGCATCATTAACTTTGACTTGTTTTTGTATATACTACAAACAGATAAACTGATTTTTTTTTCATTTTACAGTAGGAGCCAAGGCACATCTATTTTTCCCTGAGCTCAGTAGAAATATGAATATAATTAAAATAAAGGTTTAAAAAAAAAAGTTAAATTGTTCTGGAATGGAGAATGCACCATGTGCTGTGAATTGCTGAGTCTAATGGAAGCCCTTCAGTAATTTCTTTTATTTTGTTTTAAAATCATTACAGAGTCTTTACGTACAAACAATATTTAAAAATCCATCAAATTCTGGTTTGTCCCCCATAGGTTAATAGTTTAGCTGTCCATGAAAAACGAGGTCGTTTATCATGTTGGCATAGGCTAGATATTCCTACTTTTAAATGCTGTCTGAAGAAGTGCATGTGAAAGCAGCAACACCTGCTTTTGGCCATTGGTAAATCTATTGTTTGCAGGAGGCAACAAGCAGTGTAGTCAGTCACTGGATTACAGACTATTGACAAAGAAAATTAATTCATCATCTTGTCTCTAGTCCATTGAGTGAAACTTACCTGACATTTCACTCCTTTTGATCATTATTTTTTCTACAAAATAAGGTATAACCTTTCATTCAAACAGTGTCATAAAGAAATCAAATAGACACAACAGTACTTGAGGACTGATACATGTTGCATGAATTAAACTGTAAAAGAGCTCATACAAAGTTTGTGATGACTAATATTGATATTACCATGGAGTTATTTTAATAGTTGTGTCATTGAAGGCATTAATTGAATGACAACCTGAGAATGCTTGTGACATTTGGCTGCTTATTTGTCAGTCTGCTTCTAGTAGGCAGGGTGTGCTTTGCCAGATACGTTGTAGGAAGCTTTTGCAAATCCTTGTGCATAGCTGCATTGTGGGCCTGTCTCATGTTTGATGTGTTCTGAATATTTTCTTCTGATCCACTACAGAGGGGTGGCAAATCTACCAGCTCTCTCACATGTCCAAAGCAGTGAGACATCCACCCCATTCAGCTCTAAACACACCTGTCCTGACTAGAGTGTGTTCAAGACATTTCCTTGGGCTGAGTTTTTAAGAATGCACTGACATCACAGCTGAAAGTGGTGCTCTCATACAATTAACAATGCTGCTAATAGCTGTGACTTCAGACAAGCACAGATAAATGCAAGTTTCTCATCATTATGTTCTGAGATTTTCTTTTGTCAGTATCAAATTTTTCATTCCACTCTACTATAATGTTGTCCATTTTTTTTACAGATTTCTATTTGCTAAATGCAACCAAATGTTACCTTATTTAAAATAGTGCAATTCCCCAGTGTGATCAGCTTCCTCATAATTTTTGATCTGCATTTATGAGAGAAGGTACATGAAATGAATTCTGTCATTTTTTTTCCTGTTAGACTATGCCGTCTTAGATCACATAAAGCTCTTTCTTGGGCAGATACTGAAGCCAAGCTCTCTGAAATGATCTCAAAAGATAAAATTGAATGTTTTTGTGAGTTAGTTTCTTTGAAGTCTGACTTTGAGAATGATATGTTACCCTGTGGTGTTGTGGAATTTGGTTGTCTGTTTTGTTTGATGGGGGAATCAATGTTTTATGTTGTTGAAGTGCAGTGGCTAATGAGATCCTGAGGTCTATCTGTGCTGCTGACAAGTGTGAGTGCAAACATAGCCCGGCTCAGGTTTCAAGCACAACTTGGTGTAGCAGTTCCAGGCTCTCTTTAGGGGCAAATTCCAACTCAAGTCATGGCTAAGAGACTCTGTGTATGTAGCAAATTCCATGCTACTGCATGTGTTAGGAACTGGAGATCTGCAAAAGTGACCTGGGAAAGATCTTGCCATCCTTTCTGGGTTCTGCTGAAATTTATATGGAGTTAATGCTTTTTTAGCTGCAGTTTTTGTTTAGCCTGACAAATCAGGTGACTTAGAACCACAGCATATTATCCTCATGGAGTTTTAATCAAATAAGCAAAAATTTTGCCAATATGAATGTGTAATAAGAGAATGCTTGCAAAGAATAAAAATGTCTGTCTGGGACAAAGCTAAGAAAGCATATTTAAAAAATATCCAGGTCTGTGTGTGTCTGAAGGTTGTGGGGAAGGACAGGGTTATTTGTAGGCATGGCAAACTGAATGTGCCCTAACACTTCAACTGCAAGAATTGGGTGCCGTGAGGATGTAAGTGCACCACTGGAAGGATTTTGTTTCCAAGGGGCTTTATCTATTCTTTCAAAACCCATGTATTTATTAACATACTTTGTTAGAACAAATAAGCAAACATTGCTTTAACAGTGAGCAGAACCTTCCATGCAAAATGACTGAATGCTTCCCTGCTGGAAAGATAATTCTCCAATTAGCCTCCAACCATTCAGTGATTGAAAATTTGTGGATGCAAATAATTTTCAGATTATTTAAGGCACTTAAAAATAAAATAAAGAATTCCTGTGGAGCTGGTAGAACTCATTTATAGCTGGGGTGTTTTTGACTCCAGATCACATCTGGCAGGAGGAAAATGTATTCATTCTCCTTATCTTACAGCGTGTGCCAGGCTGATGAAATAAACACATGTAGAGGCAATTCTTTCCAGTATTGAAATGTGCATGTTTTATTGGAAGAAAAGAGTGATAGAGAGAGGCAGGGATCAGGGCAGTAGTTTCATACAATGGCCTCTTGCATTTTCCATTCCTCTTTTCCTCAAAGTGCCTACAGATGGTGGCAATGACTGTCATTTGGATCTCTCTGGCACAGTGACCATGCCTTTGAGATCAGGAACTGTGCTCCTTTGTCTCCCTCTCATAGAGAAGCCACTTGTCATATCCCACAGCCTGCTCAAGTAGTAGGAGTTTCTTCTTTAACTTCGGAGCTTGGGATTAGTTTTTGCAAAATCTGCTCTGGCCCAGCTCTTGAGTTGGAGTGTAGTGGCTTATAGGACAATGAAACTTTCTTCTTGTCACTTAAGTGTGTGCTTTACAACACAAAATATTGAGGTTCTAGGCAGCCTAGATTTTAAGTGGCTGTTGAATCCAATGCAGCTTGAATTTCAATTGTTTGTCATCAACAAGGAAACCAGCTGGACTTGCCAGAGGGGTCACATTGCCTATTGTGCTTTGGCAGTGCTCAGCTTAGAACCAGCTTGTGTGTCAGTCCTGGGCACAAGGTATCAGCCTGCCAAAACCCTGATTGCCAGAGGGAAGAACAGCCCCAGGAAAATAGCTGGTGTAGGATGCTGAGTGTGTCCTGGCTGTGCTTACCCCGTGCTAGGTTAGATGGGCACTGCACTGCATGGCTGAGGAAAAGGGCTAAAGCAAAGAGTGCTCCATTTCACTGTGCCCCCATCTGCTAATGGAATTTTCAGCCAGAGCTGCTTGTTTGTCTGAAGAGGGGGTGTGTGCACAGAAAATCATCTCAGCTGCAGGAGTGGAGCAACAGAACTTGCAGCAGGATGGTCTGAAAGTGAGAGATGCTGTTAAATGGCCTTTGGCACTATCACTGACAGTCCAAAGGGAAATGTCAGAGGGCAGAGCTTGAGCTGTGGCCATGGTCTTCCCAGATCTGTCTGTGGGCACAGACACTTGTGCATTCATGTGCACTGGATTTCCTTGGGGTTTTTTCCAACATAACACTCTGTTGGACCAAGGGACATTTTTAATGCTCGATACAGTTCAAGCCTGGAATTATACAGAGCTTAGTTAGGAAGAACATTCCAGCCAATCCCAATGCATTCCTCTTCAGTGTCCATGTAATCTCTTGCCTATATGTCAGATTTGATGAGTAGAGCTGTTTTTCTTGTATTTTTATGGTGAAGATGTCTTACCCTACAGCTTTGCTGATAACTTTTTTGTGCTCATTTTGAGGGCTTTAAACATAGGTACTCAATTTTCAAAATATTCCATGATCATTGTCTCTCTTCAGTTACTATCAAGCAAAAGTGATTATGCCCATCCTAAAAGCTGGCAAAGGCAGGTGTTGCTCAATATAAGAATTATGAGTGGTGTTACTGTAAGAAGGCTTCTAATCAAATACATCTTTTCTGATAAAAAAATTTCCCCCTACTGTATTGCTTGTAGATTCCTAATTGCTTTTATATAATAAAACATTAGAAGAAATTTGATGTAGTAAAACCAGATATAGCCTTATTAAATTAGAAGACTTGAACATTCATTATAATTATATTTAAATTGTTTTTATGATCTTAAAACAGCCGTGTGTGGGATTGAGAGATGGATGTTTGCAATATTAGATAATGACAATATTAGATCAAAGCTGTTTGTGTCTTTCAATTACTTCATGCAGTATTTCTGAATTTTCAATTACCTTAGTAGCAGGATAGTTGAGTTGTGTGCTGCCTCCTCAGTGCACCACCTGCTCATCTGCAGTGCAAGAGAGCTCAGTTGCTCAAAAGGAATAGAACTGACATTGTTTGAGGAAGAATCAATTTCCAGTTGCATTGTAGTTTTCAGGAAAGACAGTTTGTAAAACCATCAATCCTGTTTCCTGGCAGGTTCAGATACAGTTTTTTGGTCCTACCTAGTCATGAAGAAGTGTGCAGAGCTCCTTCTCATAGTGTCACACTCTGATCTTGCTTCATTAATTTGCAGGGTCTTGTTTATCTTCTCAAGCGAAAGAAGGAACAAGCCCACCTTGGATTTCTTGCACAACAAGGAATATTGTTATGGTGCAAAGTTAATACCTTAAAATTGCTTCCTTGTGTTCTGCTTTAGTAAAGATTTCTTGTTTCTCTATGTGCTGTCCTCAGCTAATAGAGTGAAAAGTGCCCATTTTCTTCAGCTCTTTTTTTTTCTTTAAGCTTTCTGCCAGAAATGTTCTAGCTTTCATTCACTGTAATGAATGATAAAATAAATACAGCTGCAAGCAAAAGGAATCCATTTTCATCCAGACCACCTTTCTTTTAATCTTACCACAGGGTGTAGCCTAAAGACTACAACTAGATGAAAGTTTCATGTTACATGCTTTATAAAAGCAACATAAGTAAGTCTCTAAATTCTGCAGTAAATATAAAGCAAAGGGTTTTCTCTGGCCCTTTGTATGTTCTCTATGGGAAACCTCTGAGCTGCTTCCAGGTAATGTTTGACTTCTTTTTAGGTGTGCTTGTTTTGAGTCTCTCTTGAAATCTGTTAAGAATAGGAGCTGGAGGAAATTTTCAGGGGTGGTTTGCTCTTTGTAATGTCCCCATGAGAACTCATTTCAGCAGTGATTTTGTTTTATTTAGTGACAATCAAATAGAACCTTTATTTCCAGAACTGTATTCAAATCTTTGTACAAAGGTGCCTTCAAGACTGAGTGACCTCTCCATTCTGTCTTGCAATGGGAGTAGTTTCTACCCTTGATCTCATCACACAAGTGAGGCTTCCAGAATCAAGTTCCTCTGAAGAGGGCTTGTAATTTTATTTGTATATTTTTTACACTTTTTTGTCCTTACAGTGTGTTGGTTCTGGGTTTGTTACTCCAGGTATGTCACCTAAACATTTTTCTGTGGTCACTGTACGATAGACCGAGGCACTCTTGAATTTGTTGTGTTTAGATATAATGGGTAAGGGATTCAAATTATAAATCTTGGAATGTATGAAGTAAGTCACACGGAAAAGTATTTTCCAGAAATTTTTGCACATAAAGTAGAAATATGCCTAGTGGAGTTTGGTAGTTCTCTGAAGTCAGTGGCTACAATCATTAGGAAAACAATGCTAAAATTCTATTTGCTCATACTTGTGAAACAGAGCAAAAAGGATTAGAATTGAAATGAGGAATGCAGCACTAATGTATATGCTGAACAGAAATTTTAGAAAATCAAGCAGGAAATAATTAGGTTTGAGTTTAGGTTCTTATTAGAGCTGGTTAAAAAGAAACAAATCCATTTGGCATGATCCTTACTTCTTTTGTGAATCAGTAAAATTTCACACTCTAAATATAGTACTTTTGTAGAGTATGCTGTTTAAATGGCACCTTTCTGCTAACACAGGTGATTTGATGTCTGTACACGTGTGCCCCCATGCACATAAATCTCTGTTTACCTGTCATGGAAGAAATTCAGCCCAGCTCTGGGACTGGAGGGGATCCCTGTGTTGCCTCACCCTTCCTTTGAGGACACCTGCAACACTTCAGTGATTTCAGGATTAGTGCTGAGGTGACTCATCACCCTTTGTCAGTTTGGGGAAATTCAGCATCTCTCAGTGTAGCTTCTAAAAGTTCCCTTGGGAGCAGTTTATGTTACTTTGAAGTCACTGAATCTGGGAAGTAAAAGGTTCAGCAAAGCTTATAGGGCAGTTGGCTTAAAAAAACCCTGATCTGAAGCGTGGTGCAAGCTGCTGTTGCTGGTCTGAAAGGAGGAAATGAACCTGTTGTAACAGCAAGCCAGGCTGGATTGCCAGTGGTTTAAAAATGTGTTTTGGAATGTGCACGTTTTATGAATGTTTTGTTTCACAAAAACCATAAGACTCCTAACTTGTTAAACTCTTTTGAAAAGTAATTTGAAATTTTGATTTTTCTATATGTTATTCTAGAAGACTTTTATTATTATTATGCATAATGTTATAAAATATTAATTGGTGTTGCCATTTCTACATAGGCTTTCAAGAGACAAATGTTGAGGAAAAAAATGTATTTTTCTTTAGAAGTACTTGCTGTAAATCACATGTGATATAGACTATAATATAGTTTTAGGGGATCATGGATCATCTATATCCCAGTTAACACGTTCTTATGAGATTCTTTGTGCTTATTACCTTTTAAATATTACATTTATTTTATTTTATTTTGCTCAGATAAGGGTATGCAGCAAAGGCAAATAAACTTCCTTTGAAATGTATCAGGATTGGTACTTAAAGTAATCCAGATCACATGGTAGATGTTGAAGGTAATCTAGATGGCATGAGCAAAAAAGGTGTTTTGAGTATCATCTTATTTCTCTTGAGAGAATTCAGTGATGCAAAATGTTTACAGATCTTTAACATGTCCTCAACAGGTCCCATCATTTTTAGAATTTAACTCTGGGGAGGTGTCTGTCAGGACATTATTAGTAGGTGTGGAATGATTTGTAGATACAGTTTTGAACTTCTCACCCATTTCTGGAACTTTATATTTACATCAAATTCAATGAGATTTCCGTGTAGAAGATCCATAGAGAACCTATTCTGTCAATCACAGTGGGACTTGAAAGTTTCATATTCCTTGACAAAGCAAATAGCTACTTCAGAGATCCATATTTTATTTTTTTTACCATAAATTCAGTGTCTAGGAAATTCAATGAGACCATGGATTAGAAAGGTTTGTGATAAACATTCAAGATGAAACAATGTAGCTGAAAAGATGTTACAGGGAGATTACATGTGGCACTAGTGTAAGTTCTAGTCTTTTAGACTTTATCTTGTTGGCCATTTGTGATGTTGCCTGCTTAGACTAAATAGAGACAAATAAGCTCAACCAGATTTTCTATAAATTTTGGTTTTTTGGGGGGACTTTTTGCATGTGTGGAAGCTTTTCTAAAGGAAAAAAACAAAGTATGGGAGATATACAGGGGAGAGGTGTATTCTGTTCACCCAGGAGAATCACAAATCACACCAAAAATCTATACTTTGACAAGACTTGTTCCTTAATTTTCCAATTAAGGAGAAGTTGGAAAAAAAAATTGCAGTCACATGAGCCAAATGCAATCATTTGAACCCCACTAGGTTTGTCTGAAGCTAGTATGAACTGTCTCATTCTTATGTTTCCTTTAAGGATGTTCAAGGGAATTGTTTTGGCCTTTGAGAGAAAATTAGTTTTGGTTCTGATTTTAAATCATAAGATCTTTGCCTCCTCATGATTAATGAGATAAGCTGCTTGAATGACTGCTTAATTTAGTGATGTGAGATTTAGAGAACTGCTTTGAGAGTATTGGTAAGTAAATTTGTTCACAGTGTGAGAGGTATTTAAAATAACAGCAGTATCTTGAGAAAGACTGCTCTCCACTTAAAGGATGTAATATTGCTAATAAAAGTCAGTGTGTGTGCAGGAACTAGAGCTGTACTGTGTCACTCTGCTTAATTTAGAGCAGCCAGTTATAAGTCAGGTTGATTGCCATTAAAAGCCAATTTTGCCATTGCAATCAGCGTTGATGTCATATTTTATCGATTACACAATCTCTGAAGGCGACAGGAAGGGAAGACTGAAAGTTCTGCCATGCCATTGGAGAAGCTGTTTCCAGTACAGGTTTTTGGACAGTCTGAGTGATTTGCACACAATTGGTTGTCTCACCAGTTTGTGGGTTCACCCAGTAACAAAGCTGAGCAAATCTGCAGAGGGGCAGGTGGGGAACAGCACCAGAACTACTTTAGCATCTTGGCCCTCTTCTGCCTCTTGAGTTCTATACAGCTGGCTGGGTTAGTTTATTAATTTCCCATCTTCCTTTTCCTTGGCTGAATAGCCTGTAGTAAAATACCCCTATGTTCCACACATCCTTCAAAGTTGTGCATTCATTTGAGTTTGAAAGTGGTTGTTCAGAGCAGCCAAAAGACCAGTTGTTTTCACTGGTGTGTTCTGTCCAGTCTCAGCAGAAATGTACATCTGTGCAGGACTGTAGGTCTTAAGAGATGCAATATGTTTCTATCACTGTCAACTTTTATCATTTCCTGGCATGTTTTGGGGCCCTGTCCAGGGATGGTTTCTAACAGTCTTGTGCATGGTCTGGTCAGTCTGGCAGGGGTAAAGAAACAGGTTTAATGACTGTGCTTGTAGGAATTGCCATGAATTTTGTCTCTCATCCAGAAGTTATAACAGTTGTGTATTGGTCAATGCTCAGTATCAATAGATTTATACTGGGTTTAATAACACATTTAAGGAAAAATGCTGCAAATCCTGTCTTTCTTTTGCTTGGACAAACTGTTAAAAAGCAGATTGCAGCTTAATGTTGTTTAGTGAAGTCTGTTCAAGCAGATTTTCTGCCTGTCATGTTGACCCAATGAATGACTGATATTATACAGTATTTGTTATTATTTGGTTGGTTTATTCCTAATTTATTACCTAGGCAGTGGTAGATAAACACTCTCATAATGTGCAGAGTGTAAATAAAAATGGCTAACTCAAAAGAGTGGTTTCATTTGAGTTACCTGATTTTGGTAATGTCGCATTTGACTATGTCATAGAGTTGCCAAAAAATCCTGGCAAGAAAGAGGAAAGCAGTGAGTCTTTAAACATAACAGTCAAAATCCTGCAGTCCTGAGAACAAATTCCACGTATCTTACTGGTATTTGCCTCTTCTTCTTGTTCCCTTGTAAGTGGCTGTATCATCAGTTTTGTTTACGTCTTAAAAATAAGTGAAATGCGGTTGTCTCGCTTTTTCTAATGCCTCCTTTGAATGTGAATGTTGTCTAATGATACGTTTCTACTCTTCTAAGAGCTAGGCTGGTTAATTTGAAAAATTCACCGGCAGCCCAGAGCAGTGAGTGCCTGTAATTGCCCACCTGGTGTTCAAGATATGCCTTTATTTAATAGAAAACTTCAAAAGCTCAGTGAGTTTAATTAAAGTTGTATGGAAGAATAAAAGAAGTGAGATTGAAAAGGCAGAAGTGGAAGGGGAAAAAAGCCAGAAGAAATACAGGGAACTGCTCAAACTGTTAGAGTTTTTCAGGTGAGGTCTTGAGCATCAACACAGGACACACCTTTAGCTGCAGGGCAGGACTACAGACAGCTGTGTCCTGGGTCAAACACAGGGAGACAGGATCTAAAACAGGTTATCAAGCTGGAAGCATTTGGAACCAAACCCTGAAGACACTGGTTAGAACTCACACACAGAAGCAGAATGTTCATTTGTACTGCAAATCTAAATCTTTGCAGTGGGTAGATACTTCTTTGAGAAAATGGGCAACAGCCTTATTCTGTGAGCTCTGGGGTCACTCTTCTCTGGTCACTTGGGCTAACTGAAGTTGGTTCACATGATTTTATTTCTGTATATATGTTCTAAAGAAGATTCTTAAATGCTATTACATGTAATCCACTGATGATTTGCTGATATGGACAGAAAAGGCTGATGTAAAATTTATTAAATACAAAGAATTAATAATTGAATGTTGTCATTCAGTAGCACAGTATTCACTGTGATATGGAGCTAAAGTTGTAGCAGAAGGAAATGCCAAGTCATCCAGTTTGTCTGTGACATTAATTCAAATGATGTGGAAATTTTCTGTGGTTTAAGTATGAATACTGAGATGCCAATTTGGTCCAAATTCAAAATCCTATGATAGATGCCTTATTCAGCCTGTGTTTGAGAAGGAAAGCAGGAATAAGCAAAGAAAAAATAATGAAGTAACAGGGTTTAAAATAGAGAAACACCAAACTGAGGGGAAAAAGTTATGAATTAATAAATAAATAAAATTTTGATGGTTTTTGAATATAATGAACAGTGGAATTAGGAGAAAACTATCACTTCACATAGCAGAACACTAAATTCAAACATATGCATGTGGCTAAGTCTGTATTTAGACAATTAAATGCACTCTTTGTATTCTTCATGTATGAAAATCTGAGTATAGCTCCCATTAAAATCATCAGTGAGGTGTGGCATGGGCTGCAGATTGAGGTGGTGCTATAGGTGTGGCTTCTGCATCTGCTTCAATGTTATTCATGGCTCTTTGCTGTGATGGATGGAATCAGACAAATCTTTAAAACAATTTGTAAAGTTATAAATAATTTTGCTTCCATTTCTTTGTACAGATTTTTTTGTTTTTGAGCTTGTTTGTGTATTTTCAACTGTGATAATAAGTGGTAGAATCTGGCCGTGGGTATTGTTTTCTGTTAGATGGAATGCCATAGGAATTCATATAATGGGATATTTTAAATTTGTATTCAGATTTTTTTTTTATTATCTCTAAAAAACTTGTACAGAGTTCTTCGTGTTGTTTGTTGTGATAGCAGTGGTGATTTATCATGATCTTTCAACTTTTCCGCAGTGCTCTGTAGTCACGAATAGCTGTAAAAGGATTTTATGTAATAATAGTGAATTTCCTGAATTGCTCTAAGGCATGGAGCTGAATAATGTATGCTGAAATAACTTTGTTTACTGACAAGTTATGTTTGAGACTTGTGGAGAAAAAATTGTATGTCCCCTTGCTACAGATATGTAATTTTTAAAGGAGAGTATTTATTAGGCAAAAGATTAGGAATTAGACCAAAGAAGTCCAAGCATTTCTCTCTTTCTAAATGCAAATATATCAATCATTGGACCCCTTTTCTGGGACACTGCAGAAATGGCTGATGTCAGTATTTGCTTGGGCATACGCTACTCAGCCACCTTTATTTCTGTTCCTAGCTCTTGCTTTTGTGGTTGCTAATCCTCTGCTGAAAATCTCATAAATGTCATTGTGGGTAAAGCCCTTTACCATTTCTTTCCAGTTAGACATGGTTGAGTCTTGACCTGAGGACAGTTGAGTACCAACTGAAAGAGCAGGTTTATTTAAAAAAAAAAAAAAAAAAAAAAAAAAAAAAAAATTCTCAAAGTCTTTGTTTCCTTTTTTTTCCATATATATTTTAGCAATTCCACAGCATCAAGAGCCACAGAGGGAGGTTATTATTTACCTCTGAAGGGAAAAGGGGCCTTTGGATACAACTCAGGTGTGGTTCAGCCTTGTTTGAGCTGATTACTGGCATGGCCATAGGCACAGATATCATTTCTTTGTCTCCAGCTGTTGATATGTCCTTTTCATCATGTGCTTCAGTTTTGTAATTTTGTCCATTTTCTCTGAGCTCAGGTTTTTTTTTTTTTTTTGTTTGTTTGTTTGTTTGTACTTTTTTGCATTAGTTTTGTTCTTCTCAGTCTTTGTAGTATATTATTATTTGTTGGCATTGATGAGACTCCATTCTACTTTTTCATCACTTGTGAAATTGGTATCTGGTTTGTTTTACTTGATGCGATGCTTGAAATAATGAAGTTAGGTTTAAGTCATCTACAGTTCTTACCTAAGCCTTCACATTTTTGTTCAACAATGTAATAGACTCTTTGTCTGATGGTTTCTCTGCAGTGGAGAGGAAATGAATAGATAATGAGAAAACAGGAAGTCTGCTCCTTTCCATGAGTCTGCATGGTTTGAAGTAATAAATCATACAGACTGAAAGATTTAATGTTTGATTCTCGCTGTGCCTGCAATAGGGAACTCAAATATTCCTCCCAGATCCCTCCCTAGGACTGATGCTGTTCTATATTAGTCTGTAATTTCACTGTTCTATAAAGACTTGTCTGATTTCATCTGCTTTCTCTGTTTTGACACCATGTGAGATTTGAAGGCTGCTCAGACAGTCTGTGGAGGTGAAGCATTCTCAGTATTGTGCATCAAGGCTTGCCAGGTGCTGGATGTTGCACCAATTTTCTGACTTTCCAAGGGGTTTGTGCCTGCATAAAATGCGAGTTGTACAGTGAATTTTAGATGCTAATTTACTTGTCTTAATTGAGAACTAGGCTTTCTGCTGCAAATGTTTATCTAAAGAGAATGTGTTTATGTCAATTATGTGGCAAGTGCTGGATCCATATTCTTGAACTTGTATGCAAGCAGCACCATTAATTATCAGCTATCACTGAACCAAGTCCTGAGCTTGTGCTGTCTGTTGGTGTCAACTCAGGTGAGTGAATTCACGTGATAAATAGTAATAAGTGTAATAAAACAGAAGCAGTAGTAACCTAACAGCACACTTGATGTCAGATAGAGCATTTTTATGGCCAAACAAGCATTTAATTTTTCTAATAACAGATGATTTGTGAAGCTGATGCTTCTTTGAAAGGAAGAGAGATGAGAAGATTCTTGACAAGCTGTATTTGCTGTCTGGTTACAAAAGCCATGTTTTGCTTTGTTGCTATTACAGCACCACCAGGAGGGAAGAGATTACTGTCTTTTGTTAGAGGTGGTTGCAAATTGTACTCCTGTTATGCTCTGAAAAAGCCATTCCTCTAGAGCCTTACTGTTTCATGAAATTATACTGGGTTTTGATGGGGAGGAAAGACAATGGAGAACACTTTAAAGGTTGTGTTTCAACATTTATGAGAAGAAGTTTGGGTGTTCTGTGTTTTTAAAAAGCAGAAAGTTGCCATTGAATTGAAATGCTTATTAGGGACTTGCAGTGGTTTTTTTGGTTGTTGTTGGTTTTTTTTTTCCCCCCCCATGAATATTGAGTTTTCTTGTTATCTTTAAGAAAGAGTTTTGACACTTCTCAAAGGGGACAAGGTGGAAAAAAAGATGACTTTCAAAGAGATCTGCAGAATAATTTCTATTAATTCCCTTTATACTATGTAATGTTAAGATAATTAGGTTGCAGATAAGGTGTCACATTCTCATTTGATGCAACTGCATAATGCATTCTCCAAGTTACAGATTCATTCAAAGCCTGAAGCTTAGAGAATTGGATAAGTTTCCTGTTTTCTGAACTCTTTTTGATCTTGACCGTGGGCATATTTCAGCAGCAATAAATGATTATTCAGTTTGATCTTGTTAACTTGTATATTGCAGTATTTTAGTTCTTGCTTCTGAGCCACTGGGTTTCAGTTTTACTCTCCCTGTTAACCCTTCTAGGGGGCTGCCACAGAGACCGTTTTAAAATCTAGCTCAAAGCCAAATGAAGTATTTGTGGCAAAATCAGGTCTCTGATCTTCTGATGTCTTTTGTGGGTATAAAGAAGTCCTATCATTAGAGGACAAATCTGCTGTTCCTGTATAGAAGTGCTGCCTTCTGAATGATGCACGAAATTATGTAGCAAAGAGTCTATTTATTTTATTTGTGAAAAACTTATGAACAGGGCAAGCACTAAAAAAATAAGATTTGTACACTGCAGGTTAAAATAGTTACCTGCATTTCATTTTTTAATGTGCTTTTTATGTGGGCAGGTTTTCCCTGAATTTTCAGCTGGTGCAGAGACAAATGGAGTATCTGCAGAGCTCAGAACACCATTGCAAAGAAATACAGTAGAAATAGCTGATAAAATGGGCTTACAAGGAAAAAAGCATAGCACTGTTGTAGGGAAGAAAAAGGAAGAAAAACCACATTGCTTTACTTTGATTTTCTTTTATCAGAGGAACATGTGGAGTGACAGACAAGTAAGGTGAGAATGTACATGGTACCTGTGTTATTTGAGACACCCATGCAGGCACAGCAGAAAAGTCTTTTTGATATGTGAAAAAGCACATTTCCTCTGTCAGTGAGGTTTCCAGTTGCTCCCAGAAATTCCCACTCGAGTGGAGGGTGAGGTGCCAAATTGAAGATGAGACTTGGAGGGTCAGGGGAGCAGACTGGCAGAAGCAGAAGGTCCTGTTGGCTATTTACCAGCACAAGTCCCTCTCTGTAGCTTGTTTGACACACAGAGCTGTATGAAGCCCTTCCCTTGGTTCAGGAAGGCAGAAATATCATCCATTCCCCTGAATTACTCACAGCATCATTGCACTGCAGTTTCTGCTGTCGCCTTGAGCAAGTGTTCGCAGTGTCCCTCTCCAGCTTTACCCTGCTCAGTCACAGGCAGGTTCTCCTGCTAATCTGGAGGCTCCACCTGTCAGTCACAAGCACCTACATGAGAATTTCATACTTTGAAAATAAAGCAGTAGACAAAGTGTAAAATGCAAAACAGGTACACAGATACAAACAGTAAAGTCCAAGATACACTAAAGCTGACCTCTCTATTCTTGTCACTCTTTGTATGTGCTCACTTTCAGTATAGGAAAGAAGATTGTTCTAGAAAAAGACTTTTTTTTTTTTTTAATAAGTAGTTTTTAACTACTATATTTTGAACTCTAGGCAGAGGTTACTGTTTTTATGGCAGAGAAAGCAAATACATACAGACCAAAGTGCTAGGATAAGTCCAAGGTGCGATAATCACCTAGAATTTGGCATCCTGATTTCCCTTAACACAGCAGTTTTTTTCTGAAGAGATCCATCTGATGATACTGCATCAAAGTAGTTAATTATTTTTCCTATTTTTAATTCCTACTTCTGTTTGGAGAGGGTGTTCTAGTACTGGTAACCAAAGCAGTCAATATGGTATAAGTGAAATGACTTGCAGGTGGCTTCAAGACAGATTGGAACACTATAGCATAGTTCCTAACCTATCAAAGTGAAAGTAGCAAAATTAAAGTAGTAAAATTAGAGATCTAACCAGGCTCCAATATTATTTGTTACATCTAGTAGCAGGGCTGGATGTTGTGCTGTAGAAGACAGGACTGCAATTCAAAAAGGTACAGGTACCTTAGAGAAATAGTTGGAGAGAAATGAAGTGCAGTTGAAGCAGGGACAAATGCAAAGTTACATGTCTTCAGATAAAGATTAGAGAGAAACAAGCTGGGCAACAGCTCTGTGGGAGCCTAGAACTTTAGAGTGGTAACATCACAATAATATCTGTCTGAGAAAAAAAAAAAAATCTAGACAAACATTTATCAAAATTTTAATTTCTTGGGGGGAAAGTGAATTTATTGTCTTCCAGTGCTTCTTTCCTGGTCTTATGCTTATGCATGTCTGACTGAAATCCTTTCAGTTTACCTATGAAAGCTTTTATTTTAGCATACTATAGCACTTGTTTTAGACCCAGGTTTTTTAAAAAATTGTATTTAAATACGTTAGTTGAATGAGAAGATTAAAAGCACTTTGAATTGCTTTTAGTTCAGCAGGACAGTAAAGGCGCCAGTGTTCTAGGAGTTGTTTCAGAGATTAGAATAACATTGTTAGCTTGAAAAAATTTTTCAGTTTTCCAAGTGGTTTTGAACCACTCTGTCTGCTTTTGATAAAGCAACCCCTCACCAGCCCCTGTCAGATTGTCAGTGCTGATAGCGTGGAGCCAGAGATGTCCCTGCATCGTGCTACCCCTGTATCTCCATTCTCATCAGTATTGACCTTTTTCTGGAAGAGCCATATCTCACAGACAACACCACTCCTGCTGTGTTTTGTGTTTTTAACAGATATGTCTTGGATTACACTGGCAGCAAAGACTCCTCTCATTTGTCACCTACCCTGCGCTGTTCTTTCTGCTGGGTCACAACAGACAAAATGTGACTGTGTTTAAAGTCCCTGTGCTGCTGCCTCTCTTTTGCACACATTTTCCTTTTCTTCTGCTTCCACATTGCTGTTTCAGAACTTTGGAGCCAGCGGGGCAAGAGCTCTGCAGCAACCACAGTAAAAGTAAACAGGAAAAACTGCCAAGCAGGGAAGCTGAGCCTTTTCATGTCCTACCTCAGATTAACAGTAATTGTAGATATATGTGGGTTCAAGGAATAAGCAGAGCTGCACAGCAGTACTGGAAACAAAGAATGTAGCGTGCACAGAGTAGTAATTAATTAGCAACTTAAATAAATTGCATTGCTAGACTTTTAATTGAACAGCAGCAGCAAAACCCAAATAGACTCCCGTGGACTGTCAGAGGAGGGAGGAAATCTGAATGAAGAAAGCAGGTGCTGGAAAGGGAAGGATTCTTGGTTGTGCTTCCTGTGCTTTAATATACTTAAACTGTGTTTGTAACCATTAATTTTCCCTTTGCATAAATTTGTTTTAAAAAAGATAGGGAATTTTCCTGTCTTAGGAAAGAGATGGCCTTCTAGTAGTACATAGTGTAAAAGTAGTGATGTCTCTATGCTGGAAAGGTAGATAGTACTGTGTGCTGGTTTGGAAGCAAACCAGTGAGGGATCTCAAGTTAGAGCTACAAATACAATGCAGTAGTACAAAAACACTGACAGGGTCAGAATACAATTTGACATCCTGTCAGTCAGGGTGTTGGCAAGCAAGTCCCATTAAATGGTGGCTGCAGTCCTCCTGGAGTGACAGATGTGGTTTTGTTGAAGCAGTGGTCCTGTAGAAGGGTGCAGTTTCCTCTGAAGGTCTAGTAGTGGTGTAGAAGGATCTGGTCTTCCTCTGAGAGTCCAGAGGCTGCCTTGATGTTCCAAATCTCAGTTTTTATCAAGGTAGGAAAGGCTTGGTTCCTCCCCCTGGCTGGAGCATCTCCCAATGGGATGCTGTAATTTTATCAGTCACACAATGGGACTGAATGGCCCATTAGCAGATGATATCTTCCTGGAGTTGTGGTAAAGATAAAGATGACTGCCCCACCTGGTCTCAGCAGGTGGTGATACAATACATCCTTCTGGTTACATCTTGCATTGCAGCCTGAGACACTGCAATATTTCAGGAGAGTATGAGCATTGTATCTGTGCAGGGGACTAAGGAGGGAGGGGATTTTTTGGAGGGAGATTTCCATTATGAAATCTTCTGGATGATGTGTTGATGTTTGACTGAGGAGGATAACTTCCACAGGAGATGTTTCATTTTTGTGCTGCAGCCTTTTCATCATGCTGTTTATCTCAGGTGTTTCTGGATGAATAGAATATCACATGTTGTGCTAGCAAACCAATAGGATCCCAAACCCTTCAGATTTGCTGAAGGAAGCCCTGTACTTGCATAGAGCTGCAATTCAGACATCCATGTTATCTTCCCATTTCTCTCCATTGCCATTTAAACCAGTCTTTCTACTTGTGTGTTTACTCTTATTTTTCAGAACAGTCTGTGTTGAAATTCTTTATCATTGGCATCTCTGGCGCTGGTTACTCTGCAAATATTTTCATTGCTCTTTGCACTGTATTAATATTACACCTCCATAAGAGCTGTGATGGTAAATACAGTAGTGGTAGTAGAAACATGCATTTTCATGGTCTCTTCTTATGGTGCTCCACACAAAGAGAAGTGCAGTCTTTGGTTCAAGTTGATTTGTAGTTGATTATCATCTTGTATTTATTTTCTACTTTGAAAAATATGTAGATTGCATCATGGTATTGAAGTACATAACTGTAAAAGAGCAGTTCACTTCAAATTCAGATACTTGACTGCTTCAGAACAATTTTGTGGCTATTGATACAGGCAGTTCCAAAAACTATCCTGTAAAAATCATGTATGACTTCTGTTAACATGCAGCAATTAACTAGAATAAACCTTTCTTTTTTAATAACACTATATAATATGCTTATTGGCTTATTCCCTCTAAATTTATTCTATAATGTGCATTAAATTTGAATGAGTATTGAGTTTTGCTAGTTTTCCCTCTTTAAAGATGTGTTTAATCATTGGCTGTCTCAGTATCCTCAGGTATCAGGATATTGCTGGACTAGCTCCTAAATTTCAAACATAAATGTAATATTGGTATGTGGGATATGCACAACGTGCTGCCTTTTGTTTGCTTTTACACCAGAGGAATCTTAAATCCAAATTAAAAATTTTTGTGGGATATTATAAGCACTTCATCTTGTAGCTAGAGAACTGAAACTCACACAAATGGGACCACAAGGGTGAGATCTCAAAATGGACTAAAATTTTCTTTCTTTTTTTTTTTTTTTTTTTTTTAATGCTTTACCTTTTAATAATCTTATGTTGATTTCTCTATACAGTGACTCTGTACTGTCCTGTTGCTTACACAGGTTCATATCTTAAGTTCTCTTTCTCTTTGTGTATGCTGGAACTCAACTGCAATTTGAAAGCTCTTAAACTCCACTGGACTAAGATGAAATAATTCTTTACATGCAGAAATACGTTCAGGGAAAATTTAAAGGATTTATTTTGTTTTTAAAGGCTAAACTTGTAATAACAGACTTAGCATTTATGTTTAGTTTGCTGGCATGTTTATGCAAACTTTAGGAGAGAAGCTTAACTGCATCTTTTGTTGCTGCATAGTTTCAGCATGTAAATTGGTATTTACAGAAAAAACCATGGTGAGAGGATCAGAACACTTCTTTATTTGCATGGGCTGGTGTTTCAAATGCTAACTCAGTTTTGCACATCAGTTTGACAGTTGATAAATGCCATTTCAATGGTAACATTTTTTGGTTTTGTTTTCATTTGAGCTGAAGTAGTTTGCTTATGTGCATCTTATTTGTTGCAAGTAGAAATTATAATCAGTGAGTCCCCAGCTAAAGGGATTGCTGTACAGTTCTAAGGAATAAACAGAAAAATATGCATTTTGTGACACATTGGCAAAAGCACAAATATTTTAAACTGTGATCTATAGTAATGGAGAATGCTACCCTAGGATTAAGGGGCTGCATAAATTGTGGGAAATTTACTGCAATTTTTTTTTTCAATTTGTACAAGTTCTGGAAGTGTTGCTTAAGATAAACATTGGACTGTTTTAATACTCCAAAATATTAGGTTTTCTGTCCCTGATGAAATAACTTTACAGTAAACAAAGAACATAGCTGCATCAAAAACATCCCAGCTTCAAAAAAGTGTCTTAATGGTTTCAGTGCTGTCTTATTTTCTCTAATTACTGTCATTTCTGTATTGATCAGAGAGGATTAATAATTTACTACCACAGAAATGTTCTTTCTAAGTAATTCTTCAGATTAAGTATTTATACGGATTCTGACATGCATTCTGTTGCTTAATATCATATATTTAATGTTGATTAACCCCCTTGCATCTTGTATACTTGAGATGTGTAGAAGGATTGGCATCATTGTGATCTCATCAAATGTGTAGTAGAGGTCAGTAGCTTGGAATGGGCAGTTACAAAGTGATTGTGGGGAATGCATGCCCACCACACTTTGCCATGGTCAGAGCAGTTTGAGGAGAAAACTTTCTAGATCTTCTGATAACACACTTCCAGCATCTAGAAACATGGATGCCTTGCCCCAGAACTGAAGTTGTAATGAATTAGTGATGTGGTCGTTTATATTGATTACAAAACCAGTGGAAGCATCTGAAGCAAACCAAGGCAGATCTTGTCTTCCTTGAAAAGAAGAGAAGCAATATGCAATGTATTTCTGGGTGTTTTAGGAAATAAAATCAAATTTGGTAGTTCAGGTACCAAAAATTAAATTTGGTACCATCAAACACCAGAATGTCAGAAAGAAATATGAAATCTTTGTATGCAATTCTTGCACACAGCCCAATGGCTTAGAAGTGTGTTCACTGCACATTAAATACCTGTCGTCAAACCACTGATGTTAAAAACTCAAAATTATTAATTGTCTCCCATTGAGGCACTTCAGTTCATTAGAGAAGCTTTGGAGTTGAAGTTGAGAATTTGGAACAGACAGGGACTCGTGTTCCCAATGAAAACCAGTACTTAGCAGAAATATTTACTTTCCTTTAATTACAGAACACCAGGTTAGAAGGGTCATCTGGTCCAATGTTTTTTGGCAAAAGTAGGGTATAGACTAGATGGACCAGAACTCTGTCCAGCCAAATCTTGAAAGTGTCCCATCCTGGGGAATCTGCCTCTTCATTCAGGAGATTATTCCAATGGATGGTTGTTTTTATTGTGAAAAATGTTCCTTTTGGAATCTCCCCAGGATAAACTTGTACCCCATGCTCCTCACTTTTTCCCTGTGATTCTTTGTAAACAAGAAGTTTCCATCTTCTTTGTAGCCATCCTTTAAACACTGGAATGTAGTGATAAGGTCAAACCCTAGCCTTCTTTTCTCAAGGCTGGCCACCTCATTTTTCCCAACCTTTCTCCATGTGGCAGCTTCCCAGTCCTTTGTTCATCTTTGTGGCTGTTTTTTGAACCCTCTCCAGCTTGCCCACATCCTTTTTGGATAGAAGGAACCAAAGCTGAACACAGTACTCAGGTGTGGCCTGGCAGTGGCTGAGTGCAGTGGGGTGATGAGTTGTGTGTCCCTGCTGGTACTGCAGCCCAGCCTCCTGCTGCCTTGCTTTGCTGCAGCAGCAGCACAGTGTTCACTCACATTGACCCTGTTACACCCCAGGTTCCTCTCCACAGAGCTCTTCCCCAGATTAGAGTCCAGCTGTGCTGCATACCTGGATTGGGTTTTTCCCAGGTGCAAGGCATAGGCTTGTCCATTTTAACTTCTTAAAGGTTTTGTTAGCCCATTCTTTCAGCCTACCCTGGTCTATTCCTGCAGGGTGACTTTCCCTCCCAAATGTCTGCTTCCCCTTCAATTTGGCATCATGGGCAACTTCATTCATCAGGGAACATTCGATCCTATCATCCAGATCATGGATAATGAAAAATTAAACAGTGTTGGTCTGAATGTCAATGCCTGGGCACCCTGCTTTGAGGAGGAGTGATTTCCCACCTCACTCTGGGCCCAGTTGGTCAGTTCCCCACCCACCACAAAGACCACTTGTCAGACCTCAGTTTCTCTAGGTTGAGGCTGTGGGACTCTGTATGGAGAGCTGTGGAGGTGCTCAGGTAAATAGCAGCCATTAGTTCTTCCCAGCATATTTGAAAGTGTGCAGAATTATAAACACCCCACCCTGCATAATGGATATATGTTAGAATGGAACAAAAAGAGTTAGAATTTCATGAAGGAAACATGAAGTACATACACATGATGCATTTTTTTTTTTTTCTGAAAACCGTGGCATTGAGAAATTGTGAGAGTTAGAATCACAGGAGGGGTGGGACAATGATTTTACCAATTAAATTGACCTCTTGTGAATTTTACCTGTGATGCTTGCAGGGATTGGCAGGCACACCAGGTGTAAGGCAAACAGTTCAGCTGCTATGCTGTATTACAGGAGTGCTCAGTAACCTGTGTGCAACCTACTCCCTCAGAACTTTATCCTCATTGCTTATATTATGTGTATAAATGCCTTCTTTAAACAGAGGTCCTATCTTGACTGCCAGCTGTAGTTCTTGTGGTGTAGATTTTGGTGGGTGAGCAGGGAATTCTTCAGCCCTTTTAGACATGTCAGCTTTTAACAGCACTGACATTTTCAGAAAGAAGTGTAATCTTATTGTATTTAGAATATCAACATAGATTTTTTTTTTTCCTCATTGCAACAATAACAATAGATTGAAGATTTCTATCATGTAGAAATGAAGGTTGTATCCTGTGTCTTTCATTGTGGAAGTCTGTTTTTCACGTCTCATTTAAAATAGTAAATTACATGAGAAATTGTTCATGTACATCACCTGTTTTTCTAAATGTGGTACTCACATCTGCAAACAGCAGCAGATTCAGGTGCAGCTCTGGCTGTATTTATGAAGACTAGAAAGATGCCAGAAGAGTATCACAGGAGACTTATGAATGTTCTCATCATGCAAGCAGGAAGGCTGATGCATATTTCTTAATAGCTCCTTTAATGGTAGCCACCACCATATTGCAGTATGATAACTCCCCAGCAGGCACATGGGGTTTACAGGATGCACTGACTTTGCTAAGCAGATGTTTCAGAGCCCTATATATATGTATATATTATTTCTCTGGGTGTTACTAAGTGAAATACATCAGTGTACTGCTTGACAATGTTCTTAATTTGTACAATTACACTTTTCCTGTCCTCACAGTAAGCTTTAGTGCCTGCCATAGCCTGTTTTCAGTAGCAATTAATATATGGAGTGATTGCTTTATTATGAGGATGAAATGTACAGAAATGAAAGGAAAAAAGGCATTTGGATAGAGCCATAAGTCTCTTCAGAAACTGCCTTTGAGACCTTGGGCAAGACACAAAGCTGCCCTTCCCTTTTTAGTCAGAGAAGGAGTGTGTGAATAAAGGAACTACTTGATTCATAGATGTATCAAAATAACAGAGTGAAAGCAATGGCACTATTGTAGTGGGACTGTAGCAAAGGTTAGAATGCATTATTCTAATATTTTTAAAATTTAAGGGTCTCAGTATATGGTTCTGATTTCTTCTATATCTTTGTGTGATGTGGGATTTGTATGTTGGTGCTAAATGGTCACTGGTAGAAATTTAAACACTCAGTGATGAGTGGAGCCCTGTGTGCTGCTCCAACTTACATTGCTGGGGTTTGCTGGAAGACAGGCAGAGATGGGGCTTTATTTAAAAAGGTGGCATAACTTCAAAAGGCTCAGCAACAGGTATTTTAGCTGCTGTTATGATTTCAGAACAGCTATTCAGTATCTTCTTGGTTGACAGTGGGGGCAGCTGTCTCTGTTTCCCACTTCTTGTTGAAGAAAAAGTTGTAAGTGTACATGTGTGTAGACAGCAGGGACTGCACTTTTTGAAGAGGTTGCTTTACTGTCCCAGAGGTTACTCCTCTAGGAGTTACAGCAGAGCTAACAGCACAGTACAAGCCTGTAAATCTCATCCAGCAATAAATGACTGTGTCTAATAATTAAATATTAGCTGCTGAAGGATAGGAGTACCTCTTCCTTTTTAACTACAGCCTTGCTTTGTTCATTTTTCCTTAAAGACATTCTGGTTGCAGCATGGCCATCTGCCATCTCTGTCTCAGAGATCCTTCTCTGATGTTCTCCAGAGTGCTTTGTTCTTATTATATCATTCCTTTTACTGAAAGTTCAATGTGTGTGAAGGGAGAAAGGGAAACCCATTCCAGGGAGCTCAGTGAGTCCTCCCAACAGGACTCAGCAATCCACTGCCATCATGCAGACTCTACTGTTGCAGAGCTACAAGAGCACTCACAGCAAATGCATGATAATAAATATCCTCTGAAATATCTCCAGTTATACTGCTGAGTAATAAATCATTGCTTCTTTAAGTAGACCGTATGTAGTTTTTTATAGAATAGGTTTTCTTACTGCATGTGAATTTATGCTGTTATTAAATATTCAGAGGGGTATGCCTATGCATTGTAAAGCTGGAAGAAACAAATATAGGGAAATACATTAGAAAAAACTAAATGGAGTAAGAACTGTTAAATACAAAGAAACACTAACAAGTTTAATGTTTTCTGAATGTATTAAAAACAAGTATATTGTTTCAGTTGAGAACAAAATTACATCTGATCTGTTCATTTTGTAATGCTAAGAAGAAAATCACAAAACTTTGTATACAAAATTTCCATTGACTTGAAGGTTATTTTAAATTAATTTTTTTTTAATATCCCTGTGTGTATAGACTGGTATGGGAAGAGGCCAAAATGACCAAGAAATAATTCTTTTGTATTATTCAGGCAGACACTTGTCAGTAGCTGGCTCTAGGGATGGAGTCTCCACTGTCCTGGCTGCAGCTGGACAGAACCTGCAGGTAACTAATTCCTGCCAGCCCAGTTCTCCCAGGTGTGCTGGTCACTGTGCCACATTAACCAAACCTGCTCCTTGAGCCACATGTGATGCTTTCTGGTGTTCAAGAGCACATGGATTCATTCTGCTGATTACAAGATCAATTTGGTAAGAACAGTGCAGCGTGGAATATTTTTGGTACATCTGAGGGCAGCATTATTTTCCTATGAAAATGAAAAGTTTTCCTCCTACTTGTAATTCTCATGTCAGTAACTTGGAGAAAAGCAAATGAAATTGTACTTTTAGGTCTCTCTGCAACTTCAAAGGTGAAGATTTTTCTGGGTTTGGATGAGTTCTTTCTAGGTAAACACAGAACAGCTCAAAGAACAACTGCAGGTCTTTGAAAAGAACAGTCAGACTGCAGCTTTTTCAAGCTGACTGTTTACCACACACTACTCACTGCTCATCTCCAGCCTCTTTTTTTTTTTTTTTTTCCCACTTCCATGCAGTTTCATTTGTATACTCCATAAATAGTACAAAAGTAAATAATAATAAAGAAGTATAATAACAAAATAAAGTATAATAATAAAAAAGTAAATAATGTAATAGCCCCTACATAGGATAAAAGTGAAAATATAGGCAAACATTTATACACAGTAGCATCTGAAATACTTTCTTTGAGGAGTATTTAAAAACATATTTGGACTTGAATTTTTTTTTCACTTAGGAGTTTGAAGAAGTAGTTTACTAATGGATTTCCTAAGTGCTAAAATTAATTAATAAGGACCTCAGCTGAAGAGAATAGATTAGAAAATAAATGAGAGAGAGTATCCCTTTAATTGCCAAAATGTATCTATTAAGAAGTGTTTCTAAGTTTTCATTGTGTATTTTCTGGAAAGTAAATTCTGGCCTAAATTTTGAATGCAGTTTTTTGGGTGACTTTTTTTGGTTGTGGGTTTTGTTTTTTTTTTTTTTTTTTTTTTTATATGTTATTTTGTTGTGCTTTTTTTTAATTCAGTTAACTAGCAACAGTGTTATTGTGAAGTAGCTGTGCCACACACATACATGCTTATTTTGGGTGCTCTATCCAGAGATTCTTGCTGTGATGAGGTAAGGGAAAAAAACTTACTGCAACTTTTGGGAAGGGTGAAAAAAATCCCAACAAAACTGTCCCAAAGTGTTCAGAAGTTGTATAGATTCTTTTCTGTATCATATTTATTCTGTTATCTGTGTCCTTTGGAATTACCTTTGTCACTGTTCTTCACTGGGACCTAGTCTGGCTGAAGGAATGGGCCAACAGAAATTGATGAAAATCAGGACAGATGAGTTCTCTGTGTGTGATGGACAAAGCTCTGGCAGATGTGCACAGCAGAACAAGATATGCTGGTCAGAAATGTTGACAGGCTATGATGGAATAGAAGGCAAATGCCTTTACTCTGGAGGTAACTGAGCATTGGAACAGGTTGTCAAGGAGTTTGTGGAATCTTGCTCACTGAAAGTTTGAGGTCTGCTCAAGCAGATTCCCGAGCAACCTGTTGAAGTTCAAAGCTGTCCCTATTCAGGCAGGAGTTTGGACTTCCCAACATTAATGATTTGGTCTCAAAAGTCAGAGTCACAACAGCTCCGTTTTGCCCAGAAAGCTATCAGTTTATTTTCATAGATAGCATATATGTTCAGTGTGACTCTAACTACTTTTATAAACCGTTCCTTTGCTGTCCTTAGGTTATGTGGAGAAGTTAAGTAAAAGGAATTAATTTGACCAGGCTGGTTTTTTTTTCACTCCTCTCATTATGTTGTTATTACCTGTTGATCACTTGCATGTGACCTTTCTCATGAGGCTCCTGCTGTTGCATCCTTGTGCATTGTTCTGGGAAATGAGCACAGGCGCTGGAGAGGCAATGGCTCTGCTAACTCAGGGAACTTTTCTGCAGGGTTTAGAAAATCCCCTGAAAGAAAGAGGCAAGCTCTGCATCAGTACTTGAGTGAAGAGCTGTGTGCAGGAGGATTGCCCTGGTGTTGGAAGGACCTGTGCTGCTGAGCAATAAATAGCTGCTGTGTCTTGCACGCACTGATGGTTTGTGGGTTTTTCTTTCTGCCTCTTCAGCTGTTTGGCTGTGTTCCCAAACAAGCAGAGCTGAGTAGTGGTGTCAGTGTGTGTGGATCACTGAGGCCAGGCTTTTGTAACAGAAGACAAGAAATGGTCTATTTTAACCAGCTCTCAGCAGGAAAGGACAGTGCCTGCAAGTTTATCTCCCTGAGAGCATGGAGGGAAAGCCAGGGACACAGAGCTGCTCAGCAAATGTGAAATTGTGGAGTGAATGCTTCTGATCCAGGGAGATGCTGAGTGGAGAGGTGCAGGTCCTGTGGAGGAGAAGCAGGCTGTAAGATGTGTAGATGGGTATTTTGCAAACAGGCAAATATTGCAGGAATCAAATATATTTTGAGTAGCCCAGGGAAGTAGTAAAATCTGGGGACAGACTGGCTTAAAACTAAGTAGTAAATAGAAGTAAATCAAAATAGTTTTTGATTTTACAAGTGGGAAGACTCTGGGAAAGAAGTTAATAATTCCTTTGAAAATGGGTTTGTAGTTTCTTTAACCAGCCTTCTGTCTTGTCTTCTTCCTAAGTCTCTAGTTAAGTATTACTAAATATATGTCCAGCCACTAAACATTTTTTTGAGTAAATAGTATAGTCTGATTTTTTTTTTTTTTTTTTTTTTTTTTTTACATAACTCTTCAGCAGTTTCTTGGTTTATTTATCTTTGGTTTTGGTAATACACATCAGGAAGCCATGACTCTTCTTTTATAAATTTGCTTTTGTATAGAAATCTTTTTAAGACAAAAGAGAGGCCAGCTTTTCCTTAATGCTACTTCCCTAGCTGATTTATATGTAACTTCAGTTGAGTTAAGGGATGTGAACAGTGAATCTTAGATCCTAATGAAGTTATTTGACTAATGCAGTGTCTATCTTAGTTACATTTTCTGCTGAATTTCTTTATGGACTTTTACATTTATTTGGATCTTATTCATGTGAAGAAGCCTTCAGATGAGGGTTCAGAATTAAGTCAGTGAGAGTCCTCATGAATATATGTGTATTTAAGAGGTATAGAATTATCTCAGTGCCTGTTCCATGTTCCTTAAAGGAGCATTTAAGGCTACAGATTGTCTGGATTTCATGGGAGTTCTCACATCAAGATTCCTCATTTAACCTGTGCCATGATGCTTTGTTTTGCAAAGAGTACCCTGGTGCTGTGCAGTCAACACCCCTCTGTGCCTTCAGCAGCAGTGTTGAACCTGCCCAGGATGGTGCTGCAGGGTTCCAGAGCAGCAGATGCTCTGTGGCCATGGGTGTGCAGGAATGTTGCATCCCAGAAACCTGGGGATTTTGAGCTTTCTGGCACTGATCCCCTGGAGAACACTGCTTTTGACCTGAGGCCTTGGAGAAGGCTTCCAAATTTGAGTGATGGAGTTAAAATCACAGGTGTGCAGTTAAATAAAAGTGTGCACTTTCATATGGTAAAGGGTTTTAAATTTGAGGGTTTGTAGTGTAGTAATAGGTATGGGACAAGATGGAGGATTTTGGGTGGTGTCTCTTTGGGTGTTCATCTTTCTTTTCTTCATGGGTTTCAAGTAGTAGTTTCTTGTTGGTCATTCAGTGTCACACTAAGGGAATTTAGTTATTGGGTTCAAAGGAGAAATAACATAGATGTTAATTCTCTATTGGACTGTTTAGCTTTAAGAGAGGGATGTTCCTGCATTTTGCTCACTTCTGGCAGGTGGTTAGAAGTGCTGCTGAATGCTCTGTACCTTGTGATAAGATTTAATAAACAGCCAAGCTCAAACATGAGAAAATCCATTTCCTTGGTGGATTTTTTTAATCCTGGCTCTGAGTGAAGGCAGAAGATACTGAGACAAAGCACTAATTAGGTGATGTGTAATTCCCACCACTGTTCCACAGGAGGGTGTCCTGGTGCAGAGCCAGCTGTGCTGAGGCTGCCAGGACAGCAGTGGCAGTGTCCTTCAGGTCCCTGTGTCCCTGTGCTGACACCAGGCTGCTGCCAGCTCCTGACCCTGCTAGGGATGCCTGCAACGAGCGCTGGGGTCAGCAACACACATCTGCAAGTCTGGCTGGCCAAAGCTGAATCTCCCCTGTAAAATGGGTCTAAACCACTCTAAATAAGCTCAACACAAGGTTGCAAGACTTTCAGCTCAAAACACTGTTGTTTTGGGAATCCTTCCCTCCAGCGTGAATGAGCTACTTGGATGTTTGCTATTTCCAAGTAGGTGGCACAGAATTCTGCTTTGTTTTCAGTCATGTCTGCAGCTGCTAGGAAAAGATCATTATGAAGTCCTTAACCATTAAAAATACATGCCTAATTTTTTTTTTTTTTTTTTTTTTTTTTTACCAAGTTTTAGATACCAAAAAATTTGAAAGTTCGGTCATGTGCAGTGAGAGAAATTGACTTCTAAATTTACCTACCTAGTTAAAAAGATTTGGTCTAAACTTTTCAAAAGGAAAAGAAAAAAATAATATTTTGAGTAGTGGAAATAAAATTTAGGTATCCTGGGGTGCTTTCCAAAGCCTACCTCTGTATATTGACTGACTTGGAACCGCTGTTATTGTCAGCTGTTGACATAAATGTCAATTGGCATTGTAGATTTCAGAAAATATTATCTGGGTTGCTGCCTGGTGTTCAAGGGGTAGGTTGTTTTTGCATTATGTTTTTAAGCATTACATTTATAGAAAGACTGATAGTTTATCTGAATTGCTCAAATATGAAACCAAGTACAAAAATCGTTCTAAAATATCAACTTTGCAAAAAAATCCAAACAAATCAGTGATTTTGACACATGGTATTTTGTTAGGATATTATGCTAAACCAGCAAGTTTGAACTGAGTATCACTTGCCTGCAGGCATGCACTTCTCTTATGGACTGACACAATTGTCTGACTTTTCATTAAATGTTGGTTGGTATCAGTTTATTGCTTTTAATTCCCAAGGAACAATTTAATTTCTGGAAAAGTGAGTTTTTAAAATATTTTGCATAAAAATTCTGTTATTACTGAAAGAAGCCATAGTTGCTGAGGAATGTGAGATTGAAAGACTTACATTATGTAATTGTTCCATTAAAATAAGGGCAGGTCCTACGATTTACTTGCCATTTATACCCTAGTTAGAATAAAATGTATTGTGTCAAGTCATTCAGATGCCTTGACATTTATTTACCAGTAAGGCCAACAACTCCTTTACATCATGGGAACAGTCTTGGATAATATATATCCTAGAAGACTGGGACAGGCTGGGAAGCTTTGAAGTGTTCCAGTGCCAATTTTACTTTTTTCTTCCCCCACCAACAGTGTTGTGGGTTTTTTCGTCTTGTTGTTTCTAACCAAACATAAAGAACATAATTCATTAATGGATATCATGCTGAAATATGGGATCTTAACCCCTCTAATTCAATGGCTGAGTGTTGCATGAAATAACTGCACTTCTCACTGTGATTTGCTCTGCAGCCTTGAATAAATCACAAATCTTGCACAGTTCCTGCTTTTTAAAATCTTTTTGCATTAAAACTCTTGATGAAAAGGCAAAGAGGGCTGTGTACTAAAATGCTGGTTCATCATTAGAAGTTGTAGGTATGTCATGTAAGCAGCCTGCATCTGAAAATGCTGATTGAAGTCTGCCCTGCCATCTTCTCAGGGCAGATGAGAGCAGGAATGAATTCAGCTAGCTGGCATTTACAGCTTGCTCTCCACCACAGCAGCTCATCCCAGTAACCTGAGAGCTGAGCGAGTAGTTTCACACTTAGCTGACCAGAGATTCGTGCTTCTGAGAGGAGAAGTTGCCAGCAGATCATGTGCTAATTAGTTTAGAACTCACTGCAGTGGGAGCAGGCAGAGGCAGGTCTGTAGGCTGGACCCAGCCCTGGAACAGTTTAATCTGTTCCAATCTTCCCTGAGTCTTCAAAGCTCTGCTTGGAGATGCTGCAGACCTGCAAACCTTGAATGCCTAAATCCACAGGCAGCAAACTGATGATGAGGTGACAGTATCAAAGCAGTAAATGCAAACTAAATATGAACACTAATATAACTTAATTATATTTTTATTGTTTAAAAACTTCCCTGAACATTGGTCATGCAAAGGCAGAGTGCTAGGTCAGGAACTAGCTAGCTAGTTTTAGAAACACTGATACTGATTTTTCTTCTTCCCTTTCCTACAAAGCCAATATTAACACACTGTTCCCCAAACCCAGAGATTTTCAGGGTTAAGATTTGAGTGTTGGTGGTGGATCAATGAAAATTAGGTCATGGCCTAATAAAAATGACACTTTCAGGAGCTCTACCTTTGAACAGAAGAAAAAAATTCAAGTAATCCCCATGTAACTGCCATGAAATATTTCACTAAAACAATTTGAGAGGTACTTGTACTGGGAGCAACTCTGTAAATCAGACTTCACAAGAGCAAACTGATTAGATGAATCACTGACTCTACAGATGCATTGGAATAGAATGCCATGTGATTTTATTTTTAAAATGGGAACATTTAAATGAACATGTGCAGACCTAAGGTTCTAAATAATAACCTCTGTTTCAGATGTGCAGTTCAGCAGCATTCCATGTGAATGCTTTGCAGACAGTGGGTCATTCTCCAAGTATTGTGCCCCTTAATTTGAGGGGACACTTGGGGGGCTCTTGCTGTGGGTTTGGGGAGGCTGACAGCCTCTGTAATCCATGCCAGTAGAGGATGCAGGAACATTTGCCTGCTGCTGCTGAAATCCAAGTTTTAGGTATATGAAAATCAGCAGTCCTGTTCATGCAGGTAACCTATCTGTAGGTGTGGTGCTTTATTAGCATTGAGCTCTAAGCTTTCCCAGGCTGAATAAAGTTAATTGTTCCATGTAACAAAGTGTCATTTCCAGACACCTTGAGGTTAGCACATACTGATGAATCAGCAATTGAAATCAAGACTAGACTGATGAACAGCAGTCTTTGAAAGCTCAGCAGTGAGGACAGAGTCTGGGAGAGATTCTGATCTCTGTGATATGCAGAATGTGAAGATGGATAACTGAGAGATACAAAAAAGGAAACCAGGGCTTCTGCATTGTCTGGAGAAGATAGCATGCCAGCTGGTTAAGAGAAACAGCAAGAAAATGTTCCTTTTTTGTTTGCTGGGAGGTATTTAAGAACCTGTGGTTTTTTTGTTTTGCTTTGTTCTGTCCCCCCAATCTCTTTTATTATCATATAACCTTGTTGCATGTCTTCTGACTAAATGTATTATTTTTGTCTAGAGCTGGAGGGTGAGGTGTGTGGGCAGGTGGCTACATTGGTTGCTTTGCTATTTCTGAATGGCAAAGCACTTCTTACCCAGGGGTTTGGCAGAGCTATTTTGCAGCTCTGTAAAATGGGGCCTCAGTAGAGGCCAGAGCAAGTCAGCACACCTTCCAGTGCATGTCCAGAGGAAATCAGGGATGGATTTCATTTCAAGTGCCTAAAGGCTGGACTGACAGAAGCCAAAAAAAGCAAGATGATGTTCCTGTTGAAGATGGTAACTAAAAAGGCTGTCTGATGTGCAGCAGGATTCTGGTTCTGTGCCTGAACCCCATGTCACTGTGCAAGTGTCTATCCTGCTTTGTTAGCTTGGTTTGTTGACAATTTTTGAAGTAAATATTTGCAGAGTACCTGTACCACTGTAATTAACAGTGGACTGTTCTTTGAACTCATCTTTCATTGTGTTCAATAAAAAAATATTTACTGCTTCATCAACACAGTTTTATTCCACACAACTGAAAGTGCATGAACAACAAGCCACTTCACAAAGCAAAACCAGATGTGTATAAGACATTTTGCTTTTCAACATATGATAATTCAAATGTTCTGCCTGGAAAAAATTACTTTTTTGAAACCAATCAGAGGAAAAAAATAATGTTTACCCAGGCAATGTCATGTGCTCTTTAAATGACAGTGATTGCTAGAGAGTGTTGTCAGAAATGAATGTGTCATTTGTTTTAAGATTTACAGTCCACCATCATTAAAGTGAATTATTTCAGGACTGTACTTCTTGGAAAAGAAGTTTCTTAAAATATTTTTTTTTTTAATAGAAGGAAAGAAAGTGTATGGATACAGGTCTTGTAGTAGAAAGACTTTGCCCCACAAAATATTTCAGAGGACATCATCTTTAATACATTAAGTGAGCATAGGCAGGCTTAAAGTATTTTGAGTTAAATAAACTATTTTTCCAAAGTAATTTTCTTACAGTTGTCTGTGCCCTGGTAATTATTTTGATAGTTGCTTTTCTAGGTGCTTCCAAACAGAATGGTTGGAAACCCTTATGTTGTATGAGTATCCTAAAGTGGTTTTTGGGGCATAATGGGACAAGAGGTACTCGTGTGCACACTTACACAGAGCATCTGCCTCTGTTGAAGAGCACTTTGGTTTGAACCTTTTTCTTGGAGTTTTTGTATTTTAGACACAGTTTGTCATTACATTAAGTTCAAATTTTAAAAGAAGTCAGACCTGAAGACAGGTTGGATTTATAATTTGAAGTTCTGTAGTGCCTTTTTGGCCTCTGCTTGCCCTCACTTGCTGCACACTTAAGCCAGATCAAGTATTTTAGAGAGGTAATATGAAATAGCATTATTTATGATCAAAATTATCATGCTTGCTTTCTTCAAAAGGTGAGTGATAAGATATCTCTTCAGGGTATTTTCTTCTTGACATATTTCATTTAAATTTCATATTGAAGACACAGGTCCTTGGAGGTTTTCTAGTCTTCCCAACACAAAGCCTTGAGCAACTCAATCTAAATTCAGTGTTTGACCCAGCTTTGAGAAGGATGCTGGACTAGGTAACCTCCCAAGGCCCCTTCCAACTTGGATTCTGTGACTTTGTGATTTGGAATGAGAAATACCTGATTCATTATGTTTGTGCTTTATAAGCTGCTAACTGCATCTGAGTCTGGTGTTTTGGGTGCACATCCTCATTTGTGAAAGCTTTGGTCAAAATGAAAATTAAATTTGAGACAGTAGATGTAGCAAGGTTCAAGCAGACTTGGTTTATTTCCTGGCTCTGCTGAAAAAAGTGTGTGTCCCATCCAGTGGATCACTTTGTTTCTCTCTGGCTTACTTGTATTTCTGTTAAAGGTTAATAATGATCCTTTTCTTCTTTCTATTTTGTTTTAGGTTACTTTTTTTTCCGGGCTAGATTTGTCTCTTTGAACTTTCTTGAAGAAAGGGAAAAAAAGCCCCAGACAACTACTTTTGTTGTGATTTCATGTTACTTGTGCTGGGGGTTGCCAGAAGCCACTGTCAGTGCCATGCCTGTTCAAAGGTGATCCTGTTTAAACAAAGAGGGTGCTTTTGGAAAACAGCTCTTCAAATATAGGCTACACTTTCTTCTCACCCACCCCTGCTTTGTGGGGTTTTCCTATGCCTTTGGGGTGGCAGATGTTTAATTTTGAGTTTGGAGAGACAGAAGCCTCTGTAAAATATGTGTTCAAAGATCATATTCTCTCTTTACCATTTTGAAGGCTTTCCATAGAACTGGGGCAAAGTGAAGACGGAGAAGGCAGAAAAAATGATGGCGTTTATATTCATGTTTTCTGAATGGACTTGGGCTGAATAGAGGGATTTTTCTCTTTCTGTTTTCCTTTCCTTTGATAGTCCTGTAGTGTATCAGTCAATGAGGCCAAAGGGTTCTGTGATACAGAGATTTATTCAAGATGCTTTTTCCCTGCTGAGTATCTAATGAAATTTGCATCTAGTGGAATAAAACTTTCTGTAGTGCTAACCTAGGGGAGGTTTGCATCCTCTGCCTAAACTGGAACAAGTCGAGAATCTTAACTGCTACCAACAGTATTTTATAAACTTTGCTTGAATATGACACTTTAGATCATAGTAAACAAACACAGAGAATATTCTATCTGTGACAAACAGTGGTTCTTAAAATGTTTCTTATCTTTAAAAAGATTTAATATCAGTAACTAATGTGCTGAAGCCTTTAACATCCCAGGTTTATTGCTGGGTTTGAAAATAATGAAGTATCTCCACTGTATCTTCTAGCACCTCTGTCAAAGTGAACTGGTAGTTGTTGACATACCAATCAATGTTGCCAGAGGTACCCAGAGCTCCAGGGGGAGGGAGCTGTTCTATATTAGAGTTGTAAGATACTTGCTGAAGCACAGAATAATTTCTTAGTCTTTTTCATGTTATAGCCTCTCCCCAGGTAAAAGTGAAATGGGGTGCCAAAGTTGTTTACCAGCAAACCACCCCATAAATCTTACACCAAACAACTGATAACATTTATAACCAAGTAAGCCACAGTCTATCTATGTAACCACATGCATGCAAACATATACAGGACTGCATTTTGATTGAAAACTAGGTGGGTAATGAGATTATCAAATTAATGACGTCACTTTATCAAGCACAAATCCTGCACATAATTGTCAAAAGTTATCTCTGGTGGCACCTGCCTGGTTCCATAAACCATCAGGCACACATTGGAGCACTCACCAGTCTACATTTGTTTCACTGCTGCCAGCAAGCCATGCATATTATTCTCTCTGGCCTCTGTCCTGGTGGAGCTGAGCAGTGTTTGTGTGTGTACACACTCCTGTACACCATAATTATATGAGGAGGAGACTCAGTAATGAACGTAAAGCAGTGAAGTGGATCTGCAAAATCAGACACCCAGTCCAGAATGGGATTGGGAAGTGTGTGTCTGTCAACAAGCCCAGATCAGAGCAGTATAATTAAAAGCTGAAGAGGGGGAAAAGTTTTTGAGTTCTTCTGTGGGTGTGCAGGAAAAAAATCAAGAGGGGTGGGGGGAAGTTGTTGTTTCTTTTGGTGTTGTTATTTTTCTCAAAATCATTGCTATGCCATAATTAAAACCACTGTACTAAAAGCCTACATGTTTGCAGTGACTGCATATCTAATTCTTCAGCCATAAACCCTTCATTGAAAGCCATCTGTAAGGAAACTTGAATAACAATTAGGGAGGAAGGTTACCTCAGTAGTTCTGTAGTTTGTGACCCCTTACATGGTGTGTTTTTTCTTAAAACTCAGGAGACAAATTTCCTAGGCATAAATCTCCATTTCCTGCATTTTATGGAGTACTCTGCATAGCTCTGATGCTAGACAAATAATATCAAATTTAGCTCACAGCAATATGGAGAATATTAACATCTGTGAAGTGAGACTTCTAACTGTTCTTGGTTTTAGGGCAGATTCTGTCCTGGTTTTTGCTATACTCTGATTTTTAGGATGGCTCAGAATACTACACCCTCAGCCCTTGAAAGTTCTCCCTATGTAAAATGTGTCCCAGATATGAAAACTGAAAAAATTACAGATCCTCAGATTTCTTCTGGCATTTCAAGGAATGTTCAAAGTACACAGCTTTTGAAATGATGGCGTAATCTGAATTGCTTCCTGGTGTGCTCCCAGTGTATTCATCTGTCTAATTCTGTGAAGAGATGGGAGGGTCCCACTCTGTGCATTCTGCCTCCAGTGCTGAAGGGAGAGGGAAGGGAATGGAGGAGATGGTTGCTGGAGTTGTAAGTTCTGTGGAGGTGGACAGAGGGTGGGGCTTCAGTTCTTAATTACAATTCATTAAAAATTAAGCTTTACTCTGAGAGAGGGAGAGAGAGAGAGAGATGTGAAGTGTTGAATCCTTCCTGAATCCTAAAATAGGGCAGCAAAACTTGCACACAGAAGCAAAATCTTCATAGGAGTGAAGTTCATTTTTTTTCAAAATGTCATGAACACGGCTGCAGCTGTTGGAAGGCTGAATTTCAGCCAAAGTTCTATAAATGTTCAAGCTCTCAGCTGTTTGCCTGGCTGTTCACTTGCCTCTGAGGTCACTCATCTGTTTGATAATGCTGTGATGCAATGAGAGCCTGGCAGAATCACCAGCACACCACTGCACTGCACTGCTGCACGTGCAAGGCACTGCAGTTTCTGGGTGTGTGAAGTGAGGTTTCTCAGACCCATGGCCTTATTTAGCATCTGCAGTTATGTTGGCATGGAAAAATACAGCATCAGTAACCTATTTATCTTCTGAAACAATCATTAGCAGCACTAATTGGCCGTGTTATGATAATTACGGATTTGTGGACATGTAAGAGTTTCTTGGAACATCCCAAATAATAGCACTATTCAGATATTGATCTAAGTAGCCATGGTGTGTGGAACAGATCTGTGGGCTTGTCTGATACCACCTGAGACTTTATCCAGCCACAATGGGTGTCTGAAGGTCCTGATTTCTTCCACATTGGCTTTTGGTGATTCTGTTTTTCATTTCCAATAGTCAGTTGAGGTGTGTTATAGATCTCAGTGCTCAAAAGCCATTTCCTTCTGATTTGAACTTTGATATACCATGGAAACATGTTGAGATTTTCAGCAATATCCATATCTTGTGTGTGCTCAGAGATAAGCCTGCCAGCCTTATGATTAAGCATGTGGCAGGGTGTGCTGCTGCCTTTGTTTGATGCTGAGCTCCAGCAGCTCATCTGCACCAAGATGAGCAGAACTGATGTGCTCTGTGTCTTGCTTTGCCATCAAGTTGCCACCTCAAACAAACTCTGCGTGCAGCGAGCGCGCCAGTGGGAAGTGGGATAATAAAGACTCAAGATGTTCCTTCTGTCTTTGAAGTCCTTGTCATCCAGTGGGAAGAGAATTAGCTAGCAGAAAGTATCATCTTGCATGTTTGACATTACTAAGGCAGTAGCATAAGAAAATACATAAATCTTCTGAATAACCATGAAGCATACTCAACTAGAGAAAATGGCAAGAAAATAGAGTAGCTGGCAGAGGGAGAGATACAAGCTGCCAAAAGGGATGTGAAGCATTAATTCTACCATCTCAGGACTGTTGGTTTTTTTTAAATTATATTTATTTTTAGAGCCACCAGATGCCAACCTTATTGCTTATGCAAAATAGATAGTCTGAAAATTGTTCTAGCTTGTTCTAGCTCACTCCAACCTCCAGTGCCCCACAGAGGCTGTTGCAGCAAAAATGAGATCAGCTTCAAGGAAAGAAATTCTGACTCTCTCCTCCTATATGTGGGTGTGTATCTTTCTTATATGTGCCAGTGCCTATTCAAGGGGGCTGGCATGGGATCTGTTTAGATAACCTTTTCATTTATGAAGCTTTTCTGTGTGCAAAAGATGGTTAATTCATGGTTAACCATGACTGAAGCCAAAGATTTCCACTTTCTCTGTGTGGTAGAGAACTTCTGATTGTGTGCTTTCTCCTGCCCCCAAGTTTTCTGTGCCTTTGCTCAGATTTTAATTAGGTCCAAACCATCACACATTTTCCACTGCTTTTTAGGGCAGTCAGTCTAAATTTACTTTTGGCAAAAACAAATTGAAAGCTGAAGCAATGCAAAAAAAACCCTTTAAGAGAAAAAGAAAATTAAAAATCCCTGTTTCAAAATGAACTACCTTGTAATTTCAATCTGAATGAGTACTTCCAAACCAGACTTAGATGTTTGGTTAGATGTTGACTTTCCCCTTTTTAAGAAGTGATGTCAGTAACCTTGGTTTAATATTGCTCTAATTGGAGCAGAAGCAGTGGTATGCTTATACCCCAGTTTAAAGCAGATTAATTAAATGTTTCAACTGATTTGTGAAATGAATAGATAAATTATGTAAATAAATACTGGATTATTAACTATGTACCTGCTATTTATGAACTTAAAATACCCCATTGTTTAATGAGTGATACTTCTTTAGCTTTGAGTTCATCCAAGTTACATCTCAGCTGTGCAAGATGTAGTCTTAGATAGAGATAGATATTAGATGGTTTTTTTGTTATTCTCAGTGTTTTTCCTGAAGCTAACACCTGTTAGCTGTTTGTGTGAGCAGGTTTTTGTTGCACTTTCTTGGCATCCTGATTTTCCAGCTTTTTTTCTTCATTAGCTGTCTTTTTCACTTTCCTTCTCATGCCTCGTTTTTTGTCCCTTTTACAACCTGCTAACCTATGCCATTTATATTTGGAGAAATTATGCTTTAGCACCTGATTGATTGATTCTTCCTTTTTTTTTCTTTACTCAGGCTCTCATTCCACTTCCTTTCCTTGTATCCTTGGTCAGAACTTGCACCAATAAAGCAATCTTTGCTCTGGGAAGATTTACTTGGGAGAACAGTAGGGTAGATTGTAAAGGAAATTATGTTTTCTTAGGAATGGCTAAGAAACAAATACATCTCAATGTAAGCAGACAGTTGTGTCTTGGCTCTCCCAGTTAACCACTGAATTTGAACCTGGATAAACTGTATTTGTGTCAAGGACCACTGTTTGATCCACTTTAGCCTTTATTAAAAACTTCACATATTTAAGTATATATATACATATTGGTGTGACCTGGGCAACATTGCATGAGAATAATTTAAAAAGGAACATGACTGAAGAAACAAACTCAGAAGTTAATCATTCATTGAAAGAGGAGGGAGCAAAATTTTGAAAAGAGTATTTATATCCACACTTCTTTCCCCAAACCTGAAACGGGATGCTGTGAGAAGAAATAATTAGTGATAGGGTTCATCTCCTGTGAACAACTGACAATGATTGCTGCAGCATTTTGAAACTAGCTTATCTGATTTATCAGCTGATTTTTTTTTCTTGGTCTTTTCCACCCTTCCAAGAGTAGCAGTTGTGCTTTCCAGAGGATATTACTAGGATTTTTGCTGCTGCTGCCAAAGATCTTCTGGCACGAAATTGCTGTCTGAGTCAGCTTTGTAACATGACAAATTCAGAGGCAGCTGCAGTAGTGATAAGTTTGCTGCCTAGTGGGCAGCTTCTGAGTAGACAATAAATCTCCTACTAGTTATAAAATGTCATTAAAAATGGCTGTGCTTATTATTCTGGTTAGCAGGTTGAAAGATGTATAAGTGGTCTAAGCTAGAACAGTTATTCAGTTGTTGTATACAGCAGCTTTAAAAATTAGAAGCCATCAAAAGAGGATAATGTAGTTTTCCTGTTATCTTTTCTCACCCAGTTTTTAATTGCTCATATTGTATTTTCATATTTCAGTGATCACATCTGTTGCTTGTATCTGTGTTTTTCTCCAATGTGGTGGCACTAGAGCAGTGTATATAGAGCATTTTCCAGTGGAGAGATTTTACAGTGGAATTAGGCTGCCATTGGAGGTGCTCAGTGTTGCATTTCCAGAACTGGACTTTTGTGATTGTTGCTTTGTAGTTCTATTAGGATTATTAATGCTGCAGTTTGTGAGTTAAACTACTGGTTTAATTGGCTTTTTCTTTCCTGTACTAGTATCTTCAGTCAACCAGAGCCTGCAGTCCTACTTTTTATGTCTAATTATGTTCCATTTCTGTGCCCCAGCCTACATTTAATTTGCACAGAAGTGGAAATGAAGTTGTCAGTGCCATCTCACAGTGACTCTCCTCCCCCTTACTTGAGCTATATCAGATGCCAGCACTGCTGATTTGTTGAACCTCAAGCTGTTTTGTTTAGCACTGCAAAGCTCACTGCCTGGCGACCATCACTGCTACAGTGGGACACACAGTGCTCGTGATATTGCCCAAATTTCTCATGGGTAAAGGTAGGAGATACTTCAGTTTCAATTGTATATACTGGATTAATCTAAGTAATGGAATAAGGATGCAACTTCAGTATGTGAAATTCCATGTTCTCTGCTAGGTAACACTGGTAGATTACCTAGGTTAATGTGGATTTGATTCAGGAGTGTAGGAAAACTAAGGGATACTTCTTTTTCTATTTCAAGGCTAGTTTTGTTGCAAGATGAATGCTATAGTTGTGCTTAGTCTGTATTATCTAAATCAATTAATTGCAGAGTGGAGAGGACTGAAGGGTGAGAATGCATCTTCATGCTTCTCAGAGCAAGAAGAAAAGCTGCTACAGATGTTCCATTCTTCTCCTTTCCTAATGTGAAATAGGAGAAAACAGCGAATATCATAAAATGCTGCCACAGTGCAAATTTGTTGATGCTGTTTTAACATCATCTTTATCCTTTTTGACATTCAAGTAGTGGTGACTTTGTTCTGTCATGCTGGTTTTGTTGCAACTTAAAGTGTGAAGGAGGATTGAGGTTTGTGTAGCATTGAATTTACACTGCTAGAAGCCCACCCTGCAGACATTGTGTTTTTTGAGTTTGTGCAGCAATGGAGGGGAAAACTGACCATTGAATTTATTTGTCCCTCAATTACACTGCTTTCTCAGGTACATAAAAGCAGAGGGTTGGTAGGTTTTTCTGCATTGCTTTGGCTGGTTTGGTTTTTTTGTAAGCTCAAATTTAAAAGAACATATGGTAATTAAAAAAAAAAAAAAAAAAGTTTAAAGGTGGGAAGGCAAATCATAAGACCTAAAAAGTTTGTTTAGTCATTAATGAGTAGAAAATTCACCTGAGTGTTTTTGAGAATTTTAAAATTCCAGTTAGTCTTAGTTCTCAGGCATGCATTTTTTCTTCATGCTTTTCAGTGGAGTTAAGTAATTACTGAAATGTTTCTAATCATAGCTTTCACAACTGTTTTGTTGAAGGATGCACTGTACAGGCTGATTCAGTTATGTAAAACCAAAAAACCATAACTCCCACCAAAACAAGCAGATTCTACTGAAAAAAGCAGAGTCTGTTTGCTGCACAGCACTCTGCTTGCCTGCAGTAATGCTTCAGTCACTCAAAAACGATTAAGGATGAATGCTGTGATGTCCAGCCATAAGCCCAAAAAGCTGTGGCAGCTGGAATTGCTGGTGAGATGCACCTCAGGGTGCCTCTGTGCCAGCCCACAGGTGCTTGGCAGTGAAAGATAAGTTCTGATGGTGACCAGAACTTGGTGGCAGTCAGTGCTGATTTTGTCTTGATGTGTGTGTGCAATGCTATAGGCTCTGGAGGAAATTATTGGAAAAGAAGTGGGGTGGGGTGTTGGGTTATTTCATAAGTCACTGAATAAATGCAGATGCTAAGGCTTGAGTGCTTTGTGTGCTTCTGGTGCTCAGGTCTCAGAAGGAGCTGGAAGGACTTGAAAGATGCAGAGATGAGGGACGTAACTTACTCATTTACTAGCTTGCTATCACTGTTAAAAGACTGAGTTATATGTGCTCTCCTGATGGTTTTGGAAGGATACAACTGCTGTAGAGATTATTACATGTGGAAGGGAAATAAGTTAGATTTCCTTTTGGTGGCTAGCTTTGGTGTTAAGTTTCTGATGCTTCATAATCTTCTTGGTAGCATTATGTAAAAGAGCTGTGTGCATGTTTTCCTTACCTGCCAGTGAGCCATGCTCTAACCACCTCCACCATAGGAAGAAAATACATATTAACTTTTAATTTAACATTAAAATTAATGAATTAAATGCACTGAAATGGGAAATGCAGATTTTAACTAATAATTACGTCTCCTGAAACTCGCTAATGAAGCACTTAGTTGATAACTTGTAAGACCCCATGGTGCTTCACTCAGGGTGAGTATGGTGACAGGTTATAAAATTAGAAGTGTAGGATTGTTGTGGATTGTGGTGAAAAACAGGAGCCAGCAGAATATTGCTTGTAGTGGTGATGGTCCCAAGAGAAATTTCAGAGTGCATTGTACTCTGTCTTCATGAAAGTGTCTTTCCCTATAGTCCCAAACTCTGTGACTGCTCTTCCCTTTGCTCCTTGCTTTACCATTAACAAGAATATGTACACTGGTTTATTGCACTAAGGCTGTGTACTCTTTAATAATAAGCAGCCAGCCAAGAAATTTCAATTTTTAAACTTCTGTACTAACATAATAGTCTCAGTTGCAGGGAATTTAGCAGAAAAATCTGTTTCACTTAATAGGCGATGACTTAGATTTGTATCATGGATGTTGAACTCATAATTTTGTGTTAAATTGAAGATCAGAGGGGGATGCAACTAAATGTGGTTTGAATGTGAGTCAAAGGCCAAGGATTAATGAAATTTAAAAAAAAATCATGTTTATATCATTCTGTGGAATATTTGTACAGATGTTGGGCTGTTAGACGTTCCTTTGACATCTCTGGTCAAACTCAGCCCAGCTTGGGTTTTGTTGACTCCAGTCTGATTTCTGGAGCTGCAGTAGCCCACCAAGAGCCTCATTATCCAGCTCTTCCTTACACGGTTGACTGGCTCTTGGCTGTGCTGGAGCAGTGTGTGTGTAAATTAAAAAGCTATATGTGATTTACCTAATTACTGGCATTGGAAAATGAGGGCCCATAAAGCTGAGCAGTTTGCTGTTGTGTGCTGGTAGTAAAGACAAGGGGATTTGCAGTGTGTGAACTCCTGACAGTGCCATGTCAAAAACAGATGGAAAATTGTTCTCCTTACCTGGGAAAAGAGAATAAGAGAAATCCTGTGAGGTAATCCATACATAAGGACAGGGCAGTGCAAAATGAGGGAACTGTTGCAAAGACACTTTACCTTCTCATGCCCATCCCTTTTCTGTTCTGGAAGGCTGAATTAAATAAAGTAAAGTAATCAGATTTTTAAAAATAAAGCAGAATTTAAAATATATGGGTTTCTTTTGTGGAAGGAAATGTGGAGATTAATGTCAATGTTTCATAGCCTGATTTTGCTTGTCCACACAACAAGGATGTCAGAATTATTAATGAAGTAATGAATAAATTGTCAATTGCATGCCTTGGAAATATGCAGAAGCTTAGAGTTAAAATAGCTTTTCTTATTTCCCTTGTTTCTAGTCAATGTATTGTTTGACCTATTTCAGTTCCTTGGAGAAAGAGCATCAAACAACCTACTCATATCTTCTTGATAATTAATTTTTTTACATTAAAACGTTAAGTGTTTCCCCATAGAACTAGAAGAATTCTTTTATTCCATTTGGTACCTCTCTCAAGTCCCCTTGACAGTGACTATAAGAGGTGATTTATTAAATGTTGAAAACACAGTGCTGGGTAGGTCCTGTACAAATTTTAGGAAATGGTAAATGATCAAGAACTGTAAACCTGAGAGCACAGATCAGGCTGGGGCAGCACTGTAAGTCACTCTGGAGCCATAGACTCTTTTTTCCCTTTGCTACTGCTTACCATGAACATATATAAAAATCACACAAAACTCTGCTTCCAGAAGAGCTTTCCTATACCATAGTGTGGAAAGATGTGCAGATACAGATTGTTACAGGTCTGTAGCTGAAAAGGTGTTGCTGCTCAGTGAGGACACCTGCCAGCTACCATTAGTGGTGAGTCTTTCTCTATCAATTTTAGCATTTCTTGCTTTAACAAGAGCTGGGCAAGGTAAAGTCTCTGTATGTTCTAAACAGAAATATTTGCCTTCCAGATCTAAGGCTTCTGTCATTCCCTTACTCTCCTCTGGGACTTGCATCTAAACTCCCACCCCCTCTCAGTGTTTCACTGGCAGAGGAAGAAGACAGCTGTGATATAAGAAATAAAAAGGTTTAGAGGACTTGATGGGGTTTTTTACTACATGCAAAAATAATTGTAGCACCACTTTTATACTCTTGTCGCTGTACTGAATTATTTAGGTCATTTAGTTTTTTGTATTTTCTTCTTGATTTTATTCAGTTGATTTCATGTGAGGTGGATTTTGGTTTTTTGTGGGGTTTTTTTGGGTTTTTTTTTTTTAATTATTATTATTTCAGAGTACTGCTGATTGCAGGTATTACAGATGTGTGCTACATCTGCTTTTTTTCTGGCATCTTTTAACCTACACAGAATTTCCAGGTTTGAGGTGTCCCTCCTAAGTTTTGCTTGCACCTCTTGAAGTCTGTATTTTATTTTATTTTTTTTAATGACTTTACTGTTTTGCTTTGATGCTGTGAAGTCGCTTAATTGAATGGTAGTTTCTCCATCTGTTGGAGATTATTTCCTAGAGCTGTTTTCACATTCCCAAGAGGGTGCCCCTTTTTGGTGCAGTGGTGCCATCCAGTCTCAAGGGCTTTTGGTGTCTCAGGAGATGTCAGTGTGCTGGGATGGGTGGGACTGCAGGGGTCAAAGCACAGAGAAACTCTGGTGTGGGCCATGTGCCAGAAGTGGATCCAATCTCTGATATGCTGCTTTTTTTACTGATTTCCTCTATTAGCTTCCTTCAGATCAATTAATGAGTCCCACTGAAGGATGACTGAATACATTTGATTGACAAAAGCACTCTGCTCCTAGAGAGCCCATCAGAACTGTCATAACTCAGTTTCAGAGTAATTCTTCACTTTGAACACTAAACCCTTTTAGAGTCTTAGTCACTCCTGTTTCTTTGGCTCCTAGACACAGAACTCCTGTGTCTCACAGGGCTCTCTCCTGAGTCATTTCCCATTTGTTCACCTTTCCCTGCTTTCAGTTTGAGCAGCACAGGAGAATGCAGGCTCTGATGTGCAAATTACCCATACAAAGATGAATTTCAGTGGTGTTTAGGGTTCAGTATTTAAGTTCTGACAGATGTGATCAGATATTACATTTCAAAGTGATACTGGCATTATTTCCTTTTCGGCTTTTGAGTTTGTTGTGACAAAGCACTAGGCAGGCATATTTTTTTCATTCTTTAAACAACTAATGCTTGATTAGTTAGATTTTTCTTTTTTTAAGTCATGAAAGTAAAGAGATAATTTTATATTTCAAAGTTTTTTGCATCAAGTAAATAGCACATGATATTTGGTAATAGCGCACTAGTAACTTGAAAATGCTTCCATATGTTTTTCAAGATATGTATTAGTACTTGTGTATAGTGATTTCAAACTGCAAAAGCATTTAGAAAATATGAACAACAAGGTCACACTTAAAGAATTAATTTTGGAGTTGCTGACAAGGGAGCATGTGTGATTTTTGGAGAAATGACTGTAATATCTTCTGGAAGAGTTCTGTGTTTTCTCTGCAGTGGTGCATGTGATGCTGTGCTCTGGTGAGATGGGAGAAAAGCAGACTGAGGATGTGCTGGTTTGTACTGAGAGAGAAATGTTTCAGTGATGTGCTGGTTGAGTTAATATCACATGAGCTTTCTTATGTAATCCTTGGAATGAAATGCACAGGGAAGATGCCAGGGCTGTCTTTGATACCAGTTCCAGCTCCCCCCAGTCTGACTGGGAAGCCAGCACCTGTAAATTACATTTCTTTGGTGCATTGGCTCTTTTCAGTTTGTTGCTAAATTATACCAGTTTGTTGATTTGAATCTGAAGGATAATAGAAAATCTCCAGCGAGACCCATATCTGTAGCACAACTTTGTTTTATATCACGATGCAATCAAAGCTTCAAAGATGTTATTGGATTAAATAAAATTTTCTCTGGCTCAAAAAATGGCTAAGGGGTAGCTTCTTGAATAATTGGCATCCAGAACTCTGTTGCTTGTTTATACAGAAGTGCCTCTCTAAACGCAGAAAAATGTTTCCTATTTTTAATTAAGCTTTTGGATTTAATAATATATAAATATATGCAAAAGAGTTCAAGTAAGTTCGAACAAGGAGCCTGTTATTATTTTAAAAACCTGAAGTTTTCTATTTTATTTATTTTTAATTCTCATAATCTCTTACTAGAATTTTTAGATTTACTTATTCCAGCAGGTGCACCACAAGAATATATTGTAAAACAAAAAAGTTGGGATTTCTTGATAAGGTATTTTTTGATATCTAGAGTTGTATTTTCAGTTGAAATTCAGTTGCTTGTATCTGGCTTATTTTTTGCAGTGCTTTTAGAAATGGGATTGGGAATTTAGAAATAAGCATCTTGCTTTTTTGGTGCCTCGGTAAGTAATGGTTCTCTGGGAAATGATCAGTTATAAATGGATAAAAAGATAAAGGAAAAGCCAGTTTGTGTGTTGATACTGAATCTGTAAGGCTGGTAATACCCAGTGGTAGTCAAAATATGCAGCATGTTAAAAAGCCTTTTAGTGGGTGAGCTCTGGCATTAAAATTAACCATGTCTTGATATTGCTTGGTGGAAATGCACCAAGAATGAGCCTTACCTGTGTTAATGACTCTGTGGCTGCAGAGTTTGGGTGCCTGTCTGCTGGTCACAACCTTACACAAGGCCTTTCCATCTCCTGTTCTCCTGGATCATTTTTCTCCCTACAGCAGCTAATGTTGTCTGCCTGGAAAAAGATGTTTCCTTCCAGAGAGAGGGCCATGGAGTGTGGGTATCATTAAAGCTAGCCTGGGAAACTTGCTTTGTTCAGGATGTAACCAGTGAAATCTGTTTCTGAAGCTGGAATGCTGCAGGACAGATGTGATGGATGGGAATGGCTGCTGCTGCAATCTGTGCAGAAGCAGCTGCCCTGAATGCTGCTGTTTCCCAGGATATTTTAAATCTTGCATTCTTTCTTTTCCTGTATTTTTCTCTGGCAGTTACAGATTTATCAATATCAGGGCATAGTATTGGAAACACTGAAAGTGGTAGCCTTGAAGGAGCAAATAACATTTCTAGTAACCATATCATGCCTTGAAGATCACTCAAAAAAATCAGCTATAATGAGCCATCCTGGTATAAATATGATGACATATATTGATGAGACTCGAATATAACTTCACTAACACTGTTATAGACCTAAATGAAACAAAATGATCTCTGTAAACATCCTGCTGATTTTTTCAGCAGTCCCAAATATTGATTTTTTTTTTAAGAAAGCAAACTCTATGTTTATAAATAAGAAATCTTGAAGCCTTCCTTTGAAATGTGAATGGAATTCTGCTTTGTTTGATTAAACAGTGGTAACTGAGGGTTGGCAATGATATATCCATTTTTGGATATATATGGGAATCATGTGTAAGCCTTTGCTGATATAATAAGGCAAGGAAAATAAAGCAAGAGTGCCTAGAATTTTTTTATTCCAAGTTAGTTGAAAAGATTCTAGCAGAAATCAATATCCCCTGCTGTTTTTGCATTAAATACTTGGACATATGGCAATTAAAGTATAAAATTACCTTAAGGAGTATGCACTGAATTCAGGGACTCTGAATTCTTAACAGAAATTTCCCTTTGTTACTTACAAACATTTGGGACTGTTACCACATTCAAAGGCTAAAAATAAATGTAGGAACTGTATTATTCAATTTTTTGAATGCCTAGGTTTTATTAAGTCTTTAAAAAAATATTAAAAGTCAGGCATCACAATAGAGTGGTGTTTATTTAACAGGCTTCTAAAGCTATGAAGGACATTTTCACCATGGAAAAGTCAATTCAGTATTTGGTTAGGAGTAAAATAAAACAAGAGACAACAGGATTTTAATATTTATTAGATAAAGTGTCAGGAAAACTGTAGAGTCTCTACAGTGTTTTCTGTTGTTTTGTACTTTCTGCAGTTATGTTTAGAACCAGTTTTTAGGTTTTGTTTCTTTCAATACTTGATGAAGCTGTGGCAGAGTTTGTGAGTGCAACATAAAATAGCAGCAGGATTGTAACTTTTATGAAACTCGTGTATGGGATATGTGAGTGATCTCCAGCAGAAAGTACCCAGCAGCTCCAGGGATATTGAGGATATCAATTAGTGACACAGCTTTGGAGTGTTGGTGAGTGACCTCTGAGCTCCAGCACCTGCTCTCTGCAGCCCAGAGATCTGTGCACAGCTCAGCCCTAGGAAGTGTCCTTCTGCATCAGCCTGCTTAGACTTACACAAATATTCCAAACTAGAAAAGAGTCTAATAAAAAGTGACTTTTAATGAGATTTTTTAACAAAAGGAAAAAAAAAAACAAAACAAAAAAAAACCCAACCAAAAAAAAAAAAAAAAAAAAAAAAAAAACCAACCAAAAAAAAAAAAAAACAAAACAAAACAAAACCCCCACATTTCCAATTCTTGAGTACTTTTCAACATTAGGAGTGCAGTCCTGTAAGGAGCTGCCAACATTGTTACCTACAACTGTAGTACTTAATTTGAAAGGCAAGGGACAAAACACAGAAGAAAAGCTTGAGATTGTGTCCCTTCTCAAAGCTTGAGAAGTGGAGGAGATGAAGTATTGCAGCTGCTTTGATTTGGAGGACAGGTATCTGCCAATAAAGGCAGAAACTTCTCTTTGAAATGGAGAATGTAACCCCCCCTCCCTCCAAATTATTATAATTTTGAAATGAAGGATCTCTCAGGCAAAGATATGGGAATTAGGAATAACAGTTCTTTACTGGGAGAATTAAAATACAAATTCAGTATTACAGGGAACAAACCCAAAACACTGACAGTGAGAATACAAGCTGAAACCCCGTCAGTCAGTCAGGGTGTTGGTAGCAGTCCCATTAAATGGTGGCTGCATCCTCCTGCAGTGGCAGATGTGGTTCAGCTGAAGCAGTGCTCCTTTAGAAGGGTGCAGTTTTCCTCCAAAGGTCCAGGGATGATGTAGAAGGGTTTGGTTTTCCTCTAGAATCCAGTGGAAAAGGCTGCTTTGGTGTTCCAAATCTCAGTTTTTATCAAGGTAGGAAAGGCTTGGTTCCTCCCCCTGGCTGGAGCATCTCTCAATGGGATGATGTAATTTTATCAGTCACACAGTGGGACTTAATGGCCCATTAACAGTAGATGGTATCTTCCTGGAGGGAGGATGGGTTGTGGAAAAGATAAAGATGATTGCCTCGTGGTTTTAAAGCTGGCCCATTAGCAGATAATGTGTGCCATGAAGATAAGGGTCACTGCCCCACCTGGCTTCAACAGATGGTGACAGAATACACATTTCTGGCCACATCCTGTATTGCAACCCAAGACAGCAACTTATGCCCATTTATAAAGAAAACACAAGGGTTGATTAATATTAAACAGAGGAGTAATTAAAATAAAGCAGAACAAAACTTCTAAAGAATATATTTCACCTAAAACTTTAAAATGCTGACCTTGACAATGTGTTCTTGATTTAATTATGGTAGCAGAGGAGTCTCCTGCACTTCAAAAGGCGTGCTCTGAGTATTCCCTGAGTCACTGCCTCAGCCTGGCTCCCTGGTGGTGCCCAGCTCCCTCCTTCTGCCCTTGTCCTCTGGGAGCACCTCAGATCCCTTTGGTCTGTGCACTGCAGCTGCCTTCACAAAGGTGTTTGCACAGATTGTTTCTTCAGAGCAGCTGACAAATACAAATGTTCTGTTCCCTAAAGCTGGATCAAGCTGAGTTTCTGCTCCTTTTGTAATAATCACGAGTGCTTTCAAAGACCATTACCTTCAGTTTTCTGTGTTCAAAAGGAGTAGAAATATAACTGGTTACTCAGGCTTATGGTTATTTTTTGCCTAATCAAGTTTTAAATGGTCATTTTAGTGCTCCTGGGCAAAACTGACCTTAAAAAGTAACTGGGCTACCTCTTTTCTGTGTGAGGAATTTTTTTTTTTTTACCTTAAAGCTGATAGTTTTTGATCATTTTGGAATCAATTTTGAAACAGTGAGATGCTAGTCACTGTTTGCATCTATAAACATCTTGTATTGTCTCCAAAATTCAACTTGATACACTTCAGTTCAGGGTTTGCTTGCAATCATTAAAAACATCTTTTTTGTAAGTGCTGCTACTGGGGACAATGGCATGGCCTTTTGTTCTGAATCTGTAAAAACCTTTGAGGAAAGACTGTTGGAGTTTATTCCCAGTTTTTTTTTTTTCTCTCCACTGAAAACACTAAACTACAACATTTTCTCTCTGGAGAGGAAGAACAAAAAAGTATTGCATACAAAGAATAGGGTGTGGATTTTCTTATTATTTTCAAATGTATTTTATTAATCTTCTGTCATTTAGTCTGTATATAAGGAAAATTTGTAGAGGTGTTTTATTTAAAATATACTGAGAACAAAAAAGTTACTTTGACAACTTTTTGGGATTATCTGAATTTTCTTGCAGAACTGTAGTTACAGGTGTCTTGTGCTTCAGTATCGGTTTTCAACATTGATGTTAGTTTGGTGGATATTTACCTTGTATTGAGTGATGAGCCAAACTAAATTAAAGTGTTTGTATAACTTTGAGTTTGCAAGGTTCTATGTCTATTGAGCACTGCTTCATTTATTTGACAGCAGGCAACTTAATATTTTGTGATAAGGTGTATGGTATACAATTAAATGTTCCCTTACTGTTTCAGTATATATCAGGTCCTGCAATATGATTAGGAATTTAAACTTTTTGAATTAAGATTGAATATGAAGATTAAACCATGGCTCTGTGGAAATCATAATCTTACTTGAAAATCACACTTCATTAGACAAAACCTCGTCAGAGTAAAGAAAATTAAAATATGTGTCAGTCAGGCATCTTCCTCTGAAAATTTCACTTTATTGTTGATTAATCCAACTGGATTGGAAAGGTTAAAGAGATTTATTAGAAGACAGGAATGATACTTCACCCTGACATACTGTCAGTCTATTCCCAATGTAATTATCTAACTAAATATTCCAAAGGTGCAGCCAACAATTCTACCTGTAATCAAGCCTTTAACTATGTTTTGGGGGTGGACTTAATACACCTACATATGATGTATGTGAAATGAAACCATCAATGGTACATTGCTTGTGTTTGAGTTTTAGGTGCCTTTTTTTTTTTTTTTTTTTTTGTGACTGGTGAATCAAATTATCATTGACCTTGGGTGTTTGTCTTTTTTTCCTCTTTCATTGTAGTGGGTTAACACAGAATTACATAATGACTAGGCTGGAAGAGCCCTCCAATATCAAGTCCAACCCATGCCCTAACACCTCAACTAAACCATGGCACCAAGTGTCACACCCAGTCTTGTATTAAACACATCCAGGGATGGTGACTCCACCATGTTCCTGGGCAGAGCATTCCAGTGTTTTATTACTCTTTCTGTGAAAAACTTTTTCTAACGTCCAGCCTATATTTCCCTTGATGCAGCTTAGGGCTGTGTCCTCTGGTTCTGTTGGCTGCTGCCTGGTGAAAGAGACCAACCCCACTGCCCACAGCCACCTTTCAGGGAGTTGTGAGAGTGATAAGGTTACCTCTGAGTCTCCTTTTCTCCAGGCTGAACAACCTCAGCTCCCTCAGTTGTTCCTCACAGGGTTTGTGTTCCAAGCCCCTCATGTTGCCCTTGTTTTATTTATTTGTTTGTATAATTTTTTAATTTACACTGTATTAAGTACTTTTGCTTGGTTTTTATGAAAAAAATTTGTATGCTTATTTCAAAGCATATTTTGGTGTAGTAATATGAAAATACTGTTCTTGTAGGTGCATCTATAATTTAGCAGGGAAGCCTTGGAAAGTGGAAGTGATTGAGATGATATTCCAGTTTTACTCCAGTCTGGTTTGTTTATCTGCAGGTGTTCCTTGTGAATCTCGTAAGAAACCTGACTGCAAATAATGCTGCTATCAATGCCCTGTGCTTTCCATTTCTTTTAGTCCCTGTTCGATGTTGCTGAGACCAGTACAGTCAAATTTATTTAACGTGCACCATAGGAATATCCAATGTTTATCCTCACAGCTTTCCTTTCCTTTCCCTGCTTTCTCCCCAGACACCACGACGTACTCCACGGAGCGCTCTGAGCACTTTAAGCCATGCAAAGACAAGGACCTTGCCTATTGTCTCAACGAAGGGGAATGCTTTGTGATCGAAACCCTGACAGGATCCCACAAACACTGCCGGTAAGCCCTGTGCCAGCAAGGGCCACAAAACTCTGCTGCCTGAGGGAGGAAAAAAATAAACACTCAGGTGTACAATGTTGGAAAGCAGTGCATTTTTTTTTTTCTACGGTTCAACTGCATTCCCTCACAGCTGGTGGTTTTCTTACTAGTCTGTGATGATCATATATTGAAATATGTAAATACAAGAAGCAACCTTTTGATCTTTCCATGGATAAGAAGAATCTTCAATATTCTGTTTTCTAATCATGTAAGGATTAATGTTTCGTTTTGTTGGGTTTTTTGACATATAAAAGTCTTATATTCGCCTACATACCAGAAGCATTACTTTATTTTGGGTACTCCAGCTAGAGTGTTTGACAATAGCTTATGCACTGTTAATTGAGAGAGAAGAAGGGCTAGTAGTTTTAAGAATTAGGCTTTCTTAAGTTTAATTAATGAAAGATAAAATTGACTATGGTAGCTACCTCAAGCTGTTGTACACTTTTACACTCCTATTACTGTGCTGTTATGCAAGGCCATCTTGAATGTATTGAAAAGAATATCAGAAAAGAAATCCAGATCAATTTTTATTTATTTGTTTATTTGTTTATTTGTTTATTTTTTATTTAGCCATAGAGGCCAGTAAAAAGCAGTGGTATTGCAGAAAGAATACTGCAGTATCTTCCTAAAGATGAGGATTTTAACACACATACCCACCAGACCCCCAATTATTTAAGCAAAGTTTAAACAGAAGATCAGGTTTTCATTTTGCACTATTGTCATCTGATTTGCTCCTAAGATACTGTGTATGGCATACAAAAGGTGTGCCTGAGACACTCATATGCCCAAGTTCTAATCTGAACATCTGAATTTATGGAGAACTCTAACATAAATAATAAAAAGTGTTGAGGATAGATTCCCTGAAGGATCGGGGACTTGAGCTGCTAAGTCCCAATAAAAGTAGAAAAAAAAAAAAGTCACAAAGTCACATGTAGCTGGCTTGAAAATGGGAATTTATGAATTTAAAGATTGATGAAATTCTGGTTATCATCAGAAGAATTTTTCCTAGATTTTCACCTTTTTATACAATACTGGTGATTTTTCCCATTCAGTCGTACATGGTTCAATGATCACTCGTTTTCCTTCTTTATGTTTTTGTATAGCATGCTTAAATTAAATATTATGATTCATTTATTGTGGAAAATTGGTGTCTTTTTCTACTTTCATTATAATACAGACTTTTTTTTTTTTTTCAAAGTAGATGAGGTTTTTTGGTCTTTCTTAGAAATGTCATGAGCTGTTAAGGGAATTATATCACTCAATTATTTATGTGTTTTTCGTTGTCAGAATATTCAAAATTAGCAAAGATGCTATAAAATAACAGAGAAAAATGGGTGTATATGAGAATTTTTTAATTGGCTGATAAATTTAGTAGCTAATATCTTTAAACAGACTGGTTTTGTAAACTGTGGATTACATTTTAAGAATTTTGCAGGGGATATCTCTTAGGAGCTGCATTCTTTTTTTTGTTGTTGTTGTTGTTGTTTCTTGGACTTTCAGGATCTTTCTTATGGTCTTTACCAAAACTTTATTTATTTCATGTGATTCTCATAGTGCAGCCTGACAAATGATTAGAAGTTTTCCACCCAAGCTTCCCCTGTTTACTCAACAAGCCAAAATACTGACTTTTTATCCTTTCCAGTGGAGTGAAATTTTTTCATCTCCTTCCTTGTGTTATCCTTCCATAGGGAAGCACCAGTATCTCTGGAAGTCTCTTGGCTCCCATTTGTTTGAGGTTTGTGTAAGTTCAAGGCACTGGCACATTCTCTGGGAATTAAACATCTTTCTTATGGTGGGTGCTTTGAATGCTGTGACATTTAAATTTAAAGGGTGATGAGTTATAATACTTTGTTAAGTTTTGTAAGGACCTTTGACACTGCAAGCAGCAAACTGATCAGTTTTATACTGATGCATCTGTCATTAATGGAGAGAAACCTTTAAATTTGACCCTTAAATGCTATATCTCTACCTTGGTAGACTGACTTCGTGTCTTTGTCAGGGTCAGTGCTGTAATGAGTGGGATGCAGGTGTTTTTCTGTCTGTAGCCTGTAACAGTGCTCAGAAATAACAGCCAGAATGTACACATATAGGAAAGTTCAATACTGATAGACTGTAATTGTCCTCTAACTAGTAAAAAAGGGTTATGGAATTCCCACTGCGATCAAAAAGAATAGTTTGAATACAGAATTATGAACACTTAAAATGATACTTTGTTCTTAGAATCAGGCTGCATTGTATATTCTCACTGTGAGAGTGATTTTGCATCTGTTCTGGGAGCAGAGAGCCAATTTACTGAAATGAGAATTTGCCATGTGGAACAGCTGCAGACAGAGGGCCTTGAATGAGCAAAAAACTTTTCTCCCACATGGTCAGGTTTGAAGGGAATTAGTAGATGATATTATTCTTAGGGAGTTGTGCAGTTGTTCTTGTTGTGTGTGCATGTCTAAGGATAAATATGCTGATTATAAAGGGACAAAGAGAGATTTGGCAGCAATTAATAAATATTTGAGTTACACCTTGGACCTCTCCTGTATCCTCATGACCCAGCCTGGCAATGCTCAGCTGGCAGCTCAAGCACCTTTCAGAGTTTATGAGCTCTGTTGTGCTGTTGTTGGAAAGTTGACACATGTCCATCTTCTATCTCCAGCTGTCAGTGGTGACATTGGCACCAGGATGCCAAAGAGCACTGGCTCTGGCTCATTCCTGTTTTGTGGGATTCCTGCTCTGCCTGCTTTGAACCCATAACTATGGGGAGTGGGATTAAGGTGCACCCTTGGCCAAGTGGCAGGAAACCACTGAGAACACAGGAAATTAGGAGGTCATAAGGAGCCTCTTGATCATGAATCTTAGGACTGTCCCAAAGTCACAGGATTTTAATTTTTTAAAAATAATTTAATTATTTTTATTCTAAATTTAACTCAAATTCTGTAATTCAATTATTTATTCAGTCTTCTACATTTTACTCACTCCCTCTTGGTGAAAAATTGCCTGGGCTGTAAACTGGCAAGAGTTCTCCCACGTGGTTAGGTAACAAACAAGATCCACTGGATGTATTGTGCTATTTTAAAGCTGTGACTTCAGTGTTTATTTTTGTGAATGGTTTAACATGAGCTTCTTTTAAGGATAGGGTAGGTCATCGGTAGGGAAACTTCATTTTTAGCTTCTCCATATGCTTAAATTTTTTCAGTGTTGGCACCTTGAGAATTTAAGCTGAATGGTGAGGGTGCCTTAATTTGTAATTTACACAAAACAAATCAAGTACAAAGTCAACTCTGACACATCAGCGTTTAATGGGGTATTATGTAATCTAGGCTTTAAAAAAACCTGTTAAAGTTTTCTTTGTACAATTTTATTTAAAATACCCCATCTCAATTCATTCTGGCATTTTTTGAGTTTAGCTTGTGGGGTTGTGGTTTTTGGGCTTTTTTTGGGACTCTTTCTACATTATGTTTTTCCGTTTTAGTCCCTGCATTTTCTTTAGATAACCCATTTAGGACTGGAAAACACTGGTTGAGTAAGTGGCTAAAACTTCTGATGGGAGAAGAAGATTGTACTTTCAAATTTCTCCTCTGGAAGAAGCCTTTAAGACTATTGTGTATGCACAGGAAATCTTGGCACTGATGATGAACTCTGATGCACTCTTTATAGATTTTAGTATGTTGGATGAGATTCTCCTTTCATCCTGTCGTCCTGTCCTTCATCTCTCCTTCCAGCAATAGAAAGCCTCAATAAGTTTTCTAACAATGGAGAATGAAAGAACAAACTCACCAATGTACAGTAAATGAAGCATCATTTCCAGTTGACCAAATTACAGCAGGTTCATCAGCATCTGAAGTGTGCTACTGTGGTTACAATCCCCAAGTTTTCAGATTTCATTGGACAGTCTGGTTTTGATGCATACATGCTGTTCTGATGAATTCTGAGCTTGGTGATCTTGCTCGTATTTATGCATAAATTTTCCATTTTTACATTTAGTTGATTAAAAAATTATACCAGCATTTCTCAGCTTTGTTTAAAATCTGTCATAAGAGCAGAAGGATTGAATCCCCATTTAATGAAAATTCAGTTTGGATAAATGTTTATATACTGTCAGGTTTTATTGTGAGTTTTCTGCATAATAGTGACTGTAATCCAGGCATAGCCCTTGCTGTCAGTAAAAGCAGGAGAAAGGGATCAAACAGATGGGACTTTAGAATAGTTCTGAGCATGGCATATGATATGTGCACTTAACCATAAGTTAAAAATCTAAAAAGCTAAGAATATAATTTCCCTGGTTTAGTTACATGGCTTGTTTTCTAGGCTTTGGCAGTCTGACCTAGGTGTTTTCAAATACCAGCTACTCCATTTTGTGCGTTCCCCCATCTTGTATTATGCTGACACTTTTCCAGAATGCAGGAAATTATTTGCTATTGAATAGCATTGAATACATAAAAAAAAAAATCTCACTCATGTCATAATATTCCAAGCATAGTTTCATCAAAATAATTCACTGTATTAAGATGACAACGTAACATAACAACTACAAATTTTTAAAGGAGGAAGAAGGCTGTGCTTGGAATTTAGGGTATTTTCCATGTCAAGGGCAATCAGCAGAGCTCCTGTTGTGAAAATTATTGTCTTATGAGCATTGCTGTAGCACATAGCTGGATTATATTTGTGTAATTGCATGCACCATTTTCTGGGATGCTTCTGCCTTTACTTTCATGTTTACTTTGGAAAGCCTGAAGTGAAGCTGAAATACAAAGCCAGATGTCTATAAGCTGTTGTTAAGCAACTCTTTAATATAGATAGCTCATTGTGTTATTCTCCATCACCTGTTCATTCAGCAGTGCTCTCATAGGCTGGGGCTGCTTTCAGCACTGTGGTTGTTTCTTTAGCTCAAATGGAATGGCCAGTGTGCCTGAAGTGTTGTGCTTGCTTCATCCTTTTCAAAAATTAGCCTGTATGAAGTCAGGAAGTTGGAATTCTGGCCAAGAAGTCTGTACAGGGAGTGCACGTTCCCAGGGTAGCATCAGTTTGCCCGTGTTCATTTACTCCAGGTAGCACTTGTAATAAATAAATAAATTTAAACCTTTACTGCCTTAAGTAGTACTGATATAATCTACAATGTAACTGTCTTTTTTTGCTTTTGTCATGCTTTTCTTGTATAATTTTAGATATTTCTTCTCCTGCACAAAATTAGCAAATAAAAAATCCCCTAACAAAGACCAAACCAGAAAACACTCCCCAAACCCAGAGAGTTTCTGTGTGTTCTCTTTCAAGCTCCTGCCCCTTGAAATAACAGGAAGAGGTTGCATGGCTTTGTTTTCACATAGATGGTTTCTTGTTCTAAACCTTTTTAGATATGAACTGAATAAGAAAAATGTGAAGAAAAAATGGTTTCTAAACCTCAAGGTGAAATGATGTAAAGTCCAGGATATCCGTAGGACTCTTACTTGTTACCTAGGTACGCTTACTCTTTTCATATTATCCAGTTTTACATTTTTTTCATCATTTGGTCTGAATCTTTTTGCAATCAACATCTGAGCCTTGAGTTCTTTTAATTGGATGCAGTTAATTAGAATAAAAACTAAATTAACAAATAGCAAATTTCACCTATATAAAATCAGTACTTTTTCAGTTATCCCTATTCTTTTTCTAACAGTCCTCTGAAATTAAGCCCCTTCAAATCTAATATTATGGTATGAGAACTCAATAAATAACAAACAGGTTTTTAAATGTAAATTGAGTCTTTTAACATCCTCCCCAGATGCAACAGCACAGGAGCACATTATATGATATTCACATGAAACACAAAACATCTGATTCATGCTTTCATAATTTAACATTCAGAAGATAGAGGCTCTTGAGAAATCTTCTTGTCAAAGTACTTTAATTATTGATTAATTTTGGCAGTATCAACACTCCATTTTACAGTGCTTTTTATTTACAGATTTTCCCCTAGATTATTGCGTGCAACTTCTGCTCTAACTTCTATGGTAGAACATCCTTTCAGCTTGCAGAATCCAAACACCAATTTAAAAGTTGTGTGCAATCCAGTTACTTTCAAACATCTGCAAAACTAATGCAGCAGTGGAATAATTTTCATATCAAATGTCCTGACAGATATTCTCCTTGATGTTTTTACAGAAGTTCACCCTTCACACATTTAATAAACCAGTGTTTATTATGGTTGTTGCTGTTCACATGGTATCATTCCTTCAAGCAGCTCTTGAAGGTCACAAGAAGGTCTCTGACAAAATGTCTATTTTCCATTTATCCCTCTAAAACATCTTCTGAAAGCAGTTTTGTGTTACTTTGATTGTTTGGGGGAGGATAAATTAATTTAGCAGTAAAAAGAAATGCAGAATGAAAGAAAGCTTCGTATTTAATGATAGTTTGAAGTTTCTATAGCCTGTACTCATAGTATTTCAGGTTTTATTTGCTTTCTGCTGGGCACCTTAGGCTATATATTCTAATGCTTTTCCTTTGAAAACAACAAAAAAAATTGAATACTAACCAGTGGGATTTCCTGGCTCTATTTCCATCTTTTGAAGCCATGAAATTTATGCACCTGCTTAAGGTTATGGTGAAGATGCATTTTCCCAGTGGGAACAATAAGGTAAAAGTCATAATACTGTAAAGATAAAATGCATGCCCAGATAATTCAATTACACTCCAATTTAACAATTCACCTGTGATTCATTCAGTTTAAGCAAATATCCGTGAAAGCAACACAAAAATCTTAGTTCTATTTTGTCTTGTTTGAAATGCTTATTCAAATTAATATTTGTGAAAGAGTTTGAGGAAATAAAGGAGAAATTGTGTAGATGTGCATCCAAAGTTAATGCTTAAGAAAATGAGTGTGTTTTAAACCTATGTCAGCATGCAGTACTGAAAAAACATGGAATTAATTTCTCTTTCCTAGAATAGCAAGAACTAATGTAAATCCAATTTCAGTTAATGTAAAGTATGGGAAAACATAGTTACAGGCTTAGCACATCCCCCTGCTTACATTTTATTTTTTTAAAGCCACACATCTGTAGTTCAGAGATAATAGCATCAAATCAAGCAGCATAAATGCTTTCATTTATGTATGTACAGAGTTACTTCCCAGACATAGGAGATAGGTGTCCTTTTTTAGAACAACCAGTAATGTGAGTGAAACTAAAATATTTCTGGAAGCTTTAAGTAAACTGTCATTTCTCCCTGGAGTTCTGGAAGAGGCTAAATTCAGCTCCCTTTGGATTTGGCAAGATCCCTTCCGCTGGTTGAATCAAGAGCTGGGCTATAACCTGGAATTTCAGTAGGGAGAAGTGAGTAGTTGCCAGCTCAGCAGCTGAGATGGCTTTTTCTTGAGGCTGCTAATAATGCTTGGATTTCTTCATTTGGCACTTAAGTGGGAGATTAGGAACCAGGGCTGTACTGACATTTATTCCCATGTCTCAATGCCAAGAATACTTAAATCTGGTGGAACCTTTCAGTTTTATCACCACCTTTTCTTGTGCCTACACACCTGTCTGAAGCTGTATCTTGCCATCATAATTTAGCAAGGCATCCTATTCTATACAAAAGACAAACTTCTGTTAAGAAAGTTGATCAGTTGATAGGATGGATATTACTCAGTATGTGCTCTCTGAAGCTAAATACAGAATGGAGGTATATCCTGAAAATTGGAAAACCACAAATTCATGAAGTCCTTCCACTGCAAAGGAATTAGAATTGGGGTTGCCCCCCACCCCTTATTTTTCAAGACCCCAGTGGAAAAAGGTTTGTGTAGTTTTTATAGTACACAAAAAGAATTTCTAGAAAAAGAAAACACACCTTCAAATGTATGGGTGCAAATTATTGATGGCATGTATTGCATCTGTCTTGAAGCTAGCATATGCAAATATTCTGCCATCAAACTCTGCTCTTAAATTAACTTGGAAATGAATTAGGTTTGTTGTTGTTCTTACCTCCCTTAGGCAAGAAGGAATTTGTGAAGTGCATAATGCAGACATCTGAAATCTCTCATTTAAATTCTCATCCCTGCCAGTGTCTTAAGTACACTGAAAGCAATAGCATTTCCAATCTAATCCTATCTGCAGACATTCTCCCAGAAGATATGGGGAAGAAAAACTCACTGGAAGAAGAAATAAGCTCTGGACAATTGAGTCCTTTAAATAGAAATATATGCCAACTGTATCAAAATGCTAAATATCAGAACTTTAATCCACCAGCACTCTAGATCCATCTAAATGAGAAGAGCAAACAAAACCAACCACCTGTTTCCTCTATGCTTTACTGCTAAGAAAACCTTTCTTGCCATCTCAAATAGGAAGAGAAGCGAGGCAAAAATGTGTGGATCCTGTAACATTGTTTAAAGTGGGGCATCTGAGATTAGACAGGCAGGTAAACTGTTCTGTGTGAGGTGTATTGAATAGATAAATATTCTGGTTCTTATCCTGTACTCATTAATGTAGTGTTTGAATTTTAAGCTTACTCCTTGAAGTTATTCCAGTGCAGAGGGGTGAAACCTTTAGGCAACCTGCCAACAGTATATAGTAAGAAGCAAATTTAGACAAAGTCTCTTCAGAGGTAATGCCAGGAGCTTGTCATGAAACACACATTTTGGGCTCTGTTTGTGCCTCAGCAGCTGCTTTGTTAGGTAGAAAACTGCAGTTTTCACCAGAATTGTGCTGTTGAAGAAGCTTAGGGCAGTATCTGCACTCTCACTTGGACCAGCACAATCTGAGGTCCAGCTCCAAGTGCTTCAGATAGTTATAATACCCCAGTGATCCTTGTTAATTAATTAAATGCAAAGGATATTTGACAGGGGAATGCAAAGTCAGAGGATATCTGAGGAACTGCTTCTGGAAGGGAAGCATCTGCTATAAAGCTCTATAAGTTTATAAACTTTGCATTAGGTGTTGCATATTTCTTAGAAAACAGCATTGGTCTTTTGGTGAATGTATGCAATCTTTGCAACAAGCTTTTTGTCAGAACCTTTTCTATTTTCTGATGCTTTATCCTGACTTCCTGAAGCAAGTTTATTTTTTTTTAAAACCACCTTACAAAAAACCATCTGGAAACTAGTATTTTTTTGTTTGCTAGTTTTTATTACAAGTTTATTGAAGATGAATAAAAAATGAAATTAAATAAAGCCTCAATTTGATCTTACTGGTCTTAGGAAGATCCTCACAGGCCACAAAAATACATTTGTTCTTTTTGGGTTTATTTTTTTGGGGGGTTGTTTTTTGTGTGTTTGTTTGTTTTTGAGTTTGTTTGTTTTTGTTTTTGTTTGTTTTTGGGTTTTTTGTTGTTGTTTTTAGGTTTTTTGTTGTTTTTGGGTTTTTTTTGTTTGTGTTTTGGTTTTTGTTTTTGGGATTTTTTTTGTTTGGTTTGGTTTTTGTTTGTTTGGTGGTTTTTTTTGTTGGTTTGGTTTTTGTTTTGGCTATTTTGAAAAGTAAAAATTAGAATAATAAATATAATATCTAAAGTGATAGGGCTGAACGTGATGGGATGCTCTGAAGACTCTTTGAGGCTGCAGGAATGGAACTTTGCTCTTGACTCAGGCTGCCCTTTAATTCTACCATTCCTTTGTGTCCACTTCTTTCAGTTTCTGTCTTGATGTCCCCTCTGGCACTGCTCAGGTAATAGTGAGGTTCTGATTTTTGGGGTCCAGTCCCATCAGAAATGGGAAGGAGGGCAGTGTAAAGTCCTCATCCAATGGCTGTCCTGGATGGGGCATTCCCAGTGGACTGGATGCTGGAGGAATTTTCAACTTTCTGCTCGAATTTCTCACTGTGACTGGAGCTCCCAGGAGAGTTTGTGAGGATGACCAAATCCTAAAAATTGAGGTTTTTACTAATCTTATTAGGGAAATACTAGCAAAAGCCTGAAATAGACTTTCACCCCCCATTTCCTTCAATAGGAAAAATTTATTTCAAACATGATCTTAATAAATTCATAAGGTGGGTAACATACCAATATATACCAATATATACCAATATATACCAATATATACCAATATATACCAATATATACCAATATATACCAATTTGTACAAGGCTGTGGTTGCTGGCTGAGGTTAGGGCAGCAGGGTGACCATGTGCTGAATACCTTTGTCTGGAGGAAAAGATGAAGATTGAGAATTTTGGGTTAGTATAAACAGAACATAGGAAAATAAAATCATAATTTGATTGATTAATAAGCCAGCAACAATTAAATAAGACCAACTGCTTAAATATAGAGACTTGTCCATTCAACACCATCAAAGTCTTTGTGGACTGAAGAAAATTACATGGAAGGAAATGCTGTTCATAAATCTGTGGTGCTACTTCCATGTTAAATTGCTGCTGTTTCCATGTGACTTGCTAACTACAAATCAGAAATCATGTTGCTGCTGTAGAAAACTACATAGTTTTCTTGTCTCTTTTAAAACCATGATCCTTTTGTTTTGTAAAGCACCCAGCATGTTACAAAGCTAGCAGCTCTATGCACTAGGTCACTTCCTGTTAGGGAGCAGCAGCAGAATTGATGTTGTGGCTGCTCTGGCAGTGCCAAGGTGAGATACTGATGGTGTGTGATACAGAAGGACTTTGCCAAAATGGACTCAAAAAGCAGAGCATGATTTCCATGTTGCAGTATTGGTTCAAATCATACAAGAGATTGTCAGAAATGACTGTACTAGTTTTACTTTTCTCTGTTTCTTTGACTATTTTGATAATTCCATTTGGGAGAGGTTTTTCTCGTGGTATCTACAGAAGTGATAAGTTAATACTACTGGCTTTATTATTTGTTTTTATGACTGGGACTGAGGGGTTACCTCTTTACATTGGAACTTTAAAATTGTCCTGGAACCAGGAGTTTCTAACTCAATGAAATAAATTTTTGTCAAAGAACATGACTTTTTTGTATATACAGCTAAAGTAAAAACATCCCAAAGCAAGAAGCAAAGATGCTCTCTTTTGGAAAGAGCTAGCAAGTTCTCATAGCAGTGCTTTTAAAATGCTCACTCTTATAAATCCCTGACCACTCTGTGTTTGAATAATAATAATTTACAGCAGTGGAAATGTCTGGTACACTACACTAAGGATTTTTATATCTATCTCATTTTTGCAAGTAGTGCACAGTAGAATATTTCCTAATAGAAGAAAATGGACAAGATAGTGGAAATATATGCAACATATTAGCAAAAAATAGACTGTATGAATTTTAAATAAAGCACAAAGTTAATTCATTATGCATGATGGATAACTATAATATTTGCCAGGCTGAAATTTCTAGTAAATCTTCTTATTTGCTGAATCAAGAGGATTGTGCTCTTGTCCAGAGTGACTTGTTTTCTTTGTGTAGTTTGATTTGCTCATGATTAAACATAAATCAGAAAACAAGATGCTGCATATTGATAGAAGTGAAATTAATTTTTTATTTAAAAAAAAAATATTGTTACAGAATTATCCCAAGTGTTGTGTTTGTTTGGTTAGAAGGAAGACCCTGGGTTGTCCGTAGCTGCATCTGATAGCTTTTTCATGCTTTTCAAAGATAAATTTCTCTGCTCTGGATTTTGTCTTCCCACAGTTATTTTCAATATTTTGTAATCACACCACACATTTGATGGAACCACTCAGATCACAGATCTGTCTCAGTCATCCCAAGTGCATTCATTCTGTTTAAATGTTCATTTTGGCTTGCTTGTCTGGCATTTTGTCATAGATGTCTAGCAGTAATCTGAGGCTCAGCACAGCATAAACAGAGTTGCTCTTAATCTTTTAATTATTTGTTGAGTTAAATCCCTTTCTGAACTAGATCCTGGCAGTGTATCCTTAGAACCATAGCATCCCCAGGGTCTTATTGGGAAAATGGCCACTGTAACCCAGTTTCACCCCAAAAATTCTCATGCTGAGTTCATGCTGCATAGCAGGGAACAGTGTTCTACTCCTCTCTTGGTGAAAGTCCTTGTTGGGCAAAAGTGTTTTTTCCAGCAGAGAAAATTAACCAAGATCTCCACCCTGCCCCTCTGTCAGACAAAGTGCATTCCCTGTGTGAGCTCGAAGCTGTGAGTGGCACAAAAGCTGTTCCCCCAGTTCTCCTGGTCATTTCCTGTCAGGCTGTCCCAGCATAAGAAAGCTGACATTAAAAATAACATTAAAATAAAAATGACATCGAAAATAATCACAATCTGACAGCAATTCTTAGGTAGGCGTTATATTGTTTAATCATTTGCTGAGCTCCATAATTTTGGAATGATGCTGGAGGATTGCTGCTGATCTTTCTCCTGCATATCAAAATGTTTAGGATCTCTGAAAATACAATTGCAAAACCACCAACTGAAGAAAAAAAAAAATGGTAAGTGAAGACAGTGTAGCTGTAAAGAGTAAACCAATTTGTTTAAAATAGAAAAGTTAGATATATATAGATGTGTATATATAGATATACATGTCTTCATTTATTTATTTATATCTGTGTATGAAAAGGGTTAATCTCGTCTATTCCATGATAGGTAGCAAATGACAGATTTCTGCAGAAGTAACAAATGGGAAAAATCATTGCTATTTAGCAAGGAGGTAAATGATGTGTTTTAAATATACACACAGGTCTCTTCAGAGTGTCAGATTCTTGTATGAAAAGGATTGTATTTTGGTGGTATAACCAGAAACTGGAAGACCTTGCATTTTCTTCTGGAAACTTTGAGGGTTTTTTCTTTGTTTGGTTTTGGGTGGTTTGGGGTTTTTTTTGTTGTTGTTGTTGTTTTTGTTGTGGTTTGTTTGGTGGGGTTTTTTGGGTTTTTTTGGTTTTTTTTGGTTTTTTGTGTTTTTTTTTGTTTTTTTTTTTTTTTTTTTCCTGTGAACACTTCTTGTTCACTTTCTATTATTACAAATGCCTTGCAAATTTGTTGCTCTATGTATAGTTACTGAAAGGCCCCAGTAGTTCAGAAGCATTACAGGGGAAAGCAGGAATGGACAAAATGAACTGTGATCAAGTGGGGGTGATTCAGGGTCTTCTCTTAAATTGTATCTTGTTACTGCTATAATTTATTTTTGCTTAGGGATTAGGTGGTGTAACCTGAAAAGGATTATCATGGTAATTCTGGGACACAGTTTTTAAGTGTAGAGAGAACTGCAGCATTACATGACAGAATGAGCTTAGATCATTGGGAAGAAACCATGGATTCATGCCTAATGAATCATTGTTCACCAAAGGATCAGAGTTACATAATTATGTGGTGGAAAAGAAAAACTACAGCTTCAGCCTTTTAGTACTTGCAAATGTTTGCAGAGTAGCCAGGAAGAAGGCTTAGTGTCTGGAAGTGGGCAAAATTCCAGATAAGCTTTTCCAATACTGCTTGCCTTGAAATGCAGCTATTTCATTTAGTAAAAACCAGCAAGATGTAGTACCCATCAGCTGTTTTCACCAACTTAGTCTGTTGACATCTCTGATAACAGGCAAGTAATATGTGAAAAATGAATGTAAACTTTTTTTCCCCGTTGTAAATAAAATATAAATTGTGGCTTTTATAGAGTAAGTGTTGTACAAGCTAGAGCTGTTAAAGAACTGGCTTGAGTGGGTTCTCAATCAATTAGAAGCTTGCATTATAATTTACCATTGCAGTTTTCATATTAATTCATATTAACACATGTAAGCTTTTGCAAGTGTCTTTAGTGCTTTATTAGTGTTTTGTGGGGAATAAGGAGATAGAAATATTTTTCTTTAGTATCATCCTTAGAGCATAGATGTTAGTTTTCATTATATTTCTATTACATGAAAGTGTCAATAAATGTCTTTATTATCATCCAAAAAGCCTGGATATGCAAGTGCTATTCTCCCTTCAGTTTATGCACAGCTGGAATAACAAGGAGGTCTAACAGTCATATGAAAAATTTACAGTTACGAGTCCTAAAGTCATTAGGCAGTTTGCATGTAGCTAATAGGGACTGTGTTATGCTTTATAATAATTAGGTACTTGATTGTTACTTCTTTTTAAAATGTGCCCAAGTGTAAAAGTGAAAGTATATTCATTTTCTTAGAAGGAGTTTCTGGAGCTGACACTGTGCTGTGTTTCTTTGTGCTGGAGAATTCTTGATCTTTTGTCAGAACCCAGAGGTACATTCCTGGGATATTGTTAGAAGAATCTGTGATAGGTATTAAATCTCACTGTTTTGCTGCCTTCTTTTTAACAGTGACTTAATCCTGAACTTTTCAGAAATAGTCATCTGCTCCTAAAATAGGCAGCAGCTTTTAACCTGTAATGATTATTGACCAGATGACATTTATACTTTGTCTGTCCCTTTTGAATGCAGAGTCAAAGTTCATTTGAAGCAGTTGTTTTGCCTTTTTGCCTGTCTTGGTATTTAGACTGCAGTAAATCTGAGACTCCAAACCCCTTCTGGCAGAAGTTTACACTTGCTGTGGGGACATCTTGATCTCAAGGAATTTGTAGATCAAGAAAACACTGTCACAGTCAGAGATTTCCATGCACTTCAACCTATCCTTGACTTCTCTGTGTGCTTAGAATGTCTTTATGCCACAACAGCTTCCTTATAAAATAGAATATTTTTGTACTATTACCTCTTGAACACACAACTCCAGTGACTTTGTAAGGTGGTCTTAATTAATCAACACAATAGCGTTGAAAATTCATGATTGAAACGCATCTCAGTTTTGTGTGATGGACAAAATTAGGAGGAGTCATCCAATTTTTAGCTAGTCAAGCTTATTATCTGCAGTTTGACCTGATAAATCCTTGTGAGGTAGGTCTTTGTGTGGTGGTGAGCTGTTGATTATTGAGGGATGATGGCTGTGCAGGTCTGCTGGGGGAGCTGTGTGCTCTGTTGTCACACGAGGTGGAATGCACGGGCTGCACTGCAGGTTGCTGCAATGATTGCAGTTTCCTCTGATGTGACATTAATCCCAGCCTGATCAGTGTCTTAAATACTATCTAATCACAGCAGCAGCTAAATAAATAATGAGAAGTGGCTTTTAATGGAATAGATTCTATATATATATGTATCACTCACTGAAATTTTGCCTACCATCTTATCTTGGGCACTAATATTTTGGGAGCTACATTCTTGTAGCCTGTTCCCACTTATCTGTTAGTTTCCTTTCCCTAGTCCCATAAACCAATGTGTCAAACCAGCAAGGTCAGATTTAAATCTTTGTGACTGGATTGTCTCTCGACTTTAGATTTTAAAGATACTTCTGTTTACAGATATTATCTTCTTTTACCTCCTGCTGGAACTGAATCCTTTGTGATTGCCATTTCGTTGTCTCAGATACCATCAAGCAAAAAATGCATCCTTTATGCATATAAACAAACACCAAATCAATTTTCTGCTTTTGCACTTGTCTCTTTCAGGCCCTGGTTTTAAGAACAAACAAATGAAAGCAGGGAACTGGTTTACTTATGGCCTCTTTTAATCCTGAGGGGTTTTTTGTAAGGTTTTTTTCATTACAATTGAGATCAGTCCATCTAAAATGGTTTTGTTGACCAGTAAATGTATGTAGTTAGGATACTGCTGGGAGCCAGAAAAGCAGCCTTGAAGCCTTGGATTTCTCAGGTTTGCTCAAGGACAACAAATTATAACAGTGATTAAAAACCTGCTGGATATGTGAGAGACATGTTGTTTTGCAGAGAGCATGTTTTCAAAGAGGTATTGCCTTCTTGCCAACGAGTCTTTTCTATTCTGTATTGCACAAACTACCCTATATATAAGTGTACTGTTTCTTTAAGTAAAGCTCTCTTTTGCTTCTCCATTACACAAAGAACTGTGTTGCATTACCCTTTTCGCTGCTCCTACAGCCAAAAGGCAACAAATGTATTGCACCCCAGTGCTGGTCCTGGGTCAGTAGTGCTGAGAAATTCTCTAACTTATATTCCACCTAGCCCCACTTGGATTTGCTATACCAGGAGCATGAGTACTTTGTTCAGCTCAAGCACCAGGATTCCACATTCTCCAGTTAGTTCTCAGCATGGAATGTGGTGTTGTGGTGCAGTAATGAGGGTGGAATTCTGCAGCCAGGAACGATCTAACAGTAGCTACTGGGTGTTGGTGCCTGTTATAAAACCAGGTACATAAACCAGTACAGCCCAATATTTATGAAATGCTTGCTTTCTGCTGCTGTCAACACCTACTAATTACTATTGCAACTATTTATTACTTGCAAATGGGCTTTTTGGATTTTATTGTAGATAAACCAAGATAGCTCTTTACAGTCCCTGTGACAAATCATGATGAATTAGTGAACTTATCTCCTCACCTATTTCTCTTCCCTTTTTCATTTAAGATATTGCATATGATTCTATGTTTTAAACTAGATTTGTAACTGCAAAGGAATTTCAAAATACTGCCCTTGGTTTTTACACAAATGCACGATTCCACATCAGTGTGCAAAGTCTTTAGTTTAGATGTAATTTCAGCATAGAACATTTATTTGAAATAACAATTAGAACTATGACCCATAAATATTGGCTAAAGCCAGTGACTGAAAGCATGAAGAGAAGCTGGCTGACCTATTCTATAGAAGACTCAAATCTGTGTTGTGTACATGAGCAATTGTTAATTTAAAAGCAGGTAGCATTTTGTTTTCAGTCATTTGACTAGAGAGAAGCTTGCTTGTGTACAGGACAGAGACTCCTGCAGAGCTGCTCCAGTGGAAAATGCATTTTGAGGATGTTCTTTGGACTCTTGTCTTTTTAGACTCCCATAAATGAGGTCTTGAGATATCACCTCTTTGCTGATATGCCCTCATGAATAAACATAATTACTGCTGTTAAAACAGCAAATACTATCTGAGCAGCAATCCTACAACCTCAGTTCGTGTTTCAAAGCAGATAAAGAAAATAAGTTTATTTTCAGGAATGAGGAGCCAAAACAGTCATTCAGCACATTTGTCTGCATTATGTGTGCTGGTCTCCTGAAACCATCAGAAAAAATTCACTGCAGTTATCACTTCACAGTATTAATGATCCAATAGGATAAAGGATATTTGTTAAAGTTTTTAGAAGTCCAGGAACTGACAAACTGCAACAAAGACAGAAAGAATCAAGGATGGCGTTTTTCTTGATCTGGTTTTAAATTTTATAGTACTTAAAAGCTTTCAAAAATTGGCTGCTGTATTTTGAGGTGCAGAAGTTGGATGCAATACATAGCAATAAATTTCTGCTGGTTTAGCATTTATGTAGATAGCATAAAGAAACAGTAAATGATGAACAATAAATGGGCAATGAAAAACAAAGTATTAAAATATATTGCATGTAAGAGCATTTCCCTTCTCTGAAGTACATATGTAGAGCAGCAACAAGATCTCCTATGTTGGATAAAATTTCATCCAATAGCTCTGTAGCCATCCAAGAGTGATCCAATCATTTTTTTTTGTCACACTTTCTCTCTCCAGAATTCCTCACATGAAAAGTAATTCCTAAATTTCAGACTCCAAATGCTCTAGTGAAGTGACATAATTTCAGTAACTACTGAATGTCTTAACATGAAGAGAGGTTAGGTTTTCCAGTGATTCAGATTTTGCATATGGCAAATGATTTAATATTATATTTTTTATATAGGCCTCTGTGCTAATTGAAAAGATAATAATTTAATCTTGGTCCTATGAGTCCAAAATCAGTACATGCTCAGAAGAATCAAAGCATTGTCAATTATCAGGCTATCACAGTGTACTTTTGGAAGATTTTTCATGGCAGGTACTATATTTTAGGGTTGGTTTTTTTGTTAGGTTGTTGTTTTTATTGTTGTTTTGTGGTTTTTTGTGGGTTTGTGGTTTTTTGTTTGTTTGTTTTGTTTGTTGGTTTGTTTTTAACCGAATTAGCAGCTCAGGTAATTAAGCTTACATTAGATCAAATAAATGAGCTCTGAGAGTGAAGTTAAAAGCTGAAGGTTTGTCAGCCTAATTGTAACAAATTGTTGGTCTGACATACAAGGTTAACAGCAGCTAAAAGCTTAGAAGGGAAAAAAATATCAGTCAATCAATGGGGAAATCCTTTACAAAAAATTTTTGCTGGCCTTGTGCATATGAGGGAAGCAGGGCACACAGCAGAGGACAAAGAGAGATTTTTGACTTGATATTTAAGAACCTTTAAAGATTAGAAAACCCCCAAATGCACAAAATTTAATTAGAAGCTAATGATTTGGTGTTGTGGGGAGCTGAAGGGAGCAGAATTGGGAATGACTTGTTTGAAATGACCTTGCTGTCAGGGTTTCACATAAGCTGTTAAATGCATGCAAAGAGCTGCCACAAAAATCAATGAAATAAAACATTGCAGTAGTCCAGTATGGAAGCATAAATTACCATTTTAATTTTCAATCAATAAGAAAACAGATATCCCCTGAAGCAGTAAAACATGACCTGCACACAGATCTTCATTGCAGGACAAAAGAGAACCCAACAGATATCCATAAAACTCTCACAGATGTTTTCAAGAATAATTCTGGCTGTATAGAATAGGCAGAACAGTGCTGGTTCTGTATAATAAACTGATCTGCTCCTGATGGGAAATATCTGCTCACAGAATAATGCAACCTTCTTCACAGTTTATCATTTTGCAAAGCTTTTTGACAGCTGGCTTTAAAATTTGCATTGGATGTTCCTGTTTTGTTTTAAAGCTTGTGGGACTGGGCAGCATTTGAAAAAAGTCTCTGGTCCAGCCCTGAAAAGGTGTCAGGATGGTGCTGCCTAAAAGGAGCTGAAGAGGGAAATCGAGTAGCACAGAGAACTTCATTGTAGGCCATAGTTTTACAAATATTTAGCCTTGATTGTTGCTGTAATTACTAGTTTATGGTAGTGTTTCATGTCTTGTTTGGATGAGTTAAATAGACTGTTTCTGTTGAGAAGGTAAACTTATTACAGTAAAATCTGATTGCTTTTCAGTTTGAGCATGAAAGTAAGGGAGCTTGAAAATCCAACCTATTGATACCTGCAGTTAACTTCAAACCCTATTTTCAGGACAGAACTGAATAAGATTTAATTGCTTTTGCCTGTGTTTCCAGATGGTCAGCACACAGTTTGAAATGGTTTAGTCACTTGGCTTGTATTGAAAGGCTTCTCTAAGTACCCAGTGTTTGGTTTTGACTGCAAGCAATTTAATATCTGAATCACAACTACAGAGATCTGAAATTGAGCAAGATTTCTGCACGTGCTGTAAATTGTACCACCACTGCAGACTGTTTGCTCATCCCATATCTCTTTTCAAGATACCCATAGAGGGATACAATGATTAAGTAAGACAAAAGTTTTCAAATTTGCCAGCAATCCTGTTAAAGTGGGAAGGTCCCAGCTGACTGGAAGTTAAGTGGGAAGAACCTCTGGTCCTTGTGGTTGGCTGGAAGGGCTTGGGTTCCCTATGCAGCTTGTAACTAAAATCAGGGGGAAGCCAGCTGATATGTGCAGGATCAGTGTCACCATCAGGGGCTGTCACACTCACCTGCAGCTGCTGCAGCTTCCAGAGAATCCAGCCCCTGGCACAGGTTGTTCAGTGGCAGCAGCTCAGTGCAGTGATGAAATCAAGAGATTTTTGCCCATGTTAACCCAGTGAGAAAATACTTATAACAGGGGGTGCAGGATCTCCAAAGGACTGGCAAATTAGCAGGACAAGGGGATCTTGGTGAAATCATTTAGGTTAAAAGGGGTTTGGGGGTTAATAATAGGGCTCTTAGTTTTGTACTGCATGATTATTTATGTCTTATAAAGCACCTCATCCCTATGATTTTTTTTTTCATAGAATTTCAGATTTGAATGAAACCAGAATGAAAATAAATCCAAGTTATTTCCATTTATCTGATTTTTGCAGCAATTCTATCCAACTGAGGAGTTGGCATAATTTCTTTTCTGAGACACAAATCTGTCCAAATGAAACAACTCAGTCATAAACTCACTGGAGGGTTCAGTGTGTCTTTTCCTGACTTTGTAACAAAGCTCAGAATAGAGTGACAAAGATGCATGTGAGTTCATACCCTGGAATTCTACCTTTAAAGGGATTGTGCAGTTGGACCTATAATAGGATCGTGTGACCTCTTGCTTCTGTCAGTGGAAAAAGTTCTTTAAAGAACTTCTTGTATGCATTTTTGGAAATTGTATCTTTACATAGCAGAATAAATCTTTTGTGATTTTATTGTGAGCTAATTTTGCCAAAATAACACTATGTGATAATCCTAGCATGTAGTTTATGCTGCTAAATTCTTCCCATCTTCCTTGCTAGGACAAAACAAGGTGCCTCTTTCCCAAGCATGTAATTTATGAAAAAAATAAAAAAGAACAGATAAATAGCTGGTGAAACAAAGTAGAAATTTTAGGGAGGAATTTGCAAACCCTGAGGTGAATTTTCTTTTTATATTACTGATTTTATGATCACTTATCCAATATCTTTTATCAATTTACTATCTATACCCACTATGTATTATTTTGTATTCAAAATTTAGCTTGGGTTTAGTTTAGAATCCATATTTTAAAAGAACATAATGTTAATTATAGCAAAAGACACTTTAAAAAATGAATTTGAAATAACAAAAATTGTATCCTTTCCTGTTACATTTGGTGTCCTGTTAGTTTTGTATCTTTGTAACTTTTAATGTTTGTACTTAGAAAAATACTAGCAATGTACCTTAAAATCCATGGCCCACAAAGTTAGTATTGCATTTTGCTGAATTTCTATGTTTGAAATAGAAATAGAAATCTGAAATAGAAATTCAGATTTCTGATGTGAGTTTTTATCCACAGTTATTCATATCTGTTGAGAAGTATTCCATCTTCTCTCTGGAATAGTATTAATGAATGTGGTTTGAAAGGTAATTTTGTGCATGTTACTGGCAAATGTGTGATTTTGCTCCCTTTCCCAAGCAACTCTCTTGTGTCCTATGCATGGTAACTTTTATTATCTCATCTTGTCAAATTCCTAAGGCTCAATGAGCCAGACAGACACATATGTCCGATGCCAAGAAGTTTCTTACCCCCTTTTTAAATTAATCTTCATAACTACAGTGATTTTCTGCAATTAATAGAGTGAGAGACAAAAAATCCAATCACCAGTTAGAGAACACTTCAGTAAGTGAAATGTATGCAGTTTGTTGGGTAAGTATTTATGCAGCTGCTAATAAAATCTCAGGTCCATTGGGAATTAGCTGTGTTAACACATGGATATACTGAACTTTAGAAAAGGATGAACTTCTTGCTTTTCTTTAAAAAGAAGCAGAGGTTGAAATTGCATATCAATTTAGCCAGAATATTGGGAGGCTGGGCATGAATATATTTCATAGATAGGTATGTACATCCTTTTTTGAGTTTTATCTCTCAGGTTTTATCTTAAAAATTGACAAAGCTAGCGAGTGTTCATACAAAATGTGGATTCTAGTGAAAATACACTTGCACAACCTCTCTTCAGATTGTAGGATTACTTGGTATTCATTAACACAAAAGAAAGGAGGGTTGAGCAGCAGGGATGATATTGCTGGGTTTCACACTACAGCAGAGGACAAGTTTATCCATTTATCTGAATTCCATTAGATTGAGGCTTCTACATGAGAATAAAGGAACTTTTTCAGTAGTTTTTTAAAAAAGGTTAATTTTCTTAATGAAGAAATGAAATGTCGAACTAACACTAGCTGATTTCCAGACCATGAACAAGTTTTAATCTCTCTCTCATAAGCAATACTAGTGTCTTTGTGCATGTGTTCACAAGAAGTTCCCAGCACTCATGGCCAGTGCATGCTGTGGCATTCCCCATTAAGCATTAAAAGGTTCCACTTTCCATAAATTCAGAACTGTGGCAGAACTGTTTCTGCCTTCTGAAATTGCAGAAGAATCACACATCAGGTTTCTAGTTTAGGAGAGAAAGATTGCTGTACAAATAGGCTTGACCCTGCCTTTATTCAATAGCATGTCTCTAGAGACTGGAAAAATCATTTGTTGTAGAAAGTAGAGGTATGAGGGAAGTGGTATGAGGTGTCAAAAAGAATTTGCAGCTTTTCCTTGGCAGCAGAGTTTTTCTGGGGAACTTGTACAGTCTGTTCTATCCTTTCTTCTGCAGTAAGTCTCCCTTTGCCTGAGGAGATTTTTCACTATTTTTGCTATGTTTGTAAAACTAAGCAATTCTTCTGTATAAATTGCTATTATTTAGTTTCAATTACTGATTGCAAAATCATACTGCTTTAATGCTTCCCAGCTCTATTTCCTTAATAGCCCCACCTGAATCTCTCAGGGAAACATGAATAAAGCTTATAATATATTGGTATCAGTGGTGTTCCTTTAGATACACATCAGGTAATCTGGCTTTAAAGCCAAATGCTGTGAGAGGATAACAAGGGATTTGACCATTGCATTCTCAGTCTCTAATTCAGGCCTTTGTCAATTAACAAGGTAGATGCAGTGCATCTAAACTGATTTTACCTATTAGTTGTTTAATCTATGACTTTTAGGTCAGAAGAAGCCTGGAAAAGCTTTTGGTCATGAAGAATTATTGCAAATAACAAGAAAAGGGGACACAATTTTCAATATTTGCGTAATTCCTAATGCTAAAAATAGGAGCAGGAGGATTCTCCCATTGAGCAGCTTTCTTTGTAAGGTATTGAGATTAATTTTAGGTTCTTATGGACCTAAAGGTGTTAATTTTTCCTCAGGAAATCAAGCAAGTGAGCACAAAGAACAAGATGCCCATGTGAGAATTAGGACTCTTCTTGTTCTCCTGGTGGGAGTAGCATTGTTAAATACAGCAGTATTTTAAAATAGAACAAATTCCCCTTTGAACCTAAAAGTTATAAAACCTCTCTCAATGTGTTTTTTTCATGTTCAGTAATTATTAGATACAAGATATAAAGTTACATACTATAGTTTTCTGAGTGGGTATATGTATTTTATCTAGGTATAGTATGCAGTGAAAGAAAATTGAGATCAAACATTTGGCATTATATTAAGCTGTTATTTTAGATATAGAGTTGTGTCTATGTAGAAAACACTTCTGGAGAGAAGGAGTACAGTGGGATAGTGTCATCCAGGGGCAGTACTGTTTAGTTTGTTGAAAAGAAACTTCATTATTTTTTCTATTTCCTGTCTTGGAAAGAAATACAGTATGTGTATCTAATTTGAGGCAAAGTAATTTACATTTACTTTGATTTTTTCCCTTGTTATTTTTTGAGTAATCAGACACATTGACTACTGATGAGCATGTAGGACTCCTGGGTTTTATTTCCTGCTCTGATTCCTAAAGAAATGTAGCCTCTATTTCTAATTTCACCTCTTACCATTACTCTTTCTTTTTCTTTACATCAGAAATACTGCTGGGATTTCAAAAAAAGAAACAGAAAGAAGTGCTAGTAAATTTGAGGGCAGCATTTATCTGAAATCAAGTTCTAACTCTTTAGAATCTAAAATGAATTTTAGAAATTCCAGTTCTATAGTCCAGAAATTACTAAGCTGTCTCAGTATGATAGATGAGATCATGTGATGTTTACAAGGCAAGTATTCAGGAAAAATGGAGAAGTCAAATAATTTGATTATTTGTGTAAGTTCCTGCAGGTGACTTGTCTTTTATCACTGAAAATACAATGTGTTTAAAGGTACTTGTGCACTCTGTACATGTCTGGATCCAGCATCTCCTCAGAGTCATTCTGTTTTGGAGTTTTTTCATAAAGGCAGAGTCCAGCCCCCTGATGCTGTTTAGGTGGGAAGGAGGAGTTCTTGGAGCCCTGAACAGCTCTCTATCTGTGCTGGGTTTACAACAAATGTGTTACTTTGCAAATACGTTATTTTACTCCATATGTCCAATGCAATCCTTTCTGCATAAGGTACTTTAAGAAACCACAGGTCTTTATTACTTGATAGGATTAGATTTCATTAATTTCCTTTACATGAGTGATGGAAGAAATATCAGAGGAGGAATGAAGGTTTGAAAAGGGATGCATATAATCTCTTACCACTTTGCCAAAACTTGTTTTGTTTTTTTTTTTTTGCTGGAGGTTTAGCCTGAGGGAGAGAGTGTTACTTTTTTTTTTTTTTTTTTTTTTTTTTTTTTAAGAAATGGGTAGGAATATAAATCTACTCTGATCAACAGTGGCAAAAGTTTGATGTCCTCTGAGTCAACAAATGAAAATATATATTGCCTTTTATACATGTATATATATCTGTTTTGCAGAGAGTGTCCAGAGCAGCTGAATATTTATATAAAAATCAATATTATACATAATATTCACTGAAAAGATGAAAGCATAAAAATTACTATCTAAGAGATACTGAATCCCACATCTTTTTAGAAAGAACAAAGGGAGCATTAATACAAAATTTCTGCCTTGCTGCTCAATTCCATCACTTGTGATTTGAGTGTATTTGATCAAGTGAATCTCCCAGAGGAAATTCATGAAGGAACAGCAGTTCCCTGTGGAATAAATACAACTCCTGAGGTTTTGGTGTTCACTTTCTTACTCTGGCAATGCCAGAACAACTGTGTGTGACCAGACCTCTGAACAGACCACATTCACTTCAGGAAAATCCACCTCTGCTTTTAATAGCACCATTCATTAAAGAGAAGCAACTTACTTGTTCATTGTTCAGGGTTTAAATTTAAAAGCAAAATATTTTTTTTTTCTTTTCAAGGTGAATTATACTTTGTGACAATGGTGGCTGCAGTTACACATTTAATTTGATTTACTGTGAAAAGAACATATAGACTTCATAAAGTGGATTTATGGTTTCAATTTGTTCCTAATTTTGAGAGTTTTTTAAAAAAATATGATATTTTTGCATTTCTGTCAGTGTCATCACCACATAGTGACATGTAGTCAACATTTAATTTGAAATTAAGTGTACTAATACAGTTGGTTCTAGCTTTTCTCAAAGAAATTGTAGGATTTAACTTAGGTTATGTGAATATATTTATGTGCTCCAGGGACAGCAGGTGAAAGTCTAAATCCCCAGACCCTCCACAATTGAATTTTGTAGGGTTTTATGTATGTAGTAGTTTTACGTACGTAGCTGTTTTCACATCTCTTCCTCTTGCCAAAGATCAACTCTGGGGAATGCTTTGTGGCCTCAGCCCTTTCACACACTTGTTTGAAATGCCACTCTGGCAATTGTATTAATCTTAATCTCACCACTCTTCTTTCTAGGATGTGTTTAGCAAGAATCTTTAAAAATCTCTGTCAGGAGTTTTATTTACATCTGGTTTTTTTCTTTCTTTCTCTCTTTCTTTCTTCTCCATGGAACTGACTTTTATAAATTCAATTAGACATTGCACTATATGAGATAATCAAGGGATAGGAGCTTTTAATGTGGAAAATACTCCCATGTTTTTTAGAATTCTTATTTCCTCCCTTATTTTGTTGTCTAGTTCAGTGGTGGGGGTTTCTTCTCTTTTTTAAAAAGTCACTATTTTGTTGATCATACTTTATGTGATTACTTGGTGTGTTGCTACTGCATGTAATACTGAGAATTTTGGCAGGAAAAATTTCCTGACATATTTTTTCTTTTAAGTAAAATGTGCATTAAAAATGGACTTCAGGTGTCAGTTATGAACCTGTGCCTGAATTATGAACATGGTTGTTATTGCACAAACAGTTCTTGCTTGGATGTACTACTGAAAGAAGTCAATTATATGAAGTACTAAAAGAGGAAATCCTTTGGGTTATTTCCAGTACTGAAGTTTAAGTTGTCCTAATCCACTTCTGGAATTTTTTGCATTCCTGTATACAACACAACAGATACATTAAAAAAAAAGTCCATGTTTCTGGATAATCAGGCTGTGACTCTCCTGTTAGGTCAGCAGTAGAAATGTCTGCACTAAGCAATAAAATTAGAAACAAACAATATTTTCAATGGTCTGTATTGCACATGTTTGTGTTTCTCCCATTAAGGAAAAAATAGTAATGTCCAAATGCATGTGAAGCTGCAAGCAGTGATGCACTTGGAGAATTCCATTCTGGAGATTTTCCCTCGTGTGTTGAACAGCACGTGAATCTCACACGGTTCTCTTTTGGCTCTTCATTGATGTGCAACATTTTATCAGAACACTCCTCTGTGTGCCCTTACCAACAGAACTAATAAATTGTCCCCCATGGTGGCCAAGAGCTTTGTCTGAAGATCAGAGGCTTTCTTTAATCCCTGGGATACCTCAGTCCCAGCTCCCAGCCTGTGTGGTACATGCTGTGTAAGAGAAGCAAATGATGCAGTTTACAAGGGCTGAGCTTGAACCTGCTGTTTGGATAAGCAAGAGAGTTTAAGCATGTACATTCATTATTTTGTAGGCAAATTTTAATAAACTGTTACAAATGTGTAATTTGTAACCTATAAGCCAGCCTCCTCTGCCAAATAGAAGTTCAAGGCTGCAGAACAGTTAGTTTCCTGTTGCTGTTCTTTGGTGCAAAACCCTGATGGTCTTCTGAGGCTTTTAGACCCAAAACTATTATTTTCTCTGTAGGGTTCTGGGCTGTGTGCCAGTTTGTTGTGTGTCTGTGCAGTATTGTATCTATTGCTGCCTGGTAATTTGCTTCTGCTGGGTAAGTGCCTGCCTCTCTTTCAGAGCACACAAACAATTCTGGAGATGAAATAATAGGTTAGGTGCCTTGTATTTTTAGCCATGTACAAGTGATGTGAAGGGTCAAGGGAATATCTTGTGTGAGAATCCACCCTTTCATCAGAGGCTGAGGAGTCAGACATGATGCATTTCAGTCCTGCTGGCCCATGGTGCTTTATTCCTTAGAAGGCATGTTTGGGCTTTTATCCACTGGCATTGATCTGAATTACTGCAAGTAGGAGGAGGAATCAATTCTCTTTGGTACTTGATTTGAGCTGCCTGAACTATAGAATCATTTTAATTTAGACTGACTTCACACTGTAAAAGATAAGGGCTCCTTCCAGACATACTATTAGGTCTCAATCTTGAAGGTTTCTGTTGTAATTTCAACACTTATCCACTTATTTCATGAATAAAAGGTTTCTGTTTTAATTCTAGTAATCCCCCGTGTGAAAGCCCCTAGCACAAGCAGATTCATTGCTGAGAGCACAGAAATAGCTACAGAATTCAGTTATATTGATTTCTTCTACTTAAGGGAGGGATCAACACCCAGCTTCATTAACAGCCCTGAGCCTGCACTTGCCTCTCCTGCTGGAGATCTGCAGACTTTCAGGGGCTGCATCTCTTGCCTGTGGTTTGATTTAGTGATCTTAGGCAGTTTAAAGTGGTGCATTCAGCAGTGACACTGAGGCTGATGTCTTCTCCTTGCCTTGCAGAGCAGCCTTTTCCCGAGATTCTCTTGCTGTGATTTCACTGCAGTGTTTCCTATGCTGACAAATTTCAAACTATTGGTTTTTTTTCAGTGCTTGCATTTCATTCAAGCCAAAGGGAGCAAACCTTCCCCTCTGTATCTTGTGTTTCAGTGTGACTGTCAGAGGCTTACCATCACCTTGTGTTATGAGCTCACGGGGTCTGACCTGCTCAGTTAGAGTTGTTGCCCAGATTATGGTTCAGTGAATGTCTGAATATTTGATTTTTATTCTTTCTTAGTTACTTAGGGCTTGATCATGCAGGTTTTTCAAAAGCATCTCAGATGAAAAACTTCCTTCTTTTGAAGGTTGTGGTTATTAAGATGATGTGGAGTACTGTGTGAAAAATCCTATCTGTTCAAAATCAGCCAGGCTTGCTTGAAATTGCTGAGGGTGAATTTAGCAAAGATAGGTGATGACTTAGCAGAGAACTGGATGAAGGAGTTGCACATTTAAATTAGCAGCATGAGCTCTGACACCGTGTGGCCTGGGGTTGTTTCTGGGGACAGTGGCTCGTGTGGTCACATTCTTACTCAAATCTAAACAGAGTAATTAGTGAGGACTGCCTGGTTCCAGTTCCTAAAGTCAAAAGTACCCTGTTGAAATTCTGCTGAACACACCACTAACTCAAAACTAAACCACTTTTGCTTCAAGAAGTTGTGTTAAGCAATAAATATCAGTAAATTGTAAATTTTACTTCACACTTTGTGTTTTATTACCAAAGTTGACTCAATTTATTCCTCTGATGAACCGTGTGCCAAGGACACTGCTACTGTTGTGCAGCAGCCTTGCATTTTTTAATGGATTAAAATCAAGCTTCTGTGTGCTGATTCTGGTTAAATTCAGTGTCTCAGGGGCAGCTGCCCAGCCATGGATGTGAGCACGCTCATGTGCTGAGAGCAGCAATCCTGATGGGCTGTTGGCTTCCTTTTAGACACTATCAGCTTGTTCTGTGCTGGTAAAAAATGAGCTGTGACTTTCTTGCCCGGGGGCATTTGTTTCTTGTAGCTTTAACACTACTAGTCATTGTGGAGATTTTTATTTTATTTTACGCTGTGAATAGCAAGAAGTTTGATTTGCTGTAGAGCTCCATGTAACTTGGTTACAGGGAGCAGAAAATTATGCCACAGGGAAGCAGGATGTGATAGACAGCACATCTGACTTTTCCAATGTGTAGGATCATTCCAGAAACTCAAGAATTCTGTAGTGTTTAACAGCCACTATCTTCTACAGCCTGAATGTCTTCTCCACAGCCTCTTCAGGAATTAATGTAGTTTTTCAGTCACAAATTAAATTTTGACAACTCTACAGCCTGAAAGCCATCCTTATGCCACATGAAGAAAAGCAAGTTCATGTAGGTAATGTTTTCTGCATACAGATAATTTCCTCCTTTTGGAGGTGATAGAGTTTGGGGATAGGTTTTATTGGCAGTTCCTGCTTTTTGAGCAGAATTTCAAATTACATTTATTAATATACTGCAAGAATCACATTCACTTTCATAATTTATATGCATCAGCAATATTAAATTGACTTCTGATTTAAAATAAAATACACATTTTGCAAAAATTATGCATTATTTGCCATATTTTTAATTGTTGTAATAACTTACAGTATCTCTAATGGATTTTTACCAAAGTTTTATGCTATTGAAATTTACCTTGCTGTGGACACAGAATCTCAAAATTAATGTATGTATCTTTCATAAGTATTAAGAAAACAGTGTGCCTTTGGTTTGCTTATACTTTTTACCCCATTCCCTGTATTCTGCTTCTTTTTTTTAAACAACTTGACAGCGTATTGAGTAGACATGGCACATAAAAGGTCATATTACATTTTTACATTTAAAGGTATGTGTTGTAATGTTCTAGTTTTAGACATTATCTTTCATCCAAACCAAACTTTTCAAGAAATAGAGCCCATCTGCTGCCACAAACACAAAATATTTTAAGCTCTAGGCTGCATAAGAATTCTATGAACGCACCAGGAATAATTAGATTAGGATATATTTGCACTTGGAAGTTTAGTGAAGTTTTATTCTTGCACAGGTTTGAGGGTTAAAGATTATCTGGGGCCATCAAAGCCTCTAAAGATACCTTGTTCCAAAATTGCTCTTGGAAGTAGTGTTTTTCTCTCTTTTCCTCCCTGCTCTTAGATTTAATGCCTTTCCTCTATTATTTCAAGCTTTTTACAGATCTGCATTCGAGGAAAATAGTTACACTTTTTATATGTGCAAGTCTCTGCAGATGTTTAATAGCATAAATATGCTGTATATCACAAAAAAACCCCAAAAAACAAACTCATATTGAGTCTTCTTTCTTTCAAGTTATCTGACCTCTGTACATGTTTCTGTGCTATTTTGCATTGCTTAATGTATAAGATTTGCTACAGATCAATTAGTTGGCAGAGTATAAGTTAAATCTGAAAAGAATACATGAATCTTAAATTAGAAAACTTGGCTAATATTATGTATGTTTTGATGCCATATAGGGCAGTAATATTCTGGGAGATTCTTTTAGAGCTGTAGTGTCCACAATTGGATATGTTGTCCCTATTTCAGGGATAATTCCTACTCACAGTGGCATTGGGACTTTATTTAGTATTTGAGGTAGTTTACAATGCAGAGGTGCTAACAAGGGCTTCACAGATATCTTCATTTGGGAAGGAAAGGGGAAACAGTTTTAATTCTGAGCCCATTTGGGAAGTACCAGAGTTTTGAGCTGGAGTTAAAGAAGGAAGGTACAGATTCCATGGACACAGGACCATTCTCCAGAGTCAGTTCTGAGGGTGTTGATCCTTCTGAAGCCTGATCAGCTGGATGTGCTGCTGGCCAAGCCAGGCTTTCCACTCCTGAGTTCTGTCCCTTCTCTGATTTTGTGCACTGGGCTCTGGTTCCTCTGAACAGGGAACACAAAGCCTGGAAACACCAACTCGAGTGCAGCCCGTGGTGCTAAGCTTTGAGGTTTTGGTTGTGGAGTTGTGTTTGATCAGAAATGAGTTCCATTCAGGTGATTCCATCCTTCCCTGTCCATCTGTTCTAGGATCACAGGTAGGTTCAGCACTGTGCCCTTGGGCAGTGTTCTCTGTGGAGAACTTGAGTACCATGCATTTATTTACCTTTCTGGAAGGGGTGACATTAATGTTCCCAGGTGAAGAAAGTCAAATTAACCCTAAAGTTTATGTATATCCATGTAACTCTGCACTGAACAAAGAAAATAGCTGGGAACTCTTCCTTTCCTGCAAGGCAATAATAGAAATCTCAATTAGCTACCTGCTACTTTGTCTACCTCCATGCACTTTGAAATTTAGCACTGCATTGTTTTTAATTTTCTTTGATTTTTATCAAGACCTTTTTTTTTTCAATTATTCAGCTATTTCAAGCCATTTTTGATAATAATTAAAAAATTATATTGTAAGCACCACTGACTTTTTTTTTCAGATAATCTGCAGAACTGCTTGCTTGTGCCAGGTGGGGTTGTGGTTTACAGATTTCAAGATAACTGTAGGGCTGGGATTAAGTACTGCCTCAGTGAAAGGGAATCAGTCATACAGGAGTTTCTCATATGGGGCTAAAATAGTAATAATAAAATAAATATAATGAAAAACTCCTTGCAAAATGATCTGGTTTTGAGTAGGTGATCTGTGATAAAACAAACAGCAACAATCAGTGTGGGCTTATGGCTGTCATTTGAAAATCCTGGTGAGTGGCAGTAGTTCAAACCCTGGCAGCTCTGTGTGTTGTCCATGCAGCAGTTCAATTCTTCAACATTAAGGAATTAAATATTCCTAAAAATTAAGTCTAAATATGTGAGCTGGCCTTTTTGATCCTTTCAGTGAAATGCCACTTTGCTTTCTAGTTGTTTTCTTATTAGAATTTCCAGTGCTGCTTTGCTAATAGAGGGCTGCAAAAATAAGCAGTGTTGCAGTTTTTAATGCAGTTTTTAATGGTTTGTTCCACTTTGCAAAGCACTGTCAGGCAACCCTTGCTGTGATGAAGGAATATAAGCATGCATAGAAAGTGACCAGAAGAATTAATATTCTGCAGTCCCAGCATGAGGAAGAAGAGGGCTCTGAGTCTGTTGGCTAACCAACTCTTGGCAAGCTTCTTTTGCCTTTGAAAAACAGAATTAAACAGTAATACTTTTTCTGTCCATGAATAGGGATTCTCTACTTATGAAATATTTATTAAAATGTTGTATTAAGAAAGCTAAATGCCAAAGGCATAGAATTATTTGATTCTGAAAGACATGTAAGCTATCTATTAGCATATTTTTTTCCACGTTAATTTTTTTTTCCTAATGCATTACCATGGTCATTGGCAGTCCAACAGATTAGTTTGCTTTTAGAAGACAGCTTTAGTGAAAATAAATGCTTATGTTTTCAAAGTACCAAAGGAGAGTTAACAGAACCTCATACTTCTGAAGCACTACTGAAAAAGTAGAATTGGAGACCCTAGGAACATGTAGTAGACTAGAAAATTAAGAAAAAAGAATTAAGCAGATTTAATCAGAGGGTTTTTTTCTTTCTTTAGTGGTTGGAAGGGACTTGTGGTTTTGGTCTGTTTGATTGGATTTTTTAAAAATTTAAATCATCTATGTTACTTTGGGAAGGAATTTGACTTTCTTTTAAAAATTAACATGTAGATTACTTTGGGAGATTCTATAGTATAAAACATTCTGTTTTCTGGTCAGTTTGGAACATAGAGTTCTGCTTTTTCTATTAGTGTGGTTCCAAGTGGATGCTTTGTGTGCAGCAGTGACAGCTATTACATTGTCTATTTAATTACAGCCAGCTCTGTGAGAGTGGCAGGGCTGGCGTTCAGCAGATTTGTAGCTGAAAAGCATTTCAAGGGAGCATCTCTTCATTCCAAAAAGAAATTGTTTTAGTATATGGTCTGTAGTTTAAAATAAAGCTCTGGAAAATACCCATATTTACTGGAATTGTAATCAAAATCTTCTATTGTTTGTACTGGAAGCAGATCTTGCTATAAATGCTTTGTGTAATTACTTTTTCACTGGGAAGATCTTGGGAAAACTTCTCTGGCATTCTGTCAGAGACATCTTCAGTGTTCAATGTCCTCTTCAAAGCAGGCATAATGTTAAAATCAGATTTCTTTTCCACTTCTTTTGGTGGAATTTTGGTGACTGAGGGATGCAGATTGTGCCATATGGTCCGAGCACCCTGCCATGGTGCTTGGTCACTTTGCAAAACCTTTTTCTTTTTATCTTGCCCTAAAGAAGAGAGGTTTCTACCTGCATTCCCAGTTGTGCATTTTCATAAGGAGGTGTGTATTCTACACACTGGAAAACTAAGTTTCTAAGTGTAGTCAAAAGGTGCTGAATTTTGTAGTTGGGAACAGTGCAGTTCTCACCTAAGAAAACTGCTTGGCTGTTTAGTGCAGCTGCTGAGCTCTGGAATGTGTCACCTTCTGAAGTTGCTTTCATTAAATTGGTGTGCACACACACAGGGTGATCGAGATGGGCTTTAAAGCAATGTATAGCCAGGTCCTTAAATCTGGGAAAGAACTGCTCTGGAGTGCAGGGTAAGCCTCAAAGGCTTGGGTGCTTGAGATAGTAACAGAAACAATTGTTGACTTGCTTGTCAGAATTAGAGGTTTTCCTTTAATGGAGCTTGTGTCAGCAGAGTGAAATCCAGAAGCTCTTCAGGAAACACAGAATGAGTATGTGAGACAAATATCCAGAATTTAGGCCTGAGAGGTTGCCCTGAGATAAATCTGCTCTTATTAAGAAAATTCTGCTCCCACATAAGGGAAAAAAAGCAAGCATCTGTTTTTCTGCATTCTTTTTTGCCCATGGAATAAAGGGGAACAAAGTGCAGTGTCAAAATAAGCATGTAAACTAAGGTACTTTGAGAAATTATGTCAAGATAAATAATTATTGAAAGAGCCATCTTTTTTGGGGGGAGTGGGGTGGGTGGAGGAATTGCTATTACATCACCTTCAGTGTGAGTTTGTGTGTGACTTCATGTGAACAGTGGGGGACTCTTAAAATCCTGTTAAGAGGGTCACACATGGTTTGTCCTGTTCAAACATTTTCTTATGCATAAATTAATTAAGTATAGGCATGGTGTTGGGGAAAGCATAGATTTCATAGTTTAGCATTAAACACTCTATAAGTTACTTTCCTTTGTTTCACCTTGACCACAGATAATATAGGGTTTCTAACTGATGATGATGTCTTTTTTGTATGGCTTGTAATGAAATTTAAAAATCCTGCTTGATGCTTGTCCTTACATAAACTTAAAAATTCATGACATTATTACTATTTTTGCTCTGCTAACTGTTGTGAAACCAGTCAGAATTCTGTGGTAAATAAACTAAGTATGGATCTATATAACCATAAAATTAAAATATTCCAAAAGCAACACTAGGAGTTTTGGTTGTTATGTACTCCAGTTTTCTGTGTAGCTTAAGGCACAAGATGCTGACTCCAGGCTGAAGTTTGCTTGAGGTGGTTTGGGAAGAACATTCTGCTTCTTCTAGAATTTCTGACTATTACTCTGACCTGTAAATAAAATAATAATATTTGACAAACCTGAGCAGAAGTAATTAGCCATACTTATGTTTACTACTCATGCTTCATCTGTATTCAGTTTCATTTTCATTATTGCAATATCAGTGAATTCCAGAAATCCCACAAAAGTGACCTTATCCAAACAGGGAGGGAGGGAAAGGTGGTCAGGTTGTTCTGAGTTCCCTCTCTTGTTTCTACTGTTTGCCACATACCTTGGCATTCAGGGGTTTTGATGTTACTGCAGTGCAACAACACATTATATTTGCAAGCTTGGTATTTTCCCAGCAGCTCCTTGAATTTCACATGTAATAATTTGCATTTTAATGTAAAGTATTCAGGTACATCTGATGGAAATATCATGTGAGTCAATTTTAATCCCTCGTGCAAAGTCTGTCAAACTTGTTTGTCAGCTCTGGTGTTTTAATTCCCATATCTTCAGGTTTATGGGAAAATGCAGAAAGAAAATAGATTAATTCCCCCTGCACTCAAACCTCTTCCTTGTCTGTAGAGTTGTATTTGTATAAAAATCTTGCCATACTGAGAAATAGCTGAATAATCTGACAAACCGGAATATGGCTTTTATTTTTGTCAGTAATACATATAAGAACCTGACTGATTCTTTTTCTTAAAGTTTTTAACCTTCTGAATGTTGTGAAGTGTTTTGCCAATACCATTAGATCATTTTTATCTTTAGCAGAAGAGAATCATTTGGCAATAATTGTAGGTTTAATAGAGTGGAATCACACTGTGTGGTCCCATCTTAAATTCTTCAGTGTCTTCTTTTCATCCTAGATGAGTCTATCAGTCTATCAGAGATGGGATGATTTTGTTAATTTCTTTTTTGAGGTCTTCATACAATTATTTTCTTTTTGTGAATGTCATCTGCTCTAATTAGTTTGTGCTATTTTTTTTTGCTTTTAATGTATTGAATCTTTTTAACAGAGTGCCTGGTTTTGACAATGAGACATATATAATGGCTTTTTAAAAATGTATTTATCATATCTAATGCCAGTCTTCAAATGTGTATTTGGCACAAAAGCAATAAGATATAAGGATCAGAATGCAGGAAATTAGTATTTCAAGGATGTTGAACTGCAATATTAAATTTCTAATTGTAAAATAACAGCCTTCCGGTAATAACTGCTGAGTGCAAAATGTGAGCAAGGCAATTCATGATATTCAGCCAGCCAAAAAAATTGCATTTTAGTAATTATATTTTCTCTGTTTAATTTTATAATATATTGAGTGGATAATCCAATCATTGGAAAAGTCCTTTTTTACAAATGGACTGAATGTGGTTTTCCACAAGGAAAAGGATTTTTCAGCTTTGACAGTATTCAATATCTGCTCAGTCTTTTGCACTTGAGGGAACTTGAGGTTAATCAGTGGGCAGGGACTGCAAGATTGACCAATATGGAATTGACCTGCCTGCTTTTCTTTTTGTACTTCTTGAGGTGCAGGATTCATACCAACTCCAGGAACTTTTGATATAGTACATCTTTGTTGTGTTTCTTGAAAGAGCTTTACTTTCATACTTAGAAATAGCTTGAAACCTATTATATATAATAAAAAACATGAACAGTAAAACAGAGTATTTAGACTTTTTTGATATATTTAGCTTTTCAAAAACATCACACATGACATATTAATAATACAGTGATTGATTTGGCAGTTGGGATGGTTTAGAAAATGGCTTTGAATGCATAACAATAATAGTTTCATGTCATTACATTTACATTTAGACAAGCATGCAAAACTAGCGGTTGCTGTTTTATATTCCTCATAAAAGCTAAAGCATCCTTTTCACTTTTTCACATATCCATTAAGACAGAAAGAAAAGTAACCTCTCTCTCTAAAGCATTTCTGTACCTATGGCTGTGAACATGATGTGATCACTATTTAGTATTAGTCTTGCTTTGAAATTCTTGTTTCTTTCCTTGGTGGAGATTCTTTGAGGTTTGGTTTGTTTTGTTTGGGTTTTTGTTTCTGTTGGTTATTTTTGGGGAGTTTTGTTTTTTAATGTAAGTGTGCAATTCTGTGTAAGGTAAAGGAGAGGAGGTTAATATGGGCTTTTTAGGGAGCTTACCAAGGGCGAGTTTCATTCTAGGTAACTGCTATTTTTTCCTGCTAAGCAAGCATAATTCTTCAGAAAGGGATAGAAGTATGTAACTTGGTAATTAACTCGTTCACATGAGTATTTCAGGTTGTTTTGGTAAAGTATTTTAATAAAAAAGTATAACAAATTTAATAAATTTTAAGGTCTGAGTTTGTATTTTATTTGCCTTGGTGCTGAAAGTTTATAATACAATATTCTTGCTTAAACACAAGCTGGTGTAACTATGTCTTCTGCTGTGTTATTAATGTCCATATGGAATTCTGCATGATGGTTGTGGGTTGTTTGGGTTTTTTTTTTGTTTTTTCTTTACATGTACATGTAAACTGCTGGTCCATATGTTTGAGGTTTCTGTGAGAGGGTTTGTGTTGGTTTTGGATTCCCACTCGTGATAGACAGCATTTCCTCCAATCCACCCAGCACACAATTTGGTGGAGCAGGGGGTAGGTGTGGTTCTGTGGCTCAATGGCTTTCCAGATTAGGTTTCCATGATTCCAGTGCTGAGACAGAGCAAACGAATAAGGTGGGAGCTGAAACTCGAGCCTGGCTAAACAGTGTCATCATCAGAGTTTACAGAGACTTGGGAATCAGTTCATTCATCACATCTCCCCTTTTGAGTGGCACAAAGAAAATTTTGTTTTCTATTAGACATAGAAAAAGCTGACAGTAAATTCCTAGGAATTTACTTTGAGAAAGCTGACAGTAATTTCCTTGTAAAAACGTAGGAAGAAAGATGTCTTCATGCTGTTATGATTTATTGACTGGTTGTGTTACTTGGTCACTGTTTGTCCAGTGTTATTATTAACCTAAATTGTGCTATCAGCACACCTTTGTTTGCTTTCTAATACATACCTGAACAGCTGGAGGTTTGTAACCATCCACTGGAATTAAATTTCCAAGTACACTGTGTTGTTACTAATGAGCACTTGCTAAAGTGCTGGGGGTTAAGCATTTCAGTCTTTGAGAATATGTTCGTTTTTCAGGTGGGCTGGTTTTTCTTTAGAATATGCTGGGTTGAAAGGGACCCATCAGAATCATCAAGTCCAACTCCTGACCCTACACAGGACTCTCCTGGAATCATACCCTGTGCCCAAGAGTGTGGTCCAAACACTTCTTGAGCACAGACAGGCTTGGTTTGGTTTGGTTTGGTTTGATTTGTTTCTTTAAAACTTAGGATTTTTAAGGATCGTTATATCAGGGTCTAAAGTAAGAAATTGCAATTAAAAGGAAAAAGAAAAGCTGGCTGTTTTGGGCTAATGTTTTCTGAGTTTTCCTTGCTTTGTTTTAATTGCTTCACCATTTTCATTGCAGTAGCTTGTAGCTAGTCCTGACTCACTTTGCATCTATCTGCCATGCTGTCCAAGTCAGCCCTGCCTCATAGGCGTGGAGTATTTCTATACATTTTTATATTTTTATAAATATTTAAGCATCATTTTTATATATTTTCTATATATTTTATTTTTATTGTTATTCACATCTTGCCATTTCTCTGTTACTCATCTGTTACTCCTTCCTTTTTTCCCCTGGGAGTAAACCATACGTTTCTCAAGTTGAATAACAGACCCACAAAACCCCATCTTGGGACAAAAGACAACTTGTTTTCCATCATGATAAAAAAATATATATATATATATAAAAGTATATAGATAAGTATTAAAAATAAGTATTCAAAAAAGTGGAGCAAGTAAAATTAAGGAGAGCTTCAGAAGAAAGTCTTTTGTTTAGGAGCTTTTTTTAGAGTTTTCAAGTTATGAAAATTACTAAAGCTTGGAAGTAGAGGGGCTTCTGGGGTTTCATTTTTCTGTGTTGTTAATTGTTTGTAGCAGCTCATAGGAAAAACACTTTTACTTGCTCAGTGAGTGTTTTATGGTTTCAGTGTTGAAAAACTCCAGCAAGTATCTCCAGTGTGGATTAATTTAAATAAAACATATTTTTATGGTGCTTTACTTTGACCTTTTTGGATATTTGTAGTAAGGTTATGATAAGGTATCTTGAGCTGAAATATGAATTTTTTTTCATAAACGTGTATTGTTTGTCTTCATGTTACCTAGGATATTTGTAAACAACTCACATGCCTCAGGAAGATGAATCCTATTAGAAGATATTAAGTAGCATAATTGTAACAAATGATCCATAAGCAAATGCTGCACTAAACGAATTCCAAATTTCCAGCTAACAAAAACCAAGCTCTTCATTTATCTGAGATGCACAGATCGAATCTCTCTGGGAGTGTGAAAAGCTTTGTCTGAGTTTTCCACTTTTGAGAGTATTTTATATAGGCAGACAGATCCTCTTTAACATGGGGAGTAACCTTACAGCCTTCTGAGGAGTTCTTTAATCTTAATCATCAGATGGTTTCTTAAAAGCATTGTTACATCCTTACTTTCCTTACTTTTTTTTTTTTTTTTTTTTTTTTTTTTTTCTGCTGGGAGAGCTAAAATTGCTCTTTAAAGCACATTCAGTTTGTCAGAATATTACCAGTCAAAGCCAAACGTTCCTGCCTGTGTGCTGCAACAATTTGGGCATTTAGTTTATACATAACCTGGCATGTTAAGAAACTAGAATTTTAATAGGTTAAGGAGTGCTGGTCCAAGTTTGCATCTTAGCTTGTTGGGAAGATTCTGTATAAGAGTATGTATTGGGGAGAGCTAGGGCCTTTGCCATTGCTTTTGTATTTTGCTTTTACTTGTCCCCAGCATCAACACCCAAGAAGATGGGAGCTGCCACAGTGACATCAGCCTCCCAGGACCTTAACAAGCTTCTGCTTCTACTTCAAGCTCTATACCAAACTTAGCATAAACTTTAATGTCTGTAACTTTGCTTTTGAAACTAATGCACTTTAACAACTATTCACTGTTTTGCTCATTAAAAAAAAAAAAAGCCCGACGAAGTTGGTGCCTAAAAGCACCAGAAGTCTAAGCTCAGAGTTGGTGCCCTGTGTGAGGAATGAACTCCCAACATTCAGATTATGAGACTGCACCCTAATCTCTCCCTAAAAAATTCAGGGAGACTCCTGGCTCGCTAACTCCAGCAGACATTTGCTTGTGCTTTTCCAAGGTCTTGAGAAGGTCTCTGAATCCAGGCACCATCCTGCTCATCCCTCCTCCTCAGCTCCATAGGCCTGTGTCTGCCTCAGGCACAGGCTGCTCAAAAAACACAATAAAATTTCAGGTGCATGTCTCACTTTTATCACTGCTGTAGGATCTGGAGTGTAACTCAAAGAAAATGTTCTCAGTTGTAAACTTTGCCATAAAAATATTTCTTTTGTTTGTCTGGCTCTGAGGTAGCTTTGCTGACATGATTATTTCTATCAGTCTGTTATGATTCTGCAGTAAGCTTATTTACCATCTGCTTTCAAGATGTGTTTTCCTGGCTAAAACATGATGTTTCCAGCTGTCATATGCCTGATAGTGTTAGGTACAGAAAATAGCAACCAAAAATGAGGAGAAAAAAATTTAAAAATTGCTTCATCTGCTGTAGCAAATTGTTCAGAATTCAGTCTTTCAGTTATTAAAATGTGAAATGCTTGAGTTATGGACAGACAGATGGGCTATGATCCTTTGCACCTTAGTGTGTTCTGACAGAAGATGGGTTTGGGGGAGATATTTCTCTGTGTTTCTTCATTCTTTCACCCAAAACATAATGGATTTAAAAAAACAAAAAACAAACAAACAAACAAAAAAATCCCCACGAAAACAAATCCCAGAAAAATATGATCTAGGAAAAATAAACCCAACCCAGGGTTTTGAGATTTGATAAATTCCATCTATCTTGATTTTTCTTTGAAAATTAAGTTTTACCTTTATCAGTAATTTATAAAGACTATTCATTTTTGCTGTGAAAGTTAGAAGTATATACAGTATGTGGTCAAGGAAAATTTACTGGAAAACGTTATTTTGTGTTACACCTTCCCTGGCCACCCTATCATCCCAAAATCTGCCTGTAGCTTCTTATCTAGATAGACTGTAAGATCTGGATGTAGACTCTACATATGCTCACACAGAAAACAACAATATCTAATAGGAGCTGATAGATTCTGTTGTATTTTATTTAGAGAACTGAAATAAATATCCACAAAAGGTACAGAATACAGGAGTGTGATGAGAGAATGGCCAGATGTTGCTTACAGGAAATTAAGAGCCAATCTGTAGGGTTTTTTTTCCTAAGTAATTCAGCTTTGTAGTAATGGTGCTGAAAGTCTACATTTAGAATGGCTGGGGAGTAGTAGAGCAAAATAAAATTCTTAAATACATGGCAAAGATTTAACATTTCCAAATAGTTTTGCAGCTGGAGCTTTATCAAGCTGTTCAGTTAACGTTCTATTCTACATTAAAAGTAGCAGGTTTTTGGTTTGCTGAGTTTCCTTTAATGGCACAGAAGGATGTTACTTTACTGTAATACTGCAGTTTTATATCCAGCACAGCATCAGGGTGACCAGCAGGTCAGTCTGGAGGTCCATTTAAACCCTTATTCTGTGTACAGTGATGGCTGGGAAAAGTGGCTGAAGTATCTATTTTACCTTTCCAACTCTTCTTTACGTGGGGTGCTGCAGGGCTGGATGTAGTTTCTGTGTACTTATTAATCTTTAACAACCTCCTTCTTCTCAAATATTTTCAGTCTTCCTTAAATCTAGATATAACCTTTGCCTCTCTAAATATCCATTAGCAAGGAGTTCACAGATCAACCGTTTGCTGGATGATGAGTCACGTCATCTGGTTTTGAAGCTGTTTCCTGTTAGTTTCAGTTGATGCCTCCTGCTCCTTATTTTGGAAGACAGAGTGAAGAATCAATTTTTATCACCTTGACCTTGAGGACTGTGTTTTTATAGGCGTTTGTTATTTCTCCCCTGAGCTATGTCTTTCTGGAAAGAGACTGAAGTGGCTTTGTTTGGGTTTTTTTGTGTTTTTTTTTTTTTTTTTTTCATGTAGAGATTTTTTTGTGTAGAAGTTCTTTTAACTTTGTCCACTTTAAGTTTCTCTTCCACAAATAATTTCTAGTTCTACTGTATCCTGTTTTGAGATAGGGGACCAAGATGACACACAGTGTTGATGTGGACAGACCATGGATTTAGACAATAGCAAAATGAGTTTTGTGTTGTTTTCCTGAAAGTTCCTAACTTCTAGTTGACATTTCTGAACAACTACTGATATATTTAAAAATAAAATTCCCACTTGTATTTCTTTCTCTTCATCTATATTTATTTTATCTGTCATTTATTGGCCACTCAGTACACCATGTTGCCTCTTTTTTTTCCTAGTGCTAGGAGAAGCTTGACATCTCATGAGATCTTCATGATAATGCTGTGGTGAAAGTGTATGGGAGTAAAATGTGACTGTTTCATTTGTTGTTTAAATTGTTATAGGGGAACAGTGTGGCTAAATGTAACTAACCTGGTGAATGTAGAATTCAGAAACTACCTCTAGTACTTAAGATCTGATTTTATTCAAGTATATTTATGTATAGGACCCATTTAGAAATAAAGGCCCTGGAATTGTGTTCATCAGCTGAGGGAAGTCTGCAGGAGTGTGTTTTCTTCTTGGTGGCATGAAAATGTTTAAGGGCAGGTTGGATGGAGCCCTGAGCAGCCTGGTGTGGTGAAAGGTGTCCCTGTACTGCAGGGGGGGTTGGAACAAGAGGATCTTTAGGGTCCCTTCCAACCCAGGCATTTACAGGATTTATGTAACCATGGAGTTATCCTCAAGCTCACCCCATCTTCACACTTCATCAGTATATGTTGTCTCCACCAGGACACATACATTTTTCAGTCCTTGTAATTACAGCTGCTGTGAGTGTACCCAAATTATCTTGCTACATCTGCTCATGTGTTCTTAACTGTAGCTACAAAAAATGACCAGATAGAAACTCCCTAATGTTCATGCTCTTTGCACCAGCCAAGGGAAATCAGCTCCTGATTTAGCTGGCTTTGAGGTGCAAATGTTGATTTGGCTTGCCTGGGAAGAGCAAATCAAGTTTACTGTTCCTGACCTCTCAGTAATCTCATTTGTGTTTTGAGGGTCTTACTGAAAACTAAAATTACTACTTTGTTGTTTTTTTTCCTCCCATCCCCTCAGATACTTAATTAAAGATCAGAACATCCTTCTAATTTCTTTTCTCACCAAACCTTTGTTCTTGTTACATTCAGTTTCTTTATTTGGTCTCTCTGGATTCACAGGTCAGAAGACATATAAAAGAAAATAAGTTAGAGCATGTATCAAGAAATCCAATCCAAGTAACTGAAATGGATGAGACTCTTATTTTCTCCCTTAGTGAACAAGAAGTAATGGCTGCATATTTGTTGTTCACTTCCATTGAACATCAGGTAGAATATAAATGACAAATGGCAGCTTCTGCTGTGTACCAAAAATTGTGGTAGAGTAACTAAACCACCTTGCCTTTTTTGCACTGAACTTAAGAAGTCACTGGTTTGATTGTGCTATTTGAAATTCTGACTTTAAGAACAGTCTCAAAGTGGTAAAACTGAGCTTGAAATTGCAGAAAGATGACACTAAAATAAAGTCTTGTAGTATTTCTGGCTCCAAATTGCCTGTGAGTGCTCTGTAAGCTTGTAAATATTGCACATACCTGACCATTGTCAGTTACTGAGAACAAGAAAACTCTTCCACTCAGCTAAAGATGGTGACAGAAGCCATGGACAGGTCTGAGGCTGAAATTGGAGCAGATGGTTTGTTTGGCCTCATTTTTAAATCACCAATTCACCTTTGGCCACCTGCAGAATAGCCAAAATCCACCTGCTGTCAAAATGGGCAGGTCTCCCCCACCCAAGTAAATGGGCTAACACATTTTTCAGAAAGCATGCAACTTTAATTCCAGGTTTTCACTGAAATGAAAATGCAGTGTTTTTGTCTTGGTTTAAAAAGTGTACTTTTTTTCCATTTTGTATCAGCATTGTCCTGCAGTCTGGGACTGTCCTTATGTTTTTGATTTGTTTGGTTTGTTTGTTTTTGTTTCTATTAAACTAAAGAGTAAATTTTTCTCTTTCTATTAAAATAGTTCAGTGCTATGTCATGTTTTTGGAATAGAGAATTAGGGGAATGATAAAATAAACTCATTAAAAATACTGTAATGTGTGAACATTAGTTCTGGTTATTCTTCTCCTTCTAACAGAAACAAGGATGTTAGAAATAGACCAGATATGAAATGTGTAATTACAGCAATTTTTTTAAAAATTGTGGGAGATTTTTTTTTTATTTTGCTTCTAGTCATGCTCTTTGCATGCAACCTATACAGCCTTGCCCAAAAGTATCCATGTGGATCTTAATGCCCATGGAAAGCTGGTTTGTAAGATTGGCACCCTGATTTGCATGTGAAAACCCAGTGATTACTGTCAGAATACTGCAATCAGAGATGCAAGCTGGAAGTTCCACCATGTCCTATATAATTTCAACTTAGAAAATTAAGGTGCTGTGTACATGCACTTTTCATGCAAAAATTATAGATAGGTATTGAAACTATTCGTTAAAATTGTTAGACAAAAAATTACTGAACAAGCCTGCAGGTTCTGAGGAAGAAATCTGCTTGATGAACTCATTGTAGGATTATTTCAGGTTTTAATGATAGATAAGTTTTATTAAGTGTGGTATGATGTTAAATGGCACTGTGTAGATTGGAGTAGATGAAGGGGTGGGTTCTGGTAATGTAGAATAAATCTGAGGCTTACAACGACAGGTGAGTTAGAGCAGCACTATTCTGGTATTATTATATATAGCCTCTCTTGGATTGCTTATTTTACTCATCTGTAAAATTTCCATTTGATAAATGCTGTCTGCATTATGGATGTTTTTCCAGGAAAAGAAAAAAAAAAAAAAAGCTTGTAGAAGACTTCAATTGCCTATAATTTCATGCTAGTGTTTTCCAATCTCAGTGGCTCTTCCTCCCACCTGCACCCACACTGAATCAGCCTTTAATCTGATTTCTTTTCTGCTGCCTTAGAAACAACAATGCTTTCCTTGATGCCCTGTGTTTATGTATTAGAAGAATATCTTTAATTTCAGATCTCTTTCCATGCAAACACTCCTTAGAGGTCAGCTTGGCTGTTTGTGTCAGTGTGTGTGTGCACAGGCTTTCTTAAATCTGAGATGAAATCCATATATGTGTGTGTGTGTGTACATAGATATATATGTGTGTATATATATATTCTAAATCTCATTTTGCTTGTAGGCAAAGTAAACTTGTATAAGTCAGACATTCTTTTAACTTGTAACTTCTTCATTACAACTATGACATTTTAAGCCTATGGTTACCCCTTGCTATAATTACTTTGTTAACAGTTGAGATCAGACCTCAGAGCTTCACTGCAGCATTTTCAGTTATCATTACTTCTGTTTTCAGTTACAGAATTTGCACCTGGATTGCATTTAATTGCTTTTGCTCAGCTCTCTGACCACTCAAAAAGAAGTCGAAAAGCACAGAAAGAAATGCTCAGATGGAAAGACTGCTGAATATGTATTTCTTAAATGTTTGTGATTTTTTTTTTTTTTTGGGACATTATTTTTAATGCATTCCCACAGCATAGCTTTTTACTTCAGGGCATGTTACAGTATGTATTTATAATGAGACTGACTGTGTTCTTTCTTGCTCTGGTGCACATTACTCCAATGAAGTCAATGGGTTTATGTGAGACTTGCTAAAGTAATATTCAGACTATTAATCTTTACATTAGTCTCACATGGAAGAGCAGCTAATATTTAAGACTGAATTTAAGGTTGTTGCTGTAGGTTCCAAAGTTACTTTATTCTCTTGTTTCATATTTTTCTCATTTTCCCCTCTTATTTTATTCTTTTGGAAAATTATTGTTTCTGAATATTGATGACAATCAGGAGTAGTATTTATTTTTTTTCCTGGATATATTAATATATGGCATGAATTGTTATTCGTGCCATGTACTAAGTCAAAACTCTGAAGAATTTTTCAAAGGGATTATGTGGAGTTAGATTGGAGGGGTAAAGGAGAATATTTCAAGACAATCTTCCTGCAGGGTAAGAGGCTCAGTGAGAGATTAGATATACATTATTTGTGGTGTTGCTTGCTCTGGGAGGAAAGTAAAGAATCTTAATGCAGGGTTCAAAAAAGGAAAGCTAACCAAAAAGTGAGTAAACACAAGTTGTTTTTCCAAAGGTGTCCCTCTTAGATGTCTCTCTATGCAGAATGTCAGTCTGACTGGATATGAGAGAATTTAGCATCAGCTCCAGTTAAGGATTAATTAAATAATCCCTTAGTTAATGATGCTTGTCTATTGTGCATTGGGTTAGAGGGACTGTTGCTGATGGCACACTGCAAGTAATAATTTATGGTGAATTTCTTTCAGCTAACATGGTCAAATTCCAGAGATGCCTGAGTCATTCAGAGATCCCCTCTGGAACACTGGACTTTTGGAAGAGGAGAGAGTAAAGGAGGGAGATGGTTCAATATTAAATCATGTTTGCTGTTGACTTATATTGTGGGGAAGAAGGGAAAAGGAGGAAATGAAAGCAATATTGCTTGAACACTTTAAAAACCCCAAAAAGTCAGAACAAGAGAAGAGGTTGTTCTGAGCAGGTCAGGAGGAAAGGAAACAGTAACAGCAACAAAAGTTTAATACTCAAACTTTGTTCCAGTAAATTGATAGAGTTCTGTCTTTGGAATTGGAAAGAACCTTACCTGGTGGTATTATGGATCCCTTCTTATGTACAACTCCTGTTTGCAAATATTCTGATTTTGAATAATCATTTAGCAACATGCATGCAATTTGGTTCATTAGATGAAGCATTAGAAGTAGGTTTTTTTTTCATTTTGGCTAACGTTTAGAAATTTTTTTGCAAGCCAAAGGAACTATATATTATCAGCATACACTGCTTTTGTACAGAAGCCAGAGAAGTCCCAGTTTGACCTGCCAGCTGTATCATGCAGTGTTCAGGAAGGAAAATATTACAGTCCTGCTGTCTTTATGACTGGCTGCTTTACAGACTGTGCAGAATTTGGAAGAATGCTACATTCATTACAGAGTGATAGGCCAAATGAATAATAAATAACCTATTTATTTTTGGAAATGATTTTTGAGTATTTACATTCAATGGACATTAAGAATGTTTACCTTGAGCAGAAGTGTGAAACACCCATCAGTTACTATTCAGAGCAGGTTGCTTGGGAAACTGTCTCAGCTTTCTTGTTTAATGAATGAGACTGAAAAGTTTTGAGAAGTATTAAACTGCAACAAATAGTCTTCTAGCTGACCACTGTGCTCTTGTAGACACCTTTGTAGAAAGTGAATGGGAAGCAAACATAATTTTAAGTTTAAAATCTGAAACAAATCTCCTTGTCACATTTGTCAACTATAAACATATTCCTAAAAGGTCTATTTAAAAATCTGTTCAAGAACAGAAAGGTGATAAACCTGCCCATTTCACATCATTCACATAGAATAAAAATAGAAAACTGTGATTCCTTTCCAGTGCTGGCTTCACTTCCAGTTTTTGTTCTGGTTCTCAATTAACAATGTCATGTCTTAACACACCTTAAAGAAAGTTTTCTTAAACTGATTTGCAGAGAAAAAAGTGTACAATAGATACCACTTCTGTTATGATGGGCTGTGGTTAGATTTGCTTGTGCAATGTTATTAGGGGACTTTCACTAAGTCCAAAACAACAAAACAGAAGTTGTTCAAAAAGTTCCTTTTCTTGTATAAAATCACTTCTGTAGAGGGAAATGCAAGTCCACAGTCAGATATATAGTTAATTATTTTCCACTTTATAGAAGGAACTATTTACTTTAATTCTTGACCTGTTGTTATTCATGGACGTTGTGAGTTATGAATTCTCCTTCCCTTCTCTGATTAAATCTTGTCCTTTCTTTTTTTTTTTTATCCCAAAATATTTGTCATGTCTCTTTCAGCAAATATAGTAAACAGTAAAGTTTTAGCCTTCAACAAAATGCTTTCCATTCATGGAAACCCTTATGGGAAGCTTAAATTAGCTACCCTTACATTACACACTGTTGAAATGCTCTGAGCCACCATTGCATAATATGTTTTCCAGTATCTCTGGAAAACTCAGTTAATATTATCACTTTAATATAAAAAAAGTCAATGCCTGTGAGCTCAGAATGAGTAATAGCTAAATTTTATGGTTTATTTTAGAGTAGCACAGGTTCCAGATGGAATAGTCCTTTTTATCTCTACAGATTTTTTTTCTTGAATATAAAGCATTTTATTCTCCATCATTTTTACATTATAACTTTTCTGTGATATTTTCATTAAAATGAAGCAGTTGGCAAATGGACTTTTCGTCAGCTCATTCTTTACCTATTTTTTTTAACAGAGATGGCCATAAATCACACTTAATTCAAATGCAGTGCAGCTCCCAGTTTCATCCTCTCTGTCCTATGTTTCCAGTTAGCAGGGATGAAACTGGAACAGTGCATCATTGCATTTCCCCAAAGAAGTAGGTGTATGCCATCAACTTTGCAGCATTCAGCTGAAGTGTTGGGGCATGAAAGAGAGGAGGAAAGATGGAAAAGAAGAAGTCAGTGATGAATTGCTTTTGATGGTTTTGTCTTAAGTTCTCACCAGCAGTCTCTTGCCTTTTGGTCTCAGAAATAATTGGTCATGCATCAATTATATAGCCTTCTGAGATGTGAAGGGGAAAGGAAAATAAGATGATTCTGAGGCCTTTAAATAACCTACTCAAAATAACTTTTTCCCTGAATAATGTTTCATTATTTTGTTCTGACCTATATAGGTTAGAAGCAAGAGCCACGTCCTAATGGAAAAAGAAGAATTCTTGTTTTTCTAATGATAGGAAAGTATGGGCTTTTACAGGCTGTCTATTTAAAACTGCTTGGAAGGTTTGGGTGGGTGAAAACCTTTCACTGAGCCAGACAGGCACAGGTCCCACACTGGGGATGTTTTGGGATTAGATTGCACTGCATCAGGATGAGCATAACTTGTTAATGCTGCAGTATGGCTTTGGCTAATTTTGACTAATAAATATTGTAAAACTGGGCAGTGTGTTTATATTTTGTGTAGTTAATTGGCTAAATAAAAAATTATAGCCTTGTAATATAATATGGATTCAGAATATTTCAGATCATAATCTTCACTTGGTCTGTATTATCTTTTTTCCCCTCATTTTGCAACCTGGTAAGAGATAAGAGCTTTACCACCCACCCTGATGGAGTTTTTGCTGCATTTTGTTTTCAGCTGTGAAATGATACAAGGCTGCTGAGAAAGTGGACTTCATACATTTAAAGCACTTTATCAATGACCTTTTTTATAGGGCCAAAATGTGTGATGTGTGCCCAGAAGTGTAATCATTTTAGAAAATTGATTTGAAGAATTCCTGTGAGATGGCTGCCCATCAAAATGTTTCCTTTTTTATAGTTTTCCTTTCTTTCTGATCTGTGTACCATAATTTCTGATGGATTCTTTAGAAAATTTTAGAAGTGCTGCTTTGCAATTACTTTGAATCCTGACTTTTGAATATTTTTCTGAAATACTACATCTTCTGAAATACATGTGTCTTTACCCACTCTTGGGGAGTTCATTTTTTTTTTTTTTTCAGTGCACTGAGACTTCAAAAAGGTGTAACTTTTGTGCTTTGTCATTGCATTCAGGCACTGAGAGTTTGATGGTAGTCTCTTACTGTAGTACCTTCATGCACAAGCAATTTTTGAATGGTTTGTAATCTGATTTTTTTTTGCTATTTCCATGCTGAATTCTGAATCATGTCATATTTGTTACTGAAAATAATTTTTATTTTCCTTTTAAGACTACAAGTGAAATGGTGTGGAAATTAGTGAAACTAATGATTCACAATATCAGTCTGGGAAAAATAAAACACTGTCTGAATTTTCATCACATTCTATTTCATATGACTTATCTAAAGTTTATTCTCCTCCATTTTGTATGTCTTACTATTAATTATATTATGGAGAATCCAGATATGGAATGCACAAAAGTTATAGAAGAACACAAAAAAACTCTTACAAGAAAAGGTCAGATTAGTTAAATAATAGCACAGATATTTATATATATTTTTTTTTTTAGTCATCACAGATGTGAGAGAATGGAAGTGAATGGGTTTTTTTAGTTTTCTGGTGTTTAAGTATTTCATTTGGAAAACAAATGTTCAGACCACTTTGTCTTGCCCCAGTCTGAACTGCTGTACAATGGAAATCAGATTCAATTACTTCATTTTGAAAGTGAGCAGATTTCTGAAACATCTGTGGAAGAATTTTGTCACCAAAATATGGTTCAAATAAAGGTCTTGTTGGAAGTGAAATAGATGAAACAAGTAATCTCCTCAGAAATAATAGGTTCATAGTAAACTTGAATATTGAGTTGTTGAATTGCTGGGTTCTACTCCAGCATTCTTTCTTTCATTCCTTTACAAAGAAGTAGCACTAAAAAATGTTACAGTAAGTTACAATACAAACATATTAGATAACAGCATAATGTTTCTGTGTTGGACTTACATGGATATTTTTCCATTTAATTTTGATTAATAAAGTGGTAAAATTACAATAAGCAACAGTGACAATTGGTGTGTATATGTACACACATATATGTGTATTTGTGCAGACATACACAAACAGAATCATGTATTAGAATACATTAAGAAAGAATGAAACCTTCTAAACATATGCAGAGAATGAGATGCTTCCAATTTTTCCTCTTTTGAAACCTGGGATATAAATCTCCACTTTATTCAAGTGCTACAGCTTTCTTGAGTAAGTAGAATTGTGCCTGGGAATAAAGTGCCTGGGAAAAAAAAACAAAAAAAAAAAAAAAAAAGCTTTTTAATCTTCCTCACAGTTGTTAATCAAAATAGAGAAATTAACAGTACTTGTTATAACAGTTCTTGAAATAAGTATGGAATATATTTATGAATTTTAAAGTTGCATGAAACTTTCTAAATAATTTAGGATTATGTGTTATAATTAATTATATAGAAAAACAAAATCTCATTTCATTTCACAATCCTGGTGAAACATGAAAGCATTTTATTCAGGAAAATAATTTTTCTGTAAAGAGTGGAAAAGTGTTTGCTTTCTTTTTAAGTAACAAAATGTTATTATCTTTCTGCGAAAATACCATTTTTACATGAAGATACTCTCTCTTAAATAGATAATTTGAGACTTCCACAGTTTTTTTACACATGAAGTCATTACTTGTTTACTTCCAAGTAGCCTAAGTCCTGCAAACAAAATGAAGGAGACACAAAAAAAGTTGCCTGGAGCACAGGTAGAAGTGCAAGTGGTTTGGGGTTTGCTGGGGCAGGAGTTTAACTCTTAGCTAAAGTTGTCTTGTGTCTTGGCACTGGCTGGGTCTGGCTGAGCTGGAGGTCATTTCCACATGGCAGCCCTCCCTGAGCTGTGCTGTGTTAGTACCTAGGAAGGTGCTGCTCACACCCTGGTGTTCTGCTCTGGCTGAGCAGTGCTGGCACTGCAGCAATGCTGTCTCCAACATTTCCCCCTTGCCTCTGGGCTGGGGATGGGCAAGGTCTTGGCACGGCCATAGCCAGGACAGCAGATCCAGCTACCAAAGGGATATTCCATGTCACTATGATGTCTGCTCAGCAATAAGAGAGAGGGGGGCACTCATTATTGCATTTGTCTTTTGTAGTGACTGCAATGCCTACTGAAGCCCTGCTTACCAGGAAGTGGATGGACATCCCTTGTTGATGGTGTCCTGGTTTGAAGGACAGGTGTCTGCCAATAAAGGCAGGAGCTTCTCTTTGAAATGGGGAATGTAAACCCCCTCCCTCCGAATTATTGTAATTTTGAAATTAAGGGGCTCTCAAGCAAAGATACGGGAATTAGGAATAACAATTCTTCACTGGGAAAATTAAAATAGAAATACAGTATTACAAAGAACAAACCCAAAACACTGACAGAGTCAGAATACAACCTGACACTCCATCAGTCAGGGTGTTGGTAGCAGTCCCATTAAATGGTGGCTACAGTCCCCTGCAGTGGCAGATGTGGTTCAGCTGAAACAGTGCTCCTGTAGAAGGTGCAGTTTTCCTCTGAAGGTTCAGGGATGATGTGGAAAGGTCTGGTGTTCCTCTGGAATCCAGTGGAAAGATGGTAACTTGCTATTTGAAATCTCAGTTTTTATCTAGGTAGGAAAGGCTTGGCTCCTCCCCCTGGCTGGAGCATCTCTCAATGGGATGATGTAATTTTATCAGTCGTACAATGGGACTTGATGGGCCAGTAGCAGATGATATCTTCCTGGAGGGAGGGTGGGTTGTGGAAAAGATAAAGATGATTGCCCCAGCTGGTTTTAAAGCTGGCCCATTAGCAGATAATGTGTGCCATGGAGATAAGGAATCACTGCCCCACCCAGCTTTAACAGATGGTGACAGAATACACATTTCTGGTCACATCCGTGTGGTCACATGGTATTGCAACCCAAGACAGATGGGAAGAAAAAAATAAATTGAATTTTTCCATCTTATTTTCTCCCTTCCCTTCACCTCCTGCTGAGGAGAGGAGTGAGAGCAACTTGATGAGCAGCAGCCAAGGTCAGCCCACTACAAGCATAAATCTCCAGCTTTTTGGCTTGAGATGTTGCTGGTTCACCTGCAGTGGCTTATTGGTTACCATTCTGTGCATAAGGCTTCTGTTTTCATAGCTGTTATTAGCCAAGTATCTTCAGCTTGCATTCTCAAAATACATTCAGGTGTACAAATCCATTTGAATTCAATGTTACCTTCACAAATCATTCACTAATATATGGGTTTATGGTAGACCTACAAATGCTCTGTTAAGTGACAAACATATTATGTCTTCCTATATGAAATTAAAGCAGATTTTTTTTTTCTGAACAAGCTCTCTCCAACTAAAACTTTCTAGAAACTTCTGTTTTTCCATCATATAACAAGCTTGTTGTATGTAATCTATGCTGTCCTGCAGTGTGTTTCCTTCAAAATCACAGGACTGATAACAATACTGAAAATTATTGACTGCTTTATTGTATTTGTAACTGCCATACTGTTCTGATTGAAAAGTTCCTCCCATATAATCACTTGTCTGATCATGTAGCAACAGGTACAGTTAACATTAATCCTTCCTTATGAGAACAGTAATAAATGTGCTGTGTCTGTTCCCAAGGTTAGAGCCAGCGTGAGCTTTTTTCAGATAATAGACCTGTATGTGTCAAAATAACTGATTTTTCAAACTGGCTGGCAGTGGCCTGAGTATTCCTGGATCAGCTTTTTTCTTCAGCAGAGGAAAGCATTTTCTTTGGCCTCGGGAGAGAGAGATGTTCTCCATCAAAATAGTGATTTTTTTCCTCTTCTCAAGTGAAGTTTCCAACTTCAGAGTAGGAAAGTACCACTCATAAATCCAGGCAGGAGTCTTTACTTCACTGCATGTTCTTGGATAATAAAATGACAGCATAAAGAGCAGGACAGAGACAGAGAACATGTGCTGGGAAGGGCAGTGCTAAGGCAGTTTTTAAAATTTCTCTTGATGCCTCTCCCTATGTTGATGGTAGCAGTGGATAATAAGTCCTTGCTGTCTATTTTCAGTGTCATGTATGTAGGACTTAGTTATTAATGGATAAAGAAACAATAGAAATTATTGTTCTCCTATTTATGTTAATACTTTTTGGATAAGAATTCATTTCAGCTCTTACATTCCTGCTAGAAATATTACTCATTGAGCTTTAGTTTTTCTGCAGTGACTAAAATGCTCATAAAAGCCATTGGTTTCTGAGATTTGTGTATAGTGTCAGAAAAGGTTGGAAGATCTGACCCAAACCCAGAGTTTTATCTCAAAACTGCTTATGTCATTCTCCTGAGAGAAGAGAGAAATGCTGTGCAAAGAGCTGTGTCCTGAAAGCTGCTTAGAGATCCAAATTATTGGAGTCTTGCAAAACTGACAGACAATTTTGTATCAACTTTACCATCACTGCAAGGCAGGTTGTTCATTAGCTGCAGATACATGCTCCATTCATTCATGCAATTTTCTTTTGGTTTATAAGCAGAGAAGAAATAGGAGACCTTTCTTTTTTATTTGCTGATTCAAATTTTTATAAAATTCTGAATTTAGTAATTATAAAGCAGTGCAGTAATTTGCTCTTATGCAATGCATAGTTTATAAACTTTTACTTATGATCAGGGCACAAAGCAGTTTTTGACATTTGTAAATCCCAATCTGGTCTCCAGTCATTGAGGATATTATTTGGATTTGCAGTGATATGGGGAAATATATGCAGTGGAACACAGAAAATTCTAAATGCTGTTGACAGGTTTTGACAGCCATAATCCTGATCTCATACTGTAGGTTTCATGTGTCAACAAGGGAACTATTCTTCTTTCTGTTCATATGCAGCATACATTTGGAGTGTTCTGAGCTATTTGTCTTGTTGTAAATTCCCATTTTAAATGTTTACAAAGATTAGCTCAGTGTCACCATTTGTAATTTTGCACTTTGGGGAGAAGGATAGCAAAGAGTTTCTTTGAATTACAATACTGTTTGCATTTAAAAACTATAGTAAAAAGGGGGCATCTCTGTCCCCTTTCTCTGCCAAGTCATGTAAAACCCAGCTCAGTTGTTGTGGCAGCTGGGAGGAGATGTGCCCAGTGCTCTCCTGCCCTCTGCACTGCACCCCAGAGATCCAGGGGATTGGGGTATCAGGAAAACCCATCCCTGTGCTCTCTAAATGCCCATTTGGACCTGCAGGTCCAAGACATGAATTTGATTTCACAGAATTAGGGGGACATCTCAACTTTCTTCCCATGTAATTTTGCAGAGACTCATTGAACTCTTCATGTCAGTGCATGTGGGACCCATTTTGGAGATGCCTGTGCCTTTCATGTTAGCAGGAGAACCATTTCACACTGCATATCCCCTGTGCTGTGCTGTAGGATTGATCTGCTACAGGGATCCTTAAGCAGAGTGGCTTGCTCTATAAACATACTCCTAATCTGCTATTTTTATCTTTAGAATTCTGTACAAAAATTACCCTTCTTTGTGAAAAGATGTTCAGAATTTTTGGTAGGCTGCCCGTCTCTCATTGAAGTGGAAGAAGTGTTGCATGCAGGCTTTTTTTAGCCACATGGTACTTTTCATCCACCTAGCATATGCTTAGGAGATCAGGATATCAAGTGCTTTACTTTGGAACAAACATTCATGGTGAGAGTAAATATGGCTTGGTTGAGAAAATTGAATAAAGAGTAGCATCTGACTTATGAAATTTTGTATAAATGTGTTCTAGCAAATTTTACTGTGAAATATGCATCATTCTTTATCATTACTGAAATTCTGATTTATTTTTTCCACCAGAAATCTTAAGTTCTTCTTACCCAGAAAGTAAGGACAGATTTGATCTGTTAGCTGGAGGAATTCTTCCACAGACAGCAGAGGGAGAAGCTGGATTGCTGACCCTGTAAAGGCCTGGATCTGGGCGAGTTAGGAGCAATTTTTACTGAAATTTAGACATTTCTTCTTCTTTGACTGAACCATGGGGGACTTTTAACACATTTCTTGGCAGTTCTTTGCAGTCTGTTAACTCTGGAGTTGCTGTGTGCAGCAGGATACAGATCCTGCAGCCGGAGGGCTGAGTGCTGGTTTGGTCCAAGACCACACAGAGTTCTTGACCAAAAGATGTTCTTTGAGATCCTTTACCTTTTCTGCTGGGAAATGGTGCAGCTTTTACTCTACTTCAGCTGCCAGGCTATGTGCAGAGGTGCAGAGTAAGCAATAAATTCATTGAGAAGGCAATATAACAATGTGGACCTTTTGCCTTCCCATGCAAACTCAGTCCAGTAGAGTTTTAAATTCTTTATTTAATATTTCAGTTCTCAGGTAACCTCTGTAGCTAAATTGATGCAGTGGGAGTACAGGTTTACCTTGGGCTTTATCTATCACAAATATTTAGTCCTTGAAGGCTAAAAATACATCTGAAAAACCATTATTATACTTGATTCAAGTCACTGATGCAATTTGTGTTGCAGTCTGTTCTTAGTGAGAATGCAGAAGACAGCTTGAGACTAGGAGATCACAGCTAGAAATTAATAATAACTTTACCAAATATTTCAGTGGCATTTTTAAATCATCTTCAGTGTGTCATCCTTTTTACTTTTGTGTTGCCTGATGAAAAGACTATGGAGTCACAAAAAAGAGTTTCTGGGGTTTTATCCTTCCTTGCTCATCTTTGTGTTTATTCTTACACTGTGTGACATCTATGCAGCCATCCAGAGTCAGATTTGGTTGTCTGTCTGTGGAATGGGAAGTAATTCAAGGCAAAAGGACACTTGCAAATTTTATTTTGGTTGGTGCATTTTATTCGAAGCAGTAAGTGACAACCTGGCTCATAAAGACATGCTGGGATTAATCCTTTAAAAGAACAAACTTGGACTGAGGTGCCTGTTAGTGTAGGGGGAAGTGTATTTTAATGGGATCATGAAGTATGCCAAATGTAGTTTATTTCCATTTTTACATTGATGTACTACTATATTCATCCCTGGCACTCACAGGAATCTTGTCCATTGTCATCTTAGTCATTTTAATTGACAGAAATGTAACATTTGGCCAAAATAAATGAAGTATAACTTTCAGCTGATAAAAAAGACTGCTCAGTTTATAGCTGGAGATGTATATAATACTTATCTGTTCTTAAAATGCTGTAAAATACAGGTAATGAGCAATATTTGAGAAGAATTCTCTAATTTGTTCTTACTTTCTCTGCTAAAAAGGACATATAGATCTCATATAGATGTAATGAATGCTGAAAACCAGTCGCTTGTAGTGAATTTCTTTATTAGCATTAAAAAAAAAAAATTGCTTTTATTGAGTTGAACATTGTAGTCCTGATGGCAGCACTCTTGCTGTCAGCTCTTTTGGTGAGGCTTTGGTACAATTATGCTTCTGGAAAGGTTGATGAGCTCTTTTTCCATGCTGGAATAAATTATTTAAAGAATAACATGGAAGAATCTATGTGTCAGTACCTGAGTCTTGATAGAGAGGTGTGTGCTTTTCTTAAGCAAATTGGGATATGTTTCAAGATGAAACATGAAAAAGGAAACACACCTCTGGTTGGGAAATGAATGTCAAGGTGTAATTGTCAGCACTTTTCTTTTGCACCCAGATTAGCATTCTGATCTAGTTCTAGTGATTTATTTTTATTTTAATGGCAGTAGTGGAGCTTAGCATTTGTGAATGGTGCCAATATGGAAGGAGTTGTAAACATTTTTGAGTATGGGGTAATAATTCTAACAGATTGAAAGGGAGTCCCTGAAAATACAAAATGCTGTAATTGGCAAGACAAACTTTAAAGTGTAAGTAGGGCTGAGTAGCAAAATGGTGTTTTTGTCTGACTAAGTTAATAATGTGATAGTTGTAAATTGAGGTAATTGCCTTCTAAGGACAAAAGTCTGGTTTGCATTTAGCTAGAAGGTTTTGTCCAGACTGAGAGCATTAAAAAAAAAAAAAAAAAAAAAAAATCTGGTTGTAAAATAGATTCCATTGAAACACCAACAGGCAATTTAAATAAAGTAAGAAAATTTTAATGGATTACATTTGTCTTGTATGTAAGAGAAGACTTCATAGAATATGAGCAGGACTTTAAAAATACAGAATAGTCTTGTGAAGTGATTGATTGTTCTCTGAGAAGGCTGTGTGTGGGATGGAAAGAAATTGTCTGTTTGCACTAGCTCAGATATTTGGATATTAGGAGGAGATCCACCATAAAAAAAAAAAAAAAAAAAAAAGCAAAAATTAAGAGTAAGAAATTTTTCTTCTGTTTGATATTTTAAGGTAGTTACCCAGATATCAAGTATAACACTGATCACTCATGATGATTCTTTTCTGGTACTAAATATATAAAGGGATACATTTCTGGTGATTAGTCACAGGTTCCTTTTTTACCTTTAATTTCTTTCATGATCCTATTTTCTCTTTTTTAGTGACAAAATGTTCATTAATTATGGTTGTCAGCATTACACAATTCTGGTGTTATTTCATGTTAGCACTAACATTAGTCCAGAACTCTCTGAGAAGCAGTAGCAGTGGCATGTGCTTTGGGAGTTGATTTTGGTTTTTTTTCCTTCTCAATTTCTGTTAAGGTTTTATGCAGTGGCATTTTTTAATAGATGAACAAGTCATTGATAAATGTATTTATAATTTTCCATATATACTCTTGCTGTGGAAGATCCTATTTTATGTATAATATAGGTTTTCTTAATCAGCCTATGAAAAAAATGAATATACTGTAGCCTGGTCATTCTGCTGTTAAATCAGGCAGACCTCTAGAGGGAACAGTCTGACAGCTTATGATCATCCCATCTAAAATCAATTAGTGATATTCAATGGAGCAGTTTAAGGGAATCATTTTAACAGCTATCATATTGCAGGACACAGGGTTAGATCCACTACAGGTCACAAATAAAATAGACAATAGTTTGTCCTGCAAAAGCTAATAGTAGTCATCATCTGAGAAGAGCAGCTAAGTAGCAAATGTTAGAGCTCAAGTAGAAAGTCCCAGTGCTGTGCTCCAGGAACACTCTCAATGATCCATGAAAAAATGGAAAAATCTCTCTGTAGCATCTGAAAACACAAAGATACCTTCCTAAAACACCAGACTCAAAACTTCCTTTGAAGGGTGGATCTCTCACTGTGAATAGTCCCTGCACCTACACGTGGAGATAAATAAAGTTAAACTGACTTTGACAGTACTGTAATTTATAAAGCTATAATATAAATTACATTTGTGACTTCTGTACTTGTCTTACTGAGTTGAGCAGGCAGTAAGTGAAAGGCCAGGCAGGACTGTTTGGATGAATCTGACAGATATTCATGTACTTTTTTGCAGTAGACCCTGTAAGCATGTTTCTTTCAGGAACTTCTTTAGCTTCTGGGCGAGATTAAAATAGGGAGAAAGATTGATTTGCCTCGAAAGTAACTTGGGAATATGCAAATTAACTCCTCATATTTCAGGAAGTAGAAGTCTGCCCCAGCTGCCATCACAGTTTTGTTTCTGTTGTGAAGGTTGTGTGCTCAGGAGCAGGCTGAGGCTCTTGGGTGGCACAAAAAGCTGGAGCAGCAGGGCAGTGATTGTGGCACAAACCTTTGCTCCATGGGATTTCTAATCTCTGCGCTCTGGGCTTTTCTGCAACAGTGGCAGGAGTCTCTCCAGTCTCTGGGTGGTTTGTGGTTCCAGCTGGAGATGTGCAAGACACCCCTTGCAGCCTGCCAGAATGAGGAGAGTTTCTGATTCCTCACAAATTTGCTGTGAGCCACATATATATTATTATTATCCAAATGATATTATCATCTGGATTTTGGTGCCTTTTCCAGTAACATTGCATCTGTGGAGCCTTGCTTATTGTGAGAGCTTTTCACTGCTCAGGTCATAGGTGTGACACTCTGAGCTCAGCAATGTGTAGCATAAAGCTTTGATTTTTTGTCAGCCCCCATATTAGCATTGTCTCAGGATTGCAGGTTTACATCCTTACATACATCCCCTTGAAGATTTTAATGAAAATACTTTTAATTAGTGGAGTATGAATGTTAGCATGTGTTACCAAATAAATGTTTTTGTCTCCAACGTTCTGCTAAGGACTTTGAGAATACAGCTGTTGTGGTAATTTCATCACTCTTTTAGAGAAACTGTTTCTGAGCTGTTACTTATTGTATGATCTTAAAATATCTTGCATCTGACATACTTGACCTTTCTTATCCACTTACAGCTCAAAACTGAATCTATTCAGTAGAGCTCTTAAAATATCCCGATTGGAGACTCCAACAATCTTGCAGTGGAAAGAAACAGCAGTCTCTTTACAATTGGTATCTTAGGAAGAAATAGACCACTTGAGGACTCATTTGACAGAAGAATCCTGATGAGTATTCTTACCTCTTCTAGTAAAGATGATGATAGGGATTAGGAATCCCCTAGTGCAGGACCTCTGTATAAAACCTGAGCAGCTCTGCAGGATACTTGGAAAAGATTTTGTACAAAATCTTTTCTCTGTTTTTGTCAGAAGTTTCCTCTTGCATCTTGGCTCAAGTGTTATCCTTTGTTCCCTGCAAGTCTTTATCTTTCATGCTTCCCTTGTCTATTAAAAGCTCCACTGTTTGTTGTAATCTGTTTCTGAGTTTTTATGGTTGGCTGAAATATAGTTAAGCGTATCATAGTCACATTAGAGCCTCAGAGACCAACGGCTAAAATTACCAGTTTTTACACAAAATTAAGTATCTTTCTTTAAAATAATATGCTTCCAGTGTTGTATGACATAATACAAGACAATCATTTATTTCTCTTTTGTAAGACAACTGCTGTACTGCTGGGAGGATCTCAATACAATTTCTAAAGACTAAAAACTGTTTCTAATACAAATCAATGACTGTTACAAAAGTGGGAAAAAAACCCTTTAGGCACAGTATTCTTTGGAGAGGGGTTTACAAATGTTGCTCATGTGTGTGGTGTAAATATATCTCAGTTGTGCAGCCTGAAAGATAGTTTGGGTTTGTTTGGATTATTTTAAATTTAGCTTTAAACAAAATTTTAGGAGATAGTTTTGTATTTAGGCCAATGTCCTGATCCAAAGGGAAATAGCTGCAGTTAAAGTTTAGTTTGCAGCTTAGTTTAAAGCCTCTGAAGAGAGCCCTTATGGAGCCTAGAAGCAGCAGCATTTTAGTCTTGTGTTTTTATGGTTCTGCTTCCAGAATTCACAAGGCTACCAAAGCAGATTTTGCAAATAGTCCTAAACTCTCATCTCTGATGCTGTCTAATGTCCCTGGCTAGTAGGAGTGCTTTATAAATAACCCCTCATCCTGGAGGAGAGCCTGAGAGAGGCTCTGTGCAGGGGTGAAGAGACTAAAACAATGGGCAGAGGAGGCTTCAAAGGGCTGTGTGGCTGAAAAAAAACCACCTGACATGTGTTTTGTTTTTACTGCTTTGAGTTTGTACAGGAAAAAAAAAAAAACAAAACCTTTTCCACACTTGAACTTGTTATTAACATAGATTTTGTTTATATCCTGATTTCCATATGGCCAACTTAAAATGACTCAGTGCAGCATTTCCTAAAGGATTCATGCAGCTGCTGATGTGGTGTCACCACATGTCACCTTGGGTGTGCAGAAGATCCCAGGGCCACAGGGCTGCATGTGGCGTCTCTGCCCAAGGATCATGGACAAGGATGACATCTTGGATGTCATGGATCAAGGATGTCTTGAAAGATGTTGTGCATTATTTGCATGACTTGTTTTGTGTCTTGAAAAGTTCTTCCCCAAAATCAGTCATCTGCCCACAATCATCTTAAAATTTTAATACAGTTGAGATGTTTGGATTTTTTAGTTGATAAATAATGTTTTTGTGTTACTACCTAAAATCTATTTTAGGAGCATATAACTTCCCTAATGATTTCTGACTTGGACTAAATTAATATGTAGAACTAGCCTTAGAGTTTAAAATGCTTGGGGCTGTTTTACAATCATACACACTTCTATGAACATATACAGACATATACACTTGTATGAACTCAACGTTTAAAATAAACTCTGTATTCTCCATATTATATTACACTGGGCTTAAATTACTATTCAAGCTACCATTTACTTTGCCTAATCAGGTTAATGGATTTTAAAATCAGCTTTGAAGATGACAGGTAGGTGGAACAAAAACATCACACTGCTACTTAAATCCAAATTAAAGGAGCGTGAAAGTAAAAAAAGCAGAATATGAGAGTCTGATTTTCTTCTGTGTTAATCTGACAGTTTAAGAGTGTTTCTGCCATGTATCTACAGTATGAGTTCTCTAAAATGTTAATCTTTCTACATGTTTTACAGAAAGAACAGAAAAAATTAAACATTGACTTTACTAATTTATATTTAATAAATCTAGCTATACATAATTTTAGTAGATGATTCCTGCTTATTACTGGAGAAAGATTATTTGCAAAAACACTTAAAATTCCATTATATTTATATGTCCTGATTAGATTAATTTATCTTCTCTTTAGACAGAAGTATAGTGATTCCATGAGAAGGAAAACAGAAGTGTTCCTTCTTGGGTAGTTTTTAGCCCATTTGTGGTTCCTAGCTAAAGACTCTTTAAAATTTGGTTTGCCTGTAGTAGCTGTATCAGAATTTGTAAGTCTATGACTCCAGATGTCAAGGACCTGAAGGTGATGCTAGATATTCTAGTTTCTTCTTAAAGATCCTGTCCTATAAAGGTTCTAATTGATTCATATATTATCCATTGTGCTGGCAGAGCAGCCTTCATCTATCCTGAATGCTCTGGCAGTTTCAGGAATGCATCTGGAAGATCCCTGTAGGACTAATGCAGTGAACACGTGGTACAGCCATGCTGCTGAAATCAGTCCCTCCAGACTCAGAAGAGCTTTAGCCTGATACTCTGCAATCCCCAAATGTCAATGTGGAACACTCAGCTTATGTCAGCACTTGAATATGCTTTTAGTGCCCTAGAAATGCTTCCTCATGCTTCAGAGCAAAAATGTGTGAGGAGCAGCTATGCCATTTGAAGTTCAGAAAGCAAAGGCACAAAGAAATGCAAGCTCCAATTTTTTTTTTTTTCTGTTCTTGTTTTCCCTGAATTTAGGCAGCAGTCCAGAACAGAATCAACCATAGGAAAAGCAGAAATTTAGCTACCTAGTCACCATAGCTCACCATTGTGTTCAGCAGTCTCTGCTGTGCTTATCCTCATGAAAACTCTGTGTGGCTGAGCCAGCAAAGTTGCCCAAATCATAGTGGTGAAGACAACTTACAAAGAGAGAACTCAGAGGCTATGGGAAGTCTGTAGTCTTTGCAGAAAAGTGCCCATTTGCATTTTTTGATGAATCCTAGTGATTCAGGCATTCAGATAGTATAATGGTTTTGAAAGCAAAACCAGTGAGAGAACTCCAAGTCAGAGATACAATTTAATAGGAAAAAAGAGAAAAATAAAATACATGCAATAGTACAAAAGAAATACCACTGACAGAGTCAGAATACAATCTGACACACTGCTAGTTAGGGTGGTGATAGCAGTCTAGATGAAGGGGTCTTGTTGAAGGAGAGATCCTGTAGAAAGGTCTGGTAGCTCTTGTCCTCTGGAAACCAGTGGGTCAGGGCTGCTTTGGTGTTCCAAATGTCAGTTTTTATCTAGGTAGGAAAGGCTTGGCTTCTCCCCCTGGCTGGAGCATCTCCCAGTGGGATGATGTAATTTTATCAGTCATGCAGTGGGACTGAATGGCCCATTAAGGATGGGTCAAGGGAAAGATAAAGAACATTGCCCCACCAGGTATTTAACAGATGACCCATTAGCAGAGGATATCTCCCACAGAGATCAGGATCACTGCCCCACCTGGTTTCAGCAGATGGTGATAGAATACACACTTTTGGGCATATCTCTACATTGTAACCTAGGACAAGACAGTAACTTTATAAAGAACATTTCCTCTGTCCTGTAACGTTGTGATTCTGTATTTCCTCACTGGGCTCAGTCCTGCAGGTGGGTGAGCCTGCTGGCCCCCTGTGCTCCAGACTTCAGTGCCTGGTTGGAACTGGAGCTCCTGTTTGTTCTGGGGTGCCTGACTCACCTACTGCCTTGTAATGCAAACTGATTCCGAGCTCATGCTAGAGAGAGAAGAAAAACACTAAAGCAAAAAGTGCTGGGAGGAATTTCTGTAAGTTTCAGTCATACAGTTTTGTATAGTGTGTGGTGCAGATGTGAACGCAGATTTCTTATTTAACACTGAGATGGCCTCAAGGAGTCAAATCTTGAAACAAAGCCTTATTTTTAGGACCACAGAACAAATTCAGGAGCAACTAAAAAGTTGATGCTCCAGAGATACTGTAATAATCCTACTGATGGATGCATTTGCACACACACAAACAGGCTTACTTTCTCCTTTGCATTTAAAAGAAGCTCAACCAGCAGTCTCCACTTATAAAAATATGCAAAAAAATACACATGGGATAATAAGTAGCATAGGTATTCTGCACATGCCATCGGTTGTACTTTTCAATGTGAAAATCAAAGGAAATAAGATTTTTTTAAGAGCCTTGAACATTTTGATGTACCAGACCTAGTAGAGAAGCTTTCTGTGATGTTGAAATGTGGCACATACTTTAAAACAAAGTACAGTCAAGCTTGTCCTTTAAAGGTTAAGTTACTCTTGAAATATTTTTTTTTCATCCTATTTGTTATTAGCTGGCTTAAAGCTGTTGCAACAAAGTTTTTGCTTCTCACCAAAATGTAGGAGATGTGCCCATGACCTTACTTTTGAGTTCTATGTGTATATGATGCATCCATGTGTTTCATTACAAGTGCATTGTTTTTTTCAATATTCATTTTGTCTGTGCTTTATACATACTGCTTGTCAGTCTCTTTGGATTTTTCCTTGGTATTGCCTTTCTCAAGAATGAAACCAGGAGTATTCCTGAAATAATATTACTGTCAAATTATATGGCTAAAAGAGATTTGAGCTACAGGAGATTAATTCTCTAAGGGTCATTCATTTTGCATTGAATATAAAAGGTAACCTGTTAATTCAAAATTAGAAAGGCTTTCATGAAATTGAGGCCCATAATAGGGAAGAAAGAATATGCATGAGTAATTCACAATCTTATAATGAAATATTGCTATGGGAAACCAAGTAGAACAACAGATGCTGAAACCCTTGTTATGATTCTTGGTATGTTTTCTTTTTTTTTTTTTTTTTTTCACTTTCCTTCGAGCCTTCTGAGTCACATTGACCTGAGATATTTGGACATCTCTGTGTATTACAATAAAATATTAACATTGCAGCAGACATTCAGTAGTAATAAGTTTAAATTGAAATGACATATGCTTCATACATCAGAAACCTGAGCTTCTGCTAGTAAGTAAATAAAAATAATAGAATCACCTTTCTTGATAGTAGTCCTGTGTTCTGTAATACCAAATCCCAACAGTTTGACCCAGTTTGATAGGACTTTGTGTGCTAATGTGCTTTGAGATAAGCAGGGGCTTAAAGGAACTCTTGAGAAAAGTTTGTGTGTTGAAAGCCCAGTTGTATGATTATGGTATAGGATTAACCCCCATTTTTAAGAGGGGAAAGAAGGATAACTTGAGAAACTCCAGGCCAGTCAGCCTCAGTTCTGTGCCCAGCAAGATCATGGAGCAGATCCTCCTGGAATCTGGGAGGGAAGGAATGCCATCCGCAGGGACCTGGGCAGGCTGGAGAGCTGGGCCTGAGCAAACCTCAGGAATTCCATCAAGGCCAAGGGCAAGGTCCTCCATGAGCATCAGGAGAAGCCCAGCACAAATACAGGCTGGGCAGAGAGTGGAGCTGAGTGGTCTTTAAGGTCCCTTTCAACCCAAACCATTCCACAATTCTATGATTACTGCTGCTCCCAAAAAGACAGGCAGCAGGAAAGGTGAGAATGGATTTCAGCATATGGGTAAATAAGCAAACTTTATGGAATTTGGGTTGTAATTTTGGAAAATTCACTTAAGGAATTGTTTTGAACACATACAGTAAATTTAAAAAGAGAAGTATAAGCTTGGTATTGTGCCTATGTGTGCTTTGTAAAATGTGCTGCTTTTTTTCCTAGTGAAGACAAAGAGCGAGAGTGATATTTTTGCTGAAAGTATTTTAAGGCATTAAATACAAACCCAGTTAGTTAAAACCTTTTGTCTTTATCCCTTTTTGCAATCATGACTCTTCAGATTCTGGTTGGAACAATTGGGTTTGTTCACAGGAAAGATCTGAAATCTTCAGAGAGGTCATCTTTTCATAAAATGTCAGGGAAGCAGCATGGCTGCTGTCTTTATTCAGCAAACCCCTTTGAGCTCCTCTGAGGAGGTTTTTCTTAGTTATTTCATCTGGTTTGTGACTGCACAGAAGATTGTTCTACTCCTCTGTTCTCTTGACAGAGCTGTGCAAAGGTAGCCTGCATTAGAGCCTGCTTCCCAGTTTCATTTTTATATTAATAGAACGTTTTTGCCACTGACACAGGAAGAATAGGGAAGCACTGAGAGTGCTTGGCTGTCTGGTGGTTGACAGCAAGCTAGATTTAAAAAAAAAAAAAATTATAATGGAGAAAGCTACTTTTAAAGCTGAAGCTCATGAGGGTTCCCTCTACTGTGGTCTAACATTTCTGTGTCTGGATCTTTATAGAGAAATGAAATCTGAATTGTAAGGACAAATATTGTTTCTTTATTTCCAGAAACAGTGTCAGGCTTTTTTTGTTCGGTTCGGGGAAAACTACTTGGTAAAGTTACTGTTGTCACTTCTGTAGTATGCTATGGCTTGTGTCTTAAATGAGAACTTTTGGAATTCATTATGAAACTAAAGAAATAGAAAGCCAAGACACTAATTCAAGTATTTAAGAACATAAACACTTAAAAAGGAGGATGAAAGGTGTCAATTAATTATTAGTTTTGATTGATTAACCTATGTTTTTTGCTGTTTGAAAAATAAAAACTAACTTATGCTAAATCTCTCTGCACAGCATAAGGCAGATCACAGATCTTGTAATTTAAAATATTTGCCATGAATTTCGTAGTTATTGTTATAAAGTAGCAACCAGCATGTCCAAGCTGTTCAAGTCTGTATGCTGTGAATGTTTGATTAATTCTCTCCTGAGATACAGAGCCAAAGTTCCTGTGCACATTTGTGAGACTCGCCACCACATTTAGGAATAATTGCCCAAAGACAAGTGAGGCTTGTAGGACATTTTTTTAATTACTGAAATTAAACTTCACATATTCACCGTTAATCCTACATTTTTCAGATTTTGGACATTTTTCTGCCCATATGTGAGCAGTCTTTCTGTATCTCCCTTAATCACCTCTGGAAAATTGCACCTCTCTCTGCAAATCCAAATACAAAACACTGGGCCATTTTTTCCTGCAGAAATGTTTTAGAGTGACCTCTTGATTTATTTCCTTTTCATCAGAGTTTTGTTTCCAGAACTGAGTTCCACAGTTGCTTTTACAAATACCTATGAATTTAATTTCATGTAATTTTTTTTTTCTCAGTTGAATGTGTCTTTCTTTTACTGTGTCTAATGTTCAGGAATGTATTCATGTTACAGTTCAAGTCATCTTGGGAAATTTTTTATTACTGTGATTGAACATGCTATGGCTGGGGATGGTTTCAGGCAAACACAGGTCTTGTCTTCAAGATACTGAACAATCTAGCTACCATTTATACATTTTTCAGCATATAGCATTGTTAAAACCCCTGGTTAGTAACTACATTAGTAAAAGTATGGAAGTCAAAGTACTAGACTGAGAGAAAAGCTGGAAGGCAACAGAGACAAAAGCCAGCTTGGAAGTCCAGTCAGAGACTCTGGGAATGTGGGCTGTTGGGAGACAGCACAACCTTCACCAAGTCTTGTGCAAAATTCTTGTGAGAGCAAGTTCTTGGGAATACAAGTTGCTTTTGGACAAAATATTTGGGAAAAAAAAAGTCAAAATTCTGAACACAGTAATGGCCCTGATTACATAATTAGAGATCATATAATTGCTTGTGACTTAATTGGAATAGACCCCATCAAAATAGCTCACACATATTGTGAAACCTCAAATATGTGACATTTTTGAGGCAAAATAGGTAGCAGCAGCTCTGTCTAAGATATCAGAGAGAGGATAATTGCAAGCTTTGAGGTCAATTAACCTGAAGCTTAGTAGTCTAGTATGTCAGTGTGAGACTTAGTTTTCAGTTTTCCTCTCCTGCCAAACATGGTGATTTCTGCTGGAAAAAAGCAATGCTGGGCAGTGTTGTGCTGTGAGTGAGGAGTTCTGCTGCAAAACTGACCCATTCCACCCTTTCCAGTTACTGCTCCCTTCCAGAGCTGCATTTCTGTGCTAAGCAGGTGCATCTAAACATGAAATAAGGAGGATGCATTTGACAATTTATTTGAAACATGCCTTTTAGCAGTGACAGAGGACAGCAAATTGTGAAATTCTCAGTTAACCAGGCTACTCTAGGGCTTGTAGGAGAAAACAAATGCTCACTCTTATCTCACCCCTGTCAATCTAACCTTCATCTATCAGACCAGATGTAACCTGGGAAGAGCTTCATGCTTTTCAATCACATTTGTTGCAGCACAGGGTCAGTCATTTTTGTGCCAATTCATATGGAACAGATGTGAGATGAATCTGAAAGCATAAATAATAAAGTAAACTCACATCACATTGGAGACTGGTTAACAAGTACTGGCCTACAGCAGTGTCCTGCTATTGAGACAAAGCTGACAAAAGCACAGATTTAGTTAATTTACACAGAGCACAGGTCTGTTAGAGAGTCTCAGTGCAAGGAGGGGCTGAAAGAGGTTTTACATTTGAGTGTGATGTGAAATCAAGGGCTTCCAATTAACGGGAGGAGAGCTGAGGAAAACTACTCTTGTGACTTGTTAATTAGAACAGGAAGCAAGAAACTGCTAGGAAGATGCCTGAGGAATCCTTACAATAAGAGAGAGTCTAAAACCAGGTGAAGGGTAGGAAAAGGAAGCATTGATAAGTGAAAAAGGCAAAAAAGGAATGAGTTTATGTTTAGTAGCTAAGTGTAGAAGCCAGAAAGGAGGCAGCACATCATTAGAAATTACACAAGGAGAAACAGAATCCACTCAGACAGTAGCTGATATACTATTGTTAGGGTTTTTTTATTTAGTTACTCCTTGTGGTTTGTTCAGCATTGGAAAACAAGAAGAGACCATGTTTTAGAATGGGGAGGCAGACAGGCAAGTGCCAGTATAAAAGTGCTTTGGGAACAAAATTATAATGTTCGTTATTTCAGTTCATTTGTAGGCAGTCGTACCATTACTGAAATAAAAGTGTAGAACAGAGTATTAAGGAAGAATATTATCTATTAAAAATGATCTCCCTTTGACACTATAATAGCATTTAATTGACATTAAATAACTCTTTGGAGCCATTAAGAATATGATAGGAATGCAAATGTATGAAACATTTCCATCATATTGAATCAACATCTTCAACAGATGAAGTTACACCATGGGAGCCTTGAAGACTTCCCCTTTTGCAACTGAATTTAGTACTCATGAAAGTTCCATGCTGGCATTTCAGAAGAGTGAGGTCTTACTATGTGAAGCTGGTTTTCATAGCAGTTGTGCTAACAGGGCATGGCGTGGAGGAGCTGATCAGGGCTTTGTGCAACCAGTTCAGGCTTTCCTTGGGGCTGCTGGCACCATCCTCAGCCACCCAGTGATGGACACCATGCAGGAAGAGACAGTAGGTAGGAAAGCGGATGAGCAGATGCACATGAATGCCACAACCTTGTGTACTCTATGCTTCCTTCAGTTATAGGGCTTGTAATGATCACAGTTGTGACAAACACAGGTACTGTGACATTTTTCATTCATCTTTCTCTGGGGTAGACAAGCCTGGCTGAGAGCATCATGAGTTTTTAGGGGATTGATGTTGCTTTCTTCTCACCCCACTCATGTTTTCACCTGTCTTTTCATCTGCTGGGATTGAACCCTAGTGGATGCTATGCCTGAGAAAGAATGGGCTGGATCACATTCTCAGGAGTTCCCTTCATTCTGGGATAGAGTAAAACCAGCATGGAAGCAAAAGGAGGCTTTAACTGAGCGAGCTGTTGGTGTCTGAGATCTCTGTAGTCCAGAGTTAAGTGCAGCTACTGGAAGGCATGGCTTGGCTAAGCACATTATAGTGTGAGAGTCACTGCCTGGACTTGCCCACTAGTGCATGTGGTACAACACATCAGGTGTTAGATCACTTAATTTGGGCAAGATATTTCTCTTCTAACAAGGAAATTAAGCCATAGCTGTCTACTGATCAGTATATCAGAAAACATCTCTTTTTTGTAGTCTCTAACTTCTTGGGCATCTACTGAATTTTGCATTTCCTTCTTATTTAGGAAGGGGAGTACTTTAATAGAGAAATTATCCACTTCCAACAGGATGCCTTTGGGAATCCTATCAATGCACACTGGACTTTTTCATGTATTTTGAGTACTTACAGGCAGATACTAAAGCAGGCTTTTGTGCAGTTAATCTAGCAATGAATCATTGTTTAGGCCTGGTTTTCTGTGGATATGTAAGGTATTTTAGGGAGAGAAGTCATTCCTGCAGTGACAGATGGAGGGTTTCTTTATATATGCTTTGGTGCAAAGCAAGAGCTAAATTAAATTCGATGATTTGAAAGAGATTGTGATGTCAACACTTATTATTCAAGAAAGGCATGGATCTGTATGTATTTTTACAAATGCAATTGTATTTATGGGATCCTGCTAGTTTAGGAGTTGGCTTTTCAGAAAAATCCACAGCCTCTCAATGGGAGCTGTATGTTAAGTTCCTTTAGGTTGACAGCCTAGTCCACAAGCCTGCTTTAGAAAGGTGTTTGTAAAGTGTTTTCATGCTGAATAAGGCAATAGTGATGTAGCTGATTCAAAGAAAAATATCTAGTAATAGATAATAATAATTTTTGTTATAAACATAGCAAAGAACTGCTGTCAATATTTGGAATAATTATTCCAAATGCATAGGATTTTCCAAAACAACTGCATTTCTAAACCAGCTGCTGCATAACTTTAGGGCAGGAAGGACCTACATCATTGAATTTTAGTTACACTTCAGAGCTAATGTGGACTGTGAAGAAACACTGAAGATTATTTGTTTCTCTAATTTTCCAAATGTTTGGCAAAGTAAATTTCTCTGTACCACCTCACCATCCAAACCCTGTCAGTCCCATGAAAACCCAGGGCAGGGGTTGCTGGTATGTGCTGGACCTCAGGGGTTTTCATTATTCCAGCATAAGGAGATAGAGACTGCAGAAGTGATCTGAAGTACAGGGAGTGTTTTATTCATCAGAGCCACATAAGGAAAACATATATGAACGTTAATGTTTTTTTCCTTTTTAACATGAACATCAGTTTGTACTTTCCATTTTAGACCTGAGCTTAGCTTTTGGAAGAGTGGCACCTGTTGCCAAAGAAGCCTAATAAGCCCCTTTGAAACATTTTCAGAGAGGAAGAAAGGGTTAGTTCTCAACTAGGAAGAGATGGAGTGCTGAAAACAGAGGATGGAGAAGAATCCCAGCTTCACCTTTCCTGATATTAAAATAATTTACCAGGATTTCACTGCAAATAGGTGTGATTTGAAGTAGGAAGGGACTACAAAACCAGTGTCAGTCTGGAGATGAATTTTCCTGTCCTGAGAAGCATCTCCTCAGATCATAGGTAAGAGCTGTGCCACCATTGTGTGCTAGGACTTGTAAAGGAGGCATTTAAGCTCATAACTCTTATTGAAGATTCTCAGTCAAAAGCTGAATGTTTTTTTGCTTAGGGCCTGGAATAATTTCTTTAGTTGCTGTGTGGTATTTAACATCTAAAATTGAGGATTTCTTGGACTAATATAATTTTTGTTCAGCCATCTGCATTTGGCAACTACTGATTTGGCAGGCAGAAATGTTGGCCAGTAACGTTATACAAACTTGCACCAAAAAGTCTGTAATTTTAGTTCCCAGCTCCCCAGGTTCTACATCATCTTTGGTTTCTGGTGTTTTGGTTCTTTTGGCTATTTTTATTCTCTAAGGAGTGTTCCACCCAGTGCAGAAGTTCTGTTTAAAATTGGTGTATGCTTGAAGGGGTTACAATGGATTTAGAGGCATCTTTTTCCAGGAAAATATTTTTAAAATGGATAGGTATTTGCCCAGTATTTTACCATATGTCCAAAACATTTGGTAGTTACATAAACTACACTTGCTCTGCGTTTCCTTAGATTGCTGTCCTATATATGGCTGTGTATTTTTAATAATATGATAAGTTGTTATCACGTCCTTATGTATACTTGGAATAGAGTGGGATGTTCTCAGAACTCTCACCTGCTGCACCTTGCTCACTGGTCAGGTTTTGGGGAATGCTGGTGGTGTAGCAGAGAAGTTGAATATTTATGCTGAAGGTAAATTATTAATTCTTTGCTTTTAGACAAAGTGCTTCCCTCATTCAGTACCTGCAATGAGACTGAGAAAGCTCAGTGAAGAAATGGCTCTGTCACCAAGGCACTGTTCCCTTTCAGTCAGTGTCCATGGAAACCTTGGTCAGTTTTTATTTTCTTGTGTGGTTATCACTGAAGTGCAGCTTCCAGGGGGAAAGGCTTTGGCCACTGACCTCCTGAAGAGCAGGCAGGTGAATTGTCCACTTCTTGCAAGCAGGCCATTTCTGTTTCTGTGCAGACTGCACTGCTCTGCACAGCTAAAAATGTGGGCAGCTTCTTAAGTTCTGTAAAATTTAGGTAAAGAAAGAGTTCTCTCTCACACCCCCCTGTGAGTTTATGCTCCTCAGCAGCTTTCCAGAGCCCTTCCCAGTGTCTGTTACAATACTGATGATGATGATGATGATATTTTACTATGTCCTCCTCTAAATGCAAGAGTTTTTGAAAAACAACAGCAGGATATTTCAGGGAATCAAATACGAAGCAAGAGAAGCAAAAGAATGCCTGGCATCTTCATATGGAAGTAATAAATGCAAATTTGTACTGTAAATTCAGAGCTGAGCTTGTCAGAAGAGATTTTCCCTGATGTGTGCACTGTTGTCATCTGACATGCTGGGTTCTGAGCTCAAAGCTTGATCTCAAGGATGATGGTAAATTTTTAAGCCCTAGAACAAATACACATGTAAATGCAACTTAATAGGCTCAGGCTGGTAATGTGTACATCATCTTTGTGCAGGTTTATATATTTTTGTCATATTTTAGGACCATACTTTTGCTGCCTTACCTGAAAAATCTTATGGACAAGAAAAGATGGTTTATGGTCTATGGTTGCAGAAAAGATCTGGCACGTTATTTGATACAAAAGGGTTTAGCAGCTCTCTATCTTTTTTTTTTTTTTTTTTTTTTTTTTATCTAATAAATCAATCTCTGTATTATTTAGCTTCTATGTTACTATTTGATTTTTAAAATGCAGAATGTACTTCTAGTGCTCTGGTATTTTGACTAGAGACATTTAAACAATCTAAAACACTCTCAAACTGGGGAGGGGGAAGGCTTAGTCAGCAGCCAGTGCTGTACAGAGCAGAGATGAATAATTAGAATAATGGCCAGCTGATCAGAAGGATATAGTATAAAATAGCATCCAAAAAAAAAAAAAAAAAATCAAAACAAGCAAAAGAAAACAGAACATGAAGTAAATTGAAAACTGAGATAGCAGAGAATAATTTGTACATATATTTAAACAAAAAATTGCTTTTAAGTGCTTCCCACTCTCCCTGGTGTATGGTAGGTACCTGGATGTGGTGAAGAGCAGCCGCTGGGTGCCAGTGTTGAGTTTCAGAGCATTGGGCGAGGCAGGGTTTCTGTGGCAGCCAAAATTTGTAGCTGGGGAAGAGTGTGTGGGTAGTAGTTTTGCAACAGAAATAAATTATTTCTGCAGTTTTAGGGTTTGCGAAATAGAGCTGCAACCAACATTTTCTTCTTGCTGTTTCACCAGATATTCTCATACCTGAGAGTAGATCACAGAGGCAGGTCCAGCATGCCCCCTTCCCTGCACCCCTGCCCTGCAGAGCAGAAATGGTGCTAAATGAGAGAGGACTAGAAACTTGCTTTATTCTTCTGAAGCATTTTGTCTCTTATTACAGCCTTTTGGGCAAGTATATCTAGTCAGGTCTTTCTAAATAGCATGTTTACTTGTGTAGTACAGTGCTCAAGTACAGGAGACCCCACTTTTTGTGTGGCTTTCCATCAATGATTTTCTTGGTCAGCAGAGTGTAAATCTATTTTGGATGTAGCTTGCCTGTGCCTAGAAAAGCAGGAGGAGTAATGGTGACTCAGAAACTCACTCATAAAATGAATGTGATTCTGAATAGTTTTGGTTTGGGGAATAGATAATTAGAGCTTGATGAATCAGAAACATATTTTTGAAAATGGATAACATTATCTGAAACAAGGTTTCTGTGTAGGGATACACACTTCATTCAGGCTTGTCCAGAATATCAGTGTTGTGCAGTCTGTTCTTCTGGAATACTTTTGATCATTTGCTCTCAGCCAAAATAAAGGAAAGTTAGAAAGGTGTGTGTGTGTGTGTGATATGCACAGGACACAGAATCAAAGGAAAATCTACCATGAGCATGTTTCAAATCTATGGACTGGGATTTGGATTTTAGATCCTGATCTGAGAAAATCACTTAAAGAAAAAACTATTTCTCTTGAATTCACAGGCTTGAAGTTAGCATGTTGTGCTGAGTTTTGTTGGAATGAGGCCTCTCACATTGTAATACTTTTGATAAATATTTTGCTAATACCTATGATGAGAAATCTGTCAAGCATGAACTAGCTGGGTTTGACCTACCACAGACTTCACCTTAGCAGGAAAAGAAAACTGTTGATTGATAATTTGAGACAGAAGTATCTTTGTGGTGCAGACTTTAACCATTCCTGTTCAATTGTGCAGCCACAGAAACTTTCCAGACAATGATGTGCAGAGACAGAAGGTGAATTATGGACTCTATAGGTTTCCTTCAAGTTTGATTCCTTTCTGCTGATAGGGAGAACTTCTGCTATCTCCTTACAGTTATATCCAAGCATTATTTAAGATTTTTTTTTTAATTAGCATAAACTTGTTCATTTCTTCTTTTTCTTGCCTCACAATATATAATTTGGGAAAAAAATAGAATTGAAGTTCTCTTAATTTTCTGTGCTGAATATGGGAGTTAGCAAGCCTTATTTTTTCATGTTGAACTGGCAGGTGTTTGTGGCAGGGTTGCATGTTAAATATCAACACTTGTGAGAATATTTGAGAAGCGAATTAGTAATTTTCATTTTATAGTGTTACAAATAAAATAATGGAATGTCTTCCATGCTTCCTTGTATTCTGTGGTTGCAGCTGGGGTAGGTGTGTTTCTTCCACTTTAGCTTTCTGGACAGGTCAGTACTTATGGGTATGAGACCCCTGGCCACAGGTAATATTTTGATTATTATATGATTGTTGTTTATCCTTGAATGAGTGCCAGATGCTTAGGCTGCCTTGAGGTGCAGCTCCTGTCCCAAATATGCCCAAAGTCACTGCCTCTGCAGGAGCTCTCCCAGTTTGTGTTGTGGTAGGGGAGCTACAAGCACAGCCAGTCCTTGTAAAGATTTAGAAAAGGTAAATAAATGAACAGTAAAGCAGAGTCCATAACCAGCTACACAGTCCAAAGTACACAGGAGTCATTTTATCCAAGATATGGATGTTGCTGATTACTTTAAGACCATCACATAAAGAATGGAAATGACTTTTCACAGCACTCTGTTGTCCTTATATTTTCTCTCATTTTGCACTGTGGCTGAAATAAAGGATTACTTAAGAAAAAAAACCAAAAAACCCGCACTACTAAAGCCCTTCTATTTTTGTGTCCTCACCAATTTTCAGGCTCAATTACACCCAAATTACAATGTACAATTTTTATAATGGCATTTGAATTTATTCCTTTTATATGTATTTCAGATTTGCATTCATATTTTGCTATAGCCTTGCATAAAATGCCTCACTGTGATGCTCTGATTATTTGATTAATTCACTCTGTAAAGATCTTTGACATTCTTAGTGAAAGTTTCTACAGAATTTGTAAGTTTAATTTATCAATTCAAGGAAAATCATGTAGGAAAAGAGCAATAAAGGAACAGAAAATGATGGTGTCATTTGCATGGCTGTTAATGTCAGTGTTTTGAAGAATAATGATCATGCAAATGCAGTGAAATATTTGTTGTGTTGCAGTGAGAAAGTTCTGTATTCATTTACTTTTCAGTTAAGTACCCACTTAAACTCTGGCACCAATTTTCACTGTTTACTGATCTGAGGAGTTAAATGTTAATCATGCCATGTTACCAAAATGTTTTTTTACTACTACAGATGAATTCAGTTCATCATAGCTAAGGCAATAATTAGCAAAGAATAAGCCTTTGTGTGCAAGGATTTATAATAGAAATGAACTTCAACATTAAAAATTTCTTTCTTTGTCTCTCTGATGCTATTGTGTGAATATGAAGTTTCTGACTCCCTCTAAAACTTCCCAGGTAGAACACAATTCAATCACAGAAAGTCTGGGATCTGAGCTTCAAAACCCCAATTTTAATCCTTAGAGCTTGAGATAAAGTATTTTTATGTCAGAAAGACTATTCTTAAATGGTCATTTTCATCTAGCTTAGTTGTGTCATTAACTGTTATCCACATCCCTCTCTGTATTTCAGTAAGGTAGAGTTCCCATTTTTATCCATGTATTTAACTCTGCTCTTTGTGTGTCAGTTATAAATTGTCTTTTCCCTGAAAAGAGCTGGTCAGAGTTATTGGAGATGCATTTCTTTCTGCTAAGTTAAACAAAAAAGAAACCCAAATGCTTCTTTTGAGAAGTAAGGTTTGCTTTTTTAGATGTGTTTGGGTACACAAGGTCTCCAAATGTGAAAAAGAGTAAATGCTGAAGAAAAATCATAGAGCAAGTCTGGTGTACACAGAGATGAAATCACATTCACTTGGCAGTCAGTGTAACCACTGACTTTGTCCCACACAGACTGTGCCCAATCATTAAAACAATGCAAACTGCAGAAACAGTGGGTTTTTTTCTCCTTGTGGCAGGCAGGTGTTACACAAATGATTACATAAATATAGCTAAAGTAAACATTATCCATAGTTACCTCAGTCCTCAAAGATCAATGGCTATAAAAAACCCACTACATTTCATTGGCTCTGTAAAAACAGACCATTTCCTGCTGACCTTTAAAGAATTCTTTTTCATTATTAACTGTTACAGGAGGATAAACCCTTTACATTTTAACAGAGAAGAAAGGAAAAAAAAAAAAAAAACCCAAAGCATCAAACTTTGTAGGTTTCTGAGGTGCTTGCTGAACTTCATGAGTTGTTTTTCAAACTCCAGTCATTTAGTAGCAGTTGTATGAAACTTAAATACTGTGGAAGCTGCCCTTTTCAGTTATTTACAAAGCCACGATATTCCTTGGAATATTATTGAGACAAAAGACCCAAGGCTCTCTGATGGTCTTTCAGTAGTCAGAGGTCTCACAGTTTCTTTTCTGTCAAGTGTTGAGAGTCCCTGGTGCAGTGCTGTGTGGGGAAGGAGGCTGGGTGAGATTGCAGGTGAAGCAGGAGCAGGCACAGGGTGTCTGGGCTGAGTGAGAGGAGGCTGGCTGGGTGCTGGGAGCTGTAAATCCCTGTGCTGGGATGGTGCCTTTGCTTAATGCTGCTCCCTGGCCCAGTGCAAGGCTGAACAAGTCAGAACAGATTGGAAAGGAGTGCAGAGCTAATGAAAAGAGGCTTCAGCCAGGAGAGACAGACTTGCCTGGGGAGCACCTCGGGTCTCCAGAGGCAGATGAGGACCTGTGCTGTGCTCTGCCATAGTTATCTGAACATCCTGTCATGGTCAGAGTTCTGCATCTTCTGTGGCATTGCAGTTACATGGAGCAGATCAGAATTTATTACAGCTTGGTATTCATAGTAACCCTGACCACTGAGCTTGGTGCAGTGTCTGTGCACACCTGGAACAAATGGTGTGTGGCAGTGGTGGAGAGGGAATTGGAAATGGAGCTTACTAACTGCTCACTTACAGAACTGAAAACAGCCCATGTTTGCACTCATTAATTGATGGCTTGAATGCCCTAAAGAGAAATTATTTCCAGAAGAAGAAGGAGGTAGATTGAAGTGGATACAATGGTTTCTAGATGTGATTTAGTCCACCCTCTCAATTACTTTTTAATCTGTGTCCAAATTCCCAAGCACCCTACTAATTTGTGGTGGTGTTATTAGCAGGTGGCTGCCAGCAAACAAATTCTAAGCCCTAAAAAAAATGTTGCCGTTGACAGAAACAGCCCCACAGAGACATATTCATCTGGAACCTGAAGGCAGATTTAGACACTTGAAACATATGGTCTAGTGCTTTTGCCTGAACCAGGCAACAGAAGAGGACTCACCTAATTAAAGATTTACTTTGTTTTTAGTTCATTCCCTTTGTCTTTCCATTTTAAAATGATCTGCCCTTTATTCATTCAGCAACAGAGGGGTCAAGGCTGAAATCTTAATGAAATTGCTCACAGAGCAAAAAAATACCTGTGCTGATAGTTCTTAGTCATAGAAGGTTGAACTGAAAGATATCAATATTAGATTATTTTGTTCACAGTCTGGCCAAGTAAAATGTGCTTCTCTGTCAGTCCTGTGGTGTTAGAACCCTGAAGCCTGGCAGTTTTGAACTTTCCATGCTTTTAACTTGAGGCCTTGGAGAAGGCTTCCAAATTTGAGTAATAGAGTTAAAATCACTGCTGTGTAGTTTGAATAGAAATGTGTAATATCACATGGTGAAGAGTTTGGATTTTAGAATATAGTAATAGGTATGAGAAAAGATGGAGGATTTTGGGCATTGCCTCTTCTTCCTTCTTGTTCCTTCTTCTTGATTTTAAGTAGTAGTTTTTGGTTGGATAAAAAGTACCGCAGTGGAGGGTCACAGGTGTTTGGTTATTGGGTGAAAAGTATAAATGATATAGATGTTAGCTTTTAATTGGACTGTTTGCCTTTAAAAGACCTTGTAACAAGCAAGACACAGCTCCATTTTGTTACTTTTAGCTTGTTAGCTAGAGGTGCTGTAGAGCTCTCTGTACTATAAATAAGAATTAATAAACTACCGAGTCCAAACACAAAAATCCATCTCTCATACCTCGATCCTGACTCTGGCTGAAGGCAGAGGAAAAAGGAAAATAGCCACTAATATGTGGTGCCACTAATACTGTCGTTGCTTTGGTTTTGTTTTTTCTTGAGTTGGCTGGGGTGGGCTCAGGCATGGAATTTGTGTGCTGTTTATGTATGATGTGTATGTCATTATTCTTGTTCAATTGAAAGGTTGTTCCCTGTGGCTTGTAGAGATATTTGGATCAGTTTAGCAGCAGACTCATTCTGTAACTCCTTTTCTTGCAGTCAAGTAGGACTTAAATGATGAATATTTTGCAAAATTTTCTTCTGAGTACAGTTGTATTTGATCAACTGTATTTTCACCAGACTCATATTTTCCTGTTAGGGTGATACAGATGTGGAGACTGTATTAAAATTTGTTGAAATATTCCAGTCAGTGTCACCATAACTTCAGTTAAGAACTTTTTCTCTTTTTTTTCTCTTTTTTTTTTCTTTTTTTTTCTCTGTGAGAGTGACCATAGCTGTAAATGAGTCTTGGTTTCTGTCAACAGAAATGCAGTAAGAGGTTAATAATATCAATGATGATGTCAGTTCATGCAAACCACAAAATTAAAGTTAGAGCTGTTCTTCAGAAATTCTGAAGTCTCATTACTTGGAGCTAAAAAATAAGAAAAAAAAAAAAACCACTAGCAGGATTGGCAATATTGCCCTTTAAGGTATTGCATACTCAGACTATGAGATTGTAAATAAAAAGGATTTGGAGAACTATAAAGTACATTTTCCAAATCTTCTGTAATTACTTTCTTGAGCTTTCATGATAAAAATAAGATGTAAGATGGGTCCATTTGTATGGGATTTATCTTGTTTTGTTACATCCTTACAATGTTTAATACAAACTAGTCATACCATGCAATACAATTAGGACATTTAATCCAGTATATGTCACTTTTTCCTTTTACTGAATGTCAGTGAAAAAGGGAAATAAACCTTGACAAAGCCCTGTTCTCTCACATGTCCATCTTTCTGTATCTGTTGGGAATATTAAAGGGCACAGAAATTCCTCTGTGACAAATTTAGCCAAGCAACAGCAAGGGCTCTGTAGGAGCCAGGCTATTCTTATTTTTGTAGAAAAATCTTGAGCTCTGTTGTGTGTAATGGGCAGGAAGGAAAAAGCTTTCTGCACTAGGTGGTTTTAAACTCTTGGTTTTGAAAATGGATTTCGTACCCTCTGGAAATTCAGTGATTTTGCATACCAGTGGAGGGAACAAGGAATGTGAATCCAAGAAGATTCCTGTGCAGTGTGCTCTGGGATGAGCCACTGGGGTCCCTGCCAGCCTCCCCCATCCTGTCATTCTGGGAGACAATGGAGGCTGAAGATTGATCTTGCAGCACTTTGTGTTCTGGTGGAGGTGGGATCCATCTAGGTTCAGAAAACTTGTGCTTTTATTGATTCCTAAATATAGCTATTCCTGAACACAAAACAAGCCATTTCACAAAAGATTTCTTCTGCCTAGGTTTTGCTGTCTCTGTTCAGAGGTCACAGCTGTGGAGCTAATGTAGGACTTTACAATTCTTTTTGTTTTTAATGAGTTTGGTCCTCAATACTTCTCAGCTAAAAGAAAGGTTTCTATCTGCAGTTCAAAATATTGGAAAATTGACTTCTCATTGATTACTGCCTCTGTGTGTTGCAATAGATTCCTTTTTCTTCTTTTTTTTTCATTAAAGTTCAAATTTTATTTCCTCATACCATCATTTCTCCTTCTTACATGTTTTCCACCACTTCATTTCCTTTCCTTAAGAAAGAGATTCAAGCACAACTTTCTTTCTTTTTATTAACCATTCCTATTATCTGCTGAGGTTCATGCCTCCTCATTTGCCTAGTCTTTCCTCTCCCACTTCCACTGCTTTCACCGAAACTGATTATTCCAACTTTTCTCTGGACTGTAAAATGTCACAGAACCATTTTTTTTTTGCCATTTGATGTAAAGCTGATTTAATCTTTCAGCTGGCATGTGAACATTAACCTTTTCCTTCTGTGTTTTAACAGGACTGAATTTACCAAAAACACAGAGAAAATCTCAGTGTGCTAGGGATCCTAAAGTAAATAATCCTAAATTAGTCTTCTCTTTGAATTTATATTCAGTCAGAAAAGCAATTTATTTTGAAGATATGGGATTGTTTCACAGTGGTTGAGTATGTTTTCAGCTTTAATTGACATGACAGATCAGTAGTGAACAACTCTTATCAGTGGCTTTTCTTATTAACAGATTTGACTTTTGAGTTTTTGACTCCCTCTTGAAATTTCTCCATATTAGATTTGACTTCCAGGCTAAGATTTACTTTATGGAATCAGCTGCCTTGGAGGGTAGTTGGTGACATTTTTTGCCTCTGTGAAATTCTTTTCTAAGGGCATTGGCAACTAAAACTTCAATTATAACCCTTTAGTGCCTATTTTCTGTGATGTCCTTAGGGTGCGATTATGAACAAATCCTTTTTTAGCCATTTCCATAAACCCAGACTGAAGGACTAATTCTGACATGAGTTCTGGCAGCAGGTTTTTCTGGATGGAAACTCAGTGTGAGAAGAGTAATCTAGAACTGGAATAAGATGCATCAAGTAAATGTCTTTTAAATGTTTGTGTAACTGTGAACTATGCTAGCTAAACTGCAGTGAGATTTGTTTCATTCTATATACCAATAGATTATTTCCAACATTGCTATAAAACATAATTATTATTCTGTCTTGTAAATCTTGTACCAGTTTTATGAATTTGTGTAGTACAGAACTTAGAGAAGCTTACTGGAAAGAAGAGGTTGTGTCCCCTTGTAGTTTTTGCCATTATAGTCTACATGATTTTATGCAAGTGATTTCTTTCTTATTTCAGTATAGTAGTTCCAGTGTGGAGAGCAGACTTTTTAATGCTATTGTTTTCTCCTCCAGAGATATAAAAGAGTTCATTAATCAGACTTGAATTTTGTTCAGAGATTAAATTTATTAAAATCTTATTATTCAATTATAATTGAAAGATTTTATAATTTTCTATTAGCCTATCTCCAATTTCCTTTGAAGACACTTGCTTTAGTTCTGCCATGATTGTTTTTAATTTCAAAATTTTGATTATTATTTTTAAAGTGCCTCAGTAACTGCTTTTTCTTTCCCCAAACAAGCTCAAAACATAAGAGCCAGCCAGTCAGGCAGAAGACCTGCCTGATTTTCCCTACAAAAGTCTGAGGCACCTCTTAATCAAGCTAATATATGAGTAGTTACTTCCACATAAGGAAAGTTTTAATAAGTATGTCAGGTGCTATTACATAAAATGCTTTGTAGAAATCCAGATAAACAATAACTTTATTAAATAGATCTATAATATTGAAAGGGATTATTCTGCCAGGATGCAGGATCTTCTCTCCAAAAAATGCAGCTTCATAACATTGATATGTGAAGAAGTCTGAATACTCATTTCATCTGAGAACACTTTTTTCTTTATCACATGCATGGACAATAGTGTGGGACACTCATTCTCCCTTAAGGATGTTGTTGCTGTGACTGTGCAATCTATTCTTTGCATGATTGCAGCCCTTTCTACCCATGGGCAATTACATTTTTCACTTTTCCCATTCTTTCCTCCTCATGCTGAACATGGTGGGAGTTTTAGAGAAGTGCATTCCCCTGGTCCTGTGGTTCTCAGCTGCAGGAAGGGCATGAACCAGTTCCATGTGGGTGACTGTCCAGGCACTTCTGTCTTTTCCTGTTAGTTCCTGTTGTATCCCTATGTGTTCTGCATATGGAATAAATCTCGTGATAAAACCACAAAAGTGTAACAGTGTAACCATCAAATCAGTGGAGTGTTTTATTGATACATCCAAGTGGTAATCAATAGCAACTGATAAAAGCAGAATTGGCAGAACCATCAAATATTTATAGCTTTTGTATCATTGCCAAATATTTATTTATGTTATACTGTTCTAAATTTCTGTGGGTCTCTTTGTTGTCAGTGAAGAGGGAAGTTATTCATCCATATCTTTGGATTAATTAATTATCCTGAAGCCATTGTTGCTATTTAGCAGTCACATTGCAGAGATGCCAGAATGAAATCAATCCACATGTCATGACACAGAAATCCTGAAATCCTTTATTTCTCTTATGTTTGTGGGAGCTGATGGAAAATTATCATTTGGGAAACTAAGAAAACAGTGAAGCAGGCACCATGAGGTGAATCTCAGGGTGGGTTGACTGACATGAAACTCCCATTGCTTGCCAGGAAGCCTCTCCCTCCCTGCCTTTTCCCAAAAGGCTGTGAGCATGTTCAGTTGAATGCTGCTTCTACCAAATGTAATCATTTCATTTTCCTATCAGTAAACTATGATTAGCACTCTAGCACCAGCCTTAGAGAGATCAATTAAGCACAGTTCCATCATGGTGGTTTCTTTTTTTGAACCTGTAGTTTATTTAACAAGAGGTAGTGGGGGGTGGTTGTTGACAATTTTGTTTTGCAGAGTAAATTGTGAACACTTTCCTTATAAAGTGTTTTCTTCTAGAAGAAAGAATACAGAATGAAGTATTTTTATGTTTTATTGAAGACAATGATAGGGTAATGTTTCTCAGTTCAGTGAGTTTGGGGCTTTTTTAATGGATGTTGTGTATGTAAACCTACACACCTGCTGCAAAATTGCAGAAGTCTTTAAATCATTTACAACCACGTTGATGGCTTGCCAGCCAGAGACATGTTAGTCCTTTATACAAGGGATTTTTCTCCCTTTTCCAGTCTTTGTGAGATATATGTAAGAGTTATGTGCTTCCAATTTTCAATGTGTGTATGTATATGCAAATACGAATATACATAAATATATATGACAGCCAGTTTAAATTCCAGCTAGAACTGCTGGTGAGAAAGGTGCTGCTTTTGCCATGAGCAAAATGCCAAATTAAAATTAGCTGTGCAGCCTGTCTGTGTTTGGTGCAATTACCACATAATTCTCATCATACCCAGGCTGCAGAGCCCTGCTGCAATGCACAGGAGGCTCAGCTGCCTTGGGTCTGGGGGGATATTCTAGGAAACCCTTGGAAAAGGGGATTCTCCTGATTACTGGGTGTCAATCTTCCATTGCTGCCAGTTTGATTTGCATTTGCTTTTCATTTAATTGGCTCCAGTAACACAGCACTGCGATAGAGAAATTGAATTTTGCTCAAACAGGCTTCCTACCTTTGCTTTCCTTTCAATCAGACTAGTTTTTGTTGGTTTGGTTTGTTTTGTTTTTAAGTTAGCAAATGATAAGGTGCTCAGAGGCAAGTATAAATACAATATTTTCTTTTCTGTCTCTTATTAATGACAGAATTTAGGGCATATCTACCAGGTATTTTAAGGGAATGGAATTCAAGCTAAGCACACTGTTTCTTTTCTTGGCCTGCATATCCATCTGGAAATTGCACTGATATAATGGTTGTATCCTCTACATTGAGGTACCTGTGTTATTTAAATATTTGGGGCTGTTACATATTTGCACAACTTAAAAGAAAACCCTGAATTCAACCCAGAGGCTGAATTTAAGCACTGATACAGGTGAAAGTAGTGTTCAAGTACTTTAATCAAGAAAATCAGTGCTGGAAAGGAGAAAACGAAGATGCTGGCTCTGGTGACCACATCAATCCTTCTGATGGCAGTGCCAGCAGCATTTGCCAGTGAGGTGATTCTTTTCTTGGTCTTCTTCTATCCAGATTGGTAACTACAGACTTCAGGAATCCACAAATGAACCTGTTTGCTGTTGTCTTATTTTGTGACTCTCTCCAAATTCTTATAGAGTCAGAATGTCAATAATTCATAATTGGCCTGGGGAAAAAATTGAGAGGATGTTCTCCAGCCCAGTATGTAGATGAACTTCTGACTTGGAGATTTCTGACTGAAAAAGTTTGTAAGAAAACTGTGAAGCATGTAAAAGGATTTATTGTTGAGGATTTTTTTTTCCTCAGAAAAAAATTTAAAATATGATTGTCATTCCTAAGAAAGGGAGTAAATGACAAAGTATGGTTCTTTATAGACAAGGGATAATTTTAGAGTAGCAGTGGAGAATCACTCTGTGCTACATTTTCTACTGTGAGTCCAGGTTAGAGCTGAGACAGAGAGCAGAGTCTCATTCTGCCTAAGCTGAGGATGGTCTTTTGGGAGTTAATGAGCAAGGGCATTGCTCTAAGAGCTGCTCCTAGCAGATGATAGGATTAGTTGAAATCAGAGTGAGAAAATTCATCATTAGTTATTCCTGAATTTATCTGGAAGAGGGAGATTGCCCACCTTTCTTTTCTGCTTAGATAACTTCCTCTATGTGCTAAATTCCCACTTTGTGTATCCATATTGCATTTGAAAAGGAATGAAGAACAGCAAATCTTTTGATGATATAAATTTAGGGGGTGGAAGAAGGGAGCAATCCAGCTGTCTGTGACATGATTATTTTTTTTTCCATTTAAGATACAAATAAATATTTTAAAAAGCAACGAAAAAGTATGAATGCATGCTTGAATTATTGGAAGTGTTTGGGTGGCTGGTTCCTAGCCAGCTGTTCTTGGCACGTGATGTGGAGCTGTTCCAGATGGTTCCCAGCACATGATAAGGATAACACTGCAGCAGGCACCTTCAAATTTTATTTATTTACTTTTTAAATAGCTGTTTTATAAAAGTCAGCCAACTGTGCCAGTTGTGGTCAGTCACAGATGAAAATGCTAGTCCAATGTTTGATCGTGCTTTCCACCCTCATTCTAGGTATTTGTATTTTAATATTCTTCATGTCTTTCTGTGTATGTCTAATGAGTGGTGAACTGTAGCTTGTTTCTGGATATCAGCCTTTATGAAGAAAATCTGTTTGTGCATGTTCTTGGGCCTCTGATATCCTAGAAGCCACAGTGGCATGAACCTTATGACATGTGTTGTTTCAATTTAAATTATACACCGCAGGGCAAATCTGCAAATCTCTCTGCTACCAAAATATGCAGAAACTGATCATGTTAGCATTCTCCAAAAAACCCCAGGTTTTGTAAATAAAAGGCTTTATAAAAAGTTGTAGCATTCTTGGGAATCTTTTCAATATTGTCTGGGTTAATTGTTATTTACTTTAAAGGTGCTCTGAGAAATTCTCTTACAGCCCAAAAATAATGTGCATTTCTCAGCTTCTAAATCCATGTATTCATATTGAAACCAGCTTCACTGAGTTAGTTCACAAGATTTAAAATCCTTTGCATAGCATACATTTGTGTATTTCAGGCCTGGTGGTGTTATCTCGATCCATTTACCATCAATCGATTTTTTCAATCAAGACACCTAGTATTTCACTTAGAATGGGTAAACTTTGTTTTTAAACTTTTAAATTACTGGTTTTTTCCATTAAGAAAAAGAAAAGATTACTGATTAAGCTCTAGAAAGAGGCTGAGCTTAGACTACAATGGTGATAATTTTCTGGTTAACTGTCCCTATTAGAATCGTAGGTTATTCTTCTGAAAGAAAATTCAAAAATAAGTAAGGAAATAGCTGTGAACTCCAATCTACTTAAGTCTTAGATTAAGGACCTAGAATACAGTCCACCTAGATCCTAGATTAAGTCTAAGTCTAAGATATATGACTTAATGACTTCATATATGACTTATATGTCTTCCTGAGGCTTTGTGATTAACAGGAGTCTTGTGCAGCTTCTCTGAAGAGGTGGGAAGCTCCCTGTCTGTATAAATGTGTGCATTGCACTTCTCAGGATGGATGGGTTCTGGACACATTTGCATCAAGTTTTGAGAATTTGAGGAGGTTTTGGAGTTGTTTATTTTCCTCAGGGAAGCTGTAGATTGTCCAGTAGAGGGTTGGGATAGAGTTCATAACTAGGAAATACTTTGTGATGTAAGGGATGTTACTCATCCAGCATTTCCAAAAATCACTTAAATTTTGATGTGGGGGTGCTTCTATTGAAAGTTCACACTGAAAGTTAGGTGTGGTTGAGTGCTTCTTTAGACCAATAAAATAAGCTCAGAGTGTGAAATAAGCTCAGAGATTATCCTCTGAGGCCAAGTTCTAGTTCCATTGACTGTTAGACCTTCACATATTAGAGCTCTGAAAATAAGGATTAATAATTCAAATGCATAAAAAAGGTGTTTCTTTTGTGATTTAAATAAATAATTTTGAAACTATCATTGTGGGACCTTCAGTGATATTTTGTATTTAAAAATATATTTGTGTAACCTTATAGGCTCTGTCACTAAGGAATAGTATTTTAGGGGCAATGAAATATTCAAGTAGGCTATAGAATATCCACATTATTGTAAAAATTTGTGTTTTGGCTTTGGAACAGTTAGAGGATTTAAAAAAAAAATAGTTGAATTTTATGAATGTCTTGGAAAAATCATCTCATCTTACTTGTCTGAAGCTATTTGTTATGTTGTGCAGTCAAACATCTGTTCAGAGTTTTAAAATAGTTAGAGATGACAGCAGTCCTCTTCTGCTGGAGCATCCACAAGGGTATTGAACTGCTCCAGGATCTGTGTTTACAGAACATAGGCTGCATAAAATGCAGAAAATTAGGAAGATGCAGAGGGAGTTGAAATTGTAGACAGGAACATATTTCATGTATGTTTTATTTATAGCTGTGAAACCTGTGTTTACTGAGAGCTCAAGTAGGTGCACAAGCAGGCAAACAAAAGTAATAAAGTACCAAACAACTAGTACAGTGCTAGCGTAAAAAGAGAAGAAAAACAAAGAGTGAGTCTTTTATTCTCTCTACAGTTGTAGTTTTCTTTTTAAAACTTGTTCTTTGGCTTATGTGGAGGGCTCTGTCTCACACCAAGTAGGAAGGGAGCCTGATGCACCCTGCAGCACATAAGGAAATTATTGCAGTTACTGAGAGTTCAGAGTGGTGTAAGTGCTCAGCCTCACAGCACAGTGCAGAGGCTGTAGGAGAGGGCATTAAAATCAGACCCTAGCTCTGGTGATGCTGCCTGCATCTTTGTTTTTTTATTGGATTCCCCAAAACTTCATGTTTCCATGAGAAGTGTAGGTCCACAGTATGCTTTAATTTTTAGACTTCATTCCATCTAAAGAGATTTGCCCCTGTGATCTGCAGGCTTGTCAGGTTAAATACAGTGCTCTTGGTGTGCCAAAACACTGAGGTGACCATAGCCTGAATTCTGCTTGGGGTAGCCTGAGTAGCCTTGGCCTGAGCTGCTTCCTCTTTACTTACAAAGCAGAGGAAGGTGCTGCCAGGCTGCTGGTCAGGAAAGCTGAGTGAGAGCTGCTTTCATGGGGGCATTGCCCTGTAAGCACAGCTCAGCTGGGCACTTTTCCTCTCTGCTGTAGCAAGGAAATTTTATCGTCTCAGCAGATGGCCAGAAATCCTGAAACACTGATTTAATTAACCCAAATCCCACCACCAGGCAGCAGCTCTTGTGGCTGCATCTGGAAGTAGAGCAGAATGCTTAAGGGGTAATATTGTCCTTCTGAAATTGAATTAGGCAAACACTGGGACATCTAGGGGTTACATAAACATTTGTGGTGGGCTGGGCAGGAAAGAGTAAGTGCTGAACTGATAAGGGGATTAGAGTGCAAAAAGTCTTTTGAGAGCACTGCTGTTCATCCTCCTGAAGATAAGCAAGGTTGTGCTGAGCTGTTTGGTAGTCTCAGGTGCAGTGGCTGGAAGTCAGCTTGAGTTTTAAAAGTTTGACAATTGTGGTAGGGAGATAGGCATGAAAGAACAGATTGTGGGCTTTAAAGCATGTGAGACTTGCATGACATCAGCATTTGATTGCTAGGCAAGCCTCAGTTTGGGAGAAAAGAGCAATTTATCCCTGCTGCCTTCTAGTCCTGCTGTGGGGGGGTGAGCTGGGGGTGTTTGAGCCCAGCTAAAACCCAGGTGTCATCACACACTATCCACGTGTGTCCACACACCCTCTCCTGGGAATGCAAACAGCAGAGAGCATCATTTCCTCCTGGGAATACAGGAGCAGTACAAAGGCTGGGCAGTGAATTTGATTCCCTCTGTTTCACCAAGATAATGGTTGGATACTGGCTGGGCACTGAGGTGGAGGTGAAAAAAGCTAAGGCTCTATATGAAAAGAGCAGTCCTAAGACTAATTCTTGTTTTCTTTTCCACTTGCTCTGAGAAACCTTTGTCCTGTGTGCATGTTCCTTCTTCCCATGGAAGGCCTAAGGCTTGGATTAGCTCAGTTATACCCAGTGAACTTCAGAAGTGGCTTTGATGCACTTCCATTGTCCTGTAACTAGTGCTGTTTGCCTCACAGGGGTCATCAAAGCCCCTCCTTTTCCTGAAACCCTCAGCTCCATATCCAGAGATAGCAGGAGCCTGCAGAGAGGCAATGGGTGATTATTGAAATAAGTGTCTTGAGGAAGAATTCAGTGAGCCTCTGACAGAGGTGGTTAAAAAAAAAAAGATAGGTGCAGTGTTTTACAAATGCTTTTATTGTACTGATGGGTTTGGTAGTTGCTTTCCAGTAGTGAATTAGTACAGATCACATCAGCTAGACTTGAGAAAAATGGCTTGTTTATTACAACCATCTGCTTAGCAGTAAATTGCTTTCTCCAAGCTAGCTGTATGCAATCTTTTGCTTTGCTTCTGTCTCTGCTTTAGCTCATGCTTCCTATTTTTTATCTCCTCAGGGTGCAATTTACTGTATCAATCAAAATAGGATAAAAAGGTCAAAAGTCCTGAAATGTTTTTATAAAAAAGGGGAAAAAATGGAACTAATATAATCAGCTCATACATGACATTTCATTTATGTCATTTATTTGTTATATTATGGCTGTAAGTGAGGTGAGTTACTTTGAAAGCAAGGTGATGAAACCAACCCTCCTCAAGCTCTGGGGCATGGAGGGGAGAAAACAAAATATGTGTATATATATATATATATAGAGAGAGAGAGAGAGAGATCCTAGATTTCTTTAGTAAATGAAGGAACCTCTGTGGTGATTTCCATGATTCATGTGAGCACTTTACTTACAAAGCAGAGGATTTTTTTTTCAGATTTGGATAACTTTTTTCTTCTCATCTGTGTCTCATGATGTTGAATGACTATTAACAATTATACTGAGATTGAGGAAATATATTGGGCTTCAGTAAAGGTTGCTTCTCTAGAATTGATTTCATTTGTGGGGATTTTCTTCTGGGTTGGGTGAGAAGGGGTTGGTTTTTATTTGGTTGATTTTACAGTGGGGACTCTTAATTGTCAGAGAAATGATCTTTTCATTGATCAGAGAATTGTTAAGGTAGGAAGACAGCTCTGGAGACCATTGGTCAAGCCCCCTCTCAAGCAGATTCAGGCTGTTCAGGACTTTGCACCTGAGTTTCAAATATTTCAAATGATGGATGGTCCAGGCAACCTTTTACAACATTTTGCCACCCTCACAGTAAACCAGAGGTGTTTAGATGGAGTCTCCTGTACTTCAGTGTGCTTTTATTGTCTTTTCACTGGGTAACACTGAGAAGAGTTTATTTCTGTGTTCTGTGGTGTCTCAGTAAAATCCCTCTGGAGCCTTGTCTTGGAGCTCAGTCATCTCTCACCCCAGTGCTTTGGTCACCCTGGTGCTGCTGAGAGTCCAGAGCTGCTGCTCTTGGCAGAGGATGCCCTTGAGAGCTGCAGTTCTGGGCTGATCTAAGCCCTGCAGGTGATGGTGACACCACCATGACACAATGGTGACACTCAGAGTTTGTGCTGCTCCTCAGGTGGCTGCTCTGAGCAGAGCAGGAATTGAACTAATGCAGTTTGCAGGTGCAGGGTGGGCTACAGCTGCTACCAGGGATTCTCTTTCCCAGGCTGTGAGAATGGATGAAAGCAAACTGCAGGAAATGGAGGGAAAGGAGGAGAGAGAAAAGCCTGGGACCTACCAAAAATGAGCTCCTGGAAGGTGCTGAAGGAAGCAGTTCTTCCCTGACACACCCAAATTATTTACTTCATTGATTCCCTTCCATAGCACTCTGGGAGTCAGGTTATCAGCAGTGATAGATATAAAAAACTCTTCTAATTACTTGAATTTTTTTTTCCTGACTTGAGTACATTTTGAAGTTTCAAACGAAAAAAAAAAAATCAGGATTGATGGATTTAATTTTCTGTGATACAGCTCTGGAGACAGAAACCTTTATATTAAATTGTAAATCTTTGCAGATTGAGTTTGTTTAAATAAAGCATAATTTTGTATTTAATATCTAGGAAAACCAATTTTTTATGAAGCCAAGAAATATTTTTGTAGATGATGAAGATGAACAATTTTCTTGGATTTATGATTACCATCAAAAGATAAGACTCTTGAAAAGCATTTTTTGGAATACTAAAGTATTTTTACCTGACTGCTAAAATTAATGCAGATATACTTATTTCTATTATTTTTGTGTAGTAGCCATATGCTTTGTAATGCAAGCAATGTATTCTAAAATCAGTGGAATAATGTCAATTTCCTAATTTAGAAGCCAAGATGGGTTTAAGTTTCTTGGTTGCTTGGTTTGTTGGTGGTTTTTTGTCGGATTTTTTTTTTCTTTTTTCTTTTTTGACATTTAGCTTGTAACTAGGCTAAGTTAAATGATAAAGCCAGGAGCTGATATGTCAAAATGGCTAAAACCAAACCCAAGTAATTAATTTTATGCTTTACATTAGATCATCTTAACCTGGGACTTTAAAATGCTGATTTCTAGCTTGGGTTTTACTGGACTTTTGCCCCAGAGGTATCTGCTTTCATTCATTTTGGTTTGGTTTTTTTAACTCCAGAGGAATAATAGAAACAACTTAATGTGAACATGGATTTAAAACCCATGGGTTTAAATCAATAGTTCAATCTTTAAGAAGTTCAATAAGTGTATAAAAGAAAAGGACAGCAGGGTGTATCTTCCTTAATGTTATTTTAAGACTTGAGATGTTTAGTCATTGTGCTAACTTCAAGTTGGTACCACAGCTGTATTAATCTCTATTGTATCAGGGTCCATTTCAAATTTTTATATCAGATCAAATGAAACCATTTTACTGTAAGTCCCATGTGAATGCTTACAGATTGTTTAGCAAAAAATAAATGGAAAGCAACACCAAGTTTAAGTGCAGTTGATGTTTCTTTCTTTATGAATCTTGAAGTCAGACTTATATGAAGTAAATGAAGGGTATTTTAAACTATAAGTACATAGATTCCCTCACTTTATGCTGGTTATCTTAACAGTTTCTTTAAAATATTCGGAGACATTTTGAGAGCTCTTGATAGGAACATATTTGGGCTGGAGAACTGTGGGTTTTAGCTCTTCAACTGGATGTATTAAGGCATTACTTTGTTACTGAATCTTACTTTTTCTCTTTAAAATGGAGTAGCACAGCTCTAAACCAGGTTCTATGCTTTTACCATTTTTCAAAATCTAAGTATTGTTTTGTATCAAAAATATGCTATAAATCATCTTAGGAGGATACAATCCAAATTAATTTCACCCTGTAGATCATTTAGGTAGTGGAGGGGAGTAAAGGGGCAAAAACTTCTGAAAAGAAGAGCCAACATATTTCAGCAATAAGCAAAACATGATGAGGATATTTTTCAGAGCTGTTCTCTTCTGTTTAGAAACACACTGAGTTGGTAAAAATAAATAAAATTAATGAGTGTCTCATTTCTAATAAATGTGAAAGGCAGTAAAGACAACCAAGAAGGAAAAGGTTATTTGGTATTATTGGAAAAAGCAAGACTGGTCATTTTTTATTTCCTGATCTGTGTACTGACTTTTAAAGGAACTTGCTACATACAACTGGGGGAAAACACCTCATTAGAGGCATAGGTAAATGTATAATGATAATGAGTTTATAGAGTAATTACTCCAGTCATAGTATAAATATTTTCATATATCAATTCCAAGCACAAAAGTGAGATAAACTGTTTCACTGAAGGGCTGGTCTGACTTTTGAACAATCAATTTCTAGATAAATGGAGTTATTTAGCTGTGCAGTTATGAGGAGAGAAATGCCAGTAAATAGCAACAGTGGGATAATATCAAGGGAGGCAATATTTTATTTAGAATAGTCTGTAACAAAGGGCATGAAGAAATGTCCAAGGTAACCTTAGATTAGCTAACTCAGTTAATCCTAATAAAATAACTGCTGCATCATGGAGCACACCTTGGGCTGCCAAATTTTACCAAAAATGCAGCAAATTTGTGAGTAGTAATCTCTGTTGAGCTGCCTGCCTCTGCACCATGATATTAACAGTGTTTGAATAAGTTACTACAGTATATAGCATTATACTGAAACAACAAAGCCTTTAGTTTCTGAGGTGTTTAGAGAAGTGAACAGGGTATCAAGAGAGGCAGAGGGAGCAGACTGAAGTGTGTAGGCAGTGAATTTTCTGACAGTGAAATGTAACTGCCCTGTAAGTCACAGAGACACTAGAGCTGTCTCTCTGACAGGTTGCAGACTGTGTCAGATGCAGAACTGTTGGTTTCAAGGCACTTTTTGGGCACTCAGCTGGCATTGTACCTGCAGGTGTACCTGCTGTGCTGTTTGCAGGTGGGGATGCTCTGTTCCAGAGGCAGCCCTGAAACCACTGCTGGTTTGCTGAATTCTTTCCTCCTCCTCTGCCCAGGTGGAAAATTCCAGGGGAGTAGCAGGGAGCAGGTTCCTTCCAGCAGCTCCCATTTCTCTGCAGATCTGCTCCACACCAACTCACAGGGTCTTTCCTCTGAATCTCCTGTGGCACCACTGGCATTAAGGCCCTAACAAAGGAGGAAGACTAGTAAAACTCTTGAATTAAATGGTGAAGCTGAGCATGTCTGGATAATGTCCCCATCCTGGCCTTGGCATGTGTGTGGTTTGTCTGGTAGCCACCATCCAGCCTCAGAGGTCACTGACACAAGGCTTTCCTCCCTGCTTTTTGTAGTTTAACCCCAGACTGCTGCACCTTGCAGTGCTCCTTCTCCCCCAGTGACAGGAGGGGCATTGAAAGGGTAAGAGGGAGGAAACTTGTGGGTGGAAGAAAGGCCAGTTTAATAGGGAGAGCAAAAGCCCTGCATGTGAGCAAAGCAAAACAAGGAATGAATTCACCCCTTCCCATCCTCAGGCAGGTGTTCAGCCATGCCCAGCAGGAGATAGCTGGGCACATCACTCTAAATGTCACCCTCCTCCTCCTTCTTCTCCCAGCTTTTTTATGTTGCTCAGCATGACACCATGTGGTCCCTGGGGTCATTTGGGGCCAGCTGTCCTGGCTGGGTCCTCTCCCAGCTCCTTGTGCACCCCCAGCCTCCCCAGTGGGGCAGTGTGAGAAGCAGAAAAGGCCTCATTGCACTGTGCAAGCCCTGCTCAGCAGCATGGAAAACATCCCTAAGTGTCATACATACATACATACATACATAAGTGTATTATCAACACTGCTTCCAGCACAAATCCAAAATGTGGCTCTGTGGCAGCTACTATGAAGAAAATGAACTCTACTCCAGCCAGAGCCAGCACATTTCTATTCTTTGCTCCAAAACACACTTTATATCCCATTTCTAGAAAGGGGCTCGTGTCCTGCGTGACAGTGGATGGAAATGCCAGGATTTACTTCTTTGTCACTTGGTATATCAGTATTTTAGAAGCTCAATCTGAAAAAGAAAATTAGAATATCTTAATTTTCCTTGTAATCAATGTTTAATGTGTGTTTCATTAACATAACTTCGCTTTATAAAAATTCTCAGTAATTTTTCTCTGAAAAAAAAAAAAAATAATTAATTAGTGAGCTTGACAGTACGTGATTTCTGCTTTCTGCAGAAAATGACAAAGGTGTATTTATTTTATTACCCGAATGGCTTTGGAGTTTACACTGCCACCATTATTGCAGGTCTCTTGATAATTTCAGCTCAGAAAGTTCCAGCCACAGGGGAGGCTGTGCTGATCCTATGACCCTGCTGTTCCAGCAGTGCTGGGAGGGATGGTGCTGTTCAGTAAGAGGTGAAGGTCACACAGGAGGAGAGTGGGGTGGCTCCTGGAGCAGAGCTGCTGAGCAGGCAGCCTCTGCTTTTTTCCTTCTAATGGTTTTAGTCTTTAGAAATTAGTTCCTTTGAAATAAGAATGAATACAATCAGAATGACCTGTTCTGCTCCTTTTGTGTGTATGTGAGGGGAAGGATTTGGTAGCACTGTCTACAGGCAGTGTGAACTCTGCTGCCTTTCTTTCACCTGAATTCAGAAGAGAATTATCAGGAACACATAGTTGAGTTCAGTTCAGTTGATTTATGATTAGGAATTCAAGAGAAGCAAATGGATTTGTCAAATTTCATAGGGATGTCTTGTCAGAGACTAATTCTAATGCACAAAATGGTCTTAAATGGGACATAATGACTTTCCTGATTGTTGGTTTCTCCTGCCATTATTTTGAAAATGGAATCAAGCAAGAGTCTTGTATGTATGACCAGTATGTTCTGGCAGCAAGCATGTCAGATCTATGCTGCCTATTGGAGTTACTGTTATTTTTAATATTCCAATCCTCAAAGTTCTCTTTTTTGTTGGGCTTGGCAGGTGGTGGCAGAGCATGGGTGGCTTCTCATGCAACTGCCTACTTTTACAAAAAGTCTTAGAAGAGATGAAAATTGTTCATTCAAATGTAGTAGGACCTTTTGTGAACATTGTTCTTTTCTGTGAATAATTTTATCTTATATAGAAAATAATCACATTTCAGTTTCCCATTGGAAAAAAGATTCCATTTGCACAAATAAATGATAATGTCACTGATGGGTCAGGTACCATCTGTAGTCAAGGGCTATTTCCTGCAGCTAATACTCACCCTGTAGTATGAAACATGCTCATCCAAACCCTACTAAATTACAAATACTTTGGCTGGTGAAACTTCATTAAGTTGCATTAATAACTTGTGGACAAAGCCTCTTGACTCCCTAGGGTCAAGTAGTACCTTTTTATGGAATAGGTTCTTTAAAGTCAAACAAGAAACTCATTCAGAAGACTAAATCTATGTAGTGATATATATGTCATAATGTCATAACAATACATAGAGTTTTCTCCAGGAAAAAAAAAAAAAATTCTACCCAAGCCTAAAACTTACTGTATAATAGGGCAACTTTAAAGATTTTTAGTTTTTTTAGTCAGCAGTTTTATAGGTCCCAGAGAGTGGCCTGTTTGAATTTTAAAACTATTCTTCCTCTGGGTTCTAAATTATATTTAATATGCTAAGGAGGGGTTATTCTGCAAAATGTTCATGTAGTTGAACTTTGGTAGGCAATTACAATACATGTCAAACTGTTCTTACCTCTAAAATATGATGTGTGCAGACCACAGAAAATACAGTAGCAGAGGCATGTTTATCTCCTGCCATAAAGTCAGAGGGCATCATTTGCATAGACCATCTGGTAGTAGTTAAGTATATTTTAACAGGCACCCCTGAGTGGCTCCAATTATTTTTTTCAAGCCAGGTATAAAAACAGGTACAAAGGAAATGAACAGGTACAAAGCTCACTGAATGACTGAGGGGTTTGAGTTCCTGGCAGTGACACTCTGTCACTGTAGATAAACATTGGCTTGATGTGACCTTAAGCTTTTCAGGAGAGGAGTCTGTGACAAGCTGTATTTAATGTAGATATTATTACTAGACAAGCACCTGAATTCCTTGTATGCACTTTAAATTTTTTCAAAAAATTAAATGGAGAGTTTTGCTGCAATTTGAAAAATGGTCTTGAATTCTGCAGGGCCAGGTTGGAAATCTGGCATGCTTTTGCCATGATAAGCAAAGAATCCATTGTACTTCTAGCTTAGACTTGGAAAAAAAAAAATTCTCTGAATGTTTTTTGGTCCTACTTTTGAATTGGGAAATATTCAATGTAATAAAGTGAAAAATTTATTCAGCAGTTTTTGAAAAACATCCAGAGCTCTGTTGCTTTTATTAAGTAGCTGGAAGCAAAAGATTTTAATGTTGGGCTTGTAACATTTGTGGGGAGGAAAGTGGGAAGAGACACATCCAGCAAACCTGTTAAGCCACTTAGCAGTGAGTTTGCACCTCTCCTTACAATTACCTCATTTGTTGTTATAATTGCCATCTTTAACAAATGACCTCTTGAAGGGCATCAAACACCATGATACCAAATATAAATCTTACATCTTTTAGTCCTTTTTTATTGATCTCTTTTTTCCTACCTAAGTCCAGTCTCTGGCAGATGCTTTCAAGAAGAGTTTTGAAGGGTTTTTATTTATAAAGATGGCAATCTTGGGCAGGCATAATATAAAGCAAGGGTCTCACTTTCATTTATTTTTTCAAGTATTGAATATGGCTTTCATCTGTGCCTTAGCTGTGTGAGGCTTTGAATATGTTATGAAATCACTTTCCACTTACTCAAAATCTTTCTCATGGCTGATGAATGCCACACATAATGAAGGACTGTATTCATTTATCATCCATAGTAAATCATTGATCGCTGAGGTGTCTTGTGGCAAAACCTAATCAAAGCTTTTCAGTTTTTCTGGTTGGTTAAACTCAAAACAGCAAAGAAATGATTGCTCAGTTAGTTGGTTAAACATTTGGTTTATTAGGTCATACTCACACACAGTTCCTGAGGTTTTTTGTGGCTTACAGATGAAAGTTTGTTGTTAAGGAGATTAAGGCAGATGGTGAAGGTAATTCTTATCCCTTGAAAAGCACAAAGCCCATGTATTAGTCTGAACTGTTTATCTCTGTGTTGGTATGCCACTAATGAACTTGATACCAGGTAACTATCAATAAAATATTTATATATCTTTGGATACAAAACCTGACCAGAGTTTTAAGTGAATTTGGTAGTCTGGAACCATTATGTAACAATTCTGCTTAGGCTGTGTGCATTGATTAAAAATATGAAGCTTTCTTTTTTGTAAGGGGACACCTTCAAATTAAAGCAAATTGGTCTGTGGTTGAGGGAAGGGAAATTATCATTAGTTCAGGTGCTGTCATAGGTCCTGATGGCTTGAATGGCTTTACTAACATACCTTGTTAATTTTATTTCTTTTTATGACCTACCTTTTAGGAAAGACAAAGAAGGCAGACCATCTATATCAGGAGGGAAATGATAATTCAGTAGCTCCAGCATAATTATGGATGAGGCATTTAAGTCAAATCCACATAACTCCTTTTCAAATGTTAAAAGCCTCATTTAGTTCAGTGGTTCCTGCAGAGGCTTTACCAAAGTGTGCCCATTTAGTTTCTCCAAGGCTTAAGGATCCTGAAACACTGGAGTCAACAAATTAGCTGAAAGTTTTATTATCTAACTCTGGGCAATGTCTCAGGGTTTTGTAGCTGTGACCTCTACACTTTATGCCACCTACTCTGAGAGCATAACAGTCCTTCCCTGTTTCAGGGATCTGCACTGACAACTTACATACTGAAAAATACAGTGAATTGTACCAATCAAAAATATGACTTTTTAAAGGTCTGACTACAATTTCTCCATGATGTTAGAGTGTTTCAGCTGGCTTGGTTCTACAGAAAATAATGTAAAAAAATCCCTTTCTTTACTATTCTTTTGTCTGCCTTTTCAAGGTAATTGTCTTTCTGCTTACTTGCTCTACTTATTTTTAACAGTTACAACATTTTTAAAGAAAACTGACAGACTGGGTTTTTTGGTTTTCCTTTTAAAGTTGATGCTGTCCATTCTGTAAGAATTGTACTATTTCTTTAAGGAAAGAAAAGCAAAGGCAGATACATATCTTAATTCAATCACATAACAGATTGCAAGGTCTTAACAAAATCAAGTATGTTCAAATCCTGGTATGAAACCTTTATTATACAGTAGGTAGCCTCTCTGTTGTGGGGATTATCTAAAATTAACTTTTTCAAAAGGAAAAGGAGAATAGGAGGAAGGTGAGTGTCTTGAATTATTGTTCAGGCCTTCCCATCTGAAGGGATTCACAAGTATGTTCAAGGAGAATGTATTTAGCCAGTTCCTTATTGGATCCCCAGTTTGTTTTAATGCCATACATTCATTTTACTTTATTTTAGTGTATTTTCATGTGTTTATATTGAATTTAGTTTCATTTCAGTTAGTAGGTTATATGTTGTGCACAGCATAGACCATAGGGGTAGAACTTTAAGAAAGGTGCTGTTCTCCTCAGAATAGATAACACTGAAATGATCAGGACATTTCAGCAATATAGAAAACCTGGGTTTGAGTCTCTAATGCTTCATTTTCACACCCAAAACTGCATGTGAAGCTTGCACCTAAAGTGGGTGCCTGGCCAGCAGACTGCAAACTATTGATTTTTACAAAGGGTTCATTTTCTCTCTGGCTTTGAGCACAGTGTTCTCACTTGTGATTTGGTGGCCTGATCTGTGGAACCAAGGAAGCTTCTTCTCTACCTAGACTGCCTGAATGTGTGAAATGACAAAATATCCTGTCTGGCCCTCATTGTTAAGATTAATTTTTGTTCCCTTTTGAATAAAATTTTCACCTAATAGCAATCCCAATAATAAATATAAATTTATGTGAATTCCAGTTAAGGTCATTCTCATTGCAGGGATGGAAATCTCTATTAAGTTTACCTGCAGAGCAAAGGAATTATTTTTCATTGTTTACAGCATATTTCAGGCTAGATTGTGGGACAGCCCAATGGCCTATATAATGTCATGGCTTGCTATCTTAGATTTATTGTGTAACTGACTCTCTGACCCAGGATAGAGTATTGCATTCTCTGTGTGAAAATAAATACCTGATCAAAATTTATAGTCCATTAGAATATTTCTTTGTCATGATCTTGGATTTCTCAGAGAATAAATAAGAGCTGCAGTATGTTCTCTTATTGGCTTCTGAATGTTAGTACAGTAGATATAATGGTGTCAAGAGAAAATAATTTGCAACTGATCCACTGAGATGGATCATTCTAATTAATATCATCTCTGAGACTGCCAATTTGCAGTTTTACAAGGGGAAGGAAATGTGTGTTGATTTGGATTCACTGCAAAAATTAAATTTCATTTTTCATAGGTACTATTAATTCCATCTTTCAAATTGGATTACTCCTATTTATGAGACTAGAATCAGATTAAAGGTTCATATAAGTTAATCTTTTGGGCACTGTGCTATTAAGACTTCTTTTTTTTTTTTTTTTTTTTTAATGTCACAAATCACCTATGGCCTAGGACATGCTTGTTTTCCTGATGTATAGTCCTACAGCTTTCTCTTCTGTTGTAGCCTGTCCTTGAGATGCCAACTGTCATTTTCAAAATTTTCATTTGAGATGAACTCTTATATTTTATGTTTGCCAAATTCTGGACTTTGTACAGAGGAGCTATTTTCTGCATGCTTCTTCACATGGTCAGAGTCCATGTGATCACCACACTGGGGGCAGAAGGAGAATTGTTTCCATTTCAGATGGATGGATATCCCAGGGAGGGAGGAAAGGGATGGGGGCTCACAGCCATCTTTCATAGCCTCTGCAGTTTGCTGCTGCCACTCCCTTTCCTGCACTCTGTGCATTGCTGTCCCTTCAGAACTAGTTATTTGGGCTTAAGAGGTGTTTGGATCTCCATGTGGAAGTGTTTTGGGAAAATGTAAATTGTGATAGTATTGGCTTCTTGGCCATAAGTTTAATGTCCTACCCTAAGTCTTCTAAATAGGTTCTCCCCTTTCTGCTGTCTTAAATATATTTTATTCTTCATCTTTGCTTACTGTGCAATTTTCCCCACCCTCACCCCCATTCACTTTACTTTTTCAAATGTATCCAATTAGGAAATTGGAGTGCTGTGTTATGAGTGACACAGTCATCTGTTTGAAATCTCCCTTGACTCCACAAGGAACAGCTCTGGAAAATACCCACAGAAAATGTCTGTGACCTCTTTGACTAGAACATACATGTATTAGTACTATTTAATTTTGGCAAAAAGAATGAAAGAATGGATAAGGTCTCATACTTTACTTACTTTTTAATACTTAGATGCAAATGTGCTTAAGTAGAAAGGAAAAAAAAAGCCTTCTCACGAGGAATGAGAGATGTGTTTCTGTGTGTATGTTTTCACACAGAGGTCATTGTGACTGACTTCACAAAGTGCAATGCACAATGCAGTTTGTTACTGGTGACCTTAAAAAATCATCTGGGAAAGTACATTGCCAAAAAAAGATGTGAAGAAGACATGATGAAATAATCTTAGTTGAATTTAGCACTTATCAGTTAGGGCTATGCTGTGTGCAAGCATTTCAGCAGCTGCAGATTAGCTTTACCTGTGCTTCTCTTTTCATGCCATTTAATCAGAAGGATTTAAATAATTCCATTCATACAGTACAAGCCTGTTGATATTTTTGGTCTAGAGCCTAGATAGACACATTCATTTGGGTGAAAATCTGAATGCAAAATAGAGAATTCCCTTTCCATATTTATTTTTGCAAAGAGGCTCCAAATAACACCATTTTTAGACCCCTTTGCCATGGTGTGCTTTTAAGCCCAAGCCTGCTGGTGCAGTGCAGTGCTTCAGCAGAGAAGACATTCCTGGTGCTGGAATGGATCTTAGACTGTCCTTTCCAGCCTTTGCTGCCTGGGTCCCACATGCAGGTCGGAGCTTTTGCTTCACTATAAGCAATATCTTATCCAGGTTTGTGTTTTTTCTGATTTTTTTTTTTTTTTTTTTACAGTATCTCTAATAAATATTTGTTTGTCTCAGAATCAAATGATCATTTCTGAAACCATAAGGTGCACCTAAGCATTTCTCAAGGTTTCTCTGATAACTCATGGCTCTCTTAATGCATCCATAAATATGTATTTGATCATTCACACTGCATATGGTGATACTGAGTGACCTCATTTGGACTTTCCTGAACTTCTGTGTGTGTCACCACTGTGCTGTTTCAGTAGGGTTTTCTGCTTTAGAGGTGTGATACCAATGGGCAGCATGTGTGCATATCACATCTGCCTATTTAGGACAGATGGTAGATGCTTTAGCTGAGATTATGGGATGCCACAACATGATCAACTTTTATAATATTGTAGCATTATGACTATCAAATGTATATTCTGCTAGTATCCATGTATCCATGTATATTCATGGATTTAAAAAAGAATTTGTTAAGGGAACTAGAAAACTTAGTTTTTAAAGCCCTTCCAGGAGATACCACTCTGTGATTCTCTTCACACATGTTTTATGACAAACAGTTTAAGGTAGAGGATTTTAAGTCTGTAATATGGTGTTTATAACCAAGGCAGGTGCAAATGTGTGTCAAAAAGTCAATAGAAAATGCTCACAGAAAGGCAAGAATCCCCACCAGTGCAGGTTGTACTTAAGCTTTGGTATGAGGTCTGCTGACTCCTCTCAAGATTGTGAAGAACAGTTTCTTTTTGATGTGAAGCAGCTTCTGATGTTCCCTAATCAGAGGCAGAAGTTGCATATAGCAGTGTCTGAGTATATTTGGACTTCTTCAGTTTATCTGACTAGTGGACAGTTTTAATTAATAGAACATTTTTTCTTTGACCCATAATTTATGACCGTTGTCATGGGATCTGAATGAAACAAAACCTGAACAGTTCTTTCAAGTTAATTATTATATAGATAGGCAAGTACTGGGAGGCAACTGATCTCCAAAGTAGTACCTCATATCCATCAGGGTGAAAGGCCAAAACTGTGGTTTTGAAATAATATATGTAGAGGGGTTTAAAATATTTTTCTTATTGTAGATTTTTACTATGTGTTTGGGTCTGATGGGAATATAATTTACATATTTGCTCACAAATGTTCTTACTAAACCCTGAGTCAACACTGGTGAGAGGCATTTCTCATTGAACTATTAATTTATTAAACCAAAAGCATATTAAAATGCAACATTTAGAGGTAGCCTGAGTAAAAACACTGTGAAGGAGCAGATAACTTCTTCTCCTGACATTATCACATCATTCAAGCTGTAGTTGTCAACCCTAATGAAACGTGGTGATGCTGATTTGAGCATATTGCTTATGTGATGTGCAAGAGCTTTGGGAGATAAGGAATCCCTGTTGCTATCATTTATAATTAAAGTGTCCATCACTTTCCTCTGAGAAACTGCTTGACGAATAAATAATTAAAGATCTGATTCTGATACACTTAGTTGAAATGAGACTTCTGAGAACAGTTCAAAAGCAGTAAATGGAATTTCTTCAAAGTAAGGCTTCAAGATAAATAATAGTATTACAATCTCAGTCAAAGCCAGTTCTTGTTTGTTGAGGCAGGAGGGCATTCTGGTTTATGTGCTTTAAAATCTAATCTCACAGGCATCTTAAACTTCTGCTTGCAAACAATGCCTGATGATGTCTATCATTTTATCTTTTAAGCATAGTATAAACTGGTATTAAAGTTAATGTCTAGCTATCTGTTCCCTGCTTTTTCAGACTAGATAAATTGTCTGTCTCATGGTTTGTGCAGTATGGAAGCTTTATAAAGTGCTATGTTACCTAAAGAGTTTATTTGATTTGCAATGTGTATTTTATACAGATTTTTCTTTGGTTGTTTCACTGAATTGATATTTAAAAGAATGCTTATGCTAAAACGGTGTTTATTATCATAGTTTCTAAAATAACCAAAAGGTTTGAGGGGAAATTTTTTGAGATAAAGACGGTTTTTCCTTTTTCCATTGTGTTCCATGCTCCCATTACAGTGGAAATAACTTGGATATTGTAGATATGTGAGTCCCTGGCAGGGTTGATTTGGTGCCTTAAAATTAACCTTTTACTGCCGCATGCGTATGTTTGTCATTTATCCCCTTTTCCTCAGGTGCAAAGAGGGCTACCAAGGAGTCCGCTGTGACCAATTTTTGCCGAAAACCGACTCAATCTTGTCAGATCCAAGTACGTCAAACGTTTTTCTTCTCTTTCAATGCTGGAGCTGCTCGTGCCGAGTGGGATGACCCTTTGCCTGTAGTCAGATTGTTCCCACTGCAGCTGGGAACAGCCACGGGATAAATCCACAGCATCCGGGCTCTGCTCCTGTGAAACACCTGCTGCTCCAGCAGGGCAGCCCACCCGTGGTTCCCTATGGCTTGGAATAGCACTGGCCCTGCTTGGAGCCAAAACCTTTGTGTTTCCCTGCTTTTTACTCAACAACAAATAACATTACGTAGTCTAAAAGGAAACCCAGTGTGGAGTGCAAAGTGGTTCCTTCAAAAGGAAGTAAATGCACATTGTGTGGCACTGAGGAGATTATAATCTCCTTGGAAACACTTTATATTGGTTTACATGAAAGTTAATTATTTTTCACTTTTGAAAATGATTTTTTGTCTATTTGCATAAATAATAAAGCTCTATTTTCTGGTAGTAATGTGAAGATAAAGTAGCTTTCTCTTACACTGGCCAGTAAATGTCAGAATAATATCTTCTCTTACTCCACTGTTTCCCTTTCTAAATTCTCTTGACTGATAAAAATGTGTCAAAAATATTATCCAATATTAATTTTTTGAAGGTGAATCCATTTAATTATGTTCATCTTACATTTTTAAATGAAGTGACGTACAACAAAGGGTCATATCCAAGCTCTTGGTTTTGTTCATATACCTGGAAACTGTAACATATTAAGTCTTCTGGTTTTGGGTGCTCTTTAAAAGTAGATTTGAGTTGTTTTGTTTTGTCTTCTGAAGAACAATGCTTGCTTTCCTAGTCTTTGTGCTTTTTAGTTTATTTTCTTGTGCTTTTCCATGTGAAAACCTGTTTCCAAAGGCACCTGTTGCTTTGTAGTTCTCTGTGTTGTGGAGCTCCCATTACAGTCTGCTTTGTGCTTGATTTATTTTCTTCTTTGCTTGACCTTTAATGGTAAAGTGCAGAGCTATATTGAACAGTCAGACTTTACCTCAGCCAAGTTCTATGTGCATGTGTCAGTATAGAAGCTGTGTATATGTCAAAGAAAAAGGTAGTTTGTATTCTAAAAGTGTGGGAAAGGACAGGGTGGTACCTGTCTGACCTGGTTTTCACAGGAGACTCTGGCTTTACTCTCTGAACAGTAGAGGTTAAATCCATGCAGACACAACACAAAGCCCCAAAAAGTCTCCCAGATTAAGCTGCTTCTAACAAGACCAAAAGCCCCATAGTGTTTATCTGGTGCAGACAGAACCGTTGTTTCTTTCCTTGTGTTGGTTACACAGACTTGCTTCTCCTTATTGGGGGTGCTTATTGCTGTTGGGTTTTGGCTTTATTGTTTCCAGGGCTTTTTTCAGCCACATGATCCTGCTCAGTTAGCTAAGTTCCGCTGAAACATCCTGTTTGCACCTTCTGAAAACAAAAGTTATTTTTTTATTTTGTTGAGGTTTTCTTTCAAATTTATATTATTTTAGAGTATGCAAGGAGGGGGAGCTTTGGCTTGACATTGTCATGGATCCAGTGGAAGCACCCATGGCCCAGCAGGAGCCTCTGTTTTGGTATGAATGTAGAAGGTTGACACGAGTTAGGTACATTTCTAGTCAGTTTTGAAATTCCACTTATATTTGAGCCTCACCTATTTTCAAAAGAGGAAGAGACAGGTCCAGCTCAGGTCCATTTCTCTGCATTGGCATAAAGTGATATTTCTCTGTGTATGTGTGTGCACATGCATTTGTTCTAAGGATATTGAGCCTGGAAGGAAGATAATTGAACTTTCTGCTGCAGCTGGACAGTGACAACGTTTTTTTCAGGAGTTAAATCAGTAATGTAGTTATCTTCCTTCTGGAGAGAGAGAAAGAATTAATACCACACTGATAAGTAGCACTCAGTGGTAGAAATGTTTGTTATTTGCATAACCTGAGGAGTATAAAAAGTATTTCACACAGTAGTCAAGCACGGTATTATCATCTTCAAAGGCTCTGGGTTTGCATTACTGAAACTTAGATTTGTGCTTGAATATGTTTGGATTAGAAAGAGAATGGCTAAAGGGTGAATTTGGAGGTGGCTCCAGAAAGAAGCAATTTTTTAAATGCAACGCTAAATTTCCAAAAGCTGAAAAAATGAGACTGAGGGCTCTTTTGTCTGGGCTGCACATAGCCAGCACTGGCTGGTGTCAGTCAAGCTTTATGAACAAGTGCAGCAGGGTGTTCCTGGTAGTGAATGTGCTGCTGATGACACATCTGCTAACATTTAGCTTATTCAAAGTTTGCATGCATGAAATACTGTAGCAACATTTTTGTCTTACCTTGCCTCTGATAACACAGGTTGTATTTTCAGAATATACCCTTGTCATGACTGGGAAGTGAATCTACACCTCAGTCACTTGGTAAATAGCAACAATTTTGTTATAAAATTCTTACTTATATACATGGGCCAAAGCTTCTTGATTTTTTTTGGTCCTTGTTTTCTTAAGTTGTTTTTTTTTTTTTAATAGCCTGCTAAAACAAACCAAGCTTGTTCAGCGTAGCTATTGTCTGCATATTGTTTGCACTGAGAAAAATAGTGTGTTATGGCTTTGCAATATTTTTAACACCAGCTTCTTACCTCATTCTAGATGTATGTTAGGCAGGTCTTGATTTTATATCACAGATATTTTTAAAAATCATATAATACTTAATATAAATCAATGTATGCTAGATCATGTACGTGTAGTTTAATTCAACCAACTGGTTAAAGGTATTTAAGATTCTGTTTTCAGAAAACATTCTTGAAACTACCTGATGGTGTTTCAGAGTTCCTAAATTAGCATCCATGGCTTTTTGCAGTTAAATCTGCCACCTGCTGCCTTACTTCAGCTCAAAGATGGGATTAAAGTTCTAAGAAAAAAAAAAAAAGCACAATACACTCCATGCACAGGCTCTTTGACTGGACCTTTAAGCATCACAGGTGTAAGAGGTTCCACTTCCCTTAATATCTCTACTTGTTAGGATAAGGTTTTCTGGCTATAAGAGAAAGTTTTTGGAAAATAATCCAAACCAATCCAAACACAAGTAGTTTGAGCAATTTGGTAATCTTGGAATATGAGAGAAACTTGCCTAAACCATGGGAGCCTCAGACACGTGGGAACCTAACAAAATTAATAATGTCACCAATGGGGAAAGGGCTGCATGGCAAAGCCACCCAGGCTCACAGTCTCTGTCCAGAGAAGGAAATCTGTCAGTGTGCTAACACTGTGCAGGAAAAGTCCCTGAACATTCTCTCTCAGTCATCTTCTCAATATGTGGATGAAATAATAATGGGACAAAAAGAGTAGAAACAGCAGTCAAATGCTGGAAGGAGAGAACAGAAGTATATTTAGAATGTTACTTCAGCTTTCTTTGTCTGGGCTAACTCCTCTATAAATACCCCAAATGGCAATGGTAGACCACTTGTATTTTCAGCATTTTAAGTACAACCTTAATACAACTTCATGTGCACAAATTTTTCTATAGTCCTATGTATCTCCCTATCTATAGGATTTGGAGCTTATTTAGGACATCAGTTGTAGAAATGTACTCATGTACTATCCTTTATAGTGTTCTGGAGTAGACCTGACTGGCCAAATGAGTCCTGAAAGGTAAGTTCTGTGTAGGCCACAGATATTTCTTTTAGTCTGCTTTTATACTGAGGCAAAGTAATACCTATAGAGCTTTGACTGTTCTGTGGACATATTCCAAAGTGGGGGGCTAGGCATTAAAAATTAGTTTATCAATACCTCATTTTACCAAATTGCTCCATTTCACCTGCAAGTATATTGTTTTTAGCATTGGAAACTATTTTCTATGCAAAATGTGTATTTCAATTTTATAATTTTCAGTCTTAATTTTGTATTTACCACATTAACATTCAAGTTGTCCCATTTAACTCAGAAGGTTGAGTAAAGAGGGATCCCCTATGAAATATTGGGAATGTTATCCAATCCTTTTGCAGAATAAAAGCATTATTTCCTAAGAAAAAAAAAAAGGCTAAGAAGAATGAAAGTAGACTGGAAAGCTTATAGGTCACCAGGCCATGCTCCTGCTGTTGCAGTCAACCCCATCATGTAATTTCTTCTGTAATCTGATCATACTTCACTGTAAGGCATTTGTAATTGGTGTGAACCAGCCACTGGACACAGGGTTTGTTTAGCATCCCTGCTCTGAGGCTTTCAAGACTTTTCATCTTCCAGACAAAGCTTAGGCCAAAATGTGTCAATATTGTGCTCTGTTAAAGTGCTTCATTTCAACTTTGATTTTTTTTTCTCTTTGTTTCCATGTTGTTATGCTTCAGGTTTGTTAAACTGGCTTTTTCAAATGTCAAAAGTCTTCTTCCTACTGAGTGAGCTATAGCCTTTGGTCTTATAACACTTTAACCTGTGACAACATGGCACACATGCTTCTCTTTGAATCTCATCAAAGAGAAACCTGAAAGTGTCATGTCTGGAGCCTGCACTTGTTCATTCTTAGATTACCTTTTTCTGTAGCAAAGGATCAAACTCCCTCTTCTGGAGGGCTGGGACTGAGATAAGAAAAAACAACTTATAGCTAGGTTAGAAATGAAAAAATGTCTTTCCAAAAATACAAAAATGTATTCTAAGCCCCAAGAATCCCACACTAACATCCTCAAAAAAAAGCTCCCCAAGAGAGTCAGCAAAAATCTTAGGCATTTCCTTTTATTTTTATTTATCTAGTTTTGTATATGCAAGATCATAGGATAATTTATGGAGGAAGAGAAGTCTAGAGAACTCAGAAAGTTCAGCCTCCTGCTTTACCCAGAGCTGGCTTTGAAGTCTTTGCTACTGCACTGGACACCACAAAGGTGTTTTGCAAAGGGACTCCTATTAAATAGAGGATAAAGAGCACCACTATTGTGAAATATCTCTAAAATATATTTTCAGATAGTTTGAATATGTAAATTGAAACCTGTGCCCCTTGCTGAATGACTGATTTTCTAGGGCCTGAATATATTTTTGTGAATTCTACTTAACCTTCTGAATTTGTCAAAATGCCTTCTGAATTTGTTTTTTTTTTTTCTCCTTTTTTTTGATTTCTGGAAGGCATAGGAGCAAATAAGATTTTGCTATTGCAAAGACTTCAAAGGTTGCATGGAAATAGGGGCAGTTAGGAGTAGGAGACTACCCAGAGGTGGATATCTGAGTTTTGAGGAGGACAGGTCCTTCTTAGACAAATTTAAATGGGACTTATTTAATCCCAGAAAGAACTTTTGAAATCTAGATCTAAATCTGAATTTTGTGTCTTAACTTAGTCTTAAAAAAGAAAATTTTTTTAAGCCCCTCTGTATTAATGATTTCATCTGTTCAAGACTTTTTTTATTCAGAAAAAGCATATGAAGGGAGAGGTTATAGATCAAGCTTCTTTCATATTGGCTGTCATTTTATGCTGTTTTATCAAACTAATGGCAGAGTGCCACACCATCAGTGTGTTCACAAAAAATATTAATGTTGCTCTAGGATGTTAAACTTTTACAAAAAGGAAATACTCTAAAGATGGTATTTTATTGGCTTGTAAAATTAGAGCTAAAGATGTAGTGACTACAGTTAAGGGAAGTCACCAAAAATGCCAAGTCAGTAGAAGATCTGTTAGCCTCCATCCAGTGGTTCTGACATTTCTCTCTTTATAGAGGTGTATAACCAGAGTTCTTCCAGTTCAAATGCATCACAAATTAACCTAGATTAGTCCTGATGCATTAATTGATTGAAAGGAAGGAATTGCCTTAATTGAAAGAGTAATGAAGAAAAGCAACACAGTCTCTCCAGAAGTTTCAATGAGTTTAGCTGAGAGAAGATGCCTCAAATGAGAGACAGGCTGAGGAATATGAAACATCAGCAAGGTAAAATAAGAAAGAAAATATATCCCTGGGGCAATGAGGACATATTTTCCCTCCTTTTTGATCAGGTGTGTAAAGACCTTGAGGTATTATCAATAAAAGATGATGTGTTTTCAAATTTGAGTTCTATGGAAGCTGTAAAATTTGACTTTCTGTGAATAGTATGAAACTTCTTGATTAGTTTTGTTGCTGGTTTTGTTTTCTTTTCCTTTAAATTATAACTTAGGCTTTGTTCTGCAGAGCTGGAATGGCATGTTCCAAACCAGAAGTGTGACATTAACAAAGCTTCTGTAAAAGTGTTCAGTGGTGATAACTGGATGCATGAACATGTTCATTATCAGAATCTCCTGAAACATTAAAGTCAGAGAGATTAATTGAAGTCACAAATTTGCCACTAATGCCATGGGCAAAGAAAATCACTACCAGTTTTGATAATGTTATTTCTTACAATCCTAAAAGCAAAATTTAAATTAATAGGAAACACCTAATAATATTTGATTGTATGGATAAGATAACAATGGCTCATACAGAATGTGCAGTATAGGTGTTTTTGAGTAATTTTTAAAAACTTCTTTTCTCTGTTGGTACTGCAAAACAGATTTTCAAAATCACAAGGGGAATCTTCATTTTTCTAATGGGGGGGAGAGTATTGTGAGTTCATCTTCTAAATTAGTGTAGCACTTCTCAAGTCAAAACAGAAAAAAAAAATGCACTCATGTGAGAGCTGTTTCCAAATATTAAGCTGAATTGCTTTCATTACTTTTATGTGCAACAATGGAGGTGGTTTTTCCTTACTTTCTTTGAATTACCAGTCCTTTTAGGAAAAAAAACCCAAAACAGCAGTGGGTTTGCACAACTACTCCCCACACCTTCTGGCTGTCTTTCTGGAAATATTAGTAGGGGAGTTACAGTTTATTTACATTTAATATTTCAGTTTTAAATTACATGTCAGTCTTTACTAAATTCATGTAGATCTTTAATTAAGGAATTAGCTAAAATAACATTGAAATAAAAAGTTGTACAAGTTTATTTAGAAAAATAGAAAAATCTGAATTTGACCAAAATCCTTTCATTAGTTTTAAAGGAACATTAGTACCTTATTCTCCTCTGTTCATCTCTTCTCCTGGAGGACAAGAATATATCAACATCTGCTTATTAAACATTGTTTTATTGTCTTTTAATCTGAAGCATTCAATGTTTTTGCCATGGCTTTTAGGCCATAGATGGTCTTCTGGAATCCAGCTTGTGCATTTCTGTAGGCATTCTTACAAAGAAGCTGGAATCAGGCAAATGCTGCATCTTTGACAGAAGGGAAAAAAACTCTAAACAAGCCTCAAAACTACTTGTTTCCTTATCCTTCTTTAAAAATTGCATGTATGTGGCAGCATAATAATGGAATTGAGCAATACATTTTACATGGAGTCAGTACAAAAGGAAGAAAGGAAATAGGATCTCTAGCAATAAAAATCCCAGCCAACAAGAAGTTTTCATCAGCATGTCTTTCTGTGAGCCCCAGTTGCTATAAATCAAAAAGGAAACCAAACCCACTTGGTGCAGAGGAGTTTGAGGGCTGCCTTTCCAAATGTGAAATGTGGGACTCGTGTCTGGCTGCAGAATTTCTGTACAGGAATTTGTGTCGTGGTTTTTGCACTTGTATTTTCGGGCAGTTTGCCATCTGCTGGCTGAGTGGCTGGGCTGGGGCTGCTCTCACCAGAGCCCAGCAGATGGAGGCTGTGAGTGCAGGTTGCAGGGTACCTGAGGACTGGGAATTGCTGTTCCTGCTCTCCTCCAGCCGGGAGCATCCCGGTGCCTCCGTGAGAAACAAGCACCTTCTGCAGTGATGAGCCTCTGAAACAGCAGCCCCTCCTACCCCTCCTGCAAACACCTCGTGATTTCCTAAATCTGCTGTTGGCCATTTCGTGTCTGGGAAGCTGCAAGTACAAATATAGTTGAAGTCTATGTTCTGTGACACCCTGGGAGCCTCTAATTTTGCCTGTTACCCCAAGTAACCAACTTTTCTGACTTGTGCACTCCTCTGCTGACAACGTGTTACTGTTGGTGTCAATCTCCCACGGTTTTTCAGAAGGACTTCCCTGATTTTGCCTGCATGGCTAAGGTGCAGTCAATCACTGACCTGTCAGATCACATTTTCAGACCTCCTAAAAGGAAAATTCAGCAATGCAATGACCTCAGTTCTTCATGCTCAGGGAGGAAGGTATGAGGAAAGACTGGCCATCATGAAATGACATATAGGAGAATTGCACAAAACACAACTGTAACTTATCTGAAAGGCATTCATTTTGTTGAATTCTTGTCTTTGTAGATTAGGTACTCAGTTGTCCAAGAGGTTCTTACTTTAGCAATACTATTTCACTTTACATCACTTCTGAGGTTAGATTCTTCATGGTTGGTTGAGATGGCACGATATAGGTTTCTTTAGAATGTCCTTGCCCGTTGCAGGAGCTAGTAAGGACACATGGAGAAAAGATGGATTTCCATTATTGGCAGTTAATCCTATGTCTTTGAATGTGTCTGTGTTAAATCTAAGTCTGAATTGAATGTTTTGCCATCTCCTATGAGAGGTTGTGCATTAAATGATTCTAGTAAAAAAGGCAGTAGTTAGGGGGCAGTATATACTGGAGCTGTGGGGTTCCTCATATTGTGATCTGTCCTGTCAGAGTACAGTTTTATGACTTTAAGTACTGAACAGCAGGTAGATAAATTCTGCACTGCACAAGCAGAAAGCTCAGCATCAGTCCAACACACACTCACTGTCTTGAGAGTGAAACCATTAAGACTCATCCATGGGAGCTAAAGTTTCTTCCAAGAGGATTTCTGCTGAGTGTGCTGATCATCTTCCCAAAATGAATGCCTTGGAAGAGCCTCTGTGCTCTTAGCTGTCTTCACTCTTTGCATTAAGTTCTTACTCCATTACAAAGATGCTCACTCATTAAGGCAGTTATTGTTTCACTTCACTTAGAGCTTCTATCAGTGTTGATTGAGCTAATATGAGCAATCTCTGCTCACAAAGGAAAACTAGGAATAAGTATAGTTCAAAATTAAAGCAGTGAGTGCTCTGTGTTGCTGTTAAGACCAGAATCTGTGAGGGCAATGTGTGTATGTACATACCTGCCCACGAGAATGACAATCTTACTGAAAACATTATGGGCCAGTATTACTGTGAGTTTGATTACCACATCAAAGTTATAATCATTTGCTAAGAATAAAAATAGTGCTGAGGCTCCTGAAGGCTCATTTCTTAGGCCTAACATAAAACACTTATATTTAGCAACAGGGAATAGCTTTTGGTTAAAACTTTACTGTGCAAACCCAGCAATTTATGTAACTAATATTTCATGGATCAGAAGGATCAAATTATAGAATCTTGATCTCACTGGGACTGGTAAGTTTTGTTAATGAATCCTTTGAGGTTGCATTGTCCTCATATGACTTTTATGCCATGTATGACTAATCTTTTCTAGTGGGTTTGGTGTCAACCATTGGGGAGTCAAAATTGCCAGCCATGAGCAAAGTATTTTATTCTCTTCAGTGACAAATTTGCTTGTGGCAGGAATTTCTTAAAGACAAACCAGGTCAGTGTTGTCCCAGAAGCAAACCAAAGTGCAGGCTTGAAGAGGCAGTTCTTGATGAGACTGAAGGTCCAGATTCACTTCCAGCCTTTTCTGAAAGCACCCTGCTCTCGGGGCTCCTGGCTCTTTGCTCTTTCTGCAAGTACCTGTTTGAGATAAAGTACAATTGTTTGCTGCCATCAACAGTCACAAGTTAATAAGGGGCCTGGAAACAGAACATTTCTCTTGTGACTTCTGCAGACAGCCTGAGTAACAGGCTTGACAATCCAGCTCTGGATGGTCATACAAAGAAAACTGTACTGAAACATGGAACAGGTAACAGCCAAGCCCTGCCTGTCACTGCCCATTGCCTTTCTGCATGTCATTCTGCTCTTTGGCCTTGTCTTCCCCAACCACTTAAACACCTCAGCTGAGTTACACCTCAGCAAGAGGAGTTTTGAGTGTGCTATGTATGCTGCTGACACCAGTTTGTTTGGGTTTTTAATATTTTACCTTCTACACCAACATCTGCTTTATGTGCCTCCCCATTTGTGAGGGGCTTTTTCCTTCAGCATCTGAATTATATTTCTATAAGTGACTCTTCTCTCTCTGATGGTCTTTGTTGCCACTCAATATTTGCCATGTGCTTTTGCTGTGATTCCTTTCCACACTGTCCCTCTATGTGGCTTTTACTCCTGACACCAAGATTTGAGTCCTTTGTTTCCAGATGAACGTCTTAATAACAAATAGCTGTTCATGGGCTGTCTGGTCTGTCTCATTTAAGCTTCTCTTTCTTCCTTATCTAAAATGTTTACTTTGGTTCCATAATGGATTAGAAAATATATAATTTGCAGTTCATTTAGTATCCAAAATGTTCTTTGAATGTTTACAATGAACAGATGTCCACATTTCATTTTGTTTCCAAAGGAGTTGGATACAGGGAAAGGTTAATACCTGATGCTTAGGAGAAAATATCCTCCATGTGGGATTTTGTGAAAAGCAGCATCTAAATTTAACTTGGATTCTTGTTTTGTTTGCCTTTAGTAAAAATGATTTTTTCTTGAAAAAAAAGTTGCATTTTCAATACAGATTGTTTTTATGTGTCTCAACAATGCTTTTATTGTGAAAGCTTTTTCAGGTTCAGAAGGAACCATATCTGGTACAGGAAAAAAAGCCCAGAATTAGCAGATAACAAAATACTTGTCCATGACAGGTGAAATATATGTTCAAGTCCTTGACCTGATTTTGCTCTCTTGCAGGTGAATGCCTAGATCACAGCACAGAAAAGGGAGTGGGTCAGTCAGTGTCTTTTTTTGGGTTTATGGTTGTAGATTTTTTTCCTGGGAGAGAAAGACTGAGCTTTTTCTGCTGTTTCCCAGCTAGTCCTAGTGGTGAGTTGGTAAACTTGAAATTTCTACTGTAGTGAAATATGGATTTTTACAGTATAGCCCTACCCTAGACAGAGCACAACACAGATTTTTGCCTTAATGCTCATCTATATTTCAGAAGATGCCAGAGTTTACAAAATGTAAGATACTGACATAGGTCTCGAGCCTGAAAAAAACTACTGGTGGGTATCATTTATCAAGATAAATACTCAAATAAAAGATATTGAGCAGATTTGTGCTCCAGGTGAATTATTTGCATTAATTTGTGGTTTACATCATAAGTTTACTATTTTCTTGATAATGAGATGACATAGTATATTTTAACTCTGAATTTAATGAGTCCTTCTGAAAGACTTTTTCTAGGAGTTGGGCAGCTCTAATGTAGGAGCCTGGCTCCTGCTGATGGAGGAGCTGCCCCTGAATGGCTCCATCTGCATCTGGCAGACAATGCAGTGCACTGGCAGGGGAAGAATGCCCATTTGAAGGAACTCTGTGGAGATTAGGAGTTGCAAATATAAATATGTATATATGTTAATATATATAAATGCAAAAGGTATTTTTGTTTCTGTGAAGACTTTGTGTTCCAGTTTAATCTAGCTGTCTTTGACAGTTTGTTCTCCTATTAATGCCATAGTAATTTGCTGTCTTTATCAGTCTCTATGTTCTAAGCAACCCTTGTGGTCAGGATTTGTTTAGTGTTCAGTAAATATTCAAAGATTTTAATGCCTTAAAATACAATCTGTACACTTTTGGAGAAAATGTTATGTATTTCAGAAGAAACTGGGTTAAGCCATATGTGTAGATGTGTGGAGAACTCAAAGTAAAAATGCTACTTACCAATGCCAGTCTCAGTAATTTATTATTCATTTTATAGGCATTGGAAATATGGTGACTAAAGCCTGGAGAAAAGGGAGCTCGGGAGAGACCTTATCACTCTCTACCATCTCCTGAAAAGGGGCTGTAGACAGGTGGGGTTGGTCTCTTCTTCCAAATAACAAGAGGAAATGGCCACTGTTGCAACAGAGGAGGTTTAGGTCAGATATTAGGAAAAGTTCCTTCACCAGAAAGGTGGTCAGGCATTGCAGCAGGCTGTCCAGGGAAGTGGTGGAGTCTCCATCCCTGGAGGTGTTAAAAAGACATCTGGAGGTGGCACCTGGGGACATGGTGTACCAGTGGACTTGACAGCATTGGGTTAGTGCTTGGACTCGATCTTGGCGGTCTTTTCCAAACTAAACGATTTTGTGATTGTGTGACTCTGAGGGACAATTTACTACATGAGTTTGTAAGTAGAAGATGACAAGTTGGGCCAGTTAGGGTGGTGATAAGGACATTCTCTTAAGGTGTCAACAACTATAATAGTGGTTGCTAAATATAGAGATGCATCTGCTTGGGGAGATCATGACCCATTTCAGTTGGTTCTTCTTTTGTGAGCTTTCTGTGCCTTTGAAGGTACATTCAGGGTAACCTATTTCTCCCTCCAGGACTTCTTTCCTCAATCCTGCATTAGTCAGAAAGCTCTTACCAGAAGTTGTTGTGAAAGCAGCAAAGGCTACACCTGATTTTCCATAACACCCTGCATATGCATGAATAAAGATAACCTTAACTTTCCTGTGTAGTAAATGAGTGAGATACATTTTCTTTCCCCATCAGAGGTTAATTAGAATATGGCAAATTAAGCAAAAGCCAAATTTAGATGTTATTAGGTGATATGTAGAGAAAATTAAATCTTCTAACTACTTAGGAAGCTCCAATAAGACAACCTGAGGAAGACTCAAAGTCATAGCTGCTCAATGTCTGTCTGCTCCTTAGTACAGGGAAACTATTCAGTATCTGCTAGGGCAGATCTGCACTGAGAGTAGGGACATCAACCCTGCAGTGCTGGCAAAACATCACAAATCCTGAAATGTTCAGCTGAACTCAGTGACTTGGAAGCATCACAAAGCTGACTGCTGGAATTCAGCACATATGAAAATGAATTTTTTCTATTTCTTTTTTATTTTTAACCATAAGAGAAAACTAAGAAAGAAAAGTGTCAAGAAAACTTTTATATATATAAAAATAATTTTTATATAGTTTATATATAGTCTAATGGCTATGTATATATATTTAGTCTTGGTCTAGGTTGAACTAGACCTTGCTTAGGCTTTTGGTTTGGGATGCTTTAGGTATATTTCAAGTGAGTGGAATAATGCAAGATTAGCAATCTGCCTCTTGGGTCAATAGTGCCCAGTATTTATAAAATCTTTCCAAAACTCTGCAGAATTTTAATAGTTAACCTCTTACTCTTATGTTACACAAAATCCCGATCTTTCTACAATCCTCTGCTGCACAGCACCTTCAAGATGGACAAGGTGAATGAGATTAAAAAAAAAAAAAAAAAAGGTGCTTTTGTAGGAGTCTTTTATTGCTGTTGTTGTTTCCAAGTTTTATTTTTTTCCTATGGACTCTGCAATTGCTCAAGTGAAGAGACTTGCTAAAATGAGTTCTAAATGAGCCTTTGCTTGCCCAGAATAAGACCTGAAATTCTCCTGTGTGTTTTAGGTTCCCAGATGAGTTTGTCCTGAAAGTGAAAATTCCTGAATTATAAAGTCAGAATCAGATTTACTAAGATGAGAATGAGACTTGCTTAACTTTTAAAATAAAAATTACTCATGTTGGAGGGTCAAAAAAAAGAGGCTTGATATTCCCTGCCTTTCAGTCATGACCCTAAATTAAGTGGTTTTGCACAGCCAGGCTGAGTTCTTCCTGTTTTGGTCTGTTATATATAAATATTTTTATTGTGTGCTGACATAATCCAAAATTTTTTGTAGTCACAGCTCGTCTTTACAATGTGTATTACTTTCAGCAACCCTTCATTGGCTGACAAGTTACCTGTCAGAGCTTCAGTCCTTAGAATTACTCCACTAAAATCACTCCAAAGCTTCTCCAGTTTGATTAATCTGAGTATCATCTGCACATTTTTCACTGAAAAATTTCTCTGCTTTGCTTAATGAAAATTGGTCTTTTTTTAGGGAGAAAACCATTGCATTCCTTATAACTCAGAATCCTTTGCCTAACATGTGCATGTGCTGAAAACCATTTAAAGTTGATTGCCAGGGGAGAATTTGAGTAAGTTTATTTTAAGGGATAGGAAGTACACATTGAAAATTTATGACATGTACCTTCTGTCCTAGCTGCTGAGGACTTTTGCTTTTTCTCTACACTCACTGTCTCATTACAACACAGTACTGTCCTCAACCCAAAACACAGGAAGATTAATATGAAAGGAATGCATGCCTGTAATATCCTTCAGTGCCTGAATACCGAGACTGGAGACATTTTGGAGATAGTTTGGAGAGCAGGTTGGCAGATTGGTCTGAGCAAAGCAGAGAGCAGCAACAAAGGAAATATTATTGCCAAGAGTGACTGTAAACTTTAAAAAGTAGTACATGGAGCTGTGTACTAGGCATTAGCTAAGAGATTCTTCAGGAGGATGGAGTTTGGAAAAAAATGTGATCAGAGAATGAATTAATATTGCTGCCTAACCACATCCTATTTTATTCTTTACACAAAATCCCTTACCAGCAGATTTTATGTGGTAGGAGTAGATAAATCATTCAGCAGTGCATGGTTGGCTCAAAAAAACACAAAACCAAGTCAGGGAATATGTTTTAAGTTGAGTTTTGTGTGGGTTTAATTGTGTAAGACAATGGAGGAGCAGGTGGAAAGTCATTCTCAGTGTGATGGATGGGAACAAATTCCGTGTTCAGGTCTGCAGAGCCCTGCCTGCTATTGCTGCCTTGGGCTCATGGGCAGGATCTGGCTCTGGGGTCAGGCACATTGCTGAACAGGGACTTTGGGATGCTCTGAGATTGCTGAGGGCTGTAAATTGCTGGCCATAAAAAGGTAGAAGTGAAAGAAAAGTTAGAACAGACACAGCAGCCTGATCAATGCACTGGAATGTTAATCCCCAGGTGATTGGCACAGGGTGCCCTGATTTATATCTGCTCCTCCCTAGTTCCTGGTAAAACTCAAAGTGCCATTTACTGCCAGAGTTGTTAATGGGGGCTGTGGTCAGACAAGGCTGGCTTTTGCTACAGATTTCCAATGGAGAATCCAACCAAGGCTCTCCTCTATGCCTTTATTTTTATTTCAGTGGTTTTGATTGATAAAGACTAAAAAGCAGCTGCATGAAGCTGTCATGTTTGAGTGGGACTGCTTTGGTCCTTTATTTTGGTCTCTTGTTCATGCCAAAAAGGCATACACAGAGGGGTTCTCATTTGGGCAGAGTGTGGTATTTACCCTGTGGAAATGAGATGTCAGAATAAGTGAAGTGCCTGGGAAGCAGCAGTGTGTGCATCCTGAAACTGTGACTGTGTAAATGAACTGAGGATGTTTTGTGTGCAGAGTGGCGTGTGCTGAGATCCTGACATTGATACATATCTGCTTTTTATGGTTACACAAGCTGACTGATACAGTTGCTACTTTTTTATTGATTGCAAGTCAGAAGAATGGCTATTCTTTTCTGCTTTAACACATGTTGGCTTAGAAAACTAATTCTGTGGCATGCTTTGGTCAAGGAGAAAAGTGCTACATTATCCATGTCAGTACTGGGAAATGCATAATGTATTTTTCTGAAGAAGTTGGTCTGAGGGAGGAGTTTTATTTTGTTTCACATTTATCTGTAGACTTGAATCTGTTGTCCAGCAGTTTGATTGACTGATGCAGCTTCTGTTTGATATGCATCCAAATGTACTCTTTTATTTTGCACTTGTGTTATTTTCCATAAATCTCTCAAGCCTTAGGTAGTAGCAGCTGCACCAGTATTTGAATATTAAATAATGTGTCTGCTCTGTATGAATGCAGAATCTCATGCAAAAGTAAAGAGAAAGTGCAAAATTATTAGAGGAGTTTTGGTGCCTGTTGATATTTAATAATATTTAGGCTCCTATATGTCTTAAGTAATCTTTTAAAATTATACTTGGACTGTGTGAAAATGAAACTCTTAATGCCTCTGAAGCACCCAGAAATAAATTAATGGCTGCTGTACATTTTTGTACATAGTTTTGGGGCTGGGAGTTCTTTCTCTCTCTTTTGAATCCCAAGTGATATTTTTAGTGTTTGCCTTGGTGTGGTTATCTTGGTGGTGGATAGGATATCTGAGAACAAACACTGCACTGCAGAGCTGATAATGGATGGAAGGTAAGATGAAAACTTGGTGAGATAGCAGTGTTTGTATCTGATTCCCTTTCCAGGATCTGGTTGGCACAAGAAGAGAGACTGTTACTGGAAGATTTTATAGATCTATTCAGGGTTGTGGAGAAACATTAGACCCCCAAAACTATACAGAATTTTCCTGGAATTTGTCCTTAATTTACATATGTGCATTGAGACTGTTTCTGAGTGCAAGTCCTGCAAGTGTGACAGAGCCCAGAGCTCAACCAACCCTGTATACAAATGACTTCTTTCCTGTCAAACCTATCGTGGTAGCTACTTTTTGACCATTTTCAGAGTAGGCAATCTAGAATAAGATAAAATAAAATAAAATAAAATAAAATAAAATAAAATAAAATAAAATAAAATAAAATAAAATAAAATTGTAAAATAAACTTGTAAAATGAACTTGTAAAATCAACTTGTATCTTTCATATGGCAGGATAACTTACAGGCTTTTCCTGGTTTGAGTATACCAGGAAAATTAGGAGACTGAGAAATGAGTACAGCAGAGAAAATGAGGGCTGTCAGTGTATAAATACAAGTGTTGCTGCAAAGCACTTGGATATGGAGTGTCCCATAACTTAGATGCTTATTGCTAATTGCCATTGACAGTATTTTTAAATTGTTATACCAGTTTGCTAACTGTATTACATGAGTTTTTATCCAGCAATTTCTGATTTGACTGATTAATTTTGTGCTGCAAAGATATTTTATGAAGTTTTAATTTGCTTACAAGAAATTTATTTCATATGGGGCTGTGTGACTTTCCAAGACCATTTCTGCAGTTCACTGTGTGCTGTGCTGTCCTGTGGCTGAATGAGGAAATACCCAAGCAAATTTGAAATTATGTAGGTCAGGTTGTGGAAGCAGTTTAGCTGCAGCAGCACAGAGCTCAGCAAAAGCCAATTAATTTGCCAGCTTGTGTAAATACTGGTATGCCTTCCCCTCTCCCTAAAGAAGAAAAGCAGTTTTGTCCATCTTCCACCCTCAGAGGTGGAACTCTTACAGGTCCCTTTTCAACAAAATTTGCATGTATTATTCACAGCCCAGTTTCTTTACAGCCTGTTCTTATTGCATTATTCTGATCTGGTTTGAGTGCATCAGAAATCTAATGACAAAAGCACAAAGTTCAAGGTCAAAAAGGGTGTTTTGGCTCATGAGAATACCTTTAAAAGTAAATAAAGAATAAATCTAGAGTATAATGAACCTGCAGAACTTTTATCACCATAAAGTCATTTCAGGAAAAGAATTGGGTTGCTGCCCTCTATAAACTTCTATGTGAGTGTGTTAAATTTCCCTAATAAGTTTTTTTCATTATAGTCTAATTAAGTAAAGTGTTCTGTTCTCTGATTGCCCTTATGCTCTCAAAGCTCCTTTTGGTATCTCAGTTCAACATGCCCTTTAGGAAATAAGTTTGCTTGACTTTCTAGTCTTCCATACAAGTCTCCATTCTGCATCATCTGTTAAAACAAAGGCTTTGTGTCTGCTGCATATAATAATAACATTAGTTTTGACCCAAGGGCTTAGCCAGAGCTGAACATTCTGTGAAATTAGCAGTTAGGAAAGCAAGCTGGCAGTACTTGGGTGTCTTTGATGCAGTTATGGTTGCAAAAGAAGGAGCAAATTCTCTTGTCTGAACAGAAGGAAGTTGTTCACAACTCCAACACTAAGGCTGCCAGAGAGATGCCTTTTGTCACTGTTTTTTCCTAGGCTCCTACTCTGTTGTATTGATCTCACCCTCCCCTTAAGTGGAAAAAAAAAAAAAAAAACACAAAAACAGAATAGTTTTCTAACCTGTTTGTCTGTCTTTTTTTTAATGTGCCATATATCTGAGCTAAAATATAATGCTTTATTTAATCTGCCCATTTAAAAAAAAACTATTAATGTCACCAAATCTTACAGTTGTGCTCTCAGATGGGCAAAATATCTCTCATTTCTAAATATCTGTGTCACTGCTGATTGATTTCCTTAATACACTTTGCACAGCTGTACCAAATTACTATTTTTTTTCCTAACTCACACTTTATGCTTGAAAATGCTCTTGAAAAATCACTGAGAGCTCTGTGGAAGCTGCTATTGTAATAATTGTAACCAGTTGTATAAAATTATGCTGTCATGCTGTCTTTTCCAATTAAAGTTATAACATTTTTGTATGGGATTTAAAAATCTATATAATAAATTGGAAGGAATGGGTCCTTGACATTTCTATTAAAAGGCAAATTATATTTCTTCATGGCATAAAAAAATAAGCAGTCAGCCTCTTTTTCTAAGATGAAAATGCACTAAAATACACCATTTAACAGTAAACTGCAATGCAGAACAACTGCAAGGATTTTACCTTTGCATCACAAATAGCTTCTTTTCCAGCTGCACTAAACACTCCCTTCAAGGGAAGGACCAGCACACACAAATCTTTATCTGCTGGTACCAGCTCCTTCTGCTGCCCATTGCTGAGTGTCCTCTAGTTTTGCTTCCTCATCATTCCAAGTGAGAGTGGGACAGGGCCTGGCAAGGCCAGGCACAAGGTGTGGTGTCCATTTTCATGTTTAACATGTTTGCTGCCCCCCTTGAAGCAGCAGAGAGGTTGTGGCAGAGCAGAGCATCCTGACACCAAAACTTTTGCAGACGCTTAAAATTCCACTGCCACCTTACCCCTGCTAGCACATGTAAAAACATGGGAATCCACATTCCAATGAGTGGGATTTTATACAAAAATGAACAGGAGCACAGAGAGAGAGAGCAGGCTGAATTCAATGGCCATGGGCAGAGAAAGCAGGAATTACCACAGCCTAGGAAAAGCAGGGAATGGGATACAGAGCTGTAGCATCCTGAAACATTAACTTAGCTGAGATGGATGCTGATTAATCTGATTCATCTTACTCATTGTGGTGGAGTTTGATTGGTATTATTATTGTTATGATTACATTACTAATTCCCTTGTAGTCTGCATGTATTTTATTTAGTTGTGTCCAGTTAGATGTGGTGTAATTTTGGTGAATGCATTTCATAGAAATAGCCTCCTCTCCCTCATTCCAGTTCTGGGGATGTCCAAAGGCAGGAACGAAGAAAAATGATCTGTTGTTTGCTGAAGAGAGAAACATTTATCCTCAAAATGGCAATTTCTTAAGAAAATGTTTATAAACAGTGTAAGTGTTTTGTTTTGGTTTACTTGGTTATTTTGCCCTGCAGTGTGTTTAATTTTGTTAAAAGCAGCCTAATGGGCTGTAAGAAAATGAAAATGTGCAATTGCAGAGCAGCTAATCAGGCTCCATCACAGTGCCACTGACTTCAAGGCAGGCAGACTAGGGCTATGTGCCTTTTTTTTATGGCCTTTGTCATATCTTTCTGTCTTCAGACACTTGTTAGAGATTTGTATATGAATGACTCTACCACTGACTGAGATTATCTTCTAGGAAAAAGGTTCATGTAGCAGGCCTCAACTCATTAACTCTTCAGCAAGCATTTCTTCAGGTACTGTGACCATTGTTAGGCAAGTATTTACCAACTCCTATGTAATTACTCTGCAGATATTTAAACTCGCTGCAGCTGCAGACTGAACAGGAAAGAGAAGTCAGCGAGACATCAAAATTTCTATTGTAAGTTGTTCAAGCAATTTAAACAGCATTAGAAAAAATAACTAAAAAAATTAAGTATTTGTGTTATAATGTCTGTGCAGCAGTGTTTAGCACCTACACAAAAGACAGAGAAAAGCACAGCATGACTGCATTTCTTGTATTACTATGTGTGTACATAACCTGTAATTACCACAACGTGATTTTTCAAAAGTTGTTTTTAAAGAAGTGCAATCTTAAGACCTCAGTCTTGAATTTTATATTTATTTCTAAAACCAAAATATTTTTATTCTAAAAGTTGTTCCTCATTGCAGAACTTGGTTATAGAAAAGAGTTAGATTTTAAACTGTTTTGATACACTTTATCTGTAAGTTGTCACACAAATATGACAAGGAACACATTTTCTCCGTAACATTTTCTCTGGTTTATAATTCAAGATAAAATCTAGTTAGTGGGGCAGAAATTTCCTTCACAAGCAGAAAGGATTTAAGGAAAATATTTTCCTTCATTGTGAGAGTTTGCTCACAGCTGGAGACTGGCAGTGGGAGAAGCAGCTGTGCCAGCCAGCACAGACCTTGCTGTACCTCCTTGGGTGAACTTGCACTTTGAGGGCTGGTCTTGTGTTCTCCTGTCCCATGAGGAGTCTGACTCAAAGGCTCTAGACATAGCTTGTTACCTCCTTGATGCTGCTTAATGGATGGAGGCTTTTGTTTTGTGTCTGGTGATTCTGTCAGCACCAATAGATGCATTATATATTTTTTGCTCTTTTAAGATGCTGTATTTTATAGGAATGTAGGAAGTGGTGGTGGAAGCAGTCATCAGTTTTTTTTTAAAGTATTTGGATGCCATTTTTTGAGTGAAATATTGCTGATCCAGTACAGTAATTGATAGATGTTCCAATGCCTGTCAGGAAATTGCAGCTGTATGGAATGATGGCCTGGGAAATATGTCAGAGATGTCATTGGGTCTATAAATACACCAAGTGGATAAATATAAAGGAAGTATAAGAATGACTGAAGCTGAAAGATAATGTTTGTGCAAGAATGAATGGGTTTAAGTTGGTGCAGTATGAATTTTGAAAATCAAAGGAAAATTCTTAGACATTAGAAAAATCAGGTTCTGCACCTTGGAGCTTAAGATGGGTTTCAGACTTCAGCTGGGTAGCATAATATGATAGTACAGGGGGCTCAGATGAGCTGCCTTTTGCCTAGATGTTACCCCAAAGAAATAAAGTTTTCAAGTTCTTCAGAGGAATGAATCTAAGATGACTGGTTTCCAATTTGAAAGTGACTTCAACTTGGTTTTACACATGTCAAGGTATTGATATCTTTTCCAAAGGTATTTAGGTGCCTAAGTTTGTTTTTAATCATGTGTTAAGCTCTCTTTTCTGTTTAAGGGAAGAAAATCACTAATCCTCAATGGGCAAGGCATTTGACAAATGAAAAATAGAGACAGCAGGTTTTCAGCTTAAAATATTCTTGCAAGTTAGTTATATGCAGTGCACAGCTGCAGAATAAAGGAGGGGACAGCAGTTTGCAGTGGACAGCTGTTTCCCTTTGAGGGAGCAGTGTTGCTGCTGCTGACAGTGTTCTCTGATTCTACAAGCTACTGAATTCTTCACAAACATGTCTGGAGAAAAAAACCTTTATTTTTATCTGCATACTAGGTAGAGGTAAATGGTTTTGTAGCAAAGTAGGAGGTACTTGTTAATTGATGCTAGGGCATTTACTGGTCCTTTATAAAACTGCTCTGAAATGTAAATAGCTGTTTCTGCTGCTGCTGTTGCCAGCTTAAGCAGCAATCCAGTCCCTTGCTTCACACTGATTTCAGACCATATTTGAATTAATGGACTGAGGAAGCAGCAGGATGAGATTTTTATTCTGTACAGCATTCTAGGGAAAAGGACTGCCTCTGGTAAATGTGATGAGTGTATCAGCTGACTGGGAAGATCTGCAGCCAGAGTCCCACAAAATACAGATAATACTTAGCCAGAGCCTTGCAGCTTCTTGAAAAAGAATTTCTCTTTCTTTAAATATTTTGGAAAAGAAAAGATTTGGATCAGTAGAATATTCTACAGCACTGTTTTCTGACCCAGTCATGTTCCAAAGCAAAAGTACCTTGATTTGATTAATCTGATTAATGAATTTGGTTAGAGTGATGCAGGTGGAATCTAGTCACCCAACAGCAATCTTTGGCTGCCTGGCATCTCCATGCCATTGTAAGGGGACTCATCTTTCTTACTACTTATAACACTTTTATATCCCCTTTGCCACCCTTCCACCAGGGCATCAGTAAAACAGATGTGCAGCTAGAGAAAAAGGTGGCAGCTGGACTTGCCAATTTTGAAACCATCTACAGGCAAAATAGAATAAATTTAAAAAATAAAAAATTGATGATATTCAGTTTAGCACACTCAGCTTCCCAAAGTTTGCTGTGAAATCATAGCTTTCATCTCAGGTCAGCAGCAATTCTGCTTCAGTGGGGTTTGGAGCAGAGACTGGAAAATTGTGCTGCTAAACTTTGGCACCTTTTCACCATCTCTTAGGTTAATTTTCCTGCTGATCTTATTTGCCACCTGAAATTCCAACTCTCAAGTATAAAGCACAGCAGAAGTATGTCTTTGTCTCTTTTCCCTTCACTATATTGAGCTTCGTGAGCAAATTACAGTGTGTTTCACACCTTTATGACTATTTCCTCTGTAAAAATGCCACTGCAAAAAATTTGAATTTTCCATGGAGGATTCCATCACAGCAGCCATGATCTTGTCAGTTGTGAGGTCACTTGCCAGTTTTTGCCTCAATTTAATAGTCTGTATTGGCAGATAAAATGCAACTTACTTTATTGTCAATGTAACTGTATTCCTAAGTGAATAAATTTACAATGCAGTTTCATCTAGCAAAAATAAAATAAAAAATGTTCATAGGTAGCAGGATTTCTTATTTTGCTTCTGAAATGCTGATATATTTTGTATTTCTCTTGTAATTTGAAAGCATTTTCTTCTTTTTGGGTCCCATACATCTTTGGTTTTCTGACTTGCAAAAAGGTAAGACGTTTCAGTACAGAATCCTGTGTTTCTGCTAGAAATAGCCTGTAGTGTTTTCTAGAGATTTTATCAGAATTTACAAATATTGGAATATTTTTGTTGAGATGCAATAATTCTTACTTCATGACCATACATGTGTGATTTCTCAGAGTCAGACATTTTTAGGAGGAGATTCTGTTTCATGTGGGTAGCGTGTTATCCAAAGACTTTATAAGTGGAAGCTCTTGTAGTGTTCACTCATTTTCCTCTTGTACAGACCTTGGTTCAAAATTCATTTCCCTCTCATGTAAAAGTGATTTCCATACCCCTGTTTCTACCATTGATTAGGAAAATAAAAACCTAGCTGTTTTCTGTACTGGTTTGTATTTACTTTTTAGCAATATAAATGCTTTGGAGAGCACAGGGACAGACAGTTGATGCATTTTAGCCGTGCCTGGGATTTCTCTGCCCTCTCAGGTGTGTGTGCCCCCGTGGTTGCCCTGCCCTGGAGTCCTGCTTGCACTGGGCTCAGAAGCTCTCACACGATGCCTGCTCTGCTGCCTCACCCATTTGCAGACCTCAAGAGCTGCTCAAAGTGTGAAGGAATGTGCAGAGATGGAGCCAAGCATGTGAAAGGAGAGCTCTTTCCACATCAGTGGCTTATAAAAGTTGAATAGCCCAAAGAGGAGTTCAAAGTTGTGACTTCAGCTCACAACTTTGCTCTGACAAAGTCCTACTGATTTGAAGCAAACCATAAAAAAACAGTCTACAAATCTAAGCAGGTTATAACATTATTTTATTTTATTTCCATTTTCTAGACTAGCCTACAAAACTAATTTGCTTGGTGACACATCTAGTTTGTTGTACTGGAAGAGAATACATACCTTCCTTTTGCCCTGTTTTTGCTTGTCAAAATAATTTATGCCCTAGTAGTAAGGTCTTATAAGGAAAACTTTGTATTCCTCAATATTGTTAAGATGTAATTCAGAGTAAGAGAAAGTGTCTCAAACCTGGAAGGGAAAAGATCTTTGATGGGGAATGTTCTCTGAGATTTATTGGGAACTATTAAATTCTTTGAGGCACCTTTAAGTTTGTGGGGATGAAACAAGAAGAAAGAAAACAAGTGCACTTTGATCATCTGAAGCTCAGGTTTTGCTGAGGTATCTCACAGGAGACAGGCCACAGCAGCTCTTCCAGTCTTCTGAGAAGTCTTAAGTTGCACGGTCACCTAAGCCACTTTGCCTAGATTTGAATAATGGTTTGTGTTTATGAAGGCTGTAGATTGAGTTTTCCCCCTCTTTTCTCCTTTCTTGTCCCATTCTGTGTGCAGGGTGCTGCAGTAACATGAGCTGGGGACATCAGCACGAGGCACCAGCCTGGCTCTGGTTTGCAATCTGTGCATAGGCAATTCATTTGTTTGAATGGCTCTGAGAGGGCAGTTACACTCCATGAGTTTAATATTTCTGTACATGGGGCCCTTTGGCACCATTCTGACATTATTTTCCTAACAATTAATTGCAGTGCATCACCATATACAAATGAGGGCAAACAGCAGCTTTCATTTTGCTGCTCTCGCTGTAGGTGATTCTGGGTTCTGTGCACATCATACACTTTTTATTTGGCTGGTGATAGCTGCTAATGATTCTTTTTATCACAGCCCTGTCTGCTTTAAATCTCATGGATGAGTCATATTGTTCATTCCCAACATTAACGATTTCAGACCATCTTTGTTATGGGTATTTATAGTAGTTAATGTTCTAATGTGTTCATGGTAGCAAAGGATTTGAACCCTTAACAGTGTTCAGATAGCAGTTAAGTGATTTTCCCACTGTTTCCTACATATTTGAAATCATAAATTCATGGCTTGCATCTAAAATTACACAAGATGCTCAGACTGAGGAAAATCATTTCTTGCCATTCATTTTTGCTGCTGCTTGGTTGTTTACATTATTAGCTAATGACTTCTAAGCAGAATATATTTCCATAAGCAAGGCAGGATAGGCATGGCAGAAAGCCATGATTGCATTTGCATGACTGCATGGTGTGGGACATTATTTGTTACACTGTCTGTGGGATCATAAGCACACATTGGTCTGATGCTGTCAGGACACGTGTGCCAGCACCCACAGGCAAACACAAGTGGCACTTGAGCTGCTACAGCTCCAGGTAAGAGAGACATTTCCTTAGAGCCTTGATACCTCAGCTCTGTGGCTTTCACATCTCAGCAAATAACTCATCTCAGTGTCTCCCTTCAGAAGTCTGTCATTTCTGACAGGGTGCTCTGTGCACCACTGAGCTTTGTCCAAGTCACAGCTTCCCCACCAGACCTGCCTGGGTATTGATTAGCTTGAACAAATCATCCACACTTGTCAAGAAAGCATTTTAGCTTAGAGGAAAACAGAGCTCTTCTGCTCCCATCTTCTGATTTGGTTTGATGTCATAAACAAGCTGACAATTGCCAGTATATTTCCATTAGGGCTGCTCATACAGGGCACCAGCCTCAAAGGACTGAGTTTGGCAAAGGCATTTGCTAGGTGACTTGAGAGAGCACTCAAATTTGAGTACTGAAGTGGTCTGTCCTTCAATGAGCCTTTTTATCAATCTGAAAACACTATATGGTTATGGCAAAATATTCACCTCAGGTGTCTGTGTTTACTCACCAGCTTTAAATTAAATGTTTCCATGGAAGCACAAAATGTCTCGATATAGATTTTCCAGTTAACAAAAAGAAACCAAAGAAAGTAGTTTCTCTAGCACTTATGCATACCTGAACTTTTGTCCCTGTAATGTTTAACACCACAGAGCATGAATGCAGAGCAAGCTGTGCTGAGTACCTGCATGGCTTGCACACTGTGATAGCAAGCAAATGTGCAGCAGCTTTTCAAAAGGAACCACAATGCTACAGTTGAATTATAAAATTGTTAGAGGGGCTTAGCATTGAAAAAAGAAGAGATGTGCCTAGGTCAGTTCCCTGCTATGTATTTCGCAGGCATGGGAGGATTGCACAGTAATGGGAATATTTTTGTGAACTGTCATTCAGTATTTCCTCCTTTGAATCATAAGAGATGTTGGACAAAGGCTGTGTTTTCTGATAAAGTTCACTGCAGTAGTCTTTAAAGCTTTCAAGTATGTATCCCTGTGAAATTGAAAGGAATAACAGAAAGGAGTGATGCTGCTCTTCTTCCTCACCAAATAGGGCAGATCTCCATAGCTGAGAAAAATCTCTTTAAATCAAACTCTTTTAAGCACCCCACACTTGTGGGATTGCTTATCTGCACCTGGATCTGAGGCATAAAGGCACTTCCATGCCTGTTTTCCTAGAGAAAGAACTCAGTAAAATTTGGAAGAGCATTGGAGGTCTTTGTGTTAAACTTGTGATGGTTCAGGAAGGTGAGTTGAGAGACTGACATACAGAAGTACTTCCCATAAGACAAAAAGTGTTATAAAAAATGGATAAAATTATGATTAAAACTTTATGCTCTTGTATTGTCTTGTGAGCCTGTAACACAGAACTGCTGGAAATGAGGCTCAGTAATGCAGCCACTTACACCATGTGTGAAAAACATGCACAGAGTAATTGGAGTAAGTTCAAATAATTCTCTTTCTGCATCCTAAGTTATTTAAAATGGAGCAACATAAGAAAGTGTACAGCAAATATAGTTGTCATTGTCAAAATTGGATTCCTAAAGAAAAGTATATTCTCAAATCAACACAGATTAAAAAAAAAAAAAAAAAAGCTTCTTTCTAAAAGGGTATGAGTCCTACATCTCTAAGTATGAGTTCTTTGCTGCAAAACTCAGTCCAGCTATCTAGGCAACAAAGTGTGGCTGTCAATAAATACATCAACCTTCTTGACATTGGAGATGTACAGTGTACAGCTTTTAAAACCTTCAGTTAATATCTTGGTGTAAATACCTGCACTCTGCTTCTGCCTGTTTGTTTTTTGACTGCAGTAGAACTAAATTACTTGAAACATTAGGGAATAAAGCTGTGGGGTTTGGTTTTTTTTCACAAAATTATGTACATTCCATATCCTGAAGTTGAAGAAAGTAATTAGTTTTAAGGAATTGACAAAAACCTACAAAATTTTCTATGCCTTTAGAGAGCAGTAAACAGGATTGCATCTGAAACATTTTCTTGTAGTAGGCAAGTGAAGGACAGCTTAATGATCTGTGGAAGGAATAAAGTAACATTTAGTGTGAAAAATGTTTATTAAATGTCATATGTTCATAAGATGAGGGAGCTATTAGCAATTCATTTAATGTTTCTGTGAGGCTGGTTATATTTTACAGACCCACATTACCAAACACCCATTTGGAAATAATAGTGCAAAAATCCCTATAGTAATTTCTAAGAAACTCATAGGCTTATCCCTCCTTAACAGACATTTTATGTAATTTATGTACCCAGAATAAGAATTTTTCATAGAATTTTATTCACTGAATACTGCAGTCAACTGAAATCTTTTACACCTATGACAAGATAAATAATCTAATTCATACACATGGTTCCAAAAACTTTCCAGATCACATGTTTTGGAAGTAATGAATGTGCTTTTGGGTTTTGACAGTAAATATGATTCCACTTCCCTCTCCTCTTTAGCTTTATGAGACCTTGTCACAACATAGCTGGGAAAGGACCAGTTTTGCCAGTGTGGAGGTTGGCATTTCCAAAGGACTCTGCATCACTGATCATGCCAATTGCTACTGAAGTGCAGTGGAGGTGCTTAATAACTGAGAACACCTCAGCTCAGCATAGATAAATGTATTTAAACCCCTTTGCCTGCATTCCAGATAAAGGCAGGTCCATCTGCAGATAAAGAAAGGCACAGTGTGATGGCATTGTGCACACCTGGAGCAGGTTCCAGAGGCTGGACCAGGATTTCATGCAGGATAAGTCTGGGCTCTGCAGGAGCTGTTGTGTTGATGAAATGACACTGATGACAGAAGAACATATTTCTCCATAGCCCAGTTCTCCCAGTGGTCCCTCAGTTGTGACAGTGCTGCAGCCACCCACCCTGCAGTTGAGACTGTGGGACAAATGCAGTCATTGTCATATCTGCTGTGGAAGCCCAGGAAAAGAGTTCAAAATTGTAGAAATAGGTCATATAACTGCACCAGTGTTCTGTTTTTGCATAGTCCTTATCAGAAAACCTGGTGTGTGGGGTTGGTCTCTGAGATGAGAATATGAAATGAGTGTGGTATGTGGAGTCAGGTAAGGCAGGGATGGGAAAGAAACTTTACAGCAGATGAGAGGCTTTAGCAAGGAACAGGAACATAAAAGAAATTACAGTTTTTGCAATTAGAATGCTAACACGGATTTACTGATCTGTCAAAACTGCATAATATCAGAGAAACCTTGATTTTTCTGGGAATATTTATCAGACTCATTGGTTATAGTAGCTTATGCTGATGTCAGTAATCAAGTAACCAGAGTGTAATGTGCAATGTTTACTGCAGGCTCGTTGTGCTGGGGGAGGCTGATCTGACAGTGATCACACAGGTTTATCATTTCCAACATACATTTAGAGCAAACCTCATAAATAACATTATCACCATCAGCTATGAGGTCTATCAGGCAGCTTCATTTACATTTGATGTGGTTGCTGCTTCTCGTAGAAACAGGATTACATTTTTAGCAGATAAAGTAAGAAAGCATCTCCCAGTTGTCTGAGGGGAGACAAAGTGTTTTGTGTGGACATCCTGTTTACTTGCTGGTACTCTGGGATGAGATAAAGTCCTTGTATGTGTTAAACACTTGTGTTGATTTATGAATGCTAAGAAAATCAGTGAAAATATGTCTCCATATAGCAGCAACATTTAATATCTACCTGCTTTCTCATCTCATTGCTGAAAACAATGAGTTATTTAGAGAAAATAAAACTGCTGCATGTCTGACACCTGATGATAAATATTTTGTCCTGAATCTGATAAAACTCTTAAATACATTCTGCAGATGTTTAATAAGCTTAAAAATATAATATCAATAGGCTACTCACTGATTTGAAATTAGACATGAATCTATAGCTGAATTTATAGCTGTAGTAGTAAAAGTTAATCAGCACTGATATACAGTATTGTGAATATCAGTGGAGATTGCTTATGTTGCTTGGTGAGACTAAGTTCTTTCCATTAATATCCAACATAGTGCCTCAGAGAGAAGTAACTTTGTTTATTAGCTACAGAGATAATTTAAGATCTTAAAAATGAGTAGAAAAGAGACGAGCTTAATCCTCTGAGTCTGCATGCTGCAGGTGAGGTAAATAGTTGAAATTTCTAAGTTGTCTTGAGTCTGAACATGGGAGCATTGCTCTTATTTATTTGCAGAAGCTAGAAACAATCTTTCCACTTTTGCAATGAAAATCACAGCCACAGGCTTTAGTCATTCAAAGGAAAAGAAAATCAATAGTTTATTCTGTTATTCAGCACTGTGTATAATTTATATAACAAGAGGTTTTGATGGATGTTTTTCAAGTTTTCCTTTGTTATGGAATTGATAGTGGGCTAGGGGATCCTGTCCTTGGGCTGTGTTGTAATCTTTCCACAGCCACATGAATACTCACAGCAAGCCCAGGGTTTTTTTCCTCCTTTGTATTTTTTTTTCATTTACAAATAAATGGATAAAGCAATTAACTTTTACATTTTGTCTTCAGCATTTACCTTAATACATTGAGGACTTGAATTTGGTTTAAAGTAAAATGAACTGCATCTATGCAAATTGGGAGTGTAAGTGTTCTTTCATTGTTTACACAGAGAATATAGCAGATTGTTTTTATACATTTTTGGCTGCCTTTCTTTCTAAGTTGTTATCATTTCTTTAACTGTGATTTATAATTTCATCAAAAACAGACCAAGTATCTTGTAAGGGATGTGTGGATATATGATTTTCATTATTGTGTAATAGATGAGGCTAATTACCAAAACATTCTGTGTACTTACTAGTACAGCAGTTAACGTGAACAGCCTACTTGTTGCCAGGGAAATTTTTAGTCTGGAAATATTTTAGTAGTCCTCTTTGTCATAGAGGGTAAAAGGAAGGTCCAGGTATTAGCTGATTCAATATCATTCTAAGGGTTTAGTTTCATCCATTTTTAAATGTCTTAGAGAGGGAAGTTTCTGTCATGTGCTGCAATGAAGATATTTTGAAAAATCAGTAGTTGAGCTATTTAGATTTTGTCTCCTGTTCTCTGAACAGTCTCAATCAGTTTTCCAACCCCACCAAACTGTTTGAAGAGTAGTTTTGTATAAATTAATTAAAGAAACAAATTACAGGAATTTCTCTAAAGCAAACAGCAAAATCAAATTTTGTGCTCTTTAGTAACTGAAATTTTTTAAATACTTTATTACATGCTGTTGCTTTTTCTTTTCAGTATTAAAAAACCAACAAAACAACCAAAGTCTGAGAGCATTGGTCAGTTTGCCCATTAGGAGAGAAGACAAGCAATGAACCCTTCCTATTGAATGGACAATCCCTTGTCCCATTACTCTGTGTGTTCACATGCAAAATGAAGCATCAAAAATAATATACTTCTAAGAAACTCCATAGTTTCATATATCTATATGTATATATCTGTAACTGATTATGGTTTTCACTTCATTGGATGTACAAATAGATTGACAACCATGTCCTGCCAAACATCAAAAGTACAATGGATAAGAGAGCAGCAGTTTGTGTCTTAAGTTAGTATCCTAATCTAGCTGCTTTATGAATGGAAAGATTTTCCTTTATTTAAGACCAAATTTTATAAGTCTAATACTTAAAGTTAAATTTAGCCCTGGTCCTTCCACACAGATATCTGTTCAGAGTACTTGAGCTGTCCCAAGGTAGTTCCCAGCATATTATCATGTTTCATTCTGTGTTCAAGACAATTATCTACCAAGGACAATTTAACAACTCTTATGAGTTTATTTGAAGCGATAAATTTCATTTGCAGAGGAAAATATTTGCTGCTCTGATTTCCTAAAGCTGTCTTCATGCCAAAGTCAGCTTGTCCTTAGAAAAGATTAAAATGTCTGTAGAGGTAACGAGTACTTTCATGTCCAGGATTTTTCAGTTAGATTTGCATGTTGAGTTTATATTTCTGTTCAGTCCTACTATGACTAAGGAAAAAGTTGCAGCAAACCACAATCCAGGCACTATGTTGTTTTGTGGAGCACTAATGAATTAATCCATTAGTGACTGCAAATTTATTTTCTCTTGTCCTTGTTATCAAGTGTTCTCAGGTGTGTGTGTGTTTATTTAGACAGTATAAATTAAAAGGGCTTTAATACTAGCAAGACATTACCATAGTGCAAGGACCATAAGGCACCATATTTTTCCCACATCAACATGAAAATGGAGAAATACTGATAAAATAAAACATACAAGTGAATAATCTTCCTATCTGAGAAATATATTAGTTTCTAAGAACATAGCAATACCAGAAGGAAAGAAGAAAGCACAACAACAGAAGTAAAATACAGTCGCATTATTTGGTTAATGACCCCATCTTGTGGAGCAGTGCCCACGCTTCAGCACATTTATAGCTCTCATATGCATTTTTTTTATTTTTAATGGAGTCCATTTCTTGATGGTGAGTTACTTGGCATTGCACTTGCTGTGTCCAGGGAAGTGCTCTGCAAGCAATTCATCATTTGTACAGCCCAGCTGCACAGCACTAGAGCAGTCCTTTGTCACACCCCAGATTGCCAGGGTCAATACTTCACATTTTAGTGTTTGGTTCAGCCTCAGGTCACCACCACACTCACATCCCCCACCACCCCTGCTGGTTATTTCCTGCTGCCCTGTGTCTCTCTGCTGGGAGAGTTTCTTGCTGTTGTTGAGAGGGGACAAACCCATCTCCAGAGCTGGAGCCTGCAGGGTTGCTGATTTGCACCACAGCACTGCAAGTGAGAGCATTTGCCTGGTCACCAAGGGGCAGCCCAGTAGTGGTCATAACCAGTGCCAGTGTGTGCTACACCTTCCAGAGTTACCATTTCCTTGTGTTCTATTCCCAGAGCTTGTTGAGCTGCACTTAATGATTGGCAGCTTGGATATTTTATTGTAAAGGTTTATCCAGCTGGACATTCTTTTATCGTAACCTGGGGAAATCAGATTTGTCAGCAATATGTATTATACTGGTTGCTGAAGTTGTTTTCCAGGCTCATGAGATATTTTAAATAAATCACCTGGCATGTTCCCACCCTCTCCAGCTGAACATGTTTCCCAGGAAGGCTCCATATATCCTTGATTCTTACTTATGTAAAAGCCACACAAATGTGAACTGAAACACTTTTTTCCACCATTTAAAAGGAAAGGTATATTTCGTATCCACTTTCTGAGCAAGTGGTTTTTAACCATGTTGGTGAACTCAAAGGGAGAATTGTAGGCTGTAAATGGAAAACATGTAGAGAAGGTGTATAGCCAAGTTAGGAAAAAAGATTGGTTTTTTCAGCTGTTCTACATAGACTTAAAAAGATAATACTATATTATCTTCCTCCATGTGTCAATAACCTTAGTTCCTTGGAGACCAGATTATGATGCTTTGATCTCTGCTACCATTTTTTCAAGTAAGGAATTTTCAACTGCATCTTTATGTGATTTACAGAAGGATGCAAAGGTGTGAATTGCGTGTAGATAATATTTGCAGATTTCACAGGTACAGATAATTACGGAAAAAAGTTACAAATCTCTGTAGATATAGTATGTTTGATGTACTTTTGATGTATCTGATTTCATGCTTTTACAAAAATTGCATTCTTATAAAAATTTACATTCCTGTCAAATGTACTAGGGATGTTTGTACATGGTATTTGTACGTGAATGCAAGAATACAGATTAGGTGGTTACTATGTGGAATACATATATGTATGATTTTAGTTATATATTTTCAAAAGGAAGGATTCATTTGTCCCTAAACTTCTATAATGTGCCTTCCCTAACACCATGCTAATAAGGTATTTATACCATCTACCATCATCTTGTGTTCTCTGCTTTTGAAGTGCATATTGTGCCTTCTGCATGAAAATAAGATAGAGTTTAGCAGCTGTTCCATAGATTTGTATGCTAAGTGAACTGAGCAAACTGATGCTCAGTGCCTTCTCCTGGGTGGATTGAAAGGGTGCAAAAGGTGAAGAATACCCAGCATTTTCAACAGAAACCAAGTATTCCATGATTGCATCACAGGTACCAGAGTTGGCAATAAAATGAAGTGTTTTAACTGTTGGGTTATGTTGGAAAATCTTTTAGCTTTGCTATTTGGTTCTTAGAGGACTCTAATGTGTCATGTAAAAAAAAAGGCCCTGAAATATTTAGAAGCCCATGAGGTGATTCTGTCAATATTCTAAAAGCGTTAAAATTTTCACTTCACTTTGAGATGTCTGGAAATTCTTGCATCTTGTCTGTCTGATGGCCAAGCTGGGAACATGGCTTCTCTTTCCTGCTGCCAGGTTTTCTGTGGTGCAGCAGAGACCAGACAGGAGTCACACTGGGAGCAGGTGTGGCTGCTGTGCTGTGGGGAGAGCTGCCAAACCCAGTGAAAAAGCCTTCCATTCATCTCTTTAGGTTTTGGTCAGAGGAAATGGAAGAAAAAGCCTTGTCTAACTAAGGACTAACAGTGGTTAGCATGTTGAGAGAGGAGTTTCAGCAGGATGGGAAAATGAAATCCTTTTAGGTAGCTGGCTTGAACATGAAGTCAGATATAAAGGCATTCATGTCCTTCTCCAAATACACATCCCTTCATGTGGCAGCTGAGTGCCCTAAACTCCCACTTTAGGATTGCCTTTGAGGGGCAGGGTTGTGCCTTTGTTTTGGACCTGTACCCACACTGTTCTGCAGCACTGCCAGAGCAAGGTGAATTTATATTTTACTCAGTTTCTAACATTTCTATCTTTTTTCTCTTTTTTCTTTTACATGCTTTCATGAGTATAGCAGACCATTTAGGAATTGAATTCATGGGTAAGTTTTAACTTCTCTCCCTTTCAATTGCTCATATTATCTTGGTCCCTTCATCCAAAGAACATGGAAGTTAATGGGAGACTCCCATGACCTCCACCACTGGGTTTTGGATTCGGTTCCTTTTATACTTACCAATTACATTTGAAATTATATGAAGGTTTAATTTTTTTCTTGTCTACTGCTATGGAGCTTAAAATCTACATAATGAAGTTTTAGTATTTCATTGGTATTTAATGAAACATAACATAAAGGTTATGTGACCATATCATCTTGAGGAATAGTATTTTATATGTGATTTTAGGGTAGAGATATTAACTTTTTTCATGTAAAGGAAAGTAAATTCTTAATCAGATTTATTTTTCTTTTGTTAAGAAGTTGTTGTCAATTAAAATCTTAAATTTAACTAGGTTTAATAAAAAACATCTTATAATGATAATTCTCTCAAATCAGAGAAAAACTTTTAAGAAAATAGTCAAAGATCCATCATTCCATGAAAAAAGCTTAGTTGGTTAGGAAAAAGCTTAAAAAGGAGTGAATAATTGCTTCTTACAATTTTGGAAGGGAAAGGATGACGTTGTGTTGGCTCAGCTGCAGCTCTGCAATGTGCTCATAGCCTCATGGAATGACAGATCACCTCTCAGCTGGTGATCTTCAGACTTGAGGAAGCTGAGATCCATCCTTAATAGAGTTAATGTTTCTTTGTGCAAGAACAGCTTGCATAAGCCATTAAATATGACTGAAGACACTACAATAAAAAGCATGCAAATTCCTATTGAAGTCACAAAACAGTTATTTTTAATGTGCTCTTTCCCTATGTTAAGTTTTACTTGATTTTTTTAGATTTTAAAAGTAAGAGCCATACAGCCTATCGATTTTAAGAGCCAACATGGGGATTCTGTTGACCAGTTAGGTATAAATTGTCAAGAAACCAGTACAGTGATGAATATTAACTGCAGTAACAAGAGGATAGCCAGAAGGTTCAAGGATTTTCTCCTACTGCTTTTGGATTTGTGCCATACCTAGAGCACTGTTCTCTCTAGAGAACTGGTTTGTGAGGTCCAGGAGTTGTGTGTTTCACTTCACTCTGTGAGGCTTGAAAAGTGCCAGTGGAATAGATGGAAGTGTCACAGACTGGACAAGCACAGGTGGGACATGGTTACTTGAAAGGCTCTGCATATATCCTGCTTTTCCTGCTTAACTTAAGTGGTGAGCAGCAGTCTTGAGGCATACAAGTTGAAGGACAAGCATATATGTAAAAAAGGATAAGGAGTATAGATATATGGGATGCTTTGAGTGAACCTTTCTGTAAAAAACAGGAAAGTGTTGCCCAAGAGGCAAAGCTGAATGATTTTAATTTTATTTTGAGAGTTTCCATTTCCTGTCTTCTTTTTTTTTTTTTTTTTTTTTTAAGACATCTCTTTAAGGCATGAGCTAAAGCCAGTCCCTGAAATCTTGGCTCAGAGTAGTCCTCTCATATGAGTAGCTCTCAAGACTTTTTTATTAAATATTGGAACAGATCCTGATGGCGTAAATTTTTAATGAAATCTTGTGTCTCAAGCCTGAAAATATTATGACAGCAGCCTAAAATAAAGCTTGAAGTTGTTTCCTGTGGGCTAGAAAAAAAGCAAGTTCTGGAATAATACACAAAAGTGAAATGCTTATGCTTCTTAAATCCTCCTCTAGTCTACATGAAGATTTACTTAGGAAATGTAAGCATGCATGGAATCACTGCTGTACATGTAGCAAAGTAGAAATTTCCACCCTGTGCACAGAGAGTTCAGGTGACAATATGCTCATCAAATCAGGGACACTCTTATAAAGCCTCTATGATGAGTTTACTTCTGTACTGTAAAAAATAATGGCAATTAGTGCAAAGAGTGTTTTCTAGCCAGACAAAACAGCAGTATAGAGACAGTGCTGAACTTAACTTTGTTTGTGTGTAATCCAGAGAGCATTCTTTTTTTCATTGCATTTGTGGTTTCAGTTGCCAGAGAAATTCCATTTTCATCATCATCTTCCAGAAATTTTGTTTGAAAACCATGTAAACCATGTAACTTGGGTTGCCAGGGCAAGCTGCAATTCCTTCCATGGCAGACAAAGCTGAAACCTCACGTCTGTAAGGTGTCCAAGGGGACAGATGAAATATGCACTGAAACTCCACACCTTCTTTAGTGCACATTTGCCAAGGAAGGTAGATAAGTGTAATCATTTCTTTTTCTGCTTTGTATACATAGCCAGTCCTTTTGCTGTTCTGGTGGGGAGCTGTGGTCCATGGCTTTGTGTATCCCATGGACCAGTTGGTGCTGTTTTCCCCCACAAGCTCCCGTGGCAGCCCACTCCAGTGCTCAATAGAGGCAGTGTCTTTGCTTTTCCATTAGCTTCTGACATCTCCTTCCTGCTGGACCCTTCTCTCACAAGCAGTACTTTGGGAACAGCAATGATGCATTCTGTTTATGTACCACACTGAATTTTGTATTAACCTCACCCATGGTCTCATGCCCTCTTTCCTATCTGGGTGCTGTCAGGTTTGTGTTCCATACAATATTCAATTTTGTGCATTCCAAAACTTGAACACCTGTTACTTTAATATTGCTGCTGATACTGATTTACACAGTCTGTTTCTTTGTATGGATAGCAGAGACAAAGGCAAGCATATTGATGTGGCACATCTGTTTAAAAATACTGCAAATGTAGTGATTAATGTGTGGTTCTGATGTATTCCTGTGCAGCACTGCCTGAATTAAATGAAAGCCAAGTATGTGGTCAAGGGACACTATGTCCTTAAAATTGTGGATTGAAATATTGTCATCAGTGGTCCAGCTTTATGAAACTTCTGGTGATAAGGAAATGGTTTATACTTTCTAGTACATCAAATCAAAAAGAAAAAAAAAAAAGTCTTGTGTCTGACAGTCGTTTGATCCAATATTGATTCAATATCCATCTCTGATGCAATCTCCTGGGCAGGCTTTGGGCAAGGTGTTTTAATATGTCTGTGCTTCAGATTCTCAGTTGCAGTAACTTTTCTCAGGCTTTCTGAATTTAGATTCCTCAGCTCTCTGGGGGATATAAGAGCACTGTGCAGCTCAGCTGGTCTGCTTTGGTGCCCAGTGCTTCACCAGTGAGGATGCATGCCATTTTATTCACATTTCCAACACAAAAGCAAGGAGTTTTCACCATGTTCCACAACTACATGAACTATATGAGCAATTCTGTGTCAATGGGAAGCAGGGTGGTAACTGGTAATGCACATGGGATCAAGAAAGATTGTTTTAAAAAACAAAAACCAACAAACTGTCAAAAGAACCAGCTTTTATACAATTAAAATCTAAATGATGTATCATTGGCATTGGAGAGCATGGGAGGTACAAGTATCTACAGCTCATTATAATTTTTTGACCCAGGTGGTTAACTGTACTTCAGGGCTGACTGGTTTATGTTTCCAGTGAAAAGTTTGTTGATGAGGTCAAATATCTGTGACAGCAATCATGGTCACTTTGCAGCAGCTGCTGCACATTCTCCCAGCTGCAGAGTGAAATCCTTACCTGAGAGTCATCTGTGGATGTTCTGAGCTGCAAGCCAGTGCCCAAGACAAGGAGTTGCCTTTTACACTAATTTCTTACACTGAGGATGAGTTAAGGTGTGCTGAGGCATGAAACACAAAGGTGGGTATTGGAATAACCTGCTACAACACATGAACAAACACAACAGTTCCAGCAACTCGCCTACACCACCTACTCTGATGATCCAGAGTTATGATCTTTTATGCTGCAGCAGTAATTTGTAGTGGGTACAGGTGAAAATAAAATGCTCCAATAAAGTGCAACAGCCAAGCCACTGCAGTTTTGATGGAAATACAGACATAACATGAAGTAGTCTTCATCCTTGGGCTGCTTACCAGTTAAACCAGTATCAATGGTGCAAACAATTTTGATGTGTTAATCCCCTCATGCATGAATTACAGGAAACCAATGTTATAACCATATAAACAGTTGTTATACTTTTAATTCTTTCACTTTCACTACTTTTAATTCATTTATTCTTACGGCTTAAACAGAAAATTAATATTTTTCCTTAGAACTACTCATCTTTTTTGGAAAAATCAGGAGCTTCACTGAAGTCAATGAATGGTATATAAAACCTTGAAAGTGCTGAATCCTTAAATAGCATTTAATTGAACAGAGTAATAAAGTAACTCAAGAATGGGATCCTATTAAACTTTATATTTCTCCTTGCAAAAACTACAGTGTGAAATGTATTCAGTTTTCTGTAGTCTGAGCAGTTGTTAACACTGGAGAAGGTGGGGCATGCTGTATTTTCACTGTGCCTATTGTCACTGCCTCCTCACTGTGCTAAGATTATATATGCCTAAGACTCTGGGGATACCTGATCCAGTTAACCAGATTGACTCTGTGACCTTGTGTCATGCACTGTGACTGATGCATTTTGATTTTTACACACTGCAAATGTTGGTTTTGCTGATGGGCAGGATAAGCAATAGTGCAACAACTTAGTACTTTTCCTGTATGCCAGAAATAAAAAGGCAAAGTTCATTAGTCCTTGCACAGCTCAAGAGCTGGTAACCTGGATTCTTTCCTCTGAAACTGAATGTTTTACAGAAACATACAGAAAATTATTATAAATAACCAGTGCTTGCCTTAGTTACATTTATAAGCTCTTATCTGTTATAAAACCCTGTAATGTTCCAGTCCTTACTGGAAGAGAGGATGAATGTTCAGTTACATGAGCAAAACTGTATGTGTTCTAAAAAAAAATAAAGAAATTAAGTTCAGTTTTCCCTGTATTCCTTTTTAATAGTATAAAGCAGGTAGATCTTTTTCTGATCATATGGCACACTGACTGTTTTTATGCTCCTATTTTGCAGTCTTACTAGAGATTCCAATCACAATCATCCCCTAGAACTATGAAACCATATCATTCTTATAATTATATTGTTAATAATCAATATGCATTTAAAATATTTCATCTGTACTCTGTTGGTAAGTTTCTGAAGAACTAAGAAGAGCTATTCTGGTAGGCACTGATACTTGAAATGTTTACTGCCATCATCATTGCTCCTTGCATCCCTTTGTTCTTCTTCCTGCCTCAAATTTTCATTACCTCCTTCTGGTTTTTATCTTTTCAAACTCAGTAAAGACTTTGCTCTTGGGACCATTTCCAAATTCACTAAAGGCTTTGCTCTTGGGACCTCATCTTTCAGTTTGCCTTATGAAATACCTGTCCTTTTTAAGTATGCTGCAAAATAACAAGGGCATCCTGAGGCATGAAATGGATTTAGACCCTCAGCACTTTCCATGGGATTCACTTACCTGGGAAGAAGAGTCGTTTATCATCTCTAGAGGAGAGAGACACGAGCAGCAGAAGAGAGAGTTTTAGAGGAACAGCTGATGCCTGAGTGCTGTAAGAGCAGTGGATGGAGCAGAGGTTCCTCAGGGGCTGCAGGAAGCTCTGCCAGTGGTTGTGCCTGGTTAGAAAAACATCTCCTGAATGAAAGTCAGTGTGCATCAGGTGCATAAGTTGCAGGTTGCCTCATGTCTTGGCTTAGTTTAGGGCATATGGTTCTAGTTCAGCTGAGAGGGCGAGATTTTTACCTAAATAGTTTGTAACCTATCTACCATCTTAATTTGGTGCTACCATCTTTACTTTCCTTGATATGTCATTTTTCCAATGTTTCTGCACTTTCTGTATTGGCAATGAACTGGGTTGGATTAACTTGCATGATTTTTAAAAGGTTTACTGTGTAGCTAACTTATGTGTGTCCTTAATTGCCTTTTGTGATGCTTTATCAAAATAGTAATTCTGTGAACTGTGTGGATTAAATCATTTTAATATATATAACTTACTCTGGTGGCCTTCCCCAGTATTTGGTTTCTGCTGTCCTCTCTAACTGAACCTCCTGATCATTCATGATGAAACTTCTGGAAATTTAAAAAACAAAAACTGATAACAAGGTGTACTGACAAATTTAGAAAGCCAGAGTGGGTCTGGGTTTCTCTGTTTTGCTGGGGTCTGGGTTGGGAGGAGGAGAAAGTTGCATTAGGTGGGGTCTGTATCAGTCTGTAGAAGGGTTGTGCATCATCCCCCATGATATGTAAGGATTGTAATTCTGTCTCTCCCAAGGTGAATGTGTACTGAGTTCCTCTGTGTGCTGGTTGGGGGAACATAAATAAGGTCCAAGTGTTGTCTGTGGGTTAGAAAAGAATCTGTGAAGCCCCAAAAGTGGATATTGTGTATAAGCCTCCAGGTAAGTTTCCATGTACCTCCTAGAGCCAGTACAAGCCTCTTTCCATCTGCCAGCTTCAGGAACTTTGGCACCTCAGGGAGAAGGGGTGTGTGCTTCCAGGTTGGATTTCAGCTGAGGACACAGCATCTCAGCTGCTCACAGAGGGGCTTTGCTGTGTCCTACACCTGCCATATCATGTGTGCATTCTGGTTTGAGATTGGGCACATGCCCTTGGGTCCTGCACAGCTGGTGTGCCTTGGAGTTAAACACTTTATCATGAAATACAGGTAATTGGATGGCTTCAGCACTGAGCAGACAGCTGTGTATTTAAATGTGACCTTATACCCAGTCAGTCTCATAACCTGCATTTTGAATATGGTATTTAGGTAAATGCTGTGCTGAGCCTGAGGAGTTGTTAACACTGACACCACAATGTTATGCTGATGACTTGCTGAGATTTGGCCTTTGTTTGGGCTCAGTTGCAGTCTAACCAGATGCAAAAATATGTAGACAGTCACTTGTACACTGTTGAAACAAGCCTAGCAGGGCAAAGGTGAGAGCCACGTGTCACAGGTGATGCTGCAGACAGCTGCCACAAGACTGCCAGTGGCACTTCACATTTCCAGTTGAGAGAGGCCTGGGAGGAGGCTTCAGAGCAGTGAGTACCATCTGGACATGTCTGTGAGAACTTGGGATCTGTGGTTTGGGGTGGGGGGTTTGTTATCAGTAGAGGGTTGTTCACTGTGTGTTGAGGTTATCTTGGCACAGGAGGAGAGGCTCTGGACACCTGATGTGTGCCATGTTTGTGCAGCCACGGAGAATCAGGGCTGCTCTGCCCTTCTGCTGCCTGGAGCTGCTGCCTGGAGGTCAAGTCTCATTCAGTAAATGATGCAAGCATTTGGAAAGCAGGATGTAAGTATCTCAGTGAATGCTCCATGGCAGGGCTGCACTTGTACTGTAGACTGCAGTTGTACAGAAAAATCAATGCTTTTGTCAGTGAACTAAATCTTTCTCTGTCCTTCTGTGTCCTGCCTAGAATGAGTAGAGCCATTGTCCTGCCAGTAATTGCTGGAAGCAGAGGAGAAGGGTAAGCAGGGTGGAAAAATTGGCATGTGCTGTGTAGAGCACACTGAGTTATTGTTTCATGCACTGCCTTTCCTCTTCTTTTGCAGGAGCTGTAGGATGTTGGCACGTGGAGAAGCGCAGAGATATTCCCACTCTGGCTGATGGTTTCTAATAAAGATATTTTTGTTGTAATTGAAAATTGTCTCATGATCCCATTTCCTGTTCCAATCAGCTCAATTTATCCTCATTCCAGTTGTGATTCTGCTGAAAAGCACTCTGTCCAGTGGCCCAGGGTATCTGCTGGTATTGCTTCAGACTTAACAGCCAGCAATTATCTGGAACACAAGTGTGAGCAGCACAAAAGGAGGAGGGAAAAACAAATCCTGGGTATGGGTGTGCAGGTGGTGTTCTTGTGTGCTCAGTTCTTAACAACAGTGGAAATAATCTCTCAGTTGCTTGTAAACTGTTACATACAGATGACAAATGAACTTTTTTGTTTACCACTGCTGACTTTTCTTCTTTGAATGGTTAAATAAATCACCATGAGGTATTTTCATTTAGTATGGATCCAAATCCTTTAAGATCATTTTCATGTAATTTACTCACTGCATTTATATCTATTGCATCCTGTAATTATCATATGAGTTAAAATTATCTTTATTTTTTATTTTTGTGCTAACTTAGTTATGCGCTGCACTATGCCTACTCTAACAAGTAAACTCTATTGTAATATAGTATTGCTCTATGGTTATTTTTTACATCTCTTGGTAATTTGGCATTTCACATTCAAGTAGAAAATAAAATTGGAAATATAAAAAATAATCTGGTAATGGAGGAGCATAAAATGGGACAGTATGTCAGTTCTCAACAGAATTAACTAAAACAATTTAGGGTCTTCACTGTTTGATAGTGAAATACAAAGTAAATGAGAAGAGCCAGACAAAATTAATTAGAGCAAGCAGTTTATAGACATGAAAGTGAGAGAAAAAGCAGTTTGTTTGCCATTAAGAGCATAAATACTTCTATTAGTAGCTTCCCACACCTTGCTGTTGATTGCTAGGTGTGTAAGTTGTTTCCTCATTGGAATAATGGCCTTGGTCACCCAGAGTTCAAGGTTTTGAGTAGTGCAGGGAGCAGAGTGGAGCCAGCTGCTGCATTTCCTTAGGGCAGTGCTGCCTGCCTGAGCCTGGCCTCCCTCAGGCACTTCCAGCTCTTGCCAGTCCTCTGTGCCATCAGTTCTTCAGTGCTGTAAAGACTTGAGTATCTCTGTGCAAGCCAAGAGTATTTAACATAAGACTTTGGGTGTTTTCAGAGTGTTAGTTGCATGTTTTGAGAATTGCAGTGTTGGACTTAATAAAATTTCCTTTTGTGTTGCTCTTGATTTCTGACTAAAACACATGGAAGTCAGTGGATATTTTGGTGTCATGTCTGTTATTTCTAATATAATGTATAGAACCTGAAATCAAGGTTCAGAGAGTGACTAGACTGACATATGAAGTGAGCCTGTCCTTTTCCTGATTGGCTCCAAATTCCCTAAATCTGAAAAACTAGGTATATCTCTCAACAGTGTTACAAAATTGAGTATGTACAAGTAATTTGGTGCTGTTGTGCAAACCCAGGAATATCTTTGTTTCCTCCCTTGAATTCCTATTCTTCTTCTCCCTACCTTTTCTCTTTTGTACCTTCCTGATTGGTTTTGGTTTGTTTTTTTTTTTTAATGTACCCCTGTGGACTTTCTTTTTGTGTTAATTTCATAAATCTACTGATCAGTGAACTTACTCTGTGTAAGTGTGCTGCTGTTTACAGCAGTGGCTACAAATCAGTTGTATCACAGACTGCTCTATTTAGCTTTAATGGAGACTACAGCATGCAAACACTGAAGTTTTACTCGTTTATTATCATAATGCCCTCTCCTGTACCCAGAAGTGATGCAGCATTTGAAAAATGGAAATCACAATATACACTAACTTCACCAGCTCATAAAATATGAATGCTCAGAAAATGAATGCAGCAGTGTTAAATACAGTTAATCAGCTTTAGAAAAACAAAAATATGTATTTATCACTATAATACGTACATGCATGGGATATTAATGAAAAATACCAGATACTTCATTTTCTGTGTTTATTCTACACTGTGCTCATTACTCTCATTCAAATAATTTAAATTTGCTTTCAAGATAAGGATGATTTGCTGCTGATGAGAAGAGTTTGGATGTCTTCTGTGCCACATTTTTCTTTGAGGATGTGAAGTAGAGTCTATACACTGAATATAAAGTCAGATGGGCTGGAGATTTCATACATTACCATGGACTGACAGAGTAGACCTTTAAAATTGTTGAGCTGTTAACAGTTGAACATAGTGCATTGTTAGGAAGTGTATAATAAAAATATAAGGCTTTATCAAACTCAAATTAACAACCTGCCTCTGTGAGAGTGTGAGACTGTGACTTCTGCTGAATTTTGCTACATGAAGGTTTTTTGTGCTTCTGTACTTTAGCTAATGTGTGTTAGTCAAAACCAAGAAAGTGGCCTCAGTTCAGTGTTTGTTGAATGAATGGTGAAGAGAAAAATATGAAAACAAGTGAATATTTTATTTCAGTCAGTTTCTTCTTGTGAATCTATCTAGTGTGTTTTAAAAATTTCTCTTGCTTGATGGAGTCTCCTTTCAAGGTAAGGTGGTACCAGAGCATTTCATTCCTTCAATTAGTAGTGAATCCTGTCATGAAATAAGGTTGGTGGGAGAAGGTGAGTGAATCCTATAAAACTCCTATAGAACAAATGAAGTTGCTTTCAATTTATTCCATAAAATTACTTAAAGGAACTGGAGAGAAAAAGTAGGTGAAATTGTCCTAAATTATGAAATTTCTTTGAATTAAATAGGCATTCATGTGTTTTTTTCAAAAAATTACTTATTTTAAGAACGTGTTATAGTCAAGTTTTTGTTCCAAAAAAATGTGAAAATATTCATTTAAACCTCAGGGAAAATATGGAAATCCTGTTATTTCTTTTTTGCTGAATACAAGTGGAGATTTGTGAGAACTATGCTGGATGGCCAATATCCTGTTGGTATTGGGTCAAAGGCTAGTATTGGATTCTGATGCAATTGATGTGGATAGTTGAGGACAGCTGAAAGAATTCAAATGTATGCCTTGGCACTGATGCTCTTTATCCAACTTTTATGTCAGGAGTTGTTTTGCTCAAAGGGTGAGTAATGTAATGACATTGGCTTGTTTTCTCGAGTGATTTGTAATTTTTTTTATACCTTTTAAGACGTGTTAGTATCCATGTTTCAGCTATTTTGATGGTTTCATTGCCTCAACACCTTTGTGATTGGGTTTAGCATGTGTAGGCCATGAATCAGAGGGGTGATCATCCCCTTCAGTCTGCTCAGCCATGTTCAGGGAAAGTCAAACAGTCCCTGTGCAAAGACAATTCAGAGTCTCCTGTAAGTTTGCAGTTATAGCTCTCACTGTGGCAAATGCCTTGTGAATTCAGAACTGGAGTGTGCTCCAGACACCTTACTGGATGTGCAGCCTGTGTTCCTGCTTCTGGTGGTGCTGGTTCAGCAGAAATGGGACATGGTCTGTTCCCCTTTTGGAACTGGGACAAACGTGGTGGGAAAACCATTCACTTTTTCAGAAGCTCATTCTCTGCCTCCCCAGTCCCCAACATATGTTCCATTTCCCTAAATCTTTTCTTCAGTTTAAATTTGTAGAGTTTCTTCTCTTAATAAACTATGCTAATAAGGATTCCTGAAAATAGCAGTATATGATTCACTTGTCAGGAAATTATATTCCCAAAATACCCCCCAATGATGTAACATTAGTTTTTCTCCCATTCTATACTCCTCATTTTATGGTGCAAAGGAGTGTACCATCAATCATTTCATTTACACTTTTGTCATCTTTATTGCTTCCTCAATCACTCTGATACCTTCAACTTATCCTTCCTTTGTTTTTTGCTCTCAGTATTCTAAAAAATGTAGATGCTTGTGTTGGTAGCACAGCTGTGCTGAAGAACCTGCTTGGAAAGTCTTCTGCTGTTCAAAGGAGTCTGTCTCTCCCTGTCATTACTGGTGTCACTGTTCTTGAGAGCAGCTTTTTAGCTCTTCACTTCCTCTGGGTGTTTCCCTCTTCCATTGTTTCTCACAGCTCTTCAGCCATCTTTCACTCCCTGCTTATTTTGGTATCACCATTACTTCTGGTGTCAGTTACCTTTTTCTTCCTTAGAAAAGTCTGTAATGTTAAATTTTCTCAATTATTCATAAGGCCATATATGAACACCTTCATCTATTATTCAGAACTCCTTATTTCTCTTATGCTAGAGCCTAGAACCTCTTTCGTAATTCAGTAATAAATGAGAGCCTTCAGTTTATTCAGAGTTTTTTTTTGCCAACCTCATGTTTATCTCCCAACTGTCTTTCAGTTAATTGTGCAGAGCCCTGCAGTGCAAGGAGCTACAGAATAATTGTTAGAATAATTTAGAATATCCCTTTCCTCTTTGCTGTCTCTATCTTCATACACTGGCCTCCCTGTGCAATATGTTTGAAGAGGTTCTTGGTCTAGAAAAGATTATTTACTAGCGTACAAACATGTTTTTCTCCAATTCTTTTCTCCAATCTTTTATCTGAGAGTATTTATAGATATTGCTTTTTTACCTTTAAGAAGGTGCTAATTCAGTTTTTAAAAGTTTTATTTTGCTTTATGCCCCTCATTATGCTTCCACATGTACTTTTTTTTAATTTATGTTCCCTGTTGTCTGTCCTCTAGAGCAGTACTTGCTGTTCCTTTGAGTTCCCAACTTACATAAAAAGTATTTGTAAAATGGATGTCCCAGAACCCCTGCATGATTCAGGCTGGAACCTGAAGATTTCTAACCAGTCTTGAACCAGGTCAACTCAGGTGCCACCAGGCTGCTCAGGACTTTATCCAGATTATTCTTAAAAACCTAGGACTGCACAACTTCCCCAGGAAACCTGTTCCAATGCTTGACTGTTCTAGTGGTTAGTTATATCTAGATAAAATGGCTCATTTTGTTATTTTTCTAGAAATACTCTGGAATAATGTATTTTCTCCTACTTGATATTTTGTGATTCAGACAAATATTTGCATATTGATACTCAATTCTCTGCTTATTTACAATGCTGTGCTCTAGGTAGGTATAAAAGAATTTAGTCTTAGTTTTGATAGCCCTATTTTTCTTGTCCTGTCAAAGCTATACTAGTCCTCATTAATTTATGTCATTTTACTGCTAGAGAAAGTATGTGATATAACTCTAAAGTAAACCTCCCTCTGCAGCTTTGTAATTATCCAGGCCTACAGTACAGTATTTTATCAGCTTTATGCAGAAGCAAGTTCTAAAAGTAATGAGTTGCACTCCATAGTTTTAGATTAGATCATCACAGATGAAACACCAGGAAGTTATTCTACTCTAGAAACCTTTGCTTATTTACTGTATGTTTGTGATATGGAGAATTTCTTACCTGGTTTCACATTAAATTCTGTATTTAGGAAAAATTACTGAGATTTCTAATGGCCACAATGATGGGTAAAGCAGTTTAACAATCTTGGTAGTTTACAGAAATATGGTGTTTAACCAGCTATGGTGCCTCATATCAGACCTTTTAGGAGAATTCAGTCACAGGAGTGCCAGAAACAGTAGGATTCACCAGCAGTTTATTCAACTCTCTAAAATCTTTTGGGTCTAGCATGAGAGAATTAGACTGTTTGATACAGCTCCCCTAATGCAGTCTCCTCTTCAAAGAGCTTTAGTAAAAGAGTTACAGACTTCAGAGAATGCCATCTAAATAAGGTCTGGCTTTAACTAAACAACTTAAACACTCTTTGTTCCATAAGTGCTTTTATTAACATATACTTCTGCAATAACCTGAGTGAGGAGCATGAACACAAAAAGTAGATTAACAGTCAGGATTCACTCCCACCTCACATTTGAAAATCTATGAAAAGGGGTTCTTGATTGCTCTTATGCTGTTTTCATTTCTAACATTGTCTGAATTTCTTTAGTTGCATTATATATTCCAAATAAAACTCTATTCCATTTTTAATAAATTTAAAGTAATTAAAATGCCTCTTTATGTATTTTTTTTACTTTCCTCTCTTATTTTGTGTTTGAATATTGACACTTTATTCCATCATCTAGCTTGAACATAAAATGACATAATTTTCATTAACTTTATTTTTCACTTTCTTCAGCAAATGATTATGCATTAAGTTTGTTTGTTTCATTTTTTTCCACTAAGAAGCCTGCATGCAGCTGTTTGAGATATTTTAGTTTGTCAAACAGAAGAAAAAAAAATTTGCAGAAGATCTTTCCATATTGGAAACCAAAGGTAACCTTTTATGCTTTTAACCACAACATTGCTTTTAAATTTTTTTCCTGCGATTTTTTTAGAAGTATTTGGTAAAATAACTGTTCCATCTTTGCTCATACCTGACCCATTTAGCTGGGAGCAGCCCAGAGGAATCTGCCAGAGGCCACAGTTGCCCTGCAGAGCCATGGCTCCACCTGGTTTCACAGAAAGGAGCTGGAACTGGAGCACAGGTGGGAACAGAAACAGAGTTCCAGGAGGGCATGGATCCACTGAAGGAGTGATGGCAAGAAACAGAGAATTTTGACCATGATTTTGCTTTCTTAACCAGCAAGAGATCTATGTCTTTTTGAAGAATGTGATTCTGCTGCGCTCCTGGATATTAACGTGAGATTTCTCTTGTGCAGTGCAAATAAATTCACAAACTGGTTTTTTTTTTTTGTACAGTTAGTGAACAAAGGTAATTTCAGATAACATATAATTCTCATTTACAAGTTGACAGAATTGTATCTGAAATGAATACAAGTTATTAAAAATATATGAAAACCATATTTTTGTCTCCCAGGTGCTGTAATAGATGCTGACTTACAGTTCTAATAATAATTCCCAAGAAATAATATAATTGTGATTTCTTTATGTAATGTGGCATTCACATCTTTTTATCATTGCACCTGTCAAAGATTTTTTTGACACTGTGGAGGATTGAAAGATAAATGCCAACAAATGCCCCTGTATCTTATGAGAAAGTGGCTAAATGTATAAATGTATTACTGTATAAGATAAAATCGATCTTAATTCATGACAGAAAATCTCAGAGGAATCGGTTCTAAAACCCAAAGTTTCATGAAGAAAAATACAACTCAAGGGTAGTAAATGAAAAATTACTGATCTTGCAAATTCCTGTTGTCTGTGTGAATACCTAAACCAGATATCCAGTGTATAGTTTACTCCTTTATTTCTGTAATCCTTTCTAGTTTTCTATTTTCACTGAAGCATGTACACACACAATTAAAGTGACTTTTTTCCCCATTTGTGTTATGCACAAACACACAACTTCTACTTCATTCCAATCTAACTTACTGATCTAATCATGTATTGTGTAATGATCCATCCCGTTTTGTCCAGGCACATATATAGCAGTGTATGAAATTAATGTTCCTTTCCTTAGGAATGCTGTTAGTATGGACCATCATGCTGTGGGTGCTCTCCTTCTTGGGGATTTTTCTGTGGAAAAGAAAGCAGAAAGGAACCATTTCATGTTGTCTACTGATGGGAAGCATTACAGAGGAAAATGGTTTCTTACTGTAAATTTAATCATTCTAGGTTAATAAGTTTGTTACTGCTCTAAAAACCCAAAGTACCACCCAGGTAAGGAGTTTTGCAGTTCATTAGTTTAATGCCACTGACTTAGAAGACCTCAGCTCCTGAGATGAGCCAGTCAAACAGTCCATCCCTAAAGAAAGCAAAGTCTGTGTGAGAACTGCCCTGGCAGCAGTGCTCCTGTTCCTCCACCTGCCTGAGGAGCCACAAGTGCTGTGCTCAGGAGCTGAGCTGAGCTGCTCACCCACTTGCCATACACATCAGGGTCTATTCTGCCTAGGGATAAATAAACAACTGAAGCTGTGTCCAAAACCACAGGGGTACCTTTATAAAATAATCAAATGCCATTTATGTTTAGCTGTTAGTGTTGCACTTGGTGTTTTCAAGAGCATTTGTTGTGAATACAGTAAAGAAATAATGTTCTATTGTGCAAAATACTGAGTATGAAATGTCTGAGCCCTTCTCTTTGCTGCTCTGCCTTTCTGCACCTACTGCTAAATTGCAGCTTTTTAGGGAGGAGACAAGTAGTGTCTGAAAAACACTCGTGTCTGCTGGATTGCTTCCCAGTGCTGTTCGCTCAGCATGCAGCCCCATGGGTCAGGGTTGCAAAATGCTCACAGCCCTCCTGTTGACCCATGTTTTTATGCCAAATTGTTGAAGACAGAAGCTGATGTAGGCAGGAAAGTAAAGTTAAAAACAGGGGAAGTCTAGTGCCTCTATAAGAAAACAAAGTGGAACCCCTTCAGTTGTTGGTTAGGAGGCAGTGTCATCAGCTGGAAAAGCAGCAGTGATCCTGTGAAACACTGGGATTCCTCTGTAGAGGAAAAGGGGTTGTTTCCTGTTGTTACCCTAAAAGCCAGGTCTGGGAGTGATGTTTCTCATGGCAAAAGTGAAGTCAGGAGTTTTGCTGAGGAGCCAAATCAGTGAGTGCTGCATCTGAGTCAGAAATGGAGTGTTGGTCTGGGGAGAAACATCAGTAAGATGTGCCTTATGGATCAGGAGAGGAGTGAAGGTTGTTCCAGTGTGGGTGAGACCTGTGATGCCACGAACTACTGCTGCAAGCTGCTGCTTTTGCAGACTGAGAAGTGTTTTTTCTGGCTGTTCTGTGCGTGGTATGGGGTGTCTGATTCAGAGTTCATGGCTCTGTACACTGCCCAGTAAATGTACCATGGCTGAGTTTCACAGTGGGATCTAATTAATTTTGCTGCTCATGCGATCAAGTGTTCCTTGCCCATACTTTTATTGACATTTCTATTTTTGAAAATGAGCTCGGATTTTTTCTTTATTTAATTTCTGTGACATTATACCTTCTTAAAATTTAGTTTAGTTAATCCAGTTTGCCCTGGTAAAACTCCTATATACCCTCATATACTACTAATTTAACACAATCTAAGTGTATCCTAATTTTGGGGTGTTCTAAGGAATAATTGTGCTGAAAGTCTACTGGATTGTGTCATATAATTCAAAGCCATAAGAGCAGTCCAATTTTAAGGGGCAGTGTAAAATTAATCACTCCTTTCCATGTCTTCACAGAAAATAGCTGATGTTCTTTTGGTACATGTCACACATTGCCTGTTTCAACAACAGCAGATGATAAGGCACTGACCCCAAGTCCTTATCAAAGTAAAATTCCCAAGCTGAAATTGAATCAGAGTTGGATTACATATAGGAAAAATATAGTATATAAAAATATAGCACTGTAGAAGAAGTTATTATAGAGAAGATATTAGGAAACCATTTACCTAACTAAACCATTTACCATCACAGGTGATGTGTAGGGTGACAGCAAGGCTGTGGCTCTTAGAGCCATTACTTGCAGCTTAAAGGAAGGAATGAAGCAACAACCAAAAGAATAACTACAGAAGAGAAATGTGCATTTAATGTTTTGATTAAGTGAATGAATCCTGCTTGTAAGTGCCATGAACTTTCTCTGTACAGAGATGTTCATCTCCACAAAAAGCACAGTGTGGATTTAATAGGAAGTTTTTGCTGTTGACTTTGAGGGAAGGCTTGGAAAATACTCACCTCAACAGAGCTATGCTCTCTTACTCCCTTTGAGGACCTGTCCCTATTATTTTAATTAAAAAGCAGCAGACAAAATCTGATCATACAGAGCCTTCTCCATACCAAACTCAAAGTTAAAATTAATTTTTTGTGCTCAGTGTAAAAATGAATTTAGCAACCATGTAATGTAACCAGAGCTTCTGCAGCATGCTCTGAAAGGCAGTGTCATGGGAAAAGCAAAGGAAGCAATTGCAACATTCTCTTTTCCTTTTTATTGCCAGAACCATGCCAGAAATGTTGTAAGGGAGCAACATTTAATTAAACTGTTATCAACTTAACTTTGGGGTATTTCATAATCTCACCCTTGGCATTGTCTTTTTATTAGGAAAAGGCTTAAGTGACTATGAAATATAATGAAAGGCCGTGGGGAGGGCTCACACACCACAAAGCTGCTAACCCATTGGAGACTTTTGTGGGAAGTGAGCATTTTCAAACAGCAATGCAGAGCTTTGAAGGTTATCAGGACCTTTTATCTTCTAGTCAGCTTTCTTTGAACTTCTAACTCTATCTGTGTGAAGTACATCCCAGCAAATACCCACTGAGCTTGAGGTGGAAAAACTAATGTATTGCTGCTTTTCCTCAAATGCTTTAGCCCCTTATAGCTGTTTATTTGCTTTATGTAGTGTGTGGGAGCCTGAGTGAGAGTCCAGGACATTAAGCACAATGTGTTCAGTGCTCCAGGGAGTTTATTGTGCAAAGTGTTAGGTGTTGTTCAGACAATGTGGGTTCTGCAAATACAGAGATAAATATATCTATTTTGACCTCAAACTAAAATAAAAGATCCAGACTGATCCAGTAGTAGCAGGAGTGCAATATTTTCTTCTCAGGTTTGTTGTTTTTGAGTAAGAATCTGACCAACTGGGAACAAGAACGGTGCCTGCAGTTCACTTTCATATTTTATTTCCTATCATTTATTCTTTTTTCAGTATGGAAGTGTCTTAGCCATAACTAGGAACAAGATGTCTGAGGTGTACTGACTGCACATTTGTACTCACTCTCTTTTGTTAAGCTTTGCAAATAGTAAGGAGAGCAGTTTGCTATGTGAAGGAAGAAATAAACCCCAAGAGCATCTGAGAAGATAGAATTATTTGAAATGAAGTTAATAGTTTGGTTTTTTTTTTTTTTTCCTGTTGACAGAATTTAGAGTTTCTACTTCTGAATAGAGCTCCTTTGGTTTGAATCTTGCCATTCCTCACCACACACTCCCAGTGATCACTCTGGGAGCTGCCATCTCAGTGTTTAGTGAAACATGGCCATGTCAGGCACTTTAATACAGCTTTAAGTGACAGCAGTATTGGGCTGTCCCCAGCCTCATTTACTGGTGAATAATCATGTCATGCAAAGTCCATCACTGCTGTTCTGCATCCGTGCTGCTGGGCTTGCCCATCACTAGCAGCTAACAAAGAAGCACAACATAAATTAGCCACTTAATTTAAACCAAAATGCAGCTGCAGCATTCATTAGGCCACTTGAAAAATCTCATCTTAACTGTCAAAGCTAAATACTTTCACCAGTTGTTGCTTGTTTGCTCTATGGTTTTTTTTCTTAACACTGAAAAGTTCTAGAGCCTTGATTGAAGTTTTACATCCTAAATTTTTTTGAGAGGAGTGGTAGGCTTGTTTGCTTTATAATTTTTTACTAAAGAGGTAGTGTCCCAGTGTGGTACAATAATTTACATAAATATTAGTTCTGACTTTTTAACTGTTGTCACCTGCCTTCCACAAAGCTTTAAATATTGTGATCTTTACCAAATGCTTTATTCATAGGATTGATATAGATGCCACTTGCTTGCTTTTCAGGCTCACTGAAAAGTTCCATAAACCAGAGAATGCACACTTTCCACTTGTTACTTGGCTTGAGCCATTTCCCCACATCAGAGATACTAAAATCTGCCATTCAATGGAGTTAACACAGAACAGTTCCCTCACTGTGTCCAGTTTGCTCCTGCAATCAGCAGCAGTTCAGTAAACATTTCAGAGAACATTATTACCACTTTTGTGTGTGTGTTTTCTATTTATAACCTCAAATCCTTGCTTCCTCTGTTGCATTCTCTCATGCCCAGTTAGCTGTGAGAAAAAAAAAGTCAGTGATTTGTATTTGAAATATCAGAACTGGGCTAATCAGATGCCACTGCTCATTGTACCAGAATGATGTCCTGAATGAAGCTATGGATTATGTCTTAAGCACTGCTTAACTGAAGGCTTCAGTATAAAGCAGGCTCCCTAAATCATAAACTGAATTTTGTCTGCTGGTCAGCTGAGCTCCTCCTAACTGTGTCCAGGTGGAGTAGCAGCAGGATGATGGGAATCACTGGTCTTGTGGCATTTATCCCTGGGATTCTCTACTGGGGACTTAATCCCTTGCCATGAGCATATTCACCATGGAGAGTAAATCCAGTCTTGGACTTGGCAGACTTGGCAAAATCTGTAGCAGGGGCAGACTCTGAGACAGACTGAATTTTACTTCCATTGATACAGCTGAAGTTAATTTACTCCTTCTTCAGTCAAATATTTTGACACAATCTGAGTTAATCAGCCTGCTCTTCAAAATATATTGAAAAGGTTATACAAATTAACATCTGATTTGGAAAAGGGATTTGCATTAAAAAAAAAAAAAAAAAAAAAAAGAAACAGGAAGGAGATTAATATCTTACCTAAGTGCAGTAACTGTTATGTTAAAAATAATTAGGATATGAGACAGCAAGTATCTCTAAATGTATGTAAAGAGCAATTATCAGTAAAATATATGAACTCAGGTTTTACCCTCTTCTCAGTTAATATAGAGGTTGGGATTGGGAGCTCACTTTTTTTTTTTTTTTTTTCAATTAACAGAGTGAAAAGCTATTTGATACAATGCAAGTGGCTTACCATGCATTGCAGGTAAACCTAGTAAATTGATAAGCTGCATCTCCCAAATAACTTCACTTGCTTATTAGTGATAATTGCTGTTCATTAGTGAAAAAAAAGTTGGAATAGATATGTTAACATCACAGAAATAGCAACAAAAAGCCAAATGTCCCCAGTGTAGCATTTGCCTAAAGTTCTCCTCCCTGGCACTTCATTTAGACAGTTCTGTGTTTTATTGCATGGCAAGGCTTTTTACAATTTAGGCTAAAAAAATCTTTTTCTTCATAGTATCTTTTATGTCACATGGCTATAACTTTCTAAAATCTTTCAGTGTTTCTCTCTGGAGAGGAAATTTTTTTGGAGCATGTAAGAGTATTCAGTGGTCTAGAGAGCAGTGCCAAAGCATTATTTTACATATGTATATATAATATATTTTATATATATATATATATTAATTTAATGGTGGTATTTATAGTTTCCCATAGACTTGAAATGTTTCAGTAAAGAAGGTTTTGCAGGGTACAGTTTGGCTGAGGAGGAAAAATTTGTTGGGATTGGATTTATTTAGACTTTTTTCCTTCTTTCACTGCAGCTTCTATGAGCTGCTAAAAAGCAGGGCTGTTGCTGACATTTGGCTATTTGATTAACATTAAAAGGTTTTTGCCTCATTTTATATCTGAACATTTTTGAATATGCAAAACCCCTTGTATTTCCTGCTGTCTTACAAAAAAATTTGTTTGCATTTGATTGCATTGCTGAATCTCTAGTTTTAGGGTACATAAAGAGTAGTTTGTGCCTGTTAGGGAGGAGCAGATGGTTTTGTTTCTTGTCTTTGAAGAGATCTTATGAGATTACAAAGTTCTTCAGCCAGCAGAGTTTTTCACTGGAATCATACTGTAAACTGGGTTATGGACAATATTTTGATACTGAATAAACCTATACAATAAATAAGTTATTGCTGATAGGAAATAAAGCAAATACTAACCTCAAAAAAAAGTTTCTGGGCCATTTTGACTTCATAGGTCTTAAAAGGTCCTTGTATCCTGAGATGACTTTTATATCAAAATGATCCAGCTTTGCTGCAAATCAAGCAGAAAGATTTAATTGAATTCTTACATGCAAAGCTAAATAGATTTTATTTTCTATGAGGTTCAGAATTAACTCCTATATTAGAAGTTATTACAGTTGTTTATTAATTCCTTTTTGTAAAGCCAATAGGTTAATACACAGAAACCAGAGGTTTGAATGAAAGATAAATATATATGGCTTCAAAACTATGAGAGGTTTTTAATGTTTCCTTAAGAGCAGCATCTCTGTGGTCTGATAGGTAGGATTCTTGTAAAAGATCTCTATAATTAAATAATTATTATTAGTTGTTATAAGATATAAGCATGCTATTTTTCTGTACAAATAAAATGCAGATAATGTTATTAGAAATCTGGTTAGACATTTGGTAATTTTAACACTAGGCAAAGCTCTCGTTTGGAAAGGTTGAAAAGAAGTTCATATAGTACTTCAAAATAAATCATTTCATTATTCCAGGGACCTGAATTCCATGTGGAGGGCAGCAGTCAATAATGAGAACAATTTGCCTTTTGTTTTGTAAGCTAGGCAGATAGAACATATTGGTATAAGGCAATTTAGAAGGCATTAAAATATCTGAATATATCCTCCTGGACACCCACAAAACTTAGTTTCATTGATGCTTTGCCTTCAAGGGTATTTATAATTTAGGAGAGAAACAAGAGAAGCAGAGTAAGGTACAGCAGTGTGTCAGGTTGGACCAGTGCATGCCTTGTACTAAAATATTTTGTTCTCCTGGAATAACCCAATAGCTTCTTGGACCACTGACTTTTCTCAGGAAATGCACTGCATGTTTTGTTCCTGGGTACTTGCTTCATCACCTAAACTTTCTCTAATTATTAGTCTTGTAATATTGCCAGAGGAAATTTAGCTCACAGGAATAGGAGCACATGAGAAGGACTGACTGACAGAGAGGCATAAAAACCTCATAATTCTTACTGCAAAAATCCTGGAGATTAGTCCATATTGGGTAGCTCCAGTCAGTCCTTAAGACAAGATAGTGTTGCTCCATGTGGTGTGCATGTTATTCAGCATCTCTTCTTTGATAGCAACACTGAAGTTTACTGAAGTTGCAAGCATGCAAGCAGAAGTCTGTTGCATTTCAGCATTGTAAGAAGTGGCCAGCATGCATGTGGGAAGTTCTGAGAAATCAAGTCTTCCCCATTTCTTCAAATCCTTTCTTCTTATCTTTACTTATTTCATCCCTCTCTCTAGCTAACTCCCTAAAGTAAAGAAATATTTACATGTGTCTCTTAATTGGTATCTGAAAATGTTTATTATTAGATTCTGGAAGTGTAATAAAAAAAAGAAAAGCAAACCCAAATGGCTCTAGACAGATCTTTAAACTTTGAGACTTTCTTTATGTCAGATGTTTCTGCTCCATTATTCATGGGAGAGGGCTTTATATCACTTGTACCTAGCCAGCCACAAACTTGTTCTGTCAATTTCAACCCATTTCATATTAAAGATTAATTAACAAGATCTGAATGTTCTTTAACCATTGTGGAAGCTCTGGGGAAAATCCTAGCATGTGTATGCAATTGCAACACATAAACCACATGAACTTAAACAAGATAGTTGAGATAGCAATGGGATTCAGAATTTACACAGACTTTTGAACACTGATGGGAGGATGATTTCACTGGTCTACTTCCTTTCCCAGACACTCTGGAAGAGTTACCTGGTAGTGAGCCCAACACCAAGCTAGAAAGCATGAAAGGGTGAGGTTTGATCCAGGGTAAATTTGGATCCTGCATCTGGAGAGTGTTTCACATATCTTTGTGCTATTGGATGTTAGTTGTAAAAGTTTGGAAATTAATTTTCCAGAAATTCTTTCAGAAACATTTCCAAAGTTCCTTTTCTATTTCTGGGTTGTGGCTATTCTCTGCCTGGTAGGGAAATGATGACAGCCTTCACTGCAGTTTGTTCAGCTTTTATCCACAGAATAAAACTTAAGGACTCTTTCGAAAAATCCTTGTATCTTTCTCAGTTATTTAAAGCATTTTCTTCTGTAGGAAGGAGTTCAGTGAGAAGAATCAGCCAATAACTCCTCTCTATCCTGGTCACAAACCTTTTGGAGCAAATTGTTCTGTATCATAAAATTATTTTACTAAGAATAATTGGGGTTCTTTTCAACAATTTGGCCTTGGTTACTATAAATAGGTCTTGGATAATTTTTTTTTTAACATTCATACTCATCTTTATTTAAAAGTTTGATAAGTCTGATAGTTAGCTACAGAAGTTACTGCAAGAGTTACCCCTGAATTATTTCCTAGTGACTGGCTTATGCTTTTGAATCCAGTGAAGCAAAAATATACACTTTAACACAGTCACTTAGTGAAGTTCATCCCATAAATGGCCTCTAGGACTGGATGAATTTGGAGACATTCATAGCATTTGATGGAGATGTCAGTCATGGTTCTCTTAATAAATTCAACTAATACAGGTCAGAAATCATTGCAGGACATAGTTTGGCTCATAAAGTTGTGGAAATTTAGGCTGATTTCAGAACATCTAGAGTATAATGGTGTTTTTTTTTGTCAAAAGAATAAAAACAAACAAAAAGTTTAGGGGAGGAATGATTTAATACATAATTCAATTATGATACAGATAACAATAAAACATGGAGCAGGAAACAGGTGAGCATAAAAACACCATGTATTCAGAAAGCATCCTGGTCAGCATTTCTGATTCCTTGCAAAATGTCTGGTTAGAGGATTCACAAGCTTCTGCCTGGGAAAACATCTCCTTTAGGCAAATATTTCAGTTGCATGTGTGAAAATACTCTTAGTGAGCTGAAATCTTGTTTCCCAGTAGGTGTGATCAATGATCAATGAAGGCTTTGCCTAATTGGAACACGTAGGTGGGAGTTGATTCTCTTGTCTGTATTTTCTCAGATCTAATTCTGCATTATTGGAACATTTGATGTTCCTTGTGCCAGCCAAGAATACCTGGAAATTGATTTTTGGTTCAATAAGAGCCATTTGAGACAAAATATAAGAGGACACCTCACACCTGAATGACTGTTCTTGTGTTCTTGTGTTTCTACTGTTATGCCTTAATTTTCTTGCATATTGCAAAGTAGACCAGAATCAGTCCCACTATTTCTAGCAATTCTTTATTTACTCTGTGCAAGACTCCTCACAGCTGGATTTCACAGATTAATCCATAAAAAATATAGTTTTAAAATTTTTCCAATTAAAAAATGAGTCTAAACAAGGGGGAAATACCCAGTAAGATTTAATAAAAGCTGCAAGTGAGAAGAATTGGGAGTTGAGGAATGTCAGTCTGGAAGGTTCTTGAATAGGTTTACCATACTATTAACATAGTATAAGCACATATTTATATATTTTTCTGATATATATCACACATATAAACAAAACTGGCTTAGAGGAAAAGATATCTAAGCTGAGACTGGATGTCTCATTTATTGCTGGCAACTGAGGAATCTATGAATCCTTAACTTCTTAGGAACATTTTATTAAGTTCATTTTTCTTAGTTCATAGCTACCACTTCTGCATATCACCTGTGCATTCTCTGACAGTATTGTTAAAAATGAAATTGATGGTAGCAATATGTAGGCAACTTGAAGAATCATGTTGTTTTCTGATTGTTTCTTAGAATGGATATAAGATGTATACCCAAAAGATGATGAGTAGAAAGGGGTCACCTGAAGGAATCTCCTCTCTAGTCCTGCTCAGAGAGGCAAAACAGGAGCTCTCAAAGAGGATTCATGAAGAGCAACATGGAATTGCAATATGTTTTCTTTGGTTTTTGCTGCACCTGACAGCAAAGGAAAACTTCAAAGACAGTTATGATGTACAGAGATTTTATCTAAATGCTTTCTCGATAATTTTGCAAACTGGATTTTTCCTGAATTGATGATGTAACTATCTAAAGCTGCTGGAAAAGATGAAGGTGACTAATTTTAAAACGAGTGACTTCAGGTGTAGGGGAGAGAACAAGGGCTGAGAGCCAGGGCCAGCAGGCTGGCCAGCAGGGAAGGCTTTTTGTGTGGGATTTCAGCTGCAGCCATAAAGACATCCCCATGAACTCTCACACTTTGCCCATGGCCTCGGGCTTGGAGGCAGCACAGTTTTCTGCAGTCAGTTCTCTGGTGTTCTCTCACCTTTTGCTTTCATGCCATGGCAGAGCAGCAGAGGTTGCCTCCTGCCCACCCTCAGTCTCTCAGAGCTGCCCAAGCTCTCCAAAATATTTCTCACCCAGGTAGGAAGGAAAACTGGGTCACAGGCAAGCCCAAGTAGGCCAAGCTATTGCTGTTCAGCTGCTTTTGTTTGAGTTGTTCTCTTCAGCTCTTCAAGCCTGCTGATTGTTTTCCTTGAGCTGTACTCAGGGCTGTGGTGCTGCAGCAGTGTTTGTTCAAGGCTCAGGAGCTGTGAGCTGTCCATCATGACTGCCACAGAGGATAATGTGAATGTTTTTAGAACACGTGAGGCTGAGGGATGCAGAAAGGATTACTGTGTAAAGCACAAGGCAGAAAACACTTGGCCATTACTGCTTGGCACTGTGCTAAAATGTTGTGATAACCAGAGGTAGTGCTTGCTTCTGGCACAGCAGTTTTTTAGATAAAAATCATGAGCAGCAATGTTACAAAGCACATCAGAAGCTGCCCTGTGGTGTCAGAATCACTGTTGTGTATGACAGCTTCTGGCTTGTAAGACCCACCCAGGCAGTCTGTGTAGAAATGTTTGTTACTGGTGCCACCAGAGAGGCTTTTGTTGAAAACATTTCACATTGGTGTTATCTGTCCTTCAGCTTGCCATAGAGTGACTGTGGAAAGCTGCTCCCTTTCATGCAGTCAGAAAATAATTCAGGAACTCCACAGATAACTGGTTCAGTGCCAAAAACCTCCAGGGATTGTCCTGCTCTGCTCTGGTGTGATGTGTGCAGATAGGGCACCACAGCACAAAAGAGACATGAAACTCAGAGTGTCCAAAGGAGGGCATGAGGATGGTGAAGGGCCTTGAGGGGAAGCCAAATGAGGAGTGACTGAGGTCCCTTGGTCTGTTCAGCCTGGAGAGGAGACTGAGCAGAGACCTCAGTGCAGTCACAACTCCCTTGTGAGGGGAAGAGGAGGGGCAGGCACTGATCTCTGCTCTGTGGTGACAGGGACAGCACCCGAGGGAATGGCCTGAAGTTGTGTCAGAGGAGGCTGAGGTTGCATATTAGGAAAAAGTTCTTTACCCAGAGTGTGGTTGGGCACTGGAACAGGCTCCCAGGGCAGCGGCCACAGCCCCAGGGCTGGCTGAGTTCAAGAAGCTTTTGGACAATGCCCTTGGGCACCTGGTGTGACTTTTGGGGCTGTTCTCTGCAGGGCCAGGGCCTGGACTCGATGGTCCTGGTGGCTCCTTTGCAGCTCAGGATGTTCTGTGATCCTGTGATTCCACAAGTGGGCACTGCCTGGGCTCACTGGGCACACCCAGCTGTCCTCATGGGATGAGGTTCTTCTCACACCCAGAGGGAAACTTCTTTCAATTGTTGTTTGTGTTATCATTCTACCCTGCGCTGCTGGCTCCATCTTCTCAATAACCTCCTCAGGGTCAGAGATAATTTGGTATTTATTTTATTTTTTAAGTCACTTTTAGCTTTAAAGTCATTATGTGTGTCATTCTGAAAATACTTTTCCTATTGCTGTGTTTAATTTCTTATAATTCTGTAGATTATCAGAAATTATGTTGTGGCTTCATATAACCATGCATGCTTTTGAAGTGGCAAGCTTATGGATTTTTTCTGACAATTAAGAGTAATTAAGCAGAGGCTTCACTCTTGAAATAATAAAAAGCCCATGTAAGGGATTTTGAAATTTAAAATGCTCTTAGTAAAAAATATGTTCGTGTATTTTTAGTAAAGGAGAGAGTGGCCAAAGTTTATCTTCTGCTGAAGGGTAATACAATGTTTACACAGCTTGTATATTTACCTGCTTGCCTTGAAACGAGTGTTTGTATCCCTTTGAGCTGCAATTTGCACATGTTTAAAATCCACCTAAATATATTAATACAGAGAGATTGCACTTGGGTTTTGTACATATCAGTTGGGAGGCCAGGAAGAGGAGTACCAGAATAAGTAATCCTTGTGTTCTCAAGCACTGTAAGAACTTTATTTTAACTGAAGTTAAAATAAGAAGTTGGGGTGTACTACTGATGTCATGCAGTATCCCAGTTGTTAGAGGTTGAGATGCCCTCCTTCAGGGGCTGTGCTGGGGCTCACAGACAGCAGTGCCAGCAGTCACACACCCAGACAAGCTGGCTTTGAGCAGCCCAGCTGCTGCCAGCCTGCAGCCCTGCCAAGCTCCTGCAGCAGATCCCTGCTGGTGGGTGAGTGCTGGCAGTCACTGCCAGACACCCTGGGGGCTGGGGGCTTCACTGTGTCCAGCACTGCTGCTCACACAGAGATTCTGAGCCCTGCCATTGCTCAGTGTGAGCAGCTGGGTGTGACCCCTCACCCTGGCAGGAACACTGCAGGCTTGGAGGAGTGTGGCTGCTTTTCTGTCCCTGGCAGCACAGTCTGGTTTTCTCTCTGATCATTTGTCCTGCCCAGACCTGAGTGCTGTAGAGAGAAAACATGCACTTTCTGTGCTGGGGACCTGAGTGAAGGGGATTTTTGTGACAAGGTGAGGGGGATGCCAGTGTGCCTGTAGAGGTGAGGGGCAGAGCACACCGAGCCAGATCTCTGTCTCAGAGTTGCACTGGTTTGTGGAGTAGGCAGGGAAAATCAGCAGAACAAGAAATGTGCACAGAATTATCCAGTCCTCCAATCCTCCACATAGCTGGGAGCTGTGAGTGGAGGTGGCTTCGAGGGGAGCCCAGGCTGTCACAGGGCTCTGTGTGAAGGACACTCTGTCAGTCTCTCTCCTTTTGTCACATCCATCCCTGAGCGCTGGCTTGTGGCAAGGGGAGGCTTGGAACAAAAAGAAGGCAGTGCATAAATACATAGTCCTGTGCCTGCAGAGCCTTATTCAGAAACTGTGGTACTTCAGTGGGAACACAGAGTGCCTTGTCACATCTTTCTGCATCTGACTTAAGCCCTTGTCCTTACCCTGAGTCCTCACCCTCCAGAGCCCTCCAGGCAGAACATCACATTTCTGTTTAAATGTATGAAAAGCAAAATATGTTTCAAGTTACTAACAATCATTTTTCTGTGGTTTTCCTGTCACTGTTCTCACCACGTTTTTTTGTAAAAAACAAAATCTATAAATGCACCCTGGTTAAAACAGTAGCAGTCAAAAGAAATGGCACTTAATTATGATATTGCTTGACTTGCTGTGAGCTCCTGACAATGTAGCCATCAACAATAACTGTCAAATCCACTTTGGCAGCTCTGAGGTTAGCTTGAGATTTAAGTGGAATGTTCAATACTAGCAATTGAGCAAGATATTGGGAGAAATTCCAGTGACAGGGCTTTGTTGATAGCAAGCTCTGAGATCAAATAAAACATCAGCTGGGAAATTAAGATGTTATTATATTATGTGTTAGTGATCCTTAGGCTCTTAGAAATAACAACCCTCATCAGCTAAGGAATTACTAAAGCAGAATTAAAGAATGCTATTGCTTTATAAAGCCATAATATTTTTATGTAATAAACTTCTCAGAAATTACCTTTATGGAGTTACATATACAACGATTATGTCACTTATCCAGGGCCTATTGCACTTAATGGTCCTTGGATTTATCACAATATATATGTATATATCCTGCAGGAATTTTGATAAATTCTACAGTAACTCATGCAGGGAGTTTCTGTCTGAATATTCTTCCCTCTGGTTCCTCCAGTTGCCAGCACAAAGTATGGCTGAACAAAGGCCTCAGGAGAGCTGGAAAGCTCAGCTCAGCATGGACTTTGCAGAAAGGGTGGGTCACAGGACAAGAAGAATAAAGGTAGAATAAAAGTTTCATCTTGAAAGATGAAAGATTTTCATACTGGTGGTGGGAGAAATATATCATAGCAAAGACATTTTAAAAGTGCAGAACTGTGTGTAGTTATAAAATTTAGAATGAAAAATAAGGATAAGAAGGGAAGGTAACAGAATCAGAGAAGATATAGAGAAGTGCCAAAAAGCAGATAAAATTGATAGGAAAAAGGAATGAGTCGTCATTCTGGAGCAGAACACTACACATTTCCCACACACACACACTTCAGGCTCTCACAGAATTGTGGAGCTCACACATTCTGTCAGAGAGTGAGCAAGAGAACCAGCTGGAGGCAATCCTGTGCCATGATGATTCTGCTTCAGCAGGGAGGTTGGACCAGGTGACCCCACCAGCCTGACCAATTCCATGAATAACATTTTTTTGGAAATATATAGTATGAAAGGTCTCTAGGTCCTGGCAAATAATTGATATCCTGCAAGAATGTATGTGGAAACCTAAGCATTGGGGAAAAAAACTTCACCAAAACAAATTCCTTCTGGAAAAAATGTTATTTAGTTAAAAATCAAATCACCATATAGTTGTAATATTTTTCAGTATTTAAGGTTTTGTTATTTATATTTTGAAGCTTTTTGCATCCCTAAAATGTGTAGTTGAAGTTGGAGATGCTTGGAGCTGAGATTTTCAGTAAGCAGAAGTGATACAAAGGGTAAGACTTTGTGGTAGATCAAGCAGATGAAGTTTCAGGTATTATCTTGGAGGTGTCAGTAGCTAACACACAAGTGGGTTTAACTGTAAGCTCAGTAGTGTTGTGCACTGCTTAGCAACAACTGCATCATCAGGGTGTTATCAACATAATTCTCTAACTGAATCCAAAATACAGCACTGTACCAGCTACTAGGAAGTAAATTAACCTAATTAATTAATTAATTAAGTCAAAACCAGTAGCTGTTAGTCTCAGCTATTGGTTCAGTGCTGAGGCAGGCAAGGGTGCTGTAAGGAGGTTTTGCACCAGCTAAATGTGCAAAGCACTGAAAAGGTTTAAAAACCCTCCTGCTGTCCCACTGGAATTTTCTTCCACTGTGCTTTTGCAGTTGGTTTCTTTGGTATTACTCCATTGCCATTCATTTTCTGGTGGCTGCCTGGGTCTCTGCTGCTGGTGCTGTCCCATTTGTGGTGGATTGTCCCTGCTCCCCTCAGTCACCCTCCAGGAAAAGCACTCCCACAGCACTGACATCAGGGCTCTCTCCTGTGCAGTGTGAGCACACACAAAGCAAAAGCACACAGAGAGAGGATATTGGGCTCTAAAGTTTCTTTCCAGTGGAAGAATAAGGGGGTCATTGTCCTGCCTCATTGTGCTATAAAGGTTTGGCTGTTTGTATTCACTGGTGTTGAATTCCTCTTGCTGTCCCCAGTCTCTATGAATTTCTCATTTTTGGTAAGCAAGTTCAGAGCTTTCTGTGTTGACAAGCCAGGAGGTGCTGGGCTGCTCCTGGGGCTCAGTGCTGATGGCTCCTGGAGCTGTAACTGGGCTGGGTGTGCCTGGCTGAGTGACAGGTGTCATTTTTGGCCTGTGCCCTTCTGCACTGACAATAGATGGCAAAAAACACAGGTGCTCTGTGGGATGCCATATTCCCCCTCCCTTTTAGACATGATGTGGGTTTTTGGTGGGGGAGGGAAGGAGTTTCCTTAAAATGCCTGCTGCATCCCTGCTTTTCCTGCCAAGAAAGGCTCATTGCTTTTCTCCACAACTTAGCTGCTGGAGTTCCACAGCCTTGTGCAGTCCTTATTGCCCAGGGGGGTTTGCACAAATCTTTAGCTTTATGTCTCAAATCTGCAAGCTTTCATGTGTGATTAGGGCAGGAGTTCTTCTTGTTTAGGTCTAGCTGTTTGGCCCATAATTTCACATCCTATTACTATGATATTATTTCTTCTGTGCCCTGATGCATTTTAGTAGAAATGTCCTCAACAGTGGCCTAATGTAAAATAGAAATGAAAATTTTCAGATCTTTTAGTGTTTTTTTTTCTCTCCAACAGCTTTCAAGTTTCTCTCCTGTGGGACTCCTGCTCCTTAGGGGGCTGTTTCTTAGCTGCTTATCCCTTTCACACATCAGCAAAAGTGCAGGCAGCCATCAGGAAGGAAGATTGCTGCCAGAGGATCAGTCTTAGACAGCTTTACCCTTTTATCAAAAGTTTTTTTTCGGTGTGCTCATTGTCTAAAATATCACCATAGATTTTTAGCTGTCAGCCTCTATTACCCAAATAAATTTATTCCCTTATATCCACACTGAAAATTAAGTTTGGGGAGGGAGGAAGAATGGCTTTCATATTTATCTTTCACTTATATTTAGAAAACTCAAGTTGAAACATGTATATTCAGGTTGTATCAAAAATTAATAAGATAAAAACAAAGGTTCATATGTAATTTTAATTATTATTAGTATATAATAGAAATGTATTACAGGTTGGCATACTGGGTGTATTTTTGCAACAGTAGAAAGTCTTGGAGAAACTTAGAATTGCTATAATAGATTCTAAAACTGCAAGGAAATTTTCCTTCAGCAAGGAAAATTAGTGCTCACACACAGAGAACTGATGAGATTTGGGAAGTGAATTTGGTTAGTGACTGACCTTATCCATCTTGGAAACAAAATGAAAATAGATGAAGCTTGGAATAGGATTGGTTTGTCTTACTTGTAAATCGTCGATACAAAAGAACCTGTAACAAGAATTTTTCTTACAAGGAAGAAGTAACCTCTCATCCCTTAGCTTCCTGTGGGGCTGTTTCAGGGCTAAAATTTAATGAGTATGTTGCAGTGAATGTACTTAGATATGGCTTTGAGAGTTTGTTAGATTTGAGTTCTGGATGTAGCTGGCACAAATCCCAAGTTCCCTGCAGAAAAACAGAAAAGATAGTTTCTTAGGATACCCAAGTTAAAATTAATTTACCTTCAGAATTAAGATCTTGCTGTTTGAAAGTGCTAATCAAATTTTATAACAAATAGTACTTACTAGGAATATTGGCACCTTTACTCCTGCTGTAACCATAGACAATGCAAGACCTGTGTAAGGGGTTTTTTTGGTTGGTTGATTGGTTGGTTGGTTGGTTTGTTGGTTGGTTGGTTTTTTTGCAGGTAACTCTTCAGCATTTGGCCCATTTTATTTGAGGATATTTTTTTCATTACTTTTTGGTCGAGATTTTATTTTTCACTCACCAACCTAAAATTGAGAGCTCAGCTTCAGAGTTACAGCACATACCTTTGCATCCCTTTTCATGAGTCTACAACATTACACCTAATTCATTGCTCCATTTTTAATCTCATGAAAAAACAGTGCCAATGAAGCATTGACACTGTAGAATCAAATATTCAAAATAGGTCAGACACACATACTGAAATCATTCTTTCCTTTTCTCTCTCCTGTGTATGCAGGAAATGATCTCCCCAGTGTTAAATGCCAATAGTCAAACAATGTAAATATCATGCAGTTGTAATATATAATGGGCTGCATCTATTTCACTTTGCTTTCATTAAGATCCTTGTGCTGTGGACCTTCCACTAGTAGAAGAAAATTATTTTGTTCATCTTTGTTACAATCAGAATTATCGAACAGTTCTTCCCAAGTGAGAATCACTGTTAAAACATGAAATGTTTTATGAACTTTTGCCAGTAGAAGTCAGCTTGCTTTTTTTCCAGTCTGAGATGGGAATCTGTGCAATTAACCTTGACTCTGTCCTCTCTGTAAACAATAGCAGATAGAAACTTCTGCTTCTGGTTTGGGGACCTGGGTGTCTTGAGTCCATTTTAAAAGGGAAATTCTCTCCAGACAGATGAAAACCTTAAGGAAAAAAAGTCAGTGTCTTTTAGCTGAGACTTAGAAAAAAACATGATATTTTATGTGAAGTAATCCATATGCTCTTAAAGATGTTGGAACAGAATTGTCTGGAGTGGGTTTATCTATTTCATGTATTTGCAAAGCCTCCATTCCTTTAGAGGTCAATATATTTATATTATATTTTGTCATGTTAATTTCTGCAATGGAAGAGGCAATATCCTTGGGTCTTGACTTAGCCAAGGTCAAAGAAGAAATTTGTGAACTGTGCCTTGTAGCATCTCAGCCGTTTTGCTCTGCCTTAGCACAAGCCACAGCATATGGCAGAGAATCTGTACAGTAGGTTTTTGCAAGTGCAAGAAGAGAGAAAGCTCTTGGGAAAGTGGAAGTCTGATGCTGAGGCAATCACAGATTTTGTGGAACATGCAGGCTTTTTTTATTTTCTTCATGAATTAAATTTAGAATGCTGCATATAGTTCAGTACTTCTCACACAGAAATCTAAGTGTATTAGAAACATGCTTTAACTACTCTTGTAACTTATGGGAATTTATTGAAATTTTATTGAAATTTTATTGAAAATCTCGATATTGTGGATGAGGTTTCCATGTAGTCCTTGTCCATGGTTGTCTGTGGGACTTTGGGGCTGCTGGACACTGGAGTGTGAGTGCCAAATGATACCTTTGAGGTTCACTTCAGAAGTGAGGTTCTGGCTCTGCGGGATTCCAGCAGGATGTGGAACTGAGGTGTGGCAGGAAAGGCATGGGCAGGGCATGAAGGGAAATGCAAAAACATGGCAGTGAGGTCACAGCAAAGATCCCAAAGTGCTCTGTTCACTGCCTCTGCATGGCTCAGTTTTTGCATGGGGACAGAAAAACTGAGAAAAACAGAAAAAAAAAGTTCTGTTTTTTGACAGAAAAACAAAGCCCTGCCTGCATGCTGCCTTGCAATCTATTGAGGAAAAGCTGGCTCTGTGCACATGGAAAGCTATTGGGTTTCATGTGTACCAATGACAAGTTAAAGGGTTTCCCATATTTATTCAGAGTGTGTTGTTACTTGCAGTAATGCAGAAGGAGTGATGAGAAGGGAGTGAGGAAGGTAAGGGGATACTGGGTGCTGTTAGGGTTTGTGCTTTTTGGGCTGGGAGTGAAAATGTCAGCAAATAATAATAAAAATTAATCTGCACATTTATTCATTTTTGTGGGGGTTTTTTCTTCATAGAGCAAAGGTTAAGTAATGCATTTGTATGGTTAATGTCACAACTTCTCAGTTGGCTTGGTTTGAATAGTCTATAATTAATCTCTGTGATGCTTGTGACCATATTGAGATTTTGTTCAAAAGCCATTGAAATAAGCATGAGGGGGAAAGTTACTTTTTTATTTTATTATTGTTTTTATAGGCCACATGCACAGTGCTGTTCTTCATATTTGAAATCCCTTTCAAAAATATTTCATCTCAAAAACACACTATAGAACCAGAGGATGCACTGATTATGGCTGGTATTGATATTGTGGATTTAGGTGCTGACAAAGCCTAATATGATCTGTTTTAATTAACTAATTTTTTTCCTCAGTAATATGCTTAGAATCATACTCAAGTAAGTTTTACAAGCATTTTTCCTTTTCTAATAAATTCACAAAGAAGAGGCCAGTTTCAGCTTACATACAATAAGAAAAAACTTCCATATCGTTTAGAAATAATAGTAATGAGAAAAATGTGTCTACCCTACACTTTTTAATCCTCTCAGGATGTATGTGTATGCTTCAGTGGGTGTTTCCTACATGCATACAGCAAACAGGGTACAGGCTGTAAGAGTAAATTTTAAAGAGCAAGAGAATTAAAAAACCCAAACCCCCAGTACCTGGAATATAACGTGTACTTTTTTTCATGATGAGTGTGAAATTTAACTGTGCTATGAGCAATGGCTCACTGGTAGTCTTTTTGTTACATAATAGCTGCAAGCAAGTGAGATAAGCTTAGAAAATCTTGCAGCAGGTTGGAAAATGAGAAACAATCAGTAGCATAATTGGGAATGGGCTCCATATATAACAGTACACAGTGCATGGGGGCTTTAGGAGCTCAGCCTTGCAACAGGCACCATGTTCCATGTGAGTTTGACTTGTCTTTATGTTCTGAGAAGACCTTTCTTTCCATAATTTTATGGAAAAAACAAATAGTCTGCATCTAAACAGTTTATTGCATTACTTTTCAGCACTGTGGTTGTATTTCTCTCAGTAGAGGTTGTGTATTTTTTACAATTTGAATGCTTGGTTCTGTAGTCTTAATCCTCAAGTGGATTATCCAGGAATATCCACGGCAGTTTATATTTTGGTTTTTAGCAGAAATATTTTCTTAGCTGCTCATTAAATGAGGAATCCTCTCCCAAGAGTATTTATTTCAATAGACTGTAATTGAGGTGATGTACTTCACAAGGAATATATGAATATATGTGAATAAAGAGAGGCTTATCATTTCAGTCACACTTTAGTTTACCTTGTGAAGTTAGTTTCAGTATGTAAATACGTGTATGCACCAGCTGATGCAAATTCTTGAGCAAAGGAGAAGGAATTTGCCATTCTTCCTCTTTTCTACACTTTGAATTTCTATAGGTTTCTGTTGTGTGAGAGCCCAAATGCTTTTCAGGGCTTGGCTGCAGCCATCTCCAGGTTCAGGGCATTTTCATGCTCCCTGTCTGGAGAGGATCTCAGCTGTGCTACCTGTGCTTAGCACAACAGTGGGGTTAAATCAAGGCAACCATGAGGAGACCTTCAAAGTTTGCAGAGAAAGACAGATTACATTGCTGTTAGTAAGAAGGGGAATTTTAAATAAAGCCAATGCACAAGTTTAGAGAATGGAAAAATGCTGAACCAATTATATTTTAAGATGTTGGATACAAAAATGGTGGAATCCAATACATAAATAGATATTTAAAGGATGTAAGAAATTAACAAAGCTGTCTAAGAGATGGAGTACAGGTAATCAATAAGTATGTCTTTAAATATGCACTGTACAAAGTAAACAAAAAGGAAAGAAAATATTGATCTGCATGTGTTGAAAGCTGTTGACAGGGATTAATCTGACTACACAAAAGACTTAAATCTTCACATAGTTGTTTCAGCAAGATAATATTGTCTGTTCTCTGAATTGCTTTTATCTTGGTAAGGCTCATTCTAAAGCATCTTTAACAAGGCAGTGATTGTTATTCAGGACTGACAAAAGAACATAGCTGCATTAAACTCACAGTTTCTCAAAAAGAAATAGCAAGAGAAAAAATTAACTATTTAATAAGGACTTCTGTTGAAAGAAAATCAATATTAAGCCTATTTGCACACATTACTTAAATAAGTTTATTTTCATAAACAGATTTTTTAATTGTTATTTATATAGAATATTTGAGTGAAACTGCAGTTCATAACTATGCATGGTTTGGTTGTGGCTTAGGCAGTAGGTGCTGACATCAGTATTCAGGCAGAACAGGTTAACAATTACTGAAATGAAGAGATTTTGAATGAGTTGCATTGTGATTATGTCGATGTAAGAATTCAAATTTGTGAGATTTATTTATTACTGTGGAAATGGAAGGTGGTTAACTGTGCTTGCACAACTGCTTTTAATAACAAACAAATAAATAAAACAAAATACATGAAACCCCAAATATTTATTTCAGTGCCAGTAAGGATTTTATGTCTAGATCCATATTTTGTAGCTCCCAGTGAGGAATAGGCCCAAAGCTGTACTGGAATCAGTTTTAGTGCAATGCAAACAGATTTTCTCTTGAATTACAATTTTTCCCAATTATATTTTAGACAGGTGAGAAGTGTATTTGCTTCTTTTTATTCTTAAGATAGTGGTTTAGAAGTACAACTTTTAGAATTTCAAATTTAAATGATGGGGAAATGTCAGCAGAAGCTGAGGACATTTTGTACATGAGGAATGGCTTCTGTATCACTGTGGTGTTGTTTGAGAGAGCAAGTAGACAAGTAAGTAAAAAATCAAGATTTGATACTGTAATTTTATTTTTGGTAGATTCCAAAAAAAAACCTGGGACTTAAAAGAGACAAATGCTTGTATTTAGGATTCCAGATATTTAGTAACAGCACTATGATATTCATTCTTGAAAAATTGATAATTAGTACTTGTTAGAATACTGAACATAGTCTTTAATGATTTGGCTAGATTTACCCTGGTGTTTTCATACAATATTTGTTATGAACCTGAGAGTTACAAACTTGGAGCTGCTGCCACCTACTTGATGTGTGTGCCTGGTGTTCACATCCATGGGGGTGTCTGCACTGAGCAGCTCCAGCCTGGGAAGGAAATGTGGGTTTGTCAGCTTGTGCTGTGCTTTGATAGCCCTACATGCTGGCTTTCCACCTGGAAGATGTGGATGAAAACACTGGTTTGTACATTGCATGTTTGGGGAAAGTGACCTTTAAAAATAGCAATCTGTTTGGCATGTTAGCAAAGTGGTTAAAAGAATAAACATAAAATGTAACACTTAAGGAGCTGTTGAATTGAATGTGTGAATCTCCAGTTGCTTATTACTCATGTCTGCTCTGTCATGAATGAGTGTTTTCTCCTTATTTCCTTTTTTTTTCTTTTTTTTTTTTTTTTTACTTATCATTCTGTTTTCATTTTAAAGTTTTTTAGATTATTATGAGATTTTTAAAGAAAATTTTTAATATAGACACCTATCAAAGCAATATCTGGTGCTTCATAGCAAAATAGTCATTGGTTTCCATGCAAGTTCATTGAGTTAGTTTTTTTTTACTCTGGCATGTTTTGCATAAGCTTCAGGACATGGGAGTAAGGCATTGTAATCACTACTCAAATCCAAAAAAAACTTACATTTTTGGGGTAGCTAAAGAACAACTCTGACTCTTGTGGGATGTTACAAGAGCTTTGATGGTTCTTTCCTTAAGCCAGAAAAACTCCATGGTTGTAGGGCTCGTTATCCTATTGATGGTAAAATCTTTGATGAGAAAAGCTGAAAAGCAGCATGTAGGGCGGAGAAAATATGAAACTTACATTATGATGTCATTATGACAATTGTCATTATTATGTATCTCTCAGAGTGCATTGGGGTCATTTTCTAAATCTTCCCATGGAGGCCAGCATGAGCCATATAGAGAGAGGTTTGGAGAAGCATCCATTCTGTGGAGGAATGAGCTGGCCTAGAGCTCCAAGTCCCTTGTAGCTGTCCATTGTCACTGAAACCCTGAGGTGCTGTGTTTGAGTCAGTGAGTTAGGGGTCTCTGAATTCTTTAGAGAGAAATCAGATTGCAGGGATTGAATTAAAGCCTTTGGATGGATTGAAACATATTAGCTACTCACACGTAAGGTGGAGGTGTAAGCTTAAGTTTTAGGATAAGTAAGTTAGTAAGTTTTAGTGTGAGCTCTAATGCTTTTAGTAAGTAGAAAGTTTAGATACCAAAGTAGAAGTGTGAGTTCTAGTGAAGGTTGAGAAACATACTGATGTTTTCAGTAGAAGCTCCAGGACCATAGACAGTGCTTAGACATAATAGAGCTATAGTAAGAATATTGCTGACATTTTTCAGATAGAACAAGATAGGTCATATGCATAGTCTATACATAACCTGGTGTGTTAAGAAACTAGAATTCTAATAGGTTAAGGAGTGGTGGTCTGAGTTTGTGTCTTGGCTTGTTGGGAAGATTCTATAACAGAGAATGTATTGAGAAGAGTTGATGCTTTTTGCCATCGCCTTCTCTGCTTTTCCTGCCATTGCTTTTCTTTTTGCTTTTGCTTACTGTCATCAGTCAACACCCAAGAAGAAGATAGGAGCTGCTGCAGCCATCAGCTTCCCAGGACCTTTGACAAGAGCAGCTTCTATTTCTGTTTGGGACTTTATACCAAAACTTAGTATGGACTTTGATGTCTGTGACTCTGCCTTTTGAGACTAATGTGCTTCTGCAATAAATAACCTTTTAGCAACTATGAGCTGCTTCACTCATTTTGGATGATAACCCGATGAAGTTGGTGCCTAGAGCATTGGAGGTCATTACCCTCACAGTGCTGAAATCCCTTGTGTGTTCCCTGTGCTTCCCTAACTGTCCTTTGCTGTCCACAGAGAGCGAGGAGGTGTACCAGCGCCAGGTGCTGTCCATCGCCTGCATCGTCTTTGGCATCGTCGTGGTGGGCATGCTTTGTGCAGCCTTCTACTGCAAAGCAAAGTAAGAGCCTTCCTCTGCTCTCTTTGGGGTGGGGCTGCTGTCCTTTTCACAGCCTTGCACTTCTTCAGCTTCTCCCCTCCTTCTGAACTCACTGTTGTCCCTGGTCTGGCTACAGCACTTCCCCGTGGCTACACTGAGTCCTCCCCAAAATGTAAACAGGAGCAATGTGTGTTCTTCTTTCCATTTTCTCAAAAGTTTTGGTTGTGTCATATCCAGTTTGTGTTTTTTGACAGTAATAATTTTGTGTCTTTTACTATCAGTGCAATAATCACTTTGCTCTTCTGAAAATGACAGTTTAAACATACCATCTCCTTTTTGCATTTCATGTCATATCCCTGAATGTCCATTTCTGAATGCTGGGAACAAAAGGAAAGTTAGAAATGCAGAAACAAGTCCTCTGCAGCTCTCTGTAACCTGTAGCTAATACAGCAGCCTGTTGATGAAGATGCATGAGAGTATCAGTAACACAGAAGCACTTTGACCTATCCAAGTATAGTGAAATCACTAGACTAAACTATTTTACAGTTAAATACTGTCCACTCTATCCTTTTCCCAACTGAATGTTATTTTATAATAGTTATTGTTATGTGTGTAATCTGAGTTGCAAGAACCTCACAGCAGTTACACGACATGCTTGTCAGTTCTCCTGTATCAATAAATATGTTCTGTATGGTGGTCATCCTTCATTCCTGTTCCAGCTGGAGTGAATGAGAGAACACAAATCAATATTAAAAAGTACCTGCATGAGGCTAGTCAGAGTGGCTGGGCATCAAAATGGGAAGGTTGGCACTATTTAGAAGTTTGGATGTTTATCTGAATCCCCCTTTCTAGAATTTATTTAAATGTTTAGGAAATCTAATGAGGATTGAGTTTTATTTAGGAATAAAGTTAAATTGACATTTCCATCCAGGGGGGAGGAAAAAAAAAGTCACCAGGTCTTTTTTTACCCCTTTTTCTTCCCCTCAAACTTCAGGGGTAGGTCATGAGTGAAGATTTGAGTTAGTTCTTTGGCACTGCCATTAGAAATGTCATTATGCATTTTAGATCTGCAGATCTTAGAGGAAAGAGTGAGTGAGAATCTTCCTGGAAAGCTTTATGGTTTTGCTGCTGAAGAGAGTTTCAGTAGAGGCAGGATGGGATTGTCAGTAGGAGGAACATGCAGTCAATGACTGAGCATCCTGTGAATAAAAAGCCCCTCTGTTATTCACAGAGCCCCTCTTGGTCTTGCACTGCTGTAGGGAGTGCTGAGAGCTGGGTTGGAGCAGCCTGCAAAACAGCCTGGCTTTGATGAGGTGGTGAAATCTGAAAATAATCTGAAAATAATGAGTGGAGATAACACTTGAAAGAGGAACTTAGAGCACAATAATGCATCATAACTCAGGAGCAGGTGGGGGTGTTGGGTTTGGGGCTCTGTCTGCATTATAAATATGAGAATGACTGAGAAGAGCTGAAGTGGGCTGGTGCCAGACTCTGGAGCTGAATTTGGAGAGTTATGACAAAATGAGCACCTCTGGTTCAGTCAGGAGCCTCAGCCAATGCACAGGTGGAGTCATGGAAGGAGACTGATCAGTCCCTAACACCCTGGCTGTGGCTCCATCTGGTGCTGTCCAAAAAGGAAATATAAGTGTCTAGACTGGGTCTGATGGAGGCCAGGTAAAATTGTAAATGTGACATTGGCCAGTGTCTTAAAGGTGTAAAACCCAACAAGTTTGAAGTGCCTCAACACTTATCATATATTAGCTTTTAGTCAGCAGGTTTTGGGGAGCTTCTTTATCAGGCATAAGTACCCTGAGTGTGCTTAAGAATTGTTAGAGTATTCATCCTGCATGGGAGTTATCCTGGGGTTTCATTGATGTACAAAAAATTTAGAATGTTGCTAACAGATATAGAAACTCTGAATAGTGCATCCATTAAGAGAAAAGTTTCCATGAAGATCCTGACCCTCACTTAGTCTGACAATTCTGTAATACCAGCTGCTAGAAATAGGCACTTCCCTATATGCCATTGAATTAAAAGTCCTTTTTTAAAATAAATTCAATCTGAGAAAGTTTAGGACTATAATTAAACTCTATGCCCTTCCAATTATTCCTTTTAGGTTAATCAAGAAAGTGCTGGAAGTGTTAGCAACAGATGAAGAATACAGTAATGGGCTGCCCTTTACAGCTTAGACTTTTACAAATGACTAGTGACTTTATTTCTTGCTGAAGTAAGAACACTTCATTGCCAAATAATTCTAAAGTAGAACACATAAGGCCCATTTGTTTTGAAAACAAAAAGTATAAAATAAATTTATTAATCAGCAAGTAACTTTGAATTATTAATGGTTTCTAGTTTTATAGCTGTGCATCCTAGAGTTTGGCAAAATGAATATGCATAAACCTGATATTAATGTTAGGTTGCATGAACATAAAAGGAAGTGAATGATTGGATTGTTTTTCTCATCAAATTACCTTCAGGAATTTCAATTGTAATGTTAAAGACTGCAGTAGTGAAGCTGAATTTTTTGCAGTTCACTTACATTGTTTATAAATATAGAAACAACTCTATTTATTTTTCTAAATAAATCGAAAAATTGTTTTGTTAATTTCCTGATTAAATTGTCATTTTGTATGTATATGAGAGGTTCCCAAAGTCTGATGCTGTGATCATATTTCTCTATCATTCTTCATACCTTACATGAAGTCATGCAGAAAATTCCTGAGGGTTGCATAACCATTCTGGAGACACCAAGCAAGAGGCTAGTTTTCCAGTAGGACATAGGAATAGATTTTCTCAGATGTAATTTAGCTGGTCTGAGAATAGTTGTTCGTAAAAACACTAATGTTGCTTTTATGAATCTCCCCTGGAATTTTATGAGAAGATGAAGAGCTCATTTAGACATTTTACAAATTAAATTGTTCAATTTTATTGGATTCAAAAATTAGTGGATATTAAAAACATTTTTAAAAGAGATGTTTTGGACTCAACTAACTAATTTAATTTGACATTATATTCCTTCAGATTATGTATCTATTCAGTTATTCCAATATTAACTCTACAACTTTTGCCTAAAGAAAATTTTGAAAGCTTTTGTGCCTGAGAAATTATTTCCTCACCTACCTCTATTCATAATTTTTACTAATTTTGAGCTCCTAGCAATAATCAAGACATGCCACTCATATTTGTGACATGCTTACAATCTAAATTCATTCCTTTCCATTTGCTTCAAAACAGGATGCAAGTAGAAAGCCTAAGAGGTACTGAGAGTCCTGGATTTGTTATGGCTTATGACCTGTACTCAGGAAATGAGCTGTAACAAATACTTCCAAGAAGATACTTTACAATTTCTTGAATTTAAGCAAATGCTTACATTGTGTCATACTGAACCAAAAGTAAGGGACTCAGAAACTATTAGAAACTATGTTATTAAAATTGAGTATCTGAACTGTGATACTTCTCACCATTTACTTTCATATTGAGGGAACTTGTCCTCTCTCACAGGCCCCTCCACTGAACACATAAGTAAGTAATTTTCCTCTGCTTTCTTATACCTTCCAGCAGTAGACACAGATTCCACTGTGAATAAGAAATTTAAATTAATTTTATACTTCATTCAGTGTCAAACTCACTGCCTGACTCAAGATCCTATCAAGCTTAATGATGTCATAAGGCTTTCCACAATCAAATCACCAGAAATGTTTCAAAATGCTGGTGAAGCTGCCTTGCTAAAATCTAAATCTCAGTATAGAAAGGCCATATTTTCTTTATTTCTTATCAATATTTGCCAGAAATCTCTTCCTTTGGAAATTTGACTCAGCACCAGCTGCTGTCCAAAACCTGCTGGTGGCAGAATGAATTGCTGCTGCTGGTGAGTCCTTGGCATCACTGGGTTGTCTCCAAGGCCATTGCAAGTTCACTGCTGGAGATGAATCTTCTGGGGAGAGAAAGGAAGCAGGGAAGGAAGGAACGAATTAAAATGGTATTGTGAAGCTTTTGCTCATCATTGCTTAAAACTGATAGTCCCAGACGATAAATCTTATCACAACAAACAAACAAAAAAAATTATGAAGGACCTTAAATGTATTTTGCTAACAGTTTTTGCCCAGCTGAGATAACTTTTTGCAGAAGACAAAAGTAATATTTAAAGTTTGCTGTTTCATCCCCTCTATCATGTACACAACTTAAAATCTGTTTGTCACTCCCACTCTATATAGTGTGGCAGAAACAGAAAGTCTTTGTTAACAGTATAGTTATCTCCTGAATAATGCAAGGGGTTCATCTAGTGGTATTCCTAGCTCTGCCATGGTGGATTATAGTATAATAAGTCAAAAACATGGCCTCAGAGGCTATACTGATGTTTTTTCCAGGTTTAAGCATATAAGCAGAAGCTGCTCTACACAAGATGTGTTATAGGTCAAGTCTAATCAGCCAGCATAAATCATTGATTCTCCATCAATTTTTATAGCCAGCAGGGGCTAGTGCCTGTTTTATTTGCCAGAACCTTTTTTTCCAAAACAGAGCAAAATGCTTTTTTATTATTCAGACTGACTTGCAAGCTATTGTTAAATATGCAATAGATGATCTTACAAAACTCTGCACTAGCACAACGAGCATACTACTATAGTAATCTGAGAATAGAAGGTATTTTAAAACAAGAGAGGGTTTTTTTCCCCCTTTGTTAAGCCTTGCCAGGAAACAAGTGCTGCATTGAAATATCAGACCTTAGTGAATTAGCTCAGCTGGCTCATCTAATTCAGTGAAGTTTTGAACAAAGGGAGCTATGGCTGTAAAAGTATCATGGCTATAGCAGAAGATCAGGTGAGCTCTTTCTTTCATGAATTTTATTTCTCTCTGCAGGAAACAAACAAAGCAAATTCACGAACAGCTGAAAGAAACACAGAATAGGAAAACCTACAGCCTAAATGCTTCCAGCATGATGGCAAAGTCGGAGTGTGTGGCACAGAGCCAAGTCCAGCTGCAAAATGTAAGTAATCCTGCCAGCTACAGCACTTAATAGCCTGGCTGAGTTCCTGCTGCTGATGGCAGCACATCATCATGCTGCTGTTAACATCTGAGCAATGGGAACCACAATTCTCACCTCTTTCATAAAATGTTTTCTATCAGGCCTCTTAATGGAAAGCAGGGATTTTTTTTTTTTTTTCCCTAAAGTTTTTTCAATGGATCCTGGTACATTTTGTTTGTGCAGCAGACTTTGCTGAGCTCCCCAGCTCTGCATTCTGCAGTGGAAATTACTGCTATGGTTTCCAGCAGTACCTGAGGTCATACATGTCTCTATGTGTGGTGGGGGTCCTTGAACTTAAATGATGTCATGCCTTGTAATAATTTATGAACCTGCATGAACATAGAGATTTGTCACATTTAATTCAGAGTAAATTCAAAATCTAGAGCTAAATTTATGCATGTAAACAAAATGCCCAAGGGAAGACCATGCAGATGGTCTCACTTTTCTGGGTCTTTAGTTAAAGGTAGTTTAGTTTACAGAAAGAAATCAGTCTGTTCAAACTAAATTTAAAATATATTTAATCTTCTTCTGAATATAATTATATGTAAGTCATTACAATCTCACAATCATGAAATATGTAAAATGTGTTTGAAATAAGGGACTTGAAGACAACCAATTTATTTAGCTCTGGTATTTTTTAAGGAAGGTATTTCCAGTATATGTCATTCTCTTTCCCCTGGTCACACAGATTCAGCACTGTTTTACTTTGAACAAAGCCTTTGGAAGAAGGATCCTCGTAGCAATACAATAGGAAAATATAAAAGATGTATTAAAACCTTTCTAAATTATTGACTCCTTTAAAAAAAAAAAAAAGTATCTTAGTGTTGCTTAAAGGGATGACTACCTTATTTTCCAGATTCTATTAAAATAGTGGGAGTTTATCAGAAATGAGCACTCATGCCCACTTAACCAAAGTTTACATCCAATTTTACAAACCAAAGTTTACATCCTAGTTTACATCCAATTAATTTAGAGATAAATGTAAGCCCTTTTAACCAATTTAGAATAAGCAGAGCCTCCCTGCTAAGCCACAGAGGCTCTCAGAGCATTGTATTCACTGAAAGTTCTATTTGTAGGAACACCATTGTAGTGCTCCTATATGTGCTCATGATATGCTTTGTACTTCAGGAAAAATACACTCTTTCAAGAAGGAAGAGAGCTCCACTAAATTGACATAATCACAGTTTGGGGAACTTTGTGCAATTTTTTCCCCTCTCTTTCAGTTCATTCAGCCTTACATTATTTCTAGCCCCTAAAAAAAAAGCTGTTGGGAGTGTTGTTGGTTGTAATGATGGCAACAAAAGGTAAAGTTCATGATCCTTTTGTTCTATCCTGTGAAATAAGCCTTGGTTAACACTAAGAATATGCTCTTTGCCATTTGCTCACTGTAATTCAGTGCAATATTTTGTCATTTTCTTTTACCATAACCATAATGGCTGAAATAGCAGTTCATAGGTTCTGGACATGGAGACTGAACACCATCATTATATTTACTATTTTAATCCAAATTTGCTTTTCTGTTTTTAATGCTGTTCAGGCTGGCATTATGAGTGCTGGTAATTAACACACCATTTTCTTGTTCTTGTGGCTGTTTGCAGGCAACTGTTTTCTCCTTGCCATTAATGCATTCTCCCTTTGGGAGGATAGGAGGGAAGAAAAACAGAATGACCTTGTGCAGGATGTAGTCTAATGGTGTAATAACAGCTTCTATTGTTAGGAAGATTTTAGTGCAGGAATGCATGCAGGCAGCTCATGAAATATTTACAAAACTTGCAGATTGGAGGGGATGAAAAGGGCAGGGGTTTGGTGAGGCAGCAGAGAAGGGACTTTGGAAAGGTGTTTTGTAGGAATGGCTGAGTGACTCCCCCTGAGAGACAGGAGATCTGCCTTGGGCATATCTGCTGGGTGGGAAGGGGTCAGGCAGCCTGGATGTGAGTGATCCTTCTGCCATTCCCATCATGGGCCTGAAGAGAAATCCTGGTTCTCTTCATTTCCAGGAGCTAATGAATAAGCTTAAATAAATGAGGGCTGTTCTTTTCTGGAGACTACTCCTCCAGTCTGGTGTTTTGGTTTAGATAATTCTGGAAGTTGTTTCTCTTCCCACTCCACATGCTCCCCCTACAAGAGAGTGAGTTTTTTCCTATTTATGTCACCTTCCTGTCTTTCTCCAGAAGATTCTCCTGGATTTTTCTCTTGTCTCTGTTGAATAGACCTCGTGATGCTTTCAGAATTTTCACACAGCTCTTTCTTCTTCCATGGATTAGAATGCTTTTATGGAGACCTGAGAAAAGTTGCATAAGGTTCCTTATTCTTGATGACTATTCTGAAAGAACCATCACCTTTTGACTGAAAGGTTGCTATATTTAGTAAAGGTTCCATCCATCTTTCCAAATGTGTTGCTTTAGAAGAGGTTTAACTTATTTCCCAAGACCCAGGGCATAGCAGATAGGGTTTCAAGTGGTTTGTGGCTATAAAGAGCTTGACCAATCTCAGGGAAGTAATTTTTCCTCCCACACTCAAATATATTACATCTCCTCCACTCCCTGCCTCTGCTCAATTGTGGTTCTAAAAAGTGAAATAAAGGGTTGGATTTTATCAGGGTAGCTGTGTTCTCTCTGAAGTCCTGCTGCTCATCACTGGTAATTGTGCTCACTGGTTTCTTGTCCTCAGTAGCAATTTCATTCTTTTCTTAGAGATACAAATTAGATGAAAAATACTGTGTACTGTAAGAAGGATTCATAAATATCTGTTTGAACACAGCACCTAGGATTTCCTGAATCTCCTTCAAGTCCACTGATTTTCTCAAACATTCTGGCAGCAACACACTTAAATTCTTGCTAGGTGTTTCTTGCTAGGGTTTCTAGCCCCTTGGATTTAAAGACTAATGCACTGATAATCCTGCTATGATTCCTCAGCCAGGAAGAGACAGATGTGCCAGCTTTTAATTCAGGTTCTTTGAGGTACACAGGAGATTCAGATTAATTTCACCTAATGCATAAAACCTAGGGCTTCCCAAGTGTTAGGTACCCCTTCCCAAAGAGATCATCCTCCTTTCAAGAGATATTTAAAGGGCTGCAGCAAACAGTTGGGTCTCCACACAGTCAAAAGGAAGGAAATTGTCATTCTCCCCATCTAGAAAGACAAGTGCTTGGTGCACCCTCACACACCATGCAGGTGGCAGGAGGAGGTGGGGTGGCTCCTGATTCCTACCTGCTTTTTCCACATATAGTAATAGAGGGTTTCATTTTAAATTCTCCAAACTTGGTAAATATGTCACGGAAAAAAAAAAAAAAATTAAAAAAATCAGCTGAAACCTTGACATTCCTTTAGTGATTCTGAGACTTGTCATGGCTTTTTAAAGTGCCATGACATCATCCTTGTGGTTTTTAATACCTTCTCCCGTGGTCCCAAGGGCATCTATTATTTCCCATCACTTTCCCTCTGAGGTGGTTAATATGCTTTTCATGCTGTACTCTGTGGTTTCAATTTTCACTACATGTGTTTCTAGTAGCTTGCAACCACTAGCAACAATTCTTACAATGAGGGACAAAATATTGCTTTTTTTTGCATCTTGTTGCCTTTTGTTCATAATAGTAGGAAATAAAATCTTTTCAGTCACTGTGATAGAAATACAATTAATATATGTCAAGCAAGAGATATTGAAGTCTTTTAAAGGATTACTCTGTGGATTTACATGAATTACCATTTGATTTATCAGCTAAGATCAAGAGCAAATTTCCCATTTCTGTATCACATGACTACTTAGGAAGAACTGCCAGAATAGAGAAACCTGAATTTACTGTTCTCTGCCTAGAGCCAGTGTTGGCAGCAAAACACACAGAGCATAGGGGAACAGTAAGGATGTTAAATGCACCACCTGATGAGCTTTTGTGCAAGCTCAGCCCCCCAGAAAAATTACTGGCTCTTTTCCTCCTTGGGGCAACCTCTCTGAATGTCATTTAAAGCTGACCCCTCTGCCTTCTCAGTTCTCTTTGAAATTGGGTCCCCACATCACCTCTCTTCCAATGCCACGTGGATTTCTGGACCTTTTACTATTTTGGGGGAATGGCTGAGGGGGAAGAGCTAAGTGAAGCCTGGGGGAGGGATGGGTGTTTTGGTGTGCATAACACCAGAACAGCAGTGTCAAGCATTTGTTATCCCTGAGCCCTACATTTCAGAACAAGGAATTCAAGGCATGGAGCAGAGGGATTGTGTGCTCACAGCAATGCAGCAGGTCAGTGACAAAGGCTGATTTCTTGTCTCCTGGCTCAGGCTGCCTGCACAGATTCACTCTGCATTAACTAGCAGGGGGTGGAATTTTTATTGTCAGAGAATTGAGTAATTGCACATAATAGATTATTTTCTCCATGAAACAATGAAAAATTGAAAATTTCCAAAATTTTTTTTTTAACAGCTATCATTATTCTTTAATTTATTTAGCCATATGCCTCAGTGTTTTTCAGTAATTGCTCAAACAAGAGCAGGTAATTAACCAAGCAGGTAATAAAACCATTAAAAAACCTGAATACAGATAAGCTTTCAGTGATGCTTTCAACCTACTGGAACAGGTCTTTGAGTTTCACAGTTTATTCTCCATCAAGGCTGAGTATTGAGCAGCTCAGGACAGCCAGAGGCTTCCATGGAGCTCAGCCCAGGTGAGAGCTGAGCTGTGGGAGCAGCAGGATGAGCCCTGCTGGGAAGTGGCTGGGGAATGATCCCAAATTGAACCAACTGGTGCTGCTGTAAGCTCTTCACAAAAGTATGAAGGTGTTTTCTCCAGAGGTGATCTTGGATGTGGCACTTGGAGTTAAGCTAAAGGAGAAAAAACTGTGTTTAAGCATATTAAAACGTATGAATAATGTGGTACATCCAGGTATGTTCAATTACATTGTTAGAATTCCATGTGTATTCACACCCTCAATTTAAACTGTAATTCACATTTTCATTGTAATGGATGTTATGACTGCTACAGGAATTGTGTATTAAGTGGTGTATCTGAAAAGGGAAAAAAATGTTCAGTTAGGGGTCAGAAATGCCCTTTGCAGGCTGTGCCTGAGCAGTGCTGGGTGCTGGACCTTCAGTGCAGTTTGCTGATCAGCATCAGAGCAGCTTCTGGGCTCCTGGTGCTGCTCAGCTGAGATGGGGAAAGGCTCTGGGTACCACTGCTCCAGCCCACACCCACCTGAAACACAGATGTGGCAAAAGGCACAGCTGATCTGTGCTCTTCATGATTCACTCCATACTCATGGTCTTACAGGCCATTCAGGCCTTCAGTTTTGTATCATGAACAAACTCAAAAAAAAAGGACAGAAATAGCTTTTTGGCACTAGCAAGCCATTTTTACACAGCTCAAATTGATTTATTCAGGTCAGAAATCAAAGCCAGTTTCATTTCTGCAGCTGGCAGGGTAACTATTAAAGTTTAAAACCTTCACCGATGCGAGTACCTTAAGAATCATATTTCTGTCTGAATATTTTATCTACAACATTTACAAGTGACACCTAAGATCATGGTAACTGAAAGAAATGGGAGTGGAATATGTTTCTTCTTATTATTTCAGTTGGGTTTGCATGCAGCAGCACCATTATGCATATTGCCACTCACAGCTTTGCCTTCAGAAACACAAAAGCAATGATTTGACCCTGTTTAACATGAGTATTTCACTCAACAGAAAGAGGGAGAAGAGCAGTGGAGAAAAATTTGAAGAGCTGTTATTGTATATAGATATTGGTCATAAGAAATCTGACTGGCTGGACTAAAAGTACATGTAACCTGTTTTTAAAAGAGAATATTCTTGTATGACTTTCCTTTTTGATCTTGCTGAAGTCTACAGAAATGTAGATAAGAATAAGTGAGAGTCAGAAAATAATAGTCTGTTTTAAGGAGTTATTGGTCTTTTGTTAGACAAAACTAATAATTATGAAGAACTGTCTTTTGAAAGAATGCTTACTATCTTCTCCATGAATTTTTATGCTATTGTATCATAACAAGGCATTTTCCACCCCTGTGATTTTTTTCTAATATTTTAATTTGTATTTTCTCTCTCAAATATGTAATCATGTAATTGCTCCCACGATACCAATCTATTTTAAAGATAACATGGATATCTAGGTATCTAGTACTAAAAATACAAAGCAATAGGAAATCAGACCTAATAGTTTTAGTGCAGGTCCTTGTAATGCAAAGTAAAAATTCTGAAAAGTGCTTTATTTTTCACATCTGAGTGGAAATGTGAGTTAACCTCTCATATCTCAGAGTTACAGCCCTGTGACCACAAACAACATGGAATCTTCTTATAACCCAAGTGCACTTTTTCTTTACTTCAACTTTGTGGCTCCATTCAGGTTGAGAGACTGGTTTTTTTTTTTTTTTTTTTTTTTTTTTTTTTGTTTTTTTTTGTTTTTTTTTTTTTGATGGTGCAGTTGCATCACAAAGCAAGAACAAATCTGTTCTTTTTCATGGCTAGTGTCTGCTTTGCAGACCTTTGTGTCTCACTCTGTGCCCAGAGACTGCCCCACGCCTACACCTGCCACAAGAAGAATTATGTTTACACTGTTCTTACTAGCACAGATACTCCCAGGTCAAAAGTTTCAGACTGGTTCAGAAAGATATCTAGCTCTCTGGATAGGATTCAAATATTTTTCTTACTTATCTGATGACAGATGCTGTTTCAGTTTGATTTTCATAGTTGTACATGCTGATGATGAATGCAGTGTTTGAAATCAGCAAAGCACCCAAGAAGTTGCTGACTATCCTCTGAGATGTGTTTTGTGATCTGTCTCTGCATGGGTAGCCACAAAGCCAGACTTCTAGTCAAAGGGATCATTGTTCCCATCACTGTGGGCAGATCAGTCTGTAATTTTGCTGCTAATGCTGCTATCAGTGTTTCGATGTGCAGAACGTAATGGGGATAATGGTTACCAGCCCTTTCTGCTGTGTAAACAATACTGAATGAATGTGTTACTTGCAATGCTTAATTTTGATTTAAAAATGCACCAGAGCACTTCCTACCCCACTCTGATACTAATTCAGAGTGAATAGCATCAACAATGTACTTTGTCTTGTGAGTATTGATTAATTCCATCTCTCTGCTGCAGTATTCCAAACCCGAGAGGCATCCGGGGCCGATCCTGCACAAAGTGATGGAGTCGAGTTTTTCGGGCGCTCAGTCCTTCCCAGAGGCCTTGTCTCCTGACAGAGGAGCCCAGCCCATCAAGCACCACAGGTGAGCAAACATCTCCTGCTGGCAGGCTTGGCTGCCCAGGGAGGCTGTGCAGCTGCTGGTCCCTGTGCAGGGTGATGCTGGGCTGGGCTGGGGGAGCTGCTGATTCACCAAAATATGAGCACTGGTCTAATACTGATACTCAGCTGTGACAGACAGAAGACTCTCTAACAATTTAAAGTTAGAAAGTGTGTGTTTATTCAGCACTGGGCAGCAGTGTGAGGCAATCCTCTAATACACACTGCAAAATCACAGGTGATCACAAAGTCTATTAGCAAAGGATTCAAATAAATACATATTCATAATAACAGCCCCTCCCATCCCTGCTTCCCATGGTAATTAGCTTGAATAGCTATTAAGCATGCATGATTGACTTCTTAAATTAAATTTGGGGTCATTTTCATGGGGAGGGGTCTTAGGAGGTGGAAGTAAGGTGAGTCTTCCTCACCCTCAACTCTTGACCTTTTCTATCAATGACAATACAAATGATTTCTGGGGATAGTCCAATTTCTCAAAGAATGGGTTCCTGGTTGCATTGTCTCTGTTCATTCAGGTCTGCTCACTAGTTTCATCTTTTCTCATTGTAAGTGCAGCTGAGCAAATATGAAATGACAGACAAACAATTATTTAAGTTTCAGGTAACTACTCCCTTCTAACTTCTGACTTTTAATTATTTTCAACAAGGTAACTAAAATCCTAATTTTCTAAGATTAGTGTTTCACTGCTGAGTGCCCTGGTGCCAGCAGAGCCCCACGCAGCTTGGGAAGAGGATGTGCAAGCATTTCCTCAGCTGCAGACATGGAAAGCAGCAGCCATGCTCACTGCATCCCCTGCAGGTCCTGCAGGATGCACTCACACACACCATCCCAGCTGCAGCACTGGGACAGCTGTAGGAGCAGGAACCATTTGAAGTTAATGGCTCATTTGCTGCAGAAGGACTTTGTTGATGTTGCTAGAGAGGCAGGTGGGGCACACAAGAGGCATACTACACTTCAGAGGGCTAATATCTGTTTATTATAACAATACACTGTCTTTTATACCCTTTACACAGTTTACATTTTCATCATTGGTCATAATTAGTCAACATAATGGTCATTGGCAGAAAGTTCTCCCCTCCTCTTCTTCCCAGGATCTTTCTAAAAATACTTTCTACAGCTGTGGGGTATTTTTCCTAGTTATCTTTTTTTCCTCCTTCTTCACTTATTAGTCTCCATGCCAATAGCTTTGGTCAGAAAATACTTATCAAAACAAATCTCATTTATTAACCCTCTCTAACCCACAGACCAGCTGTGGGTCCTACTATAGGTTGCAAACTTCCAGCCTTTTCCACCATTTCCTTAAACAAAAGATGGAGTGAATAACGACTTATTTATGAAAACATAGTGATCTTTGAAAACAAGGCATTAAAAAGTTTGGGTGGTTGTTTCCAAGAGGAAAGAAAAAAAAAAGGAGGAATATGGCCCATCACTGGATGAGATTCAGATCAGAATTCTGCTTCTAACTTTTTTTGGATGAGAAAAATTGCAGGTGCTCCATTGCAGGACTAGGAACAAAACTGGAGTCTGGCACAAGCAATAATGTTGGTGGAATGATGGTGGCAACATCTGGTCCAGTGCACAGAGAGAGAAAAAAAGGCTAAGAAAAATGAGTTTGGAATTTTTTCAGCTAGATAATCTGAAGTGGAAGACTTTTTTATTAAAGAATTTTTTTTTTAGAAAAAAAAAAAAAATCTGGAATTGCATGAGGTCATGATCTGGCTTCTGCAGTATTTGGTGCATTTTTAATGCAGTCTCTCAGCCAGCTATGTGTTTTTTCTCATTTGAATAAGTGATTTGCTTAACCTACAAAGTACTATATGTAAGCCAGAAAGGACTATTTTTACCTTTTGCCTGCTTTTACCTAACTTAAGCATTTAATTTGACATTAAAAAAAATGCCAATTGTCAGGTCAGATCCATTTTTAGGTCTATTTCCTTATTAGACAGAAATTTTCAGAACATGCCTGATAATTTTAGTAAACATAGATGAACTATGGGACTGTTGCCTAGAATGCTTTCTGCAGAAGTTCTGGGAAGAATTTTATTGCTATTTAGTCACAACATGAAGTTCAGAGAAAAATTCTGTGACACTCCCTTAACTTTTAACAGTGTGATTGCAATATCCAAGAAATGTCTTTGCTTCAGAACTAATGTAAGAAGTGGGATGACAAGTTAATATATAAATAATTCTTTTGTAGTTTTAAAGCTTAAGATTTAAAAACATGCAACAGACTTGAACATTTAAGACTTACAAGACTGTCTTTAATTTATGCACCATGTGAGAGCTTCCTAATTTATTTTCTCAATAGTGTTCACTGTGAACAAATGAGAAAATGTGGCCAAATGAGGATTTTATACTAAATGTCCCTTCATTTCATTCCAAACCTGACTGAGCCTGGAAAAATTATATCAGCTCTGCAGGTTCTCTCTTTTATGCTGTTCTAAATTCTATTGTTGGTCTTTGGGTTTGTTTTTTTTTTTTTTCCTGCTTGCTATGGAAATACTTTGCTCTACATCCAGACTTATTTCTCTGCTGCTGTTGTCAAGGACACTAATGATGGGTGATTGTTTCTTAAAATCAGGAGCTGGCTGTTTCCAGCTACTGAAACTAATAAATTTTGGCCTTTGGAAGTAAGATTGTCAGTGTAGGAAATCATTTGGAGTTGCTGAAATGTCCCTGACAGAGTCCAGCTAATTGTTTCACTCAGATTATGAATAATAGCAATTTTCTGTCTCAACAAATCTCAGCTACATAAAAAGAATTAATGCAGAGATTAAGGTGAAAATTGAAATTTAATCTCAAAAAATATTTATCCTGTGTTATTATTAATCTCCCAAAAAGTTTGCCTGCATTGTGCACTGCTGTTAGCATAGAAGTATGTTACATCTTCTGCTTGCATATGTAAAATAACTCTTAGAACTGGCAGAATTCAAAATTAATGAATGTGTTTAATCAGTAAACTTCCTGCAACGTACACAATGTGCTCAAAAATTTGTCTTGGATTATCTGTTCATCTTGGTAAAAAGGAAGCCCATACTGCCTTATTTTCTAATAGATAGAAATAAATTAAAGTTTTGTTAATTATGGGTTGAGTTGTGGTCCCTTTGAATAGCTGTTTTCTTGGTAATTAGTCATCCTGACTTTCATTCATGGATTCAGTCATCCTTGATTTTGGAGGGATTCATTTCAGAGAATGCCATGATGAAACCCAAATGCAGAGATTTTCATCCTGGAGCAGTTGTATTGTCTTACAAAAATGCCAAAATAGGATAAACTTACCCTAAAATTATTAATAATTTTTGTTTTCATTTTAAGGAACTTTTCATACCACAAAAAAACATGGAAAAGATTTTTTTTCCATATGGTAAGCTAGTGATTCAGTTTACAGTAAAGAGTAATTTAAAGTTATTCTGTAAAGAAGGCTATGGAATTTCAAAGAGCAAGTATAGATAAACTAAAGCAACTAAGAATGTAAACGGCAGGGGAAGCCTGAAAGGAAGAAGGTGTAAGGAATTTGCTGTTTTGCCAAAGAAAAAGCAAAACTGATGGTGGGACAGAGATAATAATTGAAGCAGTTAGGGCAATCCTGAGTTAATAGATTTTTTAATGAAAAGTTGGGATGATTATTTGAGGACAAAGGTAGAATATGAACAGAATCAAAGGTATGAAAATAGACATTCCTACAGTCAAAGTGGAAGTAAAATGTGGGAATCAGAGCTCTCAAGATGGTTTGGTTAATCTTGATTAAAAAAAAAAATGGAAGAAGAAACCAGTTCACAAAATTTCATGTCTCGGAGCAAAATCTATAAAAATGGGAACTGTGACATGAGACAATGGATTAGCAAGTGTCAAATATTTAGGAAGATGAAGAATTTATCAGAGTAACTCGGAACCAACTATACTGAATTTCAATAGTCAAGACTTTAGGACAAATGTAGGGGAAGAAGATTCTTGTGGTAGATTAAAAAAAAGGCAAAAAATTGTTTACTATCTTATCACCAGCAGGTACTGCAACATATGCACTGATGATTGTGTTTGTATTTGGTGGGGGTGAGTTAGATTTATACATAAGCTCAATTGCTGTTGTCATATGTGTCTGATGCCTTTGAGAAAGTAGGGAGAGGCAGAAAAACTCCAATGTGGATGCACAGAGTTGGTTAAAAGAGAGTTGCTGTGTTGAGAAGGTAGGGCATTCACCAGTGCAGTACTTGAAGAATTAGTCAACACTGGGGACAGACTTTTTTTGTGCCAAGGTCAGTGGACAAAGCTGGAGCACAGCATAGCATGAGAATGCACCACTGTTACCTCACCTGGTTAAAATGGCCTCCCAATTGCCATGGACTCAAACTGCATTCCCAAGCTCAGATGAGGAATGAATAATTCATATTCCATGGAGAGTGTTAGAAGTCTGTCTTATGTCAGTGTTCAGTTCAGGAGACTGGAAAAGGTGCCTGCCTGTGCTTATGAATACATGAGAGCAAGCACAGCGAGGAGTGAAAGACCTGTTTAAAATGAAGGAGTGTGGTGGCACATATACCAGCTGAATATTCATCAGAAATAATTTTAAACTGAAAAGAAGTTGCAAAGTTTTCAATACAGAGCAACTTTCAGTAGCAGTAGCCTCAGTTTAGGGTGGAGGTTGATCAGTGCCCTGCAGGAAGTGTATGATGAGATATGGCAGATGATTAAACTCAGTGCAACTCAAATGCTCTGTTCCCTTTTCCAGTGGTTCTATCACCAGGATAGTGACCAGATGACACAGGTAGCATTGAAGGATTTTCATAGAGCTCCAAAGTCCCTGAATAGCTTCAAAACAGACTATTCCCAAATACAAGAATATTATGAAGTAATCAATAATGCTCACATTTCAGAAACCAAGAGGAGATTTTTGGCTGTAGGCTGTATTTATTAATACTGAAATTGTTTGAAAGCCTCAGTAGTTAGTCCATACAAGTGTTAGCAGTAGATATCTAACAGCCTGAAAAGGTGGCTCTGAGGGACTATCAGAGGACACTGCCTGGCAGCTGGCTCTGTCATTGGGGTGTGGATTTACTGGGTGGTTTGTAATTAACTCAAAAGTAGTACAGAAGGGTTCCAGAATTACTGTAAAAAACACTGCTGGTCTTCTCTTCATGAATGTGGGCAACTGCACTTGGGAGTTTTGTATGTGCCCCAAAAAGAGAATACTGCACCTGTAGGATCAGATTTTGTTTTCACTCAGTTGCTCAACCCAAAGAAAATTCTCACAGAAAACAACTGGCAAGAATGAATCCCATGTCCTTAATTAACTTTAGGATGGTTGAACTGCTTTTTTCAAAACATTAATTCATCAGAACTGTATTTCTCCCTAGTTTATGCATCACTTGTGAACCACTTCATGCATAATCTGATTTTTTTATTCTGGAGTAATTGATTGATAGATTTTAAGGACGTATCTGCCACAGCTTTATGTATTAGTCTATCTTATTGAATGGCTCACTTATGTGGGCCAGATTCTTTTGCCCAGTTAGACTGGAGTGCAGGGAGGAAGAAATCATCATGTTGGCTAAAAGAAAATAAAGTCCCTGAAGAAATTTAAAAGCTATTGTTTGCCAGAGAGGGAGGAATTTTTCGCATGAGCAATAGAGAACATTACATTTGCATTGCTGATATTCATATCAGTTTTGTGTAAAAGGAGAAGCTTTGTGCTGGGCATCCTTTTCCATAGGACTTTTAACAGAAATTCTTAGGAGGTTTTTTGGTGCCTGGAGAAACAAGTGTTATCCTGCAGCTTGCAGTGCACTGTCTGTAAGTATTTCCTGATTTTTAGTGAATTTGTCTTGTCCATGATCTCAAATGATTCTTGTTCATTCTTCCCTCGGTTTTGGTGGTTTTTATGTGGGGTTTTGGGTTTTTTTCTGACAGAAATGTTGAAAGCATAAGAACCTCACATTAGCAACAAATTGTTTGCTTAGACTGTGTCAGTGCTGGAAGTTCTGTGGTTGTAGGACTGTGGCAGATCCCTTTGGTCTCAACATTTCTGCAGTTTAGACCAATTACCTTAGGTATTGGAATTATGTGTTGAAATTATGTCTATTACAAATGGAGCTTTTGTGAATTTGCATATGGAGATCACGTGCTCTCATCCAACAAGGAAGATGCTCAAAGGCATCAAACCAACCACAAATTAAACAATAAAAATTTCTAATTTCAGAGATTTGTAATCTAAAGTTTCTTTTTTTACGTTTGTATTATTGATGACTATGCTCAAGTCAATAAAAACCCCAAAATTCATTATCCACCACAAATTATTCATACACCTGTATATTTTGAAATCTCCTGCTGTATTAATCTCAGGCTCTCCTGAGCAGAAATTGTCAATTATTTTGTGATGTGGTAGTGTTATTTTACAGAATATGAACTGTAACTTGCAACTTGAACTCAGCCTTCAGAACTGAGAGGCCAGTATTTCAGGGTCTTAAAAAGGTTTTTTCACAGCCTCTTTAGTAGCAAAGGAAAAATCATTTTAAAGGAAGCATCAAAAATCCTGGAGGGAATGCTATTGCTATGGGTTCTTAGTTTTTCAATTAAAAAGAAAAGTAAAGGTGTGGAAGAAAAATGGAGGTTAGACTGTGATGGAACACTGCTAGCCTGAGCAGTAGGATAGAGAGTGTTGAATTTATTTCTTATTTTAACTTTGGATGGAAAAGGTTGGTTTTAATGGAAATTTACACTCAAAGAGAATTTGTCTAAGGTACTTGTTCCAAGCAAGAATTGTTTTGGGAGTGGATGTGGCCCTAACTATAATTAAAGGTCCCACTAGGTAAAAAATGCAGATTACTTTTTAGTCACAGTCTAATAGGAAAAAAAGAAGCAAACTTATGAAAAGTCTTTTGCATTGCTGAATTGTGTCACAAGTTGGAATTATTCACACAGCCAAAAATAATGACTCGTAAAAGGCATCTACAAAACCTATGTTATCATTAAAGATGTAAGAGAATATGAGAACATGCATTTCTGAAACCCAGAAGATGCCAAGAGAAATAGGAGTAGCTGAAAAATGAATATTCAGTCACGCCATGCAGTACTGAGACCTGTTAGCAGTAAAAGTGGGTTATGCCTTGCCTTAGTTCTGTGTTCCTGTATTTTTGCATTAGCAAATTTATGGTTTATATACTAAAACTGTGGAGTCTAGATACTTTTTCATTCCTATGTGAAATGAAAAAAAAAAAAATCCATTCTCCTCCTAAAACACCAGACAAACATTTATAAAACCAATTTGCTAAAATAAGTAGAAAACTATGACTTGTTTTTATGAAGTCCAAGTTTCTATTATATCATATAAAGAAAAAGCACAGTATTTATCAGTGTATATAAACAACAAAGCAATCTGTATATAAAACAGGAATAAAACAATATAGAAATCCTGTTCAAGGTGGAGAAAGCTTGTCTTGGCTTCTTCAATCTGCAGTTCATAAACCTCGCTTATATTCTTCACTTACACTTTTGCTCAATTTAATGGTTTTGTATCAGGAAGCAGCACCTCACAGGCTGATAGATAATATATTGGGCTTTCAATTTAGGATCTAATTTTGAATTCAGTTGTGGGTATGACAGAGCTGTATTGTTTGTTTATGCTGTCTGAGGACTCAACTCTCTGTAGCAGGATTATGCTATGCTGCACAGAAAAGAGAAGCATCCTTCATCAAGTGCAAGAAAACATTTCATATAGTGGGCAATTATTTTCATTCCTAGAAAAGAGCTGATGTATTAAATAATGGCATAAATAGCAGCTAATGGTGGATTGTACTATTACATTTCCATAGAGAATTTCTACTGACATCATAGACTGCCACAGCAAAGTTTATAAGAACAGTATTCCATGCATTATTGATCCTGAACTTTAACTTTGCAGAATTTTATGCTTTTGGTGTGATAATTTTTGCTGTACTCTTGGTGTTGTTCCTAGAAGTCTCTCTTCATGCTGCAGCCCAGGACAAAAAAGTGGGATGCTCCATAGAAATGCCTTTCGGAGGACTCCTCCCTTGCCTCGGGGTAGGTTCAATGGAATTACAGGACCAGCATATCAACAGCTCCAAGAGTCGAGGATCACAGACCAGGACACGATACCTTGTCATGGGTGAGTGGCTTTTAAAATAGGGTTTTTTAAAATAAATGTACATTGTGATGTTGGTTTTCTCTAGATAGCTTTGTACAGGTTCATCTTCGAAAATGCATGAAAAATACACTATTTTTTCTTTCCTTTTTAAATTCAGTTTGTTAGAACATTGGCTGTGAGCTCCAGCTGTACATAAGGTTTGGGTTTCAGAAGTGCTCCTGAGACCCTACAGCTGCCTTTGAAGTTGTTTGCAGTTGCTGAGATATTTTGCATAATATTTTCATATCCCTATAGATTTCCAAAGACTTTCCAGAATATTCCAAGCATACTTTACATAAAAATAGGAGTGATAGCTGGAATGGAATAAAAACCCCACCCATTTTCACCTGTAAGAGTGAAACACTTCACTCTGACTTACAGGTGAACCTAGTGGGGAAGTCTGGTGACTTCTTTGACAGAAGTTTGACTCACACTTGTGTCGTTGTGGCTATTTGCTTCTTCTGAGGAAAAAAGTGTCTATTGCATCTTGCAGTAAATATATTATTGTTCATTTGTGTGATATGTGCATATAATTCCTGGTGAAAATTTCCTGCTGAAATTGCCAGCCTTGCAGAAAGGAGCAGGCTGGCAGCCTTCCCTCTCGTGTAACGCAGGCTCTGGGAGGTGCCCTTGCCTCCTCCCAGGCTGAGGAGTGAGGTTCAAAACAGCAAAACTGTGGGTAATTGTATTTACTCTTGTCTAGGAAATCAGTGTGTGACCTTACAAGCATCAGCTTGTACTGGCCTGTATTTTAAATTTGCAGTTCTGCAAAATTTTATATTGGGAGCAGACTGTGACCCCTTCTGTCCTCCATCCACTCAAGCACTTCATCCATATTTTGTGCACTAAGGATGTTTATTCTCCAAATATCTGCTGGTTTCACAGTGTTGGTGTTCTCAGATTTCCAGCCCAAACAAAAACTTCCCTTGTCCCCTGCAGTACTTACACTACTTCCTTTCTTCTCCTTTTTCACCTCCATCTTTCCCAATCAGGATGCACAAATCAAAGTGGTTTGTCTCCCTAATTCTGTGGGCATTCTGAACATCATCCACCAGCAGCCTGGCTGGAGCCTAGTCAGGTGCACAGGTAGAAGATGGGGGTGTGTGCAGACCAGTGCAGGTGCTCACAAGGCTGGCCCAAAGCCTGGCAGAGCCACTGCAGTGATTCCCATACATCCTAATGGACCTTGTTGTCAGGCTTGTACACTGCACACCTTTAGCCACAGGGCTCACAGCAAAGCTGCTGGGACTATGCTAAGTAAAAGCCATTTAATATTTAAAGTTTCAGTCCCTTCTCTCTCTCTTTGATACCTATTCTTAAAGGGGGCAGTAAAATTATTGTGCTTCTTTCCGTTTCATTCTTTAATTTAGATTCTTACACACTGTATAACATAATTACTGTTGAATATTTATAAATGTTTGCTTTTGTTGCTTGGTTTTAGGTAGAGGGTGGAGAGAGAGCTGCACTTTGAAACACATGCACATGAATTTATTCAGACAAAATAATTTTTCAGATAAAAACCTAGATACATTTCTTTGGATGAACTGTGGTTCTGGGAAAGTTAATTATAGGAAAATGTAATTAAGGTTCTGCAATTATAGTTCTAAGTCTCAGTCTATTGAAAACAGCCACAGTCTGGTGTCACACACAGAAGCATGAATCAGTTTGTAATTAACTAAAAGCCAAGTCTCACATGGTTTAGACATAATATCCCTTCTAGTTTAATAACTCACCTGTTGCACACAGAGTATACACTTTAATTCAACCTCAGTTCTTCTTTGAAAGCCCTGTGAGCACAGGGAAGACACATATAATTCTGGCATAAAATTGGTATGTCTATCTGTATTTCAAAAAATATTATGGAAATACGCCAGGCATTGCATTACATGTCACTGCTGCTGCCAGTTAAGTTTTCAAAATAACAAGAATAATTGAATCTCTATTGTAGAACTGGCAAATGTTACTGTTTTCTCACCAAACCCATTTTAATTCAGTCTTTTCTTGGTTTTGCTTATATATCATCCATATAATACCTACATTGCATGTGAAATTCATTAAAAACATTCACTCCCTTTGTTTTCAGGGTGCAGCCCAGAATATATTTAGGGCCTGAATTACCAAAAAAGGGACTAATGCAACTGATGCGATCTCTCCAGCTATAGTCGTTTGAACAATTATTTATAAGCAAAGGAAACAAGAATGGGCACAACCCAAAGGTCTGCACTGTTTTGTTTTCATTTATTTTTTTAAATTGTCCTCCTTCAGGAATAATACCCCTGATCAGTATTTCATTCATCCTGAGTCCTGAGAGCTGGTGTAAAAAGCCCCTCCATGAATGGCTACAGGTGTGTCTAAGCATAGTGCCAGTGTAACTAGCCAGGGCTGAGCCTCAGATGTAAAACAGCTGCAGCTGTAGGGCACGGACAGGAACTTGTAGCACACATCCCAGAAAGCTGCTTGCTCTATTATTCCCCTGGGTGCCACTTCCCAGAGCAGTGTCTCTTTCCCTCACCTGGCAGCAAAGTTCCCAGCACTTCCTCCTTATCCCAGGGCTCCCAGGTGCTGCTCCTGGGGATGCCAGGCGAGTTCTGGGCTGGGCAGAGCCCCACGTGGGCAGGGGGATGTGCAGCAGTGGTACAGACCCAGTGCCACCCCACACCACTTAATTACAGGTCAGTGGCACTGCTGGAAACGAGCTCCAGTTGTCTCCTGCTCCCTCCTGTCTGACACCTCACCAGGAGCATGGGGCCAGAGGAAACCTTTCCAGTTAATTACTGCTCGTGCCAGTTATGGACTATGGCAGCTTCCTGCAATTCATTTCTCTTCCTTCACTCTTCTTCTGCTCATCCCAAAAAGCAGGAGGCACACAGGAGTAGAGGATATTCCTAGTGAGATCCAGCAGGCTTGAAGTGCTTTTGGAATAATATCCTTCAAGTCAGAGAGCCTGCTTCCACACCACATCTAATTCTTGCTCTCCTCATCCATGGATAAAACATATCAGATTCACCATTAACTTGCCTTTTTAAACAGTGATAAGCTGAGTATACATAAATTATATTCTGGTACTGAGGTGATGTCTGTGGTCCTTAACAATCATGCCTGATAATACAGTAACTCCTAGAGCACTATATTTCTAGAAGCACTAATTTCAGATGGAAAACATCTTTTTTTTTTTTTTTTTTTTTTAATCATTTTTATTTTATATTTATTATACTATCCATTTCTGATTTTTTTTTAAGTATTTCTTGTAAACAAAACAGAGTTTGGCCTTGAAACAAAATGGAAATGTTGATAAAAATTCACAAGTTGCCTCACAATCAATAAAATCACGTTATAATATGTGTTAGTGGAGGATAAAGGATTTTTTTTTAATGGTATTACAGTATCAAGAGAACACAGACATTTGCTCAAGTCCTATATATTAGCTCTGTTTCCAGATGAAATCTAATAAAACAAATCAGGCCAATATTATCGATATGGGCAATGGAAAAACTATTCTTTTTTCAGAGGTACACTGCACATAGACACTCTGCTTGTTTGAAAGGGAGTAGAGACAATCATTCCTATGTAAATAAGGACTACACAGCCATGAGTGTTTAATTTTTTTTTATCTACACTTTTTTAAAGTGTTTTCCTGAAACAACCATTTGGCATTGAGAGAACTGACATTGAAGACAGTATCAATCCATTTCCCTGACCAGAAATGTAGGAATAGAATTCCAAATTTCTTAAAAAAAAAAAAAAAAATTAATATGTTATAACTTCTGAAATGTTTTAAAAAGGAATTTCCATTATTCTCATTTACTGCTGGGTGAAATGAGACTGAGAGAAAAGCAGTGCTTTGCCACTGGCAGTCAAAAATCAAAGCCAGTCTCCAGAGCCTGTTGTTTTCCCCAGGGCCCCAGCAGGGCCAAGTGCTCCTCTATTTCAGGAGAAAATGGTGTGTATCTCTCCAGCACACTTCCCTGAACCTCACACAGCATCGCTGCTGCCGGCCACATCTGACCTCTTGATGTACAACAAGAACTCTTCTTTCCTCTTCCCAGGTATTCATCCAGTGGTTTGAAAACTCCTCAGAATACTTCAATAAATATGCAACTGCCTTCAAGAGAGACACCCCCCTATTTTAATAACGTGGATCAGAAGGACTTGGTGGGCTATTCCTCTTCAAGGGCCAACTCCGTTCCCATCATCCCGTCTGTGGGCTTGGACGAAGCCTGCATGCAGATGCAAAACGTTCCTGAAGTAACAGGCATCAAATGGTGCAAAAACTCCTATTCTGCTGAACTTGTCCGTGTGAGTTCCCCAGTGAGTAATTGTCTAATAGCAGAGCAGCAGGAGGTGAAGGTGCTGCTGGAGACTGTGCAGGAGCAGCTGCGGGCGCTGGCGGAGGCGCGGCGGCCGGAGGACTCGGAGGCGGCGAGCGGGGCGAGCGAGAGCACAGCCTTCCTGCCCGTGAGCCCCCCGGGCAGGGCACAGCCAGGGGCACACAGGGGGGCACAGCTCATCCTCCAAAGTGCAGCACAGAGGGACTCGGGACCCGCCAAGTGACTCCGTGCGGCGGCTGCGGGAGGGGAGCGAGAGCTCCGCGCGCTCGGGAAGGGAGGAGGTTAAATACAAATTATTTATATGCATTAATTTAAGAGCATCTACTTAGAAGAAACCAAATAGTCAATCGCCCTCATATCATAGTGGTTTTTTAACAAAATATTTTTTTAAGGGAAAAGTTCCAGGAGGGATGAAGCGTGCTTTTAGATGCTGTCTAGGCAGGATTACGCAGTTCCAGTTGAGGAGGGTTTTACCGTGGTCCCGTTGGGCTGTCCAAAGGCCAAGGCTGTGCATCTCCTTCTCTGTGAAGGCCAAGTACCCGTCCTTAGATGCATTTCTGGTTTCAGGGCAGCACTGCAGTGAGCTGCTGGGCAGGGATTCAGACCCTGGGGAGCACGTCCTGTGAGCCCAACACAGATCCAGTCCCTGCTCCCCCTCTGCTCTCGATTCCAGGTTCACACCATGAAAACAGGCACACAGACACCCACTGAGTTCTGGTACCTGCTGTGGAAGGAGGACAACGTCCCTGAATTGAGCAGAAGCTTAACTCTCAACCTTAATTCGATGTGTCAGTCACCCCAAGAAAGTCAGTGGAATCATTTATGAGCTTTGGGATTTGCCAGGAGTGGGAGCAGGATTGGGATCTATAGAGATTCAGTGGTCAGGAGCCCACAGCTGCTCCATCCTCTGAGCTTTACCTATCAGAGCTGCCTTGCTGGAGAGCGAGGAAGACCAAGAGAAAATGTAGAAGTGTGTATTACAACAGGTTTGGTTTTGGTTTCTGGTTTGGGTTTTTTTAAGTGGAAGCATAAACTCTGTTGTTCGTTAGCACCCCTCAACATTTCTCAACTTTTACACTTTAAAGGCATTTGTAAGCTCTCCAGGAGCACTTCTCAGTGTGTGTGTATTTTTTTTTAACTTTTTTTTTTTTAGTTTCACTATGGCTTGTTCAGAGAAGAGTCAGGGAGATCCAGTATGATCAAAATCCAGCCAATAAGTGTCCACGCTGCCTAATTTGTTACTGCATTCAGTTGTCCACTCACTTTAATTAATTGTGGCTTAGGCTTGTGAACTTTAAAGCTTCAGCCCTGCAGATGGTTCAGTATGGGCAGACCCACAGGCATGCAGAGATCTGACTCTAATGGAGCTTTCTAAGAGCAGATGGTTTCCACCAAGTCACTCCCTGCAGGGGATCCAGGCCTTGGAGAGGATGTATCATTTCCTGGTTGCTGTATCCTAATCACATTTATAAGCCCTTTTTGCATTAGCTTTTTTTGAGTCCCTCTTCCACCCATAAATTGAAGCAGAGTGTGCCAATTTTGCAATGAGCTGGATCCAGTGACACACCTTACTAGGTTTATTGGTGTTAAAATATCTGCTTATTCTCGGGAGGGAAAAATCAACTATAATAAATAATTGCCAAATAGTCTTGCCTGGTTAGTGCCAGGAGATTGATTAAAAAAAAATTGAGTATATACAGAATGTATTAAAATATTCCTTTGAAGCAAAATAATTGTTAGATTCATTAATGTGCCCCAGACTTTCTAGTTCACAAGTCTCAAGACTTCCCAAAATAACACAATCAATCACACAGTGCTGTTGTATGTTGAGTCAGAATAAAGCAATATCTTAACCTCTGTCAAGTAAATTTGGAAAAGAAATGCTGAAGGTGTATGTCATTTTTTTTTGTTAAGGCAGTAAAAAAAAAAATTATTATTTGCAGTCTTCATTCAGTAAGTCTTATTTTGGGTTGCTTTTGTGGTTTTGGGGGTTCTTTTAAAGATAAAGTTGATGAAATTGTCCTGTTTACAGAATTTTCTGTGGCTGCAATCTTTGCTGTGTGTTTTCAATAGAAATGTATTTGAGGGCAAGCTATTGTTTTATGCCCCAGGATGGAGTGTGAGCTGTTCAGGCTCCCTTCTGCACAGACACAGAGCTTGTGCTGTAGCAGTGAGGGGGGATCCCCATGGGGTTGGGGCTCACCCTGACATTTTCCTGCCCTATGTGATGGCTGGGCACATCTCACTGTGTGTGAGCTGAGCTGACTGTGGTGGGCATGGCCCCACACCACATAAACCCTCTGAAAAGCAGGGTGCATTAGGTGGGGCTCAGCTCTGCACCCCTGCAAACATTTAACTTTTCTGTCAGTGCCATTTGCATCCCCCCATCTCAGGGCATAAGCAAAGGGAGCTTGCCTCTGCCCATAAGCCCTGTGAACATACCTGAATTTTCATATTGTATGAAAACTGGGAACTGAATAAAGCTCTGGTTCAACAGTTTTCAAATGGTGATCACAACTGATGAATTGCTCACCGTTAATTTCATTGAGATGGTCTCTCTGCAATACAGTGCAGAATCCTGCCCAAACTGATGCTTAAAAATTAAATCTTTTCAATTCAGATGCAAGACCTTCCCTCCCCCAAGCGCTGCAAATTCACCTCTGGCAACATAATGGGAACACACAGCAAGATTTCAGTCGAAGAAAGAACCATATCATAAAGCAATGCCCTTAAGGAGAGAATGTGTTCATGCAGCACCCCCAAAAGACCCAGAAAGAGGAGAGGAGCAATGTATTTAAGAGAATGGAATGTTTTACTGAACGATAGCTGAAGATCTGAAATGGTGAGGATATCTTTGGTTCATGTTAGAGATCTGATCTTGTACTCAGCAAAGGATGTGTGACTGTTATATGTTAACTGTTCTATTCAGTTCTCAGCATGTTTGAATAGAGAGACGTTAATATTAACCAATGACAGACTAGTGTATTATTTGTTCAGAGCATCACTTCAGGTCTTATTGAAACTGTCACTGTTTGCAGAGGAAAACAAAAGGGGTTGAAAACATCCAACTAGATAGCCTTAATGTTGTTTGTGTGGTTTTCTAATGCAACTGTTTTCCTCTGTGGACCTTCCTGTTTTCCAGTGAATGGGGCAACATTTTCTCTGAGGTCTGACAATTAATTGTGTAAAGCATCCATGTGGAAATTGTACTGAAATAGCTGACATGGTAGGCCAAATTTTGCTTTACTTCTGCTCCCACTGAGCTCGTGGATTGGAAGGGATGGAAGTCATTGGGAAATGCAGTTCATTCCTAAAAGTGCATCTGTTCCCAGCCTTGGAGACAGTCTGTAATCCCCCTAGAAGAGGCTCTGAACTCAGTCGTTTACGTGGATCATAATTAAAAATTTTATCTGACCTATGAAGTTCCAGGTGTAGTCTGGTGTGAAATTTTACACACGTAGCATTGCATTCAAGCAAACTGGGAGAGCAGCTGATTAAATAAATTGAACTTTCTCTGAACAGAGCAGAGAGAAAGCCTGTGGCTCCAGCACAACACCATGGAGAATTGAGAGAGATATATATCCTGATCTTTTTTTAAAAATTTATTTCTGTTTAGAATTTCTTCAAACACAATTCTAAATAACCCTAAAAAAAAATTAAAACCAGTTATAAAATCCCAGCATTTGAAATAGGAAAAGTAGGTAAGTATGGGCACATTTCTAGTGTTTGCCATTGAAAAACTCTTCAGTACCCCAAGGCCCAAAGCTGGAATGTTGTCATTTCTTACTCTTACAACAAATTCTGAAAATGAACACCAAAGAAGAACTCTGAAAGAGTCCTACCTGCAGTAAATAAACTTGAAGCTTGAAGGAGCAGACCTGGAATAAAAACTGGGTTTGAAAGTGATATTAATATCAATTGCCTTTCAATAAAATGACATTTCCCTGTAAACTCTTTACCCTTTGGGAAAACAATGAGCTTATAAAGTGATTTGTTATCTTGCCATGAATTTAAAATGTTTATCTTCAAGGAGATTGGGGAAAAAGCAAATATTTAGTATAGATTTTTCAGTTTTTGGGATTTAATTTTTTTTTAATTTTATTTCAGCAGCCTAATAGGTCAATCAACCCATTATCTGTATTGTCTGACACATAAAGTCTCCTCTTTTGTGGTCCAAAAGCTGCAATGTTAGATTTCCTTAAAGAGATCAAGATTTTATCTAAATTTTATTTTTAAATTTTTCATCTAATAATATAGTTATTTATGTTGCTGAAAATATAAAGTGATGCAAACTTTTTTTGGTTTTCTACTGCATTATTGCTGAATTCACAGCACGATTGTACTTCCTTTGTTTTGATGTCTACTTACAGGAAAACAACTGACAGCCAGTTTTCAGGTTTAGACTTGGCACTTCCAAATCATGGTATCAGGCAGGATTCCTGTATTTTCCATAGCAAAGTTCAAATGCATCACATGTATAAGTATATCACAAGATATAGAAATTAAAAAGCTGCAACAGCAGTAAAATTAATAATAAATTAGGCCTGTGTTTGGTTTGGTGGTTTGTTTTGTTTTGTTTTGTTTTGTTTTTTTCATTTTTATTCCATGGCAATCAGAGGATTGTGCCATGGGAATTGGCAGTCTCTTGCAAGAAATACAGATTGTATTAGAGACAGTGGAAAGTCTGCACTGTAACCCAGAACTAGAAGAGCCACAGTGGAGGAGGAAACAGTCATCCAGTGTCTGCTGCAGGGGGTAAGAGTGCTTTCATCTTAATAGTAAAAACAGTATAATTGTTTACCTGTTGAAAGGTTGACCTGCTAGGAAAGGTAAATTATCTGCACTTATTTATGACCACAGTGGTAGTGTTTGATTAAAAGAAAAGGGGCAGAAATTTCCAATTTCTTCCTGCTTGCTCTGTCCCTGGGAACTAATTTATTTATGTTTTGGTTCTGTATTATTAAAGCACTGTTTCCAGTGCTTCAGAGACAGAGTGCTCACACCTTGGTGACAGCCTGCACTGACTCTTCCCTGCTTGAAAAGATTTAGCAGTTTCCTCTTTGATCAACACTCCTGTAAACAAGGAGCGATTTTCTAATACCCCACAAGGCTGTTCTTGTGCAAGTTCTCCCAGATAAATAATAAAAGCACAGCAAGACCACCTATAATTCTATTTTTTTTTAATATAAGAAACTATATATAATGTTTCATAGCTATAATGGAGAAGGGTTATTGATGACTGGAGTATGTAAATAAACTATAGGATATAATGTATGTCAGTGGCATGGAAATCCTGTGTTTGTACCATAGCTTTTATTAATACATTCTCTGGGCACCCTCAGGAGACCTACATGCAATTTATAATTTTTCTGTCCTTGAGGGGGACCATGGTCTGTACCACATCACTGCAGTGGCTGGGCACTGATGTACCCCTGTCCTTATTTCTTCATTGCAAGAGCCACTTCTGTGCTGTCTGTGCCTGCCTTGGTCTAACTGAATTCACAGAATTTGTAACCATTCAGCTTCTTTATTCACATTCAGTTTTACCTTGCCCTTAGAATCAAAAGTATCAGCCTGACATTTGGGACCCTGAATAAATTTAAGGCCTTAAAGAACTTAATGCACTTAACATTTGTCTGCTTTGGTTTGACCTGACAGGAAATCTCTCCCTTGAAGGAGGATTTATGCAGCCTGTGCTGCAAGGCACTTCCCTGCCATATGTGCCACTGTCAGCATGTCCAGTCTCTGAGCCTGCCTCTCTGAGCTCTCCTGCCCAGCCCTGGGAGGTACTGTGAGATCACAGAGCACTCTGATTTTAGTGTACCAGAGACCAGGACTCATCTGCAATGTCCTGAGCTCTAGTGTCAGATGTGAGTTTCTGCTTCTTCCTACCCAAATATCTCCAAAGGTTAAGGTCTCTAATATGCATCACATTGTATTATGTAATGTCAGTAATGCCAAAGTTCATAAAATTAAGAGTTATATGACAAATACTATTTTAAAATGTATGTCTTGCTTTGAAGGAATATGGAGCAAGAGCTCCCAATTGTGTGAATATTTGAAAACAAAAAAATTACAAATAATAATGATAGAGGAATATAAAAGAATACTATTAATAATTAATATTCTAAAATAAAAAGTAGTTCCTTTTCTTCTCTGAAATATGCAGTAGTAGCTGAAGGTTATCAAGATGCATTAGGGATGTGAAGAAGACTCAGTGAGGCTCAGTTTATAAGTCCTATGTCTTTTCTCAGGAAATCCAGGCTTGGAGTTTCCCTTGCTTACATTGAGTTGATTCTTTCACAACATGAAATTCACTCCTATACATTGCATTCCTCAGCAGAAGGAGGGCAGGAACACAGTGCAGGCTTCACTTTGGCTTTCTGACTCAAACTCTTTTGCTTTAGATAATCTCTGATCTCTTCCAGGAAAGAATAAATGAATATCCAAAAAGAAAAGAAGAGAGACTTGAATACTTGATGTAATTTTTTTAAAACATCAAAAATCAACCAGTTGCTATTAAGACTGGAGCCACCTGCTGAACTTCAGTGTTCTACAAATAGCTTAGACTTCCTCTGTTCCTGGTGGGGCAAACAGCAGGTGGTGCAAGCATCACCACCCAGCAAGACACACTGGGAACACCTGGAGAATAGGGTAGGGAGCTTTTCCTGACTGTGGCACAGCTTTTTCCATGGGTGAGAAGGGGTGGATTTGTGTCAGGCCAGATCACATAATGCACTAGGTTTTTTTTTTAAGTTAGGGGTTTCCAAATTCTGCAGTCCTTTGATGTGTTGAATTTAGGAAGCAGAGACTTCCAAAGAAATCAAGTAAAATTTCTTACAGATTTTTTAAAACCATTGAAATACATGTATTACATTAACTGTTTTTTTTAAATTCAGATTAAATTTTGAATATTTATATTTACATCATGATAATAGGGGATGGCTAAGATCTGTGGTTTATGTTTCTCTCCTGATCCTGTTGAAGATGTCCCTGCTTGTTGCAGGGGTATTGGGCTAGATGACCTTCCAACCTGAATTATGCTAACCATGTTCAACTTAGTTCTTTCAAATTGCCCACAAAAAGCTGGATATTTCTGTGTGCATCAGTGATACCTTTGGGTTGTAAAGGTAAATAAGGTATTTGGATTACATAAAACTTGCAGGTCAGACTGGTGTTGCACAAGTGGCAGCTGTTTGACTGCAAGCACAGTTAATGTGAAAGCTCCCAAAGGAGGATATTTGTGGTGGCTCAGGAGTTGAGCTGCCTGAAATAATGCCCAAGTCTCTCTCTGTGCAGTGCTAACCTCCACTCCTTTCCAAAGGTGACCCACAGGGTGTCTGAGCTCCTCCACCAGTGACTGCCAAAAGGCAAGTGTCAGCACTGACTTCTGTGAAGGCTCCTCTCATTAAATCAAAATGAAATAATATGAGCTAAAAATTGATGGGCTGGATTCTCCCAGGTATTGCCAGGTTATATGGAGTGCCAGCAGCAGTGCTGATTTACAATTTTTGAGGCTGTGGCCCATGGTTTGACCTAATTCATTAGTTCCCACCACCTGAGCTGGGACAATTTAAGCAGAAATGTCTCTGCCCATCAGGATAACTTCAGAGCATCGTTAATGCAGTTTGGTTCCAACTAACCTCCTTTTTTTTAACTTCATTGTATATTCTCCTTGATTATTGCAGAGGTGAAGCTGCTTCCAAAGTCTTAAAATTGTCATTGCTGATCCATCTTTGCCAGAGTTGTGGTCACTCAGCTGCAGTTCTGACTCCAGTTCTACAGAGCAGAGCTGGCTCTGGCAGTCCAAAATCATGTATGTGCCATAGAACAGTTTGGTTTGGAAGAGACCTTTAAGGATATCTATTTCCAGCCTCCTTGCCATGGGCAGGGACACTTGACAATATATCAGGTCACTCCAATCCCATCCAACCTGAACTTGAAAACTTCCTGGGCAGCCTGTCCCAGTGCCTCCCCATCCTCACAGGGAGCAAACAGTACAAGCAGAGCTCTCCATGCTTGTTCTGCAGCAATTGTGTGCATTCAGATCTTAGCATGATCAGGCTGATCATTCACATCATCAGTTTTATTTAACAAAGATATCTCTTATGTGTAATTTCCATGCTGCTTCTCTGGATATTATATAAAGAAGCATGAAGGCAAATCCAGCTTGTCTGCATTTTCACTTCAGATAACAATTGTATGGTTTTTCCAAAGCAGGTTAGGAGACTAGCTCTAAATTTCTGAGTTGCCTGTGGAGAGCGGGGTAATTCTGAACAGGGTTTGTCCATATGCTTTCTTATCCAATCTGTCTTTCTTCCCAAGAAACCCTCTTTCTTCCAACAGCCCTTATTCCTGAAAACATCTAAAACATTAAGCAAAGCTAAGGCAAGAGATGTGCTCTGTCTTCTGTGCAGAAGGGACAGGGGCATAAGGGCTAAGTACCAACAACCTTTTCAGCTGATTCCATTAGTATTTGCACAGACAGGTGATGCTAAAATGGCTCCGTGGTTTGAGCACATTCATTTGCAGGCTGTGGCATAGATAAACTGTTTTAAATTGTCTGTGGTTTGCAATATCTTGGGAAGACTTTCAGAACGCTCAGGACAACATTTGCCACTCTCCTTAACTTCCACCTCAGTTTCATTTGCCTGATGGAAGTTTCTGTGGCACTGGCAGCAGTGGCACCCCCTTGCCAGAGGCATGGGGGCTGCACCAAGTCCCACATCACCTCCTGGGCAAGCAGCACAAACCAGCCCTTCCTGAAGCCTTGCAGGCAGTGGTCTGGGTGGTGAGGAAGCATCCCACAAGCTCAGATCCTCCAGGCAGGGAATAGGGTTTACAGTAGAGGAGGGCTCTGATGCTAAAAATGAGAAACTCTTTTTGAGGTTTTGGGCAACTTGGAAAAACACCCTGGAAATCACAGTCCTTTTAAACGAGGCTCCTGTGTAACCTCATACAGATTGGCAACAAAGCTGTGATTTTCATTTCAGTTTCCCTGGTAAGGAGTGGAGTAGCTTTGTATTTCCATTAATTTCAAGCTGTCTCTAGGTGGCTTCAGAGAGCCAAGAGAACTCTTCACTGTGGGAACGGCTGTGCTCTGGGAGGTGCTGCAGCTCCTGGGCAGCTTCCCATCCCTGTGGGTAGGATCTGGGCACCAGCACATTGCCTGTCCTCCTTCATTAGCTGAGAGAAGACCAGGCAGAGCCCTGTGCTCCTCGCTCACTGGCTGCTGATGAGGCCTGGAGCAAATCCCTACACTAAAAGCACTTAGAAATGGAACAGAGGTGATGGAAATATGGTTTGTTCACTGTGAATACCCAGCTGGGATAGTTGGAATAACTGCAAGGGAAGAGTTGCCTTTGCAAATCATGTGCCTGATTTACTGGTTAAATAGTTTTTCATTCCTCCCTATTTAGTCAACAAAGAAAGACACTATGACATCCAGAAATAAAAGTGGAATGATTGGTTCCCAGTACTAATCTTAATGGTCCCAAATTGAGTATTTCAGAGTTTTTGCTCAGCACTTAGCAAGCAGAGTCAATCAGGCTTCATTTAAATAGATGAACTCCTATTTGTAGAGTTACACCTGATTTCATGCTTTCCTTCATTGGTCACTAAATCTTTTCTATATCACATAAAATTATTTTTACCTTAAAACTGATCTGTAGATATGCTTGAAACAGCACCTAATATGAACATCAAGTCAGTATTCTCAGTGCATAGGGCAAGTCTTGTGAAAACTTTTTTGCAGCTGAAAGTCTTGAACCATTCACTGAAATAAGACAACTATTTGATTTCAACACAATGGATTTTGTTGTCAATAAAATCACTGATAAACACATGAGTTGGATTTGGGACTTCTGAGTATATATATATGTAAAGCTACATAAACAAACTTTCTTTTAGATCACAGAAAGAAATGTTCCAACTTAAAGTTTATTCATCTAAATAGCTGGAGAAAATATCCACTTAATCACATAGTCTAAACACATTGAGGTAGGGGGAAAAAAGGTGTTCATTTTCACCTGTATTTATTTTTTCACCAGTAAAAAAAAATAAAATAAAAAGAGAAGAAAAATAATCATAGTGCCTATGACAAAGATTGTGTTTCAAGGAGTGTGCAATGTGTACCACGATTACTTTAAATGGGAGCCGCCTTTAGACTGAGTGTGGTTGAAAGGAAATATCCTTAGAAAAACTGTCACGCAGAATCCCAGGAAATGTTTTGGTTTGGTATGTTTGGCCTCCATTTTTGTGGAGCTGTACATTCCTGTCCATGGTTCTAAAGGATAAAAAAAGAACTTATTTCAGAATCAACCTGTATTTTGACTCGTTTTTATACTCCCCACCCCCAGGCTGGTTTACCACGTGTGCAAGCGAAGCTGAACAGTGTCATTTTTCTATTTAGTGCCACAAATGAGTTTTGTGGTGTGCCTGAATCCAGTCCTTTTCCCCCGCTCAAGTGGTGTGTTCCTGCTGTCTCCAGCCATCTCTCACTCAAAGCAGAGGTTTCATTTGCTCTCAAAGCCACAAAGAGAGTTGAGACCGACCCATCTGGAGTCACTGGCTCTCTTCCTTCAGCCTCACTCGTGGGAGGATCAGCAGGGGTTGGAGCTGGGGACAACTGGATGCAGGGATCTCTTTTCCAGGAACCCACCTGGAAAACCCAAGCCTTCTGCTGCTGAAGTGGTTCCTTCCAGACTTGCCTGCAGCCCTGTCAGCTTTGGGCTAAATGAGCCAGGTAGAGAGGCTGAACTAGCCAAAATAACACATTCACCAGGAGGATTAACCGAGAAGAGAGGCAGAGACAGCAGCATCTTTCATTCTGGAGCCAAAAAACAAACAAAAAAAAACCAAAACAAAGCAAAAAAAATTCTTTGGAAAATGGTTTCTTACCTGAACACAGTGAAGGTGTCACAGCAGCAGCCAAGGGGATGGGGCAGAATTTCAGTATCACACACTCACGACCAGCACCAGCCAGGGGCTGCCACAGCAGATACACTGCCCACCCTCCTCACTGCCTCACATGCTGCTTTGCATGGATGTCCCTCCCTTCCTCTTGTGCCCAGGGTCATGTTTTCAAGCACATCCCCAGAAGTTTGTGCTGAGCCACTCCATGATGGGCCCATCCATCATCCAAGTCCCAAGGAGGCTTTCTGCTCAAGTGCTTCCCAAAGGTGTCTCTGGGGATGCCAGGGACCCCTTGGCAATGTCCCAAGGCTCTGTGGGTCACCATCAGCTCTGCCCACAGTGTGCTGAGCACCCTGAACCAGGCAAGGGAAGGGTGCAGGGCTGTGGGAGCTCCCCAGCTCCACTCCAGCTCAGTTCAGATCCCCCATCACTCCTGGCTGCTGTCTTGCAGATCCCCAAGTTCCTGCTGCACTTGGGCTTTTCCTTTCATTTTTTCTGAGTGGTTCAGAATAGCTCTCTGGATCTGATACTTGGCTTGTGCTTATGCATGATATTTGCTTGCAATCTGCCTTACTTGAGCACTGTCAGTCCAAGTGCATTTGAACACACTGATGTTACAAAACAGCAAAAAAAAAGAGTTTTCCTTTCAAAGCTGCTCTTCCAAGCACCTCATGCCCTTGGGGCACAGGCACTTGGATGAGTTTGATGCTTGTAGTTTCCCCTTTAGCTTGTGGCTCTGGGCAGGTTTGGGTGGTTGTATAATGCTGCCCCAGATAAGGCTCCCACCCATGGGCAGCCCAAACCTGTGTTGGGCTGAGCTGCTCACCTGGTTTGCAGTCACAGCTGTGACCACTGAGGACACCTTTCCCTCCCCATCTTTCAGGGTTCTCCTGGTGCTCCAGCACCAGAAATCCTGTCTTGCTGGGAGGAGGCAGCTCTGGAGGTATGGTTGTGGTAGGAGGTTTTTTCCTAACTATGTTTTGGGTTTTTTTTTTTTTTTCCCAAAGCATTTGTGTTTGTTTTTGTCCCTTTGGTTTGTGCTGAATATTTCCTGGAGTAGGTATTTTATTTATTCTGTGATGTAGTAACTTAGTTTATTAGACTGAGCAGAGATTAAGGTATTTATGCCTTTTAATGCTATGGTTGATTGTTTTGAAAATCTACGTGCTTGGTAAGAGAAAATCTCCTTGAATTTCTCCTAAACACAAGGGTAAGATTTCTGTTTGCTCTTTTCCAGAATGCAAACATCTGAAGCTTATTTAGAGCATGGTTTGTGCTGTGATAGGCACTGCCTACTGTCCAGCCATCCTAAAACATCCTACATGCAGAGGAACTCTGTGAACTTTCAAGAGTTCAATTTCAAATATAACAAATAAGAGTGATAAGAGAAGCTCATAAAATTCTTGTTAAGAGTCATGTTTGATACTTACTCAAAATTTCATGGGTTTATGGTACACCCTTTGCCAAAGACATTAATTATGAGTTATTTCTGAAGCAAGGCTGTAGCAGGTATCACACAGCATCATGTATGCCTTGTGATGATCTGTACCCTAAAAACTAAAACCACTTTCCTTAGGCAGTCATCTGCAGAGCAAAAACTTTCCTCAAATCACTTAAATATTTTAAATTCATACTCATCACATAGCAAGCTGTTAAAAATGCCTACAGATACCTCTCAAGCTACAGTTAAAGTTATGTCTAGTTAACTTAATGGGAAGTTCTGCAGTTACTAGCTAAATGCTTATAGAAATGTCATTGGTACTGTGCAAAATAAAAGTCTTGCTGTAAGTATCTTTTTTTGCCAGGACTTGCACAAGCAGGTCACAGTGAAGTGCTTGCTTGCAAAATGTTCCTGCTCCACCACAGCTGGAGCAAAGATAATGGTGAAGCTAATTTGTCTCAGGTGTAGCACTATTACCCCCCAAAAAATGTTTACTACTAATTTAATACTGCTTAAAATATAGTGAACTTATGTCTGTGGGTTCTGGATGTTTTTTAACCTTAAGTCAAAGAGCTTATTTCTCTTTACTTTTTCTCCTTCAGTACAGTGAGAGATGAAATTAGAGTTGGACAGGCAGCAAAAGAGCAACCATTCACAAAATCCTGGGTTTGCCCTCTTTGTGGTTGCATCTCTGTTATTTATAAGCATTGTTACAGTAAGATTTGCTGAGATGCAAAGAAGAGATGCATTTTGGGAGGCTCTGGCAGTGGGCAGCAAAGGAATTGAAGGAAGGCAAGGCCTGGGGAAAGGATGAGTCTCACCTAAGATGAAGATATATTTTGGGATATCCATGTGCCAAGGACTTGGAGGACAAAACCTGTGAAGCTGCTCCATATTCAGATGTAAATTAGCCAGATGGAAAGTTCCAGGTCAGTAAAGGGGAGCTGGTTGCAGAATTAGGGAGAATCTACTCTGAGAATAAGACTTCTTGATAATTACCTACCAGAAAAAGAGGTGGCTCCAAATATAGATGTTAACTCAGCATAATCACCTGAGAGCAAAAGCAGAGAGGGATTATTTGCAGCTGAAGGCTGTGGTTAGTGGTGTCTGGGTGCTCTTGACCCACAACTGTACCTCCTAACTCCTCAGACTGGCAGGTGGACTGGGCTAGGACCAGGGGATGAAGTAGACTGAATAATCCAATGGGAAGATGATGTTTTCCAGCAGAGCAAATTTATTTTTCAAGAATCAAAGAAACTAGAGTGGAGGTGGGGGAAGCTGTTTGAGAGATTAGGTTAATTATTTTACTTGTTGTTGGTTTTTGGTTTTTTTTCTCCTGAAGTCAGGCCGGAGAAGAGTACAGAGGCTGAATTTTAGGAACTAAATTAAAACTAGTTCCTGTAGCCTGGAGTGTTGCTGATTCTCCCATCAGGCTGGGTACTGCAGGCATGTGTGTGCCTGTCGTGCTGCACTCCACATCTCTTGTACCAGTCTCTTCCCATTACTGCTCTTATCTCACAACATGTTCCAATGCAGTGGGCCTGGGCTGAAGGGAATAGAGAAAATTTGGCTTTCCCCCAGCAGAGAGTACAAATCCCTCCAGCTGCAGTATGTCTCCTGCTTTCTCTTCTGTGTCCCACATGAAGTTGCCAGTTGCCCTTCTCAGGGCTTCTCCCACGGCATCTCGTGCTCTAGTTCTTGTTCTATTTCATCCTTGATAGGTTGCTGCTGTTTTTTTCAAAATAGAACTGCTATTCTAGGTTGGGATTTAAATCAGGAATAACAGCTGTGACAGCTATTCAGGATTTTACTTCTTTAAAATGAAAAGGTAATTGTGGGTTTGGCCAAGTCTTCAGGAAATCTGGTGCTTTTGATTGTTTTTAACAGTCTGTGTTTTACCATTGGCTGTAACAGCTTCTTGACCCAAACTCTGTAGGGTATGCCTTGCTCTGGAAAATTTCTTAGTTTGAATTGAACAACATTTATAAATTTATTGGTGATAATTTTTACTGTAAATGTAGACCAGCAATTTATAGATACATAACTTCTGGTTTCATATCAAATGAAATTTTATTCCTATCTAGTTAATTAAGCTAAATGTAGTTTAAATTCTCTAGCATAGAGCTTTTTCTCTCCATGAATTAAATGGATTAACCTTTCTTAGAAAGCCATCACTAATTATATTACTGTCCTGGGCTATTAATTCCTTTTCTCAATAAGTTACTATTTTTATATGGCCACAGTGACCTGAAGTAATTACAACCCCATTTTTACTTGAAACCTTTCGGTTTAGTGGTCTTCTGATGAAATATACTGCTTCTACTAATATCTTACAAATACTGGCAAGGAATAACAGTGCACTGAGAGAATTTCAAGCAGCACTATCAGAGCTGTGGATACTCCAACATAGCAGTGTTCCTTTTTTCCCCTAGATTATCACTGAGATAATCACATGCATGTTTGAGAGTGCTCCCTATTAGCATTTGTCAGATTTCTTTTGTGTGCTAGAAATACTTGATTTCATCTAGTTGAAGATGATGGAAAAATAAGGTTATGATTTACTGTATGTTTGAAGTCTGAGACTGCCTAGGGTCCAAAATTCACAATGCCAAAGGCTGAATTTCTCTTTTTTGTGTTTAGAAGCCTAAAATGTTGGGCTGCTGCTGTGTGCAAGAGGAGGTGTTAGCTGAATGATTGTCTAACACCTGATTTATTAGGTGGGCACAGCTTCCTTCAATCCATTCCTGTGAAATTAAATGGGGAGAACTCAAAGGGGTTTGTCACCAGAGAGGAAAACTTCTCACCTAAGTTTCATGAAAGATGCATCATGAAGCCAAACAGGAGTGAAATTCATGATTTATGGATTAAATATCACTTTAATCAAGAAGACATTTTAAGTAGCCAGCTTAATCATTGTCATCAACTTCATCAGGGTGATTGAAACCATCATTACTTCAGCAACTGATTAGTAAGAGCTGGATGTGGTCTTTCTACTAATGCTGCTCATTAGAAAGGTGTCAGAGGTCCCTGACACTACCTCTGCATGATCTGCCCTGGTGCTTTTGCTGTATTTTGCTGGAGAGTCTTTGGATTTTTCCTTAGATTAAACTTTCTGTGTAATTCGAAATAATTACTATTTTTTCTTACAAATACATAAGTATTTGATGAAACTTCTTGATAAAAGCAGAGGGTGAAGAAGCCTGATAGTTGGTGATTAGTTTATCATTAACTTATTAGTTTTTTTTTTATGATCATAAAACCTAAGAAACAATTTAAACACAGTTTAAAAAATAAAATCTAAAAGGAAGGATTGGAGGTTTCTGAAAGAAAATAAAAATTGATCTAGACAATGCAAAATCCCAAAGCAATGCATGGTGGAGTGGACAGGTGGTTGATTTGAGCTCTTGAAAAAAAAAGCAAAATTGGGCAGGATTACCAAAATGAGAGTCAGTTTAGAAGTTCATCTGTAAACTTCTCTGTCTGGAATAAGAAGATAGTAAGAAACATGATTCATGTGTGTCATACCCCTGGGGTATTTGGGGTGGGTAAAGGAGAAAAAAAAAAAAAAAGTCTTTTTAAGCAGCCCTCTTGCTGCTAGTTTTCAGATTATTTTCTTCTGCCCTGCCCCACCCCAACCCCTATCCCCCCCACCCAAAAAAAAAAAAAAAAAAAAAAAAAAACCCACCCTTATTTTTAACTTCACAATGCTAGCAAAGAACTGGGAGCTTGATCAAAGACACAGGTACTAGCAGTTTTATCAGCCTTGAAGGAATTTATATCTAATTACATAAATAATTCAGGTTTTGCTTTGGATTCTTGATGGAGGTTACCAGTTGGCCTGACATTGTTATAGCAAAGCCTAAATAAACATTTTCCTAAAATACTTCCCTGCACATGGGGGAAAATTGAGCAGCTCTCAGCTGAATGTGAGTGAGATTTGAAGATTTGTAATGCAAGCATGGTGATTTTTGACCAAGACTAGTGATACACCTCATCTGTATTCAGATGAAGAATGGGGAAAGGAAGCCAAGGATGTTTTTTTTCTCATTTTGCAATAAACACCGTGGGAAAGGCAATCATTCCCAGCCCCAGCAGTCCCAAAGAAGCAGCAACCACAAGTAACAAGCAGGGCCCTCAGCAATACACAAAACACTGTGAAGGAACACAGGATTTCAATTTAATCTCGGAATGTATGGAAGAACATTACTTTAAAACTAAAGAAAACTTTATATCTTTGTCTTACAAACTGAGCTTAATGACAGTCAGGACTGAAAGTGATGTGAAAAGAAGAGTTTAGTGAATGTGGGAAAAGCAAAGATAAGGGGTTAGAAGGGTTTTTGGACAGGAGGACAAGAAATGGCTCCCCTACCTTATTTCTCATTGAAAACCATATTCTTCTAATCTTGAAAGAAGTGGGAGACCACCAGAGACCAAGACCTGCACTGATTTAAGAGCCATAATCTCTTTCCTTTGGGGCAGGAACACTTATGTCAATCCTGATCACCTTTCTATGGAAGGCATTTCCCCAGCTGAGATGGCATCTTTCCAGTACCAAATCTTCTAGGGCTTTTCTGGCTCTTTGGTGCCATATGTATTGGTTGCTGAGGTCTTGAACACTTGTTTTCATTATTAGTGGGATATTTCCCAGAGTACTGGGTTCTTCAGGTTCACACAAGTGGCTTGCCAGCTGTTAAAGTATGTTGCTGCATTGAGAAGAGCTCCTCCAAGCCAAAGCAGTTTTCTCTGCCATCACAGGGTACATGGAGATGTTCTTTTGGAGCCTGGAGCTAGCAGAGGGGATTCCATCAGGCTTGCTGCACTAGCTCCAGTCCCTCTCTTTGGTGCACAGAGAGCTCTCTGCCCTCCTGAGTGAGTGGAGGCAGTGTGGCAGTGCCCTCTGGGGCTGTGCAGGGTCCCTGGGTACCTGGCTCCTCTCCTGGCCCTGCTGCCACAGCAGCTGCTGCTCTTTGGATCAGGCTTGTTATTGCTTACATGTGTAGGAGAGACTGAATCAAATTTCCATTTTATTCTTTGGGCTGAGGTGCTTTAGCATCAAAGGAGTGTTCCTGCTGTGGCTGCTGTTTCAAAACACATCCTGGAATTTCATTTCTATTACTCTTTATTACTGATAGCCTGTCTCTGGTTCTTGCCTTTGTTTCACACCCTGCAGGTGGGCTTTAAGAGATGCCCCTCCTTCCACTGGGGTGTTGCTATCCATGTGGCTCAGAAGGAGCATTTAGTACCATTAACAGGCTTTTTGTGGTGGCACCATTGTTTTGAGAATGTTTTGAGTGCCTGTGTGCCTGGCAGTTGCTGAAGCAGCAGCACCTGTGACTTTCTGGAGAGAGGAGATGAGCTGCAGAGGATGGGTGGGGATGGCAGCCAGGCTTGGCAAGCCCTGGTGGCTGTGCTGGGGCCCAGGCTGCCTCTGTGTCCTGAAATGAGCAGTCCAGGCTTCTGTTCCCATGCAGGAGGACAATCAAACCTTCTAAATGTAGCAAATAACTGTGCCAGGAGTACCAGAAGCAGCAGCAGAGCACATCTGATGTGTTGCATTTGAGAATACAGGAGAGCAGCAAAAAGGATAATGCAACATAGTTCTTTGTGTAATGGAGAAGCAAAATAAAGCTTTATTTAAAGAAACACTACACTTATAAAGGGTGGTAAGTGATAAACAAAATAGAAAAGACTCATTAGTCCAAGAAGGCAACACCTTTTTGAAAACATACTTTCTGCAAAATATCATGAGACACACGCCTCTCATGCACCCTGCAGGTGTTTAATCATTGTTATAATTTCTTGTCCTTGTCCAGCCTGAGAAACTCAAGGCTTCAAGGCTGCTTTTTCCCTGGTTCCCTGCAGTATCCAATGACACTGATGGTTTCTGGTGCTTGGTCAGCAGTAAATGATCCCATGTGTGCCTTGGCAGCAGCTCCCAGCCCTGGTGATCAGGGCTCTCCACCACCACTCTGGCCTCTGCTCAGCCAGAAGCTGGACTTGGGAGTTCCCTGGACCTTGTGCATGGCAGCCAGTCTCTGCTGAGAGTCAGGTGGAGTGAGTTTCCCACAGAGCAAGGTAGCTCCTGATCCTGTTTCAATTATTTCTGCAGCTGTGCTGTCACCAGTTGAGTGGCTGTGGGCAAGATTGAGAAGGACAAGTACAGGTCAGGTCAGCCTGAGGTATACAGCAATTTCTGATGGCTGATTTCTGACATACAGCAAACAGGTTTGTGAGCAAATGGAGAGCATGGTTATGTTGTACCTAAAGAACTTGCTTTTTGCTATAATGAGAATTGCTAAACTTCTCTCCTTCTGCTTTATTCATATTGTCCTAACGTGCTTCCTTCTAGATTTCTTTATTGCTACTGTTTGAGGTGATCTAACTTTGTGGTCAAAAGGAGCAGATGGAGAGGGATGTGCTATTCCCTAGCATGTTCCACATGACATCAGCCCAGTGAGATTAAGCACCAGTGCAAATAGCTGAAGAGAGAATCTTAAACAATTGTTGTGTCAGACACAAATGACATGTCTCAGGCTGTTAGTAGAGTAGCCACATATTAACCTCCCAAAAACATGGCAGAATTTCAGAAAGTTCATCCATGTACTCTCTTGTCAACCTGCTTAAAGAAATAAGAGAATTTACTTCCACAGGTTGCTGTGGAAAGAGATAGTGCATTTTTGCCAGGGGTGTTTTTGTAGATGCTAAAATCACTGAAACCTTTGAAAGCAAATCTACTGTTGAGTGTAATAAAAATCAACTGTGCATGTGTGAGTGTGAAATAGGAGTCCCAAAGACATCAACAAACATCATTCTGCCAAATTAAAGTTGTTTAATTAAGGACTGCCAGGGTGCTGAGAAGTGATCTGGTTTTGGTCACTTTCAGCATCGCTCATATTCAGTACCTACATCCTAGAAGTATAAACACCTCTTAAATAAGTCACCCTTTCTGAGGTTAAGGAAAGAAGTCAATGCTGCAGCTTCAGGAAATAGGGCTGAAAAGGGACAATAGGAAGCCAAAATAAAATCAGGACTCAGGATGGGTGCTTGTCAAATTCTCCAAAGCTTGAGCTATTTCCCTGGACAACCTCTTCTACTCACTTCATATTCTAAACCTTTAATGCTTTTGCTGCAAGAGTTAATTTGGTTTCTTCTCCTTTGACATGCAGGAAAGTTTTCCATTTTCCACTTTGTCTGTATGTCTGTGAGTATTTGAGGACTGTTGCAAATCTCTCAGGTGTTGTTTGTTTGATTTTTTTTTTTTTTCTGGAGCCACCTTGCCCTCACCACTCCTTTCCATCAAGGAGGACTTCAGACAGTGTCTCCCCCAGTTACAAAAATGCAAACTTGATAATTGCCAAGTACTCTTTTACTGTTCAGCCTTCATTTTACAGTGGTTTTATTTAGCCCATGTTTTCTGTGTATCAAAAGTCTTTATTATAATCAAGGTGCATTCTCAGCTGGGGCTTTCCTGCCTACAAGGCCTCTTCTCCTGTTCAGGGTGGAAATTGGACTGCTACAAGTTAATATTTGACAAACCCATGTTTACTGTTAGTACCTGCAGACACTTCTACAACTTAACCCAAATGAATTGAATAAATAATTTGAGAGCAGAAATACCTTGATTTCCTTCTGTGTTCCCACAAATAGTCTCTGCCTTCTGGTCTCCTTTAAGCAAAGAGGTTTATTGGTTAGCCCAGAGCTCTTCCTTCTGCCTACCCTCACTCATTTCTCAGGGGCACTCTGCTTGAGTTTTTCAGTGATTCCAGCCCATGTGAGAGCTCTTAAAGATGATGGAAGAGAAACTGGCTGGAGCAGTGTCTTCTCAGGCAAATTCCACAAAGCCCAAGGGAAGCATTTGCAAAGGCAGGGATACAGAAGCCAGTGTGCCCAAAGATAAGTTTTGAGGCTCCTGACAGGCAGAGACTCAAGCAGAAATCTGTGAGATCAAATGGAGGCTGCTTGCCTTGAGAAAGATGCCCCCAGTGTGTGCTAATAAACCATGTAGCTCTGTTTCATTTAGAGCAAAGGAAATAAAGAGCTCTCTCTGCATGCTGGCAGGTGTGGGGGATCTGTTTGGGGTCAGCACTGGTGGTGCTCCCCCTGCCCAGGCAGACACTTGTGGTGCCTGAGGCTTTGCAGTTTGTGTGATCTGGTGAAACCACACACAAACTCCAGGCAGGGTTGCGAGTTGGATTTTGAACAGAATGATTTAAACTATGGGGTTTTGGGACTTCAAAGAACAGATGCACTAAACCACAATGATACTACATGTGTATTTTAAAAGCATATTTCCATGGATACCCAACAAAAATTATCCCAAATTAATGTTCTTGGGGTTCATATTTTGAATGCTCTCTTGGGAGTTCCAGTTAGGAAAAAAATCTTTGAAATTAATTTTTAATGTGGCTACTGCTCTTTAGCAGTTCAAGGTGATTGATTTATTAGACATTTTAAATGTTTAAATACAATTATTGACTGAACAGATGCCTGGGAAGCCTCTTCCATAGATTTTCATAATTAATGGTATGGCAAAATGAATGTCCAACCAACAAAGTTTTCTGTCTTGGGATATCTAACATATAGTACACTTTTAAAAAAGACACTGGCATTAAAGTTTTCACTACAGTAGCTTTAAGGAAAACTGAAAATAACAATAAAAAAGACTCAAATTTTGTGTTTTCTTAGCATTCTCATGGCTGGTGATGTTGCACACTGGAGATATTTTACTATATGGATGCTATATATGCTTCCCTATGGAGATGGCAAGCTGGGGAGCACCTATTCTTCCTATCAGGACCATAAGTAGAATGGATATGAGTGATTACCTCTTCTGCTTCACTCAGTAGGAAATCACTGAGTCAAACTGCTGAAGAATAATCTTACCTTTCCAGTTGGTAAACAAAGAAAAGCCTGAATGCTTCTGAAAACCAGGATGGATTTAGATGACTTGTCTGAATGGTCTTCTGTTCAAAGTTTATCTTTCAGTAGTTAAAAAAATTCTGTGGTGCTACTGAGTTGTTTAATCAGACTTTTACCACTCACCACACAAAAAAAGCCCTGCCCCCAGGGAATAGAGCCTTAAAGACTTGACTGAATTTTTCAAAGCATGTGCATTTGAAGCCCCAAGGATGATGTTTTGGTCAGGTGTGCTTTTAGTATCCTGTTGTATATACACTCACTGGTTTCCTCTAAATGTTTTGAGTGGCCAAAGCCCAATGAAAATGTTACTTTTCTCAAGAAGTGATAGCTGCCCAGAAAACTTAGTTTGTTGTTTGTTTGTTTTTTTATTTTTCATAGGACTGTAAGCAGACTAAGGGAAATACTGCAGCTCAGGAATGAGTACAGGTTACATCTCAGGCTGCAGAGAAGGTTGCTGAAACTCCTGGAGATCTACAGCTTCAGTTTTCACAGCAGAAGTTCCTCCTGCCCCCACCACTCCTCCTGGGAAACTCTCCAGCCCCAGGATTGCACTTAGTGCCTGCTGGGGAAAATTGCACAAGATAATCTTAGCAGGGAAAGCAAAATCAGGAAATAGAGGCAAGGAGCAGGAGAAAAAAGTAAAGAACACGCACAGAGAAGTTGAAACACAGTGAAATTTGCCTCTATGTCTCCTCAATAGTTGGATTATGTCAGCAGTGTGGATGTTGTTTTTCTACAGAAAGTGGTAGCAGAGTCATATTAAAAGTGGTGGCAATGCTTTAATTTGCTCTTAATTAAATCTCACTGCATTCTATTTCACTTTCAAATTTTCCTGTTTATGGGTGATTTGCAATTCATACTTACAATTCATGCTAAAATTGCTGTTCATGCATGTACTTTCAGTGGTTGCTAACAAAAATTTAACTCTGATTTGGTAGCACTACTTTTAAGAAAGGCCCAGGAAAAGTCTGTAGGATGTTTCTGTTTTGTGGTTTATATACAAATAAGAGAAAACACTAATTTTAAAAAGAGAAAGACCCATTTGATGCCACATTTTGAAGATCAGTGTTGTCATTTAAACACTATGGTGACGAAAAATGCAGGGTGGGGTTGGTTGGTTGGTTTGTTGTTGTTGCTTTGGTTTGGATTTTTGGTTTGTTTTTTTTGTTTGGGGTTTGTTGTGGGGTTTTTGTTTTGTTTTAGGTTTTTTTTGTTTCTGTGCATTTTCAGTGTTGTTTGGTATATATCAAATAAATGGAGAGGAAAAGTCACCTGGGGAAACCTTGGCAGATTCTGGCTGGAGGCTGATTTCAAACATTTTACGACTGCAAAATTTGTTGCAGAGAATCAAAGAAATGGTAGGCAGAGCATCCAGAAGCAGAATAAACTAACCTCTCTCAAATTCCATCCAGAGAGCCAGTAGAGCTAGGGAAAGGAGAAGCCAGGGAAGCTTTCCTTCCCTTTGAAGCTTTTCTAGAATGAATCTTTAATGATGGGTGTCTGCAACCTCTTCCAGGCGATAATGAATGTACAACCCCCAGGTTTCCAAGGCAGAGAAGATGGAGCCTAAACAAGAATAAGCTCAGGGTGCCACTTGCACTGGCAGTTATCTGTAAGGGCTCCCCTGGGATGTGAGCTAAGCTTGTGTGGATAATGCTAAAGGTAACATCTCAGACCTGGGGTGGGGGTGTGTGTAGTGTTTGTTCTCTGAGCACTGAAATCTGGAGTGACTCCAGCAGTGCAAATGCAGAATCCTCCCTTCTGCAGCAGGCAGGGACCAAATGGCACAACAAAGAGCAGGCTATGAACACTTGTGCAAATGTAGAGACAGAGGCACTTCAGTGAAAATATGCAGAAAAAATTAATAGTTTAGTAAAAGCTGTTTTTCTGTCCCCCTTGTAGAAAAATGTGCTGAGTAATAGGTTCATTTTGACTTCTAAAGGAATTTCTCTCAAATACAATTATCAGGGAAGACTACAACTGCAAAGGTATCAAAGCCATGTTTGCAGAAATCAGGCTTCAGAGCACTTTGAGATGGAAGATATCTGTTGAATTTCTTTATATGTCATCTCATGTTTCTTTTATTTATGAATTTTTCTACTGTGGTATATGATGTCTGTTTAAAGATGAGAATGCTCCAGCAGTTTTCTTTTTTAAAAAAAGTCTTTGGCAGCTGCATTTTATTTATTTATTTATTTATTTATTTAGGTTTTTTTTCTTCATCACTTGAAAAGAAAGGCAGAAAAGTGAAACAAGGCACAGAAAAATAGTCTGTCACACTGAAAACCTCTGAAACATAAATAATAAACTTTATTTACTGAGTAATTCTCCTTGATACTCTTGTTTATCATATTTTCAACAGCTCTCACTTAAGGTAGTGTTAGCTAAGTACAAGGAAAGTGTCTTGATATTGTTAAACTGAAAGAAACATCACATTTGTATTAGCAGACATTCAGGCTTGAAAGCGTGTCAAAAACATTTTGAATGCATTTGGAAAAGCAAATGCATTTCTTCCACGTGTCTGAAGACTAATTTCATTTTAAATTTTGGGTAAGTCCAAGGTGCTGTCAAGAAATGCTTATTATTTGTTACTTTTACTTTTTTCATGGCATGTATATTCCATGTTGAAGGCATTCTTTCTGTTCATTTGGTGGCACAGATCAAATTCTGGTAGCCACTCTATACATGAGTCTATTCTTTATTTAACTCACCACAACAATGACTTATGGCTGATGAGCTGATTGCTATTTTAAGCACATTTAAAGGAGGAGAAAAAGAGATTTAATTGATTTCTTTCCCATTTTTTGACTATTCTGTGCCCACAATTCAAACATGCACTGCATAATCTGGTGAAAATGAAATGTCATCATTTGACTGCAAGAGGAATGACCCACTGAATTCAAATTACAAAGAACTCTGAATTGCTTTCAGCTGTTCTCTCAGCAGGTCTCCGTTTCCAATGATGAGCCAATTCTTCAGGTATGTTGGCAGAGAGGGAGCAGAGAAGGTGGGTGGTGTTTGCAGGAAAGCAGACATTAACAGGGATGCATGGTAGTTTGGTTCAGTCAGTGTCTTCATCACTGCTGTGCCAGGGCAATGCTGCTCAAATTACTTAAGGGAACCATGTCATGTTTTCTGCAAGGGCTGGGAGCAGGAGCTCTGAGCTATTCCCATTATGTAATAACATTTTCCCTGTGGAAATAGCAAGTCCCAGTGCTGTTGCCCCCTTTCCCAGCTCCCCAGTGCTGTCAGCCCCTGGGTGCCTGAAGAACATGGGGGATCTGCTCAGGGCTGTGCATCTGCAGAGGAGGAGGATGAACCCACCCAGTGCAGGTTGCTCCTCCATAACCAGAGCAGTGAGCAGAGGATTTCTCCTCCCATGACTTAAAGCTGAATTAATTTTGAACAGAACAGCTATGAACCTGATGCTGTATCCAGTGTTTTATGAGGTATATTCTTTTTCTTTGGTGGGGGGGAAAGTCTCTAAATGTCCACAAGCATCATCTGGCACAGGCATCAAATTCTTTTCTCATCTAAAATTCAAGTGTGATTTGCTGAGGCTCAAAGCTGCAGCAGGATGGCTTCTCCCTCCACCAGGCAAAACCTGCACCATGTGTCTTCTAGTGCTAGTTCAGTGCTATAAGTGAAGAGGATACATGACAGAGTATGAGACAGAATCTATTGCTCATACTTCAGGGTGTAAATCAGTCAAAGACAGCTTCAGGTAAGAAAGAAATCTCTTCTCTATATTTAATGCCTGGCTATAAATTTGAGGCCTCTGACTCCCTCTCATGCAGAAATATTGGCTAATGGGTTTTTTTTGTATATACAAGTGTGCATTTGTCAGTTTGTTCTGCCCACAGTACAGACATTCACAATTTTGATCACAGATGAGGACTCCCCTCTTCTGAGATTTTTTTTTCCAAGTGTAGATTCACTTTAAAAGTCTGCAGAGGATGCTGTGCCTGTATTAAATAGCAGCCAAGTGCCTGTGGAGCAGCATTCTTCACAATCCAAAATTTCAAAAGATAATTTCATAAGAAAAACAAATTCATGGTGTGCAGTTTTCTGTCTCCTTACAGGCCAGTAACACCATAAATATGATGAGGACTGTTAAAAGATGAAGTTGAGTTCAGGTCCCTTAATACATTTCCTAGGTAGTGCAAGCACCTGCTTAAAACCACCTTTCCTGCTTATTTTTCAGGCTTTGAAAGGACAGTATTCTGGAGCCCATGTGAGCTCTATGCAGAAGGTTGCATGACTCCTGAAAGGAGCTGCTTTTTCAAGAGGGAGAGAAGCACTACAAGCCTCTAATTGCAGCAGTGCAAACTGTCAGGTCTTGTACTGTAGGCTATATTGAAATGTATTTTGTGTTGATTCACTTCCAAGCCAAGATAAGAACCTCACAGGAAACCAGGCTTTTACATCAACTAATTAAAAATTGATCTGGCTCCAGTGCAGCCTAGATAAGGAGGCACTCACCCCTCTCACTGCCAGGCACTCACAACCTGCCCTGGAAAGCCAAGGAAAGGCCAAGCATCAGTCATTGCTTTTTCCCTGCTGATCCACCTGCAGGTAACTAGTAAAGAAGATCCAAAGGCTATTTAATTTCACTGTCCCATAACAGCTTTATAATCAGGTATATGCTCCTGCAATAATTTAATGGTTTAATTATATTATGTTGTTCAGGCAAAAAAGATAATAAAACTCTTATAGGCATATTTCCCTTTAGTACTCAGCCTTTTTAGGGCTGAGGGAACAGGATGGGAGGGACACACAAAAATAACCCCTAAATTTCACTGGCTTGAACCAGAGCTGTGGGGTGGGTGAACCCAGGCAATCAATAAACACTTTGGCACCCCCCATGGTACTAAAGATAACTTCCCTCACATGTGAAATTCCTACATTTTGAAGCAGAACAGTGGATTGAATAATGGGTAGCATGCTCTGGGAAGCATCTTTATGATTTCATAGCTGCAGCTTGGCAGCTGCCCCTCGCTCCTTCAGGTCCCTCAGTCAGTGATGGGAGGGGAGCAGCTCCACACCAGGCACTGACAGACTGGGCTGGTTTTTACATGGAGATCTTCTGCCCTCTCTTCCCCCTGGTTCAGCAGTGGTAGAGATTAGAAGTGTGTACAGCCTGAGGAGATGTGGCTGCTGCTGAACGTCTTGAGCCCTTCTGGGATGTGACAGCATTTCAGGAGCTTCTGTAGCTGTCCTGCTGTGTATGGACACCCCATAAACTGCAGCTGTCTTTGTGGTGTTGTGTAGCTGCAAGGAGAAGGTTAACAATGGGAGAAATTGCTACTTAGTTCATTAATGCTCTGGATGTTATCAAAAAAATAATTAAAACCCAGTTGGCGCAGGCTGCAGGATTTACTAATCAACATGTCAGTTCATTTCCAAATGCCTCATACACCTCGAGTTATTTTTGTCCAGCTGCTTCCTGCAGATGCAATTTGAACAGTCAGAAATAAAAGCAGATTTCAGTGCACCAGCAGCGTGCTGCTGGCACTCTCCTCTGACCCAGGCAGGTACACAGGGATGGGAGAGAGAACAGCCAATGTAGATTTGGGGAGATTTCAGTAACTTCTTGCTAAAGCTGAGAAAACCCTTGCCTGTGGGCCACACCCAGCATTTTTCCTTTGTAAACTGATGCAGGAAAGAATTCCAAGATTTGTGCTGAAAATCCTTTACTGTGCAGTGAGGGCTCCATAATCTATATAATCTGTATAATCTGTTCTGTATCTGTCAGATATGACATTCAAAAACTGCTGAACTCTGCAGCTGATAGGACTGGTGCATGTGAAAAGTTAGGCATATTCCCACATGCTAGAGCAGCTTCCCTGCATTGGAGACTCCCCTCTAAGTGTATTTGAGCACAGGAATTGTTCCCTGGGTGTCTCAGAGAGGGCATCCCCAAAAGATGGGCCTGGCTTCTGTTTCATGGCTGGATGAGGAAAAGGTGTGGGTTTAAAAAGTGATCAGGATCACAACAAGAAGCTTAAATAACAAGGAATTAAAAAGATAATGAGACTTATAAGTCTCATTAAGACTCGATAAAGATACTGTGATGCTCTAGAGTGAGGCTGAAGGAGCAAATTTTTCAGGTAATTTGGGTTCAGCAGCTCCTTGTGCTCTCCTTTTGGCTTATGCTGTGTCTGTCTGTGCCAGCTGAGCTGGGGAAGGTCTGGGCTCCCTGTCCTCCTCTGCCCTCCTAGCAACTGTGCTCCCTGGGGTGTCACACACTGATGAATTCCAAGCAAGAATTGAGGAAAATCACTCAAGAGATCCCTGCTGACAGCAGGAAGCTCCTGATTGCACTGTTCCTGAGCTGCTCAGGGTTCTGCCTGCTTGGCCATGTGTTTCTCTGTGTTCACCTGCTCACCATGGGTGTTATTAGGAGCTGGAGCACGAATATGGGAGTCTGTGATAAACCTGAGATTCCAGGATATGTTTTTGCTAGAGAGGGAACAACAAATGCTTATTTTCCTTTGAAGTAGCTCATCTGAGCTTTTAGCACCCAGGGGGAGATTTCCCTTGGCAGGCATAACAAGGACTCCAGCTTTGAATCCCAGGAGAAAGGTGGCTGTGCAGAGGAGGCTGAGCCTTGTGGCTGCTGGGCTGCAGACCTGCTCGCCCAGCAGGGAATTCTGGAATGCTGGGGGATTCTGGAATGCTGCTGGCTCCCCTGGCAGGGCTCCTTGACACCCAGGGTATTCCCTCCTCCCACACTCTTCCATCTCTCCGATGGAAATCTGCTCTTTCCAAGTTTCAGGAGGTTTTTTTTTACCAGTTGTGACCCGAGTGGAGATTATTTAGGAGTTTTCTGCCTCAGAGCAGACTTCCATCACTGCAGGCTTATCTGGCACAAAGCTCATCACAGCAAAAGCCAAGGGTCAGTATATTAAAGCAGAATGCAATAACCCATTCAGTTGGAGGCTATCTTGATTTCCATATAAATGCAGAAAATGATATTTGAATGTGCACCTCTCAGGCATACGAAGTGCTAATGGTGAAGTAATTTTTATGTCACTTTGTTTTGATTTAGCTGTTTGATAAATGGAATTCTTTCTGGCGTTCTTGCCATCCTGTGTTGCTACATCAATGTTTGAACAGAGTTAATTTTAGGTGCAGTTAATGACAACCAATGGCACTCATGCAAGTCATTGGCTAAATCTTAGAAAGTTGACTTCCTAGAATTGACAGAGATGTTTAAAATGCCCTGTGATAATGACCTACAGTTTGGTCTGTGGCTCTGAGCTAAAAAGAGTGTGTTGCTCTTCTTCCATATATCCTTAGCCTGACCCACAGTTGTACCACTAAACCTACTTTTAACAAGCGACTGTTGTTAATAACATGCTGTCAGAGCTAGGCTTTTTTGTTTCAGCTCTTTTCCAACCCTTCAAACGGCAGAATTTGCCCTAAATTCCTTTGCTACTTAGAAGTTCCTGACTATCACAGGCACCAACCATCCTGACCTTTTATCTGGCAAGTTTTGTGATAAAGGTTATGCTAAATTTCTGGTTTTCCTTCAAATAATTCTAACATGTCATGTATTATTAATAAGTATGGAGTGACATCCTAGAAGATGGTATATTTGCCATCTCACCACATTTTTGCTCTTCATAAATGAAAGAGGAGCACAGATGACAGGTTGCCATGCAGGGATAAATGAACTGCAGCTCAGGAGGAAAAGTGATGAATTGTAGCTTTATCTAGAATGTAAAGCAGAGCCACCTCTCTCCCCAGCAGGACAGGGCTGCCAAGGCAGCTCTCAGCCCCAACAAATGATTTCCCACTAAGGGTTCTTATCTTGTATTAGTGGCTTTTTGTTACCCTGTAAGAGTTTCTCCTCGGTAACAGAAGCAAGCTGACTTTGCATAGATAATGCCAGCATGGGTGGGAGGGGGATGCTGATTTACTGGGATGCTGCCCTCTGTGTTTGTCACTACACAGAGCTGCAGCCAAAAAGCAAGAATTCCAGCTAGTGGGGAGAGCTCAGAAAACATGCAGACTTCACCCTGCCCCCAGTTTATGGGGTATCAATTCTCCCAGGAGATCTTTTCTTCAAGAGTACCAACAAAAACTTCCAACAATGTAATACACTCCTGAGGCTTCTGAGCTGCTTCTCTGCTACTCTTTTTCAAACTTGTTTTATATTTCATTGTTCCTAATTCAGTTTCTAGTATTTCATGCAAAAGTCACATCAACAGTATAATAAATCTTTTCTTATCTCTAAAATTCTTTTTCTATTGCCTTGTTCCCAGAAGATACTGCTGCTGTTGTGACAACCAAATAGATGCAACAGGCTTAGAGTTCAAATATGACTCATGGTATGTTAACTTACTGATACAGTAAACCTGAAAGGGAAGGAAGGAAAAAAGATAGTTTGCTTTTTCAATATATTTTTTGTTTTTAAAGCTAACCAATGCAAATGGTACATTATAAAATGTGAGTGTTTTTTTAATCAGAAATCTACTTTGATAAGAGGAATCTAAATTTTCTTTTTAACTAATTTTTTTGTTGTTGTTGACAGGGTCTTGCTATCACCTGTTCTGTCTCCCCTACTATAAAAGTACTACTTTTATATAGCTGGGAAATCCATAAGTCTATAATAGTTTTGGTAGTTCCTAATTTACTCAGAAATTCAGCTTGTGTTATGGGTCAAGAATTTCCTTTTGTCAGATTAAAATTATTATTTTTTGGTAAAAGAGAATGTGGAGAATATAAAGGCATTTCATTTTCTTGTAAAGAACACAAGGGGAGATTGAGAATGTCAAAAGGGCACGTTGAATTTCCAGTGCCCACTGGTAGTGTTGGCACTTGCCTTTATTGCTGCATACAATGAAACCCAGACTCATTTATAAATTGCTACTACACATATCAAAAAAATATACCCTGTGTCTTGTCCTCTGCTCATTACTGGCACCTGATATTTGTCTCTGCTGAGTTTTCTTTTTCCTAGGGATGCTTTCTTTTTGCCATGTATCCCAGGACAGAGCCTACATTCACTGCCTTCTCTTTCAACATTTCTAATTCCAGAAGACCCACTAGAAACATATGTGAGAATCATCAGAAAGATCTCCAAGGTCTATTCAGACAGAAGAATGAATCACACAAGGTCTCTTCCAAGTTTTCAGCTCTTCTGTCAAGCATCAGCATCCCTCCTTTACTTCTCTTGTTAAGAGAGACAGCAGACCCAGCATGCTTGGCTCTGTTCTGCTCCTCTGGCTCATCTTTCCTGATATTTTCTTGAACCATGAACTGAATTGCAAATAATAGGATTTCTTATATGAAAGGCTGCCTCTTTACATGAGTAGAAGCCGTGCATTTGGGCTCTTTGAAAATGGGTCTGTGGCATTTCATATACTTTGTTCTCTGGTCAGAAGTTCAGGATGTTCCATTTCTAAATCTGATTTCCAGCTAAAATATAAATGTGTCGCATTGACTGATCATCCTTGGAAGTTTATATGCTTTTAGAGTTAAAGATGTGTATGATTAATGCTTCTGCTCTGCTTGGCTATGAATCATTATATGATGCCCTGATTTTTCTTTTTAAATCTCTGTAGCTTTAGCAAATAAGGTGTTTAAGGGAGAGAGGGGAGGAAAAAGGGTAGAATATGACCTTCCTGTTAGTCACACTTCAGATAAAATAATATTCTTACAAGGACATGGCTCTCTTTGAGTTTCTACCTACCCTGTGAACTGTGACAAAGTACAGACTATCACCTGCAGGCTTTTGGAAGTAAATTCAAACATGAAAGTCTTGACAGGTGAAGCAACAGATGAAACTGTCAGGATTTAAGTTTTAATACAATCCTAATTAACTCCAGTATTGCTTCCTCTCAAGGTCAATTAGAAATTTCCAGGATATTCAAATGAAGTATTCCTCTGGGAAATATATTTTTCCCCATCTAGTGACCAATATTCTTTAAAGAACCTCTGAACCTTTCTTGTCTCCCTTTCCTGTGGTGCAGGGAGCTGATGTTGGGTATTCTGTATGCAAGCAACTCTTTCATATTACTGATGTGAAAACAACAGGCCACAACTCATCTAAGTACAGGCATCTGCACTTTACACAAAATGCATTTTCCCAAACAACCACCCACATTTCCTTTGATTCACTGTGACACTTCTTCACCCCAGCCCTGGGAGCACAAGCTTTCTGTGCTCTCTGAAAAGCTCAGGTTTGTGGTGGGGTTGCAGTCTGGGAGGGGAATGGTCCCAGGGGGAGATGCTTCACTTCTGCCACCAATCCAAATTAGAGGAGGCTAGAAATTGATTTGAGGAGGAATTAGGGATTCAAAGAGCTGTGCTGAGCCTGATCTCAGGGGACAGATGCCATGCATTTGACTGGCAGGCATTGCACTGAACCCTCTGTGTCATCCTAGAAGGCACACAGCTAGTGGCTCTCATGACACTCCTAAATTTCTTCAGTGGGGCAAGAAAGATTTACCACTTGTTGACTTCACTTCTTAGGGAGAAAATGCTTCATCTTATGCTTGTTTTGTCATAAATACTGAGGTAAAGCAGGGGAGCACATTTTAATCTAAAAAACCCAAACAAAATTTTAAACAGTCTTTTCCAAGATGAACCCTTTCCTTGGTGAGATGTTTGGAATGGAGCTTTCACATGGAAAAATATAAAAAAAATTTGTGAAGCAATGACTGCCCACTGAAGAGGAGATGGCAGCAGTATTTAGGGGCATGAAACCATTCTGTTCTGATTTGATAATGTCTAACTGCATAGCACTTTCTCTGCTCTTTTCGATGGCTGCCACAGCAAAAGCACTTGCTTCACCTCTTGGCAGATGTCTGCTTCGCCTCAGAGAGACAGAGGACTCAAAAGAGAGGAAAATAACTTCAAATTCCTTGCTCTTTTACCTGCAGTCCTTTTCCTTCCCTTTGCAAAATGATTGCTTTTTGCAGCCAACCTCTTTGAGAGAGAACTGTTTTCTCTCAGGCACTCATAATGTTTCCATAGCTCAGATCACCAGGGAATGCAGTCTCACTCTACTTGGGGACTAATTGCACAGAATAATTACTGAGCCCTCAGCCCTCACAACGATTGTTTTATAAATAATTCCTGCTTTAAACGTTGATTACACACATGCTTCCCAGAAGAATTGTGCAGAGGAAATAATTCTCTGAGGTTGTCACTGTTCCTGTCATGTGGCACAGGAAGAAAAGGTTGCAGGGTGGTGGTGACAGGAGGCACAGGGGAGGAGGGCAGGGTCTGTGCCCCTCCACCAGGGTACTGGGTCTGAACATGGGCTGGCTTGGCACAGCTGATGAGCCAAACATTCAGTTTTAAAGCAGGAATGGCAGAGCTCTGCTGCTCAGCAAAACCTGTGTCTAAAGGCTGTGGAGATGGAGGGGTGAACCTATAAATAAATAATTTATTTCCAATAAAAGGGAAAGGAGTTTACAGGGGGGTGTGTGGCTCCACTAAAATCCCTGCCTCAGGCTTTTTCTGCCTGCTTCAGAAATTCAAATGGATGTGGCAGTGTGTGTGTGTGAGGAGGACTATGGAGGGAACCATACAAATGTGATGGAACAAGAATTTAAAATAGTGAATGTGTAGTGGTTGTGTAAATGACAGATTACAGATGGGGTTTTGCTAAATGTATTAGCATGATTGGTGAAGCAGGCTGACAGTGCTGTTAAAACCAACACTAGAGCATTCATTCAGAGCAATCAATATCCCTTCTGGCCACAGTTCCCTATGTCAGGTGAAGAAAATGTTTTAATAGGAATTCAGTTTATATGTCTGAACTGGAGGAGGGGTTTTTTTAATATTTATTATGGTAACAAATGTGATTTTCTCTTTCAAAGTATGTGTCAGGTGAATTTTTTTCTTTTTTGTAGAAACTGGAAAGCCTATTGTAATAACAAAAAAAGCCACAAGTGGCAGTAGGGCACTAGCAGGTGAATCAAACACCAGTCCCAGCTGATAGACAGGGGCTGTCTCTGGCTGACTGCTTGCAGGCTGAAAATCAACATGTGTGTAAGTGTGCAGCCTGAAATAGAAGTGAGTTGTTCTGAATAGTAAAACATAATATTTATAACCCTATCCCAGCAATTTATAACATACCCACTTCCTACTACAGAGGGCAGAACTATAATCAAGAATATTTCTGAAAGCTCAGAAATACTGTTTGCAAGTGCATGTTCTAGTAAATGTTTTTTAACTGCTTACAGGATCTATGTCATCTGCAGAAAACCAGTTTCCAATATAGAGTTGAATTTTTTAGAGAGTTTTTTACTGCTTTAGTGACTGTGTGAATTCCATGGCAGATCTACAGGTGTAAAGAGGGCACAGCTTGATTTCTGGTTTGGGTTTGCATTTTAACAGTGGGGGCTGGAAAATGATTCTTCCCTGTGATGCTCAGGAGGGTTGCTCCTGTTAGTGTGACACAGGAGTGTGCTGACAGCTTGCCACTGACACAAACAGCCTCTGGCTGGGTGTTGTCATCAGTGAGGTGTGTGATAGCTTGAGTTCAGGTACCTGAGCTCATCACTCAGCCATTCTGAAGTCTGTCCTGGTCAGTTCATGGTATTGCATGCTCTGGTTTTGAGTGATATAGCTCCCTGGATCTACACTGCTGATGTATGAAGGCCTCCCCAACACCATTTCTTCCTGTTAGACATGCCATGGGAGAAGTGTTAATGGGTTTCCTTTAGATCTTGATAGTTATCAGCAGGTTATTAGCATTTATTTTGCATGAATCAGAAGTGGCTTAGAGTTCAAGTTTAACAGTGATGATGGTCTAAGCACAAAAAACAAAGAAACTTTTTCCAAACCCAAAACCTAACAGAACTTTTTTTTTTTTTTTTTTTTTTTTTTTTTTTTTTTTTTTGAGGCTGCTTCTGTATTTGCTTTGCCTTCACCTAAAAATAACACTTTCCAAAGTAATCTAAAAGGCCTGATTAAGTACAGAATTTGTAAATGTGCTTCTGTTGTCTGTGGCTGTGAAGAAATAGCATGGCCCTGCTTGCAGACTGAGCTGTGTCCCACAGCTAGAGAGAGAGCACTGCCCCAGCCCAGCCCCCGAGAGATCCTTCCAGGTAAAGGACCAGAGTCAAGGCTCTTGCTTGAAGTTGCATTGATCCAACCCTGCAAGAACATGAGAGAAATGATGGCAAATTCCTTCCCCAGACAGAACAATGCCATTTTCTGCAAGATGTGATCTTTAGAAATCAATCAATTTTGTACTTTTCAGTAAATTCAGGCAGCTCCAAATTAAATTGGAAAAACTGTTTGCATGGAAGTAATTCTTTTAAGTAAATTTCTGCCTATACTCCAACAATAATATCAATGTGGATTTCATTAATTTGTTTCATTAAAAGGATTTCCATTAGGAATTAGTTTCAAAATTGCCTAATATGTCAGACTCTGAGGACACCCATAATTACATCTATAGCCTTTCCAGATCTATACCATTTTCCCTCCTGAATGTCTCTGTCTGTGCTAATAAGTGTTTCTAAACTGCCTGTTAGAATAAGTTTGACAAGGTTTACAAATTACAAAGTTTTGTTTTCTCTACATTTGTTCAGACCCCTAATCTTCTCTTCATTACTTTTAAACATGTTTTCCTTCTGCTTTTTTAATAAAGAAGCAGTGAAGATGAAAGTCCAATTACAGAAAGTATCAAATCTAGATATTAGACTCTGGCCATGCCATCCCTTATGGTTTTTAAGCACATCTTCAGACAAAATCTCATGCTCCAAGGAGTGAACATGTCCAGACCTTCACACTGAAAGGACTCCCCAATTTCTGAAAAGGCAACTTCCAGCAAGGGATCAGGGATCTTCAGTGGATGGTGGACAACCTTCTCTATTTAAGGGATTTAAGGATGTCTCACCATAAGAGAAGAATCTCACTGCCAGACACATCCCTATCCAGTGTGCAAGGAATCATGGCCTCACACTGCCTTGAGTCACTGCTGGAGCCCTGTTGAACATTTTGTGCTTGTTTTTATCAGCCTAAGAGTTACTTTTACAGTATTATCATTTTCCAAGGTTAAAGCTGATAGAAAAAGTAACATACAAAAAATAACTAAAGAAAAGTCTACAAGGAACAACTGAGAAATATTACTTTTGCTTAGCTTTGGTTATTTCAGAAGGAGCTCTGTTTCATTTCTCATGTGTTAAACTTTTCTTTGGATAGGATTTAGCAACAATAATGAATTTCAGTGCTACAACAGGTTGAAATTGAATGTTTACCTACACTTTACACAAAACCATTATAATTAAATGTATTCCAAACAGCATGCACACAATGAAATAAATTCCTCCATATAGTAACATTTAATAAAAAGGCACTATTGCTCTCTTTTCTCAAGACCAGATAACAATGGACCAATTATTCTTTACTGCTCTCCAAGAGGCTTCCCATTGCACAGAGAGGTTTAACATCTGGATCAATGCTCGCATGATTCTTAATGAAGTCCTTTAGCTCTTAGAAATTATTGAAAAAAGGTCTCCTATGGAAAACAAAGATTACTTTAGCTGGATGCCATGCTGAGCAATGGATGTTTTTCTTGGCTGGCACACCACAAAACTGCTTCTATTATCTGCACCAAGGAAGGATCTCCAGGCTTTAGTCCAGTAAACAAACATTTTTCTTGTCATTCAGTGCACGCTGTAGCTTCTTGGTTTTCTTTAATGCTGAATTACTGGGCCAAACTCTGGTTGTTGCCGTTGCATTTTTACCTTGCACTGTACCCATAAAGGAGACTCAAAGGAACCCCTGGGGAAAAAAAAATATATATATATGACAAAGCCCTGACTGAGAAATCCTACGTGTCTGTCGTGTAAATCCACATGTTAAGACTTGCCAGAATAAGGATTAAGCTGTGTGAGAGGGCTGTTGGCAAAGTGCAGGAGGTCCATGCCAAAGTGCAAGGTGCAGCAGTGAGACCACGCTGAGATACCAGCCTCTCCAGCATGTTTACAAATCACTGCCAGGTATACACTTAAGGGAAAAGCGGCCTAAAAGGTTTGTGATGTTTTTTGTGTGGTTTGTGCCTGCTCCCCTCTGCTGCACTTTGGGTGGAGGAGCAGCAGTGCTTGCCCTGATGGCTCAGAGCCCAGCTCCAGGGACAGTCAGACACTCACTGACTGTGACCCTGGGCTGCTCTTACACAAAGAGGGCAGGACTGCAAACTGCCCTCTCAGAGCAATCACACATCTGGAAGAGCAGATTTTTTTTCCTTGTGTGAGTAGCCTGATAAGAGTGTGAGCTGATCCCTTCCTTGAATGCCAGGTTTTATCCATAAATCACTTGAGCGGTTTCTCTAACTTTGGCACGCCGCTCCAGATCACTGGGTTTCCATCTAACACAGTGGCCTCTGCCTACTCAAGGGTCTCTGTAATTCTGCTAGTGGAGGCTCCAGCAGAGGTGAGGCTCAATAAATCTCAGCTGGTGAATAAGTCTGATTTTTTAGTTGAAGAGATAAATGGTGTGAGAGGAGCAATCATGGCAAAGAATTGTTCTGGTGAAGTGAATCGATGCATGCTTAAAAATGTCCCGTTCTGGGACCTGTGTTTCATGGGATGACCAGAGGATACTGAGAGAGCTAAGCAATGAAATCTTTGCTTTCCCTCTGAATCTGAGTTCTACATCTAAATGATTAGTTTAATAGTCTCTTTTTAAATTAAGACATGCAAGGAGAGAGGCACTGAAAAAGGGACTGTGGCTGGAGGCTTCGCAGCAGTTCCACCCGTGCTGATGAACAGCATGGCTCTGTGCTCTCCAGCAGAGGGACTGGAGAAGTGAAATTACATCTGACAGGTTTATTTCTACATTACCTCCGTTTTGGCTAAAGGCAAAATTGATTAAAAAGAGAAAACACTTAGGATGTTAGGATTTGTGGCTGCATTTCTGTGCTGAAGTCCCAGCATTAATCTAGACTTTGCTGCACTGGTTACAGGAAGAGAAAAGTAATTCTGTACCAATTTCCATCTGTGTTTATTTTTAAAGTACTGATGTAATTATAGAACTTTTTTTTGGTGCATGAAGTTTGAATTCATCTGTCAAGAGAAGCACAGCTGAGAAGTGATGAAAAAACTGTATTTCATAAGAAGCACCTGAGAACGATGTGTTTAGGAGGGTAAATAACTGGAATAAACAGAGTTCCTCTGGAGAAAAATGATTGTACTAGTGAAATATTGAATTGTGATTATTGTTTACAGAAACACTTTTTCTATATCAGTATGTATAGAGACAGACATGCAAACAAAGGCAAAAGCTGTCATCTTGTACAAAGGAGCAAATTCAGAAGTCCTGGAGAAAAAACACAGAAGTGATTAAGTGACAGATTCTGCCTTACCTTTTGTGCCAATCCTGTTCATCTGTTTTTTCAGTACTTTACAAAAATAGTGCTGAGGTTATGATATGGCTTTGGGTTTTGTTAATTAGCCAGATTAACAAGGGATATTGACCAGTTAAGGCACCACCTACTACTTGTGTGAATTCAGTTTGCATTACTTACAGTGAGATACTAAAAGGGAGGGGATTCTGCCTGTTTGGGGTGTAAATTAACTCAATGCAAATCTCTCCTCATGAAGAATTCTAAGAACAAGTTAAAAGATTCTGTAAAGAAATTATTAGCATTTTGAAAAAGGATGAAGCAGAAACAACAAGATGAAAAATCCATCAGAACTAATAATCCAAATGTTTGTGTCTCTCACCCTGTGAGGCCAGTCAATCTTTGAAATTACCTTTTTTATTATTTTTTGAATTTTAAGTCCTATAGCAAGTACCTAAATGAAACTTTTTAATATTTCATGGATTGCACATCTTCTAATCTGTTCTTTATTTAATTTTTATGAAAATTACCCTTCAAATTTGTTTTATTCATTTCTGAAAGACCCATATCTTATGCATTATAATTTTTTAATTATCTTGATTTGTGTACAGCTATGACTAGAGAAAATTACAGCTTGAATTTCCAAAATAACTGGTGTAGCATACATGGCATCTAAATGATGTTCCATATCCCTCACCAAGGAGCATTTTGGATGGTCTTTTGAAATGTTTTCCCTGTGCAAATTAGAGATTGTAATTTCAGTTTTGTGTTTCATTCCCCAAATTAGCTTAACCCTGTAGTAATACTGGTGGCAAACAATTCAGATATTAATTGCCATGGCTTCTCCAGCCCTCAGCTTTCCTAACACGTTCCTAAGGAGATGGCATTCTCAGGAAAACAAGTGAAAAGTTTTCCTTTCACAGGGAAACTCTGAGAAATGAAATACCCAGCACTGATGTGTGGTGGGAAGTGACAGAGACTGATGCCCTGACTAAACAGATTTAATTAGTTGTTGCTGCAAGTTTTATCCTTGACATTCACTGACATGCCTGGGCCAGGAGGGCCAGCTCAAGGCAGCTCAGAACTGCCAGCACCTTCTTACCACTTGTGTTAACTCTGTTTTTTCAGTGGTAGGGGTCAGAAGGAAATAAAGCTCCTCTGATGTTTCACTGTCACAGCTGCTGTGATAAGGGGACTGGGGGATAGTCTTGATGGCTGAGTTACTCTGATGGAGTGAGAAACCAGGCAAACCTCCAAAGTGCAAGCAGGCTCTTGTTTGTCAAGTACTTCATGACAATCCAAATGATAACAACTGAAACAGCAAGCACTTATCAAACAGAGTAGTCAAGTGACAATGTCAAGATTCCAATGCTGTATTTCTGTCTCCAGTGGCTTCAGACTTTGATGATTCTTAATCTCCAAGGCCAAAACTGCTGGGCTCAAGACTTCTTTGATGAGAAAGGCAAGGAGCAAGATGCGGGTCTTTGCTCCTCCCCAAGCTGTGCATATACATAGCTTTTTGTTGGAGAAAACCAATCTGGCCCAAGGGCTCACAAGCTCTTTCCACAGGCCCTGACTGTTCCAGGCTGTCCAGGTGCTCCACCCTGGTGTGACCTGAATGACCATCAGATCCTGGTCATGCAATTCCTTCTAAGAGCTTCCAATCTGAATAGCCAGCAGGATTAAATAACTTTTATGCAACCACGCCAAATGAGTGCACATTATGCAATGTTTCACTTCCTACCTTGAATTGAGCATGTGTGCTGTGTCTGCTGTGCAAGGCAAGCAGGCTGCTTTCCACAGTGCTAACCCAGCCACTCTCCTGGCTGGGACTCTCATTGGAGCCTCCTGTTTCTAGTCCTGAGTGAGCCTATCCAACAAAAAACTACTGTGGGCAGAGTTCCCAAACTCCATTATCCAGAGTGCAAGTGTGAACCCTGGTATAGACCTGGGGACATCTAAGGGGGCAGTCAGGGTCTGGCCCCCAAAGGAGGAGGAGCAGTGGGCACCTGAGGAGCACAGGCTGACACACACACTCACCAGCAGCATGGGCTGGAGCTGCTCTCAGCAGCTTTTGTCATGTTTCACACTCTATCTTTGATCCAAACATATTTTACCTTGGCAGAAGCTCTTTGTACCTCCCCTAGCATACGTGCAGTATGTTTTGTGTTATTCTTTTCTCCAGATGATTTAGACAATGCTTTCCTGGCTGCTCTCCTGCTGCTGGTTCAAGATGCTTCATCTCTCACACGATGTCTCTAAATTATTTGTATTTTTTGAGTGTGCCCTGGAAAACTTGCTAAATCTGTCTTTCAGATCAGGCATTCAGTTCCACCCAGAAGCTGAAAATATATGACAACTTTCAGTGTTTTTTCCTTCTCTCTCTAGAACTTAAAAATACAGAACCCTGTGAAAATGAATGAGAAGCCCTGCTTATGTAAATCTGGTAGAGCTTTGCTGCACATTCAGATTGTATTTAAGGCAAAGCTTAACATGCAGATGAGGTTTTATAATTCTTCATCTCTCCTGCTCTATCTTGTTTCCCTGTAATGGATTTGATTTATTTGATGATGGGGTCAGATTTCTCTGTATCTTCAGGAACCTTCACAAGTTTTCTGCTAAGGGAAGGGATAGTAAGATTTGCATTACGGTTTTATTATTTTCCTTCCACTGCAACTGAGATTTGAGAAACTCTGGTAAGGTAAATTTTTTTTTTTCTAGATACAGATCTATAAAACAATAAAAATATAAATATGTATATGTGTACTGACAAGAATTATATAATGCATTATATTAGTAGCTGGAGGTAAAGAAAATTATTTTCTACCTAAGACTATAAATGTATTAGGCAAATTTTCTCATCTCAGAGAGTTTCTTCTGTGTATTTTTATCATTGGGCATTCTTGTCAGAGAAAAACTTCCAAAATTTTGATGTACCGTGGATTCATTAGTAGTTGGTAATGAATCTGTGATTGTATAAAATTCCTGTGAAGCAAACACAATCTCTTAATTGGTTTTGCTGTGTTAATAGTCTTCCTACAGCTATCCTAGGTCACATATGTATTCATCAAACATCTGTCTTTACTTGCTGGCAAACTGATAATATATGCAATAGTCTGTGCTGTACCAAAGTTGAGATGTGTGCAAGCTTGCACACAGTAAAAAGGGAAACACACTTAAGTTTACAATGCCTTCTATTTAGCTTACTTATTTTTATTCTGCATGTATTTCATTATTATTAGTAACAACTTTTTATCAATGTTACCATAGAAATAGAGAAATCTAATTCCTAAAATCATGCCAAAACTCATTTTCCATCCTGTTTACTTAGTAGCTCTATTGCAAACAATGCTTGCTAGATAGCTGTGAATAATTCAGAGCAGCTACATTATCTGGCCAGTTTATTTTTGTGTGCAATATCCTTCCTTTTCAGCAACACATTTTACATGTTGTTCTGGAAAAAGAGTCTTGTGAAACTATGCTGAATTTTAAAGGCAAAACCATCAATGAATTTCTGGGGGGAGGAGGGTGAAACCCTAACAAGAATCCATAGTCTTAAAGGAAAGGAAGGACAAGGCTGTAACTTATGTACTGAGTAGCTCTTTTGTCTTTGAAAGCCATTTCATACTAATTCATAAGATGTGTTTCTTCAAACCAGTACATATATGTTTTATTTTAATGGATCTCAGTGATCATCAGGCATAAACCAAGTACTGAGCTGCTCTTTAATGTTTCTCCTGAGAGCTCAGACTGTCAGTAAAACCTAAGGCACTTAAGTCAGCTGTGTCTCCTACAGCCATCTAGAACCTGAGTCATTTAACCATAACATTGCAATTTATTTAATTTTGAAATGCTAACTAGTTAATAAGGGGAGGGGGCAAGAGATTCTAGAACTATCTAGTAGCCACACTTGTAATAACCAGTGATAAGTTAGAAAATTAACTCTCTTAAAATAAGATCTTTCTCTTCCATACTTAATATAGTTAGGGCTATGAGTCCTAAGAGTTCAGAAATAATAATTTCAAAATATTCCTACTGTAACAACTGAACCCAGTTTAAAAATCAACATATTCTTTCTTCTTCATGCATCATCATCATCATCAGCTGCTTCAAATTGCAAGTGTCCTACAATCAAACTTATCAAGCAATCTTTTTAATGTAGCAGAAGACTGCTACATTAGTCTTTCACGGCAATATTGACTGTTCTGCTGACAAACCTGCTCATGCTTCATGGTACTGCATCATTGGAAAGAGACAAATCAGAGATTTACAGCACCTTTAATACAGTACAGTATTTTTACATAGCAATCCTCTTGATTATTTTCCCCCCAACACGTACATTATGGCCATGAATAAAAAGAGAGAAGAAGAAGAAGGGAAAATGTTACCTATGTGTAGGCTCCCATGAAAAAAAAGAGAGAAGAGGAGGAAAGGGAGATGTTGCTACCTAAATGTAGGCTCCTGAATCTGTCGTCTGGCATTGTGAATGAGAGCACTGATTTTATAATGCATACAGCATTTGGTGATTCTGGTCTGTGTTTACAGATTTGTTTGCCTATTTTCTATCATTCACCTGTTTCCTTACAGCCTGTGTAACTCTAAATGAATCTCCTTTTGGTATTGGATACTCCTCTTGTTTCCTTGTATGCTGTAAACAGCAATAGCACTTCAGAGCCGAGCATCAGCACAACATAGGCAGTAAAGAAGTGATCCAGCTCTTAAAAATAACTTCACAACTGACAAGTTTCTGCACAAAATCCTGCATTTCCACACAGTGGATGGCTGCATTTGTAACAGCCCCATCTGGAGACACAGCAGTGTCACAGGCACTAAATCTGCCCCCACACAGTGTGCTTGAGCCCTCAGTGGGAGTGCTGTGTGGTCCAGCTCAGGGTCTGGAGTGGTTAGCCAGGCTTATGTCCAGCTGCCAAAACTGTGAGTGCAAAACTATCTCTAATATCAGGATCACCTGTGCTTCAGACCTGCAGATGCATGTCTCAGGGTATTAGCCTTCTCTCCAAGCTATCCACCTGGGAAGGTCACTGCAGTACCAGCCCATCTTTAGACATTACAGCTTGGAGTTTCCACATCCTTTCAGCCTTTCAACCCATTTTTGCATTGCAGCATGTGAGTGTCTGTCTGTGTAAGCAAAGTAGTGATGATCATTTCGATCAGCCCTGCCACCAGCCCTGCCAGCCCTTTTCCCACTGCACACAGGAGCACATCCCATAAATATGGAGTGACTGCAGCCAGCCATCTGCAAGGGAACCAGCATTCAGCTGCAATAAGCAGGTAATGCTTCTGTAGTCAGGATTTTTCAACTGTGCCTTCTCTTTTCACTTGAAAAGGTTTTGATCAAAAATGCCAGTTTAAAAAAAAATTAATCCTACCTTTAAGTACATTTACTGTTATTAAAGCTTCATTTTTTTCTCTGCTGTCTCTTCATACATCCTTTAAATTAAAAAAATGGGCAACTCAACACAAAGTTTCAAATTAAAGCGAAATTATTGCTGCTTGTAAAACTGCAGTAAGATTATTTTAATGTATATTACTAATATTTTCAATGTCCTAGCTCTGATTACACCATTCAAAAAATGTTTAGAAAAATGCATATCAGTGCATATCAATAAGGATGGATTCAATTTGAGTGCCTTTATAGTGCTGCTGATAAAATTCTCACTTGCCAGAACAGAGTGTGCTGTAGTAACAGCACTGTTCAGCAAGAGCATATTTGCACATGGTGCACCTCAAAGCAGAAATCTGCTTTCCCCTGGCAGGCTCTGTAACATCTGTGAGAGGTAGCAGCAGAAAGGTGGAAGATTTAGCACCCTTTGCCATGTTTGTCCATGCTGTGATAGCTGATGTCTGATGCTTGTCTTTGAACTCTGCTTCTAAGCAGAATGGGGTGGGCTAAAGATCTCTGTATCTCTGACTTCTTTTGATTAATCTCATTTCACTGTGCCCATCTCTGTGTCAATGTCAGACAGCCACTGCCTGCTGCAGGCAGCCCCATCTCCAGGTTTCTCACTCCTGTGCAATTTGCAGCAAGTGCTTTTCCTGCCTTGCTCTGTGTACATTTGGTGTTATTTTCCTCTCCTGCAGATCTGCAGAGCAGCACACTCCCTTAGCCAGCCCAGCTCCTGCCAGGCTCTGAGGAGTGCCCAGTCTGGCTTGTGCCCACAGCTCTGCTCTCACAGAATAAACCACAAACCACAGGATGGATCCAGCTGGGAAAACCCACCCATGCTCCTCTAGGAATCCATAGGAATGCAGGAGAAACATGGCCTGGGGGTGGTTAACTCTCATGCACCTCAGAAGGGGGAAAGAGCTGATGGCTTCATTTTCAGAAATGGACCACAGGGACTAGGACACCCCAGAATTTTTCTTTTTTCTGCACTGATGACAATTTTAAAACTGCCTGTGAAGTGCTGTCCTCTTGAAAGAGTGTGCATTTTCTGGAATAAATCACATTTTCTCTTCCCCTCTGTCAGCTATTAATAGTGGTACATTTTAATTGCATATGTAAATAAAAACACTGTGTACTCATTAGTTTAAATATGTTTTTCATTAGGCAAATGAAATGCTTATTGTATGTGATGCAAAGCTAAAAGGAGAATGTTAACAGCATTGAGCAGTTTGGGAAGTATAGTGACTTGAATTTTTAAAGTTCTTTCTTAGGATAAAAATAAACCATGTTTTAAGGGATTATTATGGGCAAATTTTGCAGTAGAGGCATCTTGTTTCTTGAAATGGAAAAAACAAAGTTAAGTGACAGAAGTATGGGTAGGGTGTCAAGGCCAATGCATTAAAACTTCTACTAGAAGGGAGAGACAGCACATAAACTTGTATTACTATTTATAGCATTGGCTATTTTAGAGATGGTAACTGCAAGGCAGGCAGCATTTTTCAGTTTCTATATAGAAAAATCCTGACATGTCTCACATTTTGATATCTTGAAACATATTGGTCCCAAATAACATCACTTCTCTATCATTAATTTTCAAACTCTTGGAACACCACACTCCAAATACATTTTTGCTATTTTTAGGGGCTATGCAATTATAGTCAAGAAGATACAATTTTTCAGTTCAGTAATCCATACTTTCAAGCTTGGAGTATATTTATCTACCTATGAGCTCATAATTTGTTTCCTTTCTATCAACAAAATACCCAGAATTTCATAACTAATTTATTTCTAAACCTTTTCTATCTCCTTCCACCGTTCTGCTCACTGTGAAATGAGAGAAATCTTATCACAGAGACACTTAGTAAATTAGTATCATTTTATACAAAAGCCTGCCCTCTAACCACTTGAGTCTTAGTGAAAAGATTCTCTGAAGGTATGACTTCCTAAAGTCTCAAAGCAGTTTAACAATCTCCCTCAATATCCAAACACCTGTTTCATGATTAATATGAGAATATAAAATTCCTCTCCCTGCAAAACTCAGAGCACCAAATACACTTTCTTCCCCAATTGCTTGAGAAAGAGAGCCAAGATAAAAACCATTTTTTATTTTATAAAGATAAGTTTGAAAATCCTTGTCTCATCCATGCTTCCTCAGTTCAAATCCTATCAAAGTTTTATACTGGAGCACAGTAAAATATTTATATGCAGGATGTAGCAAACGAAATGCAAGGGCTGGCTAGAGGGCAGTCTCTCAGAATTACCAGAGCAGTCTGCAAAGGACTAATATGTCAGGCTTCCAGACTCTTCATTTGCCAAACTAAATTGTAGCTAACAGTGCCCTTTGCTAAGAGAATAAAGGCAACAGACGTTCCATTTTGTATGAAGAGTTATTGCACTTGACATATTGGTGAAAACATATTAATAGTTTTTGAGACCAAAACAGGACTGTATGATATCAAACTGGACTTACTACCTAAGACAGGCCAGAGGGTTTGTCAGCACCCTGAACAAGTTTATGAATTGAGGCTGAGTTGGAACAAATTTTTGAGGATGATATTCAGCTTGGTCATGGCTGAAAAGCCAACAACCAAATAGTGTCTTTTGTATCTTATTGCAGAAAATGTTTGAAAGCTCTTGTAATTTCAAAAGCAGTGCCCTGTATTCAATTTTTTCTCTTGTCTGGATCAGTCTTCTAGTCATTGCATCATGTTTTATTTCACCCTACCACTGGGGCCATCTGAGGAGAATGGGGGTAATAAAGTTGAGGGGAAAAAGATAGAGGTTTTGTCAAACAAAGCAGTTTGAGTTTTATTTTAACAGATTTAAGGAGGCTGTGATTTAATACATGATGATTTCCCATAATATATAATAGGTCCTGATCTTACTTTTGCCCTTGATGTCCTCAAAATATTTTTTCTAGGCTGCTGTATTAAAACCAGTAGGCAGTGTAATGTATAAGTAACATTCACTGGGTATTCATACTTTCATACACTAAGAGCAAAAATACTACTTCAGTTAGGATCCATGTCCCAACAAATCCATGGACTCATTTCCAAAGAAGTTGATCATAAGAGCCTACCAGGCCCCTTGTTTACAGGCTAAGGTGAATTAGAAAGCAATCACTCCCTGACCTTCATTGTCCTCACTGTTCAGAACAAAAGTTCTTGTCGATCTATAATGCATGTAGAGTTTCTCCAAAGATACAAGTATTCACAGAAAGTGGTGGTCTTTTACAAATTATTTCACTCATCTCCAGATGATTCCTTTGATTCTCATCCAGCATCAGATCCTCTGAATGATTTCTCATGAGGTTCCCCTCCCTCTCACCACTGAATTTCTCTAGGTAGAAGGAGATGAACTTCAGAGATGTATTTAATATTGTACACAGATGTCTTCACGCACTGACACAACTCAGTGTAGCTTTTAACAGCTCCTTCTTCAGGTTCCTCAAGAAGCTTATGGTAGAGGTGAGAAATCTGAGGCTGTGTAACACTTCAATCCATAGTAAGCTCTCAAATATTTAAATTGTAGATACATCTAGACCGAGTGCTTTTCATGGTAAATTGTAATGATATGTAGGTAGACGAGGAAACGTAATTTCTGTGTAACTCATCCAAAACTAGCTTATCACATTTCATCCACATTCAAATGTCTTATCTGAAACTTGGCTCAGCAGGAGATGGTAACATGTCAAGGATCCAATTAACATTATCTCACTCCCCTGTTTTTTTCTTCAATTTCTCTGCCTTATGGGAGCTTCTTCCAGTCCTGTTGTTACTCACAGCAAAATTGATTGATTTTTGGCATAGTTCTGATTTGCTGATACCTTGAATACTACTGGAACCTCTGAATTTGTATGAAATAGGAACCTCCTCACAGGGGAAAATCCAGTTATGAGTGTGCCATCAGAATTCTGGATGGTTATGTCTTTATTCTGTCTGGATTGCTTTGTGCAAACCATGAAACCTTCTAAACCCAAGAGCTATTGAATGGTCTATTTTGTAAAGTGTACAACATTAAAAGGAACATGAGTTTGAAGTACAGCCAGCTTGCCAAAATCAAATTTAAAAAGAAGAAACTGGAGTGCTCTTTAACAGGGAGAGTTAGAAATGTAATTGTAAGCTGTATTTGATACTAAGGAGTATGAATAGGAGGGGTGAGAGAGGTCCATGATGAATATATTTGCACACTAAGATAATTACTGTTTATAAATAAAGGAGCAAATATCAGCTGCAATGCACTGAACAGCAGAATTTTACCTGACTTCTTCCAACAACAACCATAATATCCTTGCAAGGGAGCACCAGAAAGGAGAGTCTGTAAAGGGGTTCTTAGGCAAGCAACTCTAAGTGTAAACACTGCATGATTTTTTTTTTTTTTTTAATTAATTGCCTCTCAGCAGAAACTGCAGCAAGACTCTGCCTTGGATTCTGTTTTATCTTTTCCAAGATTCCCAGTTACAATATAAGGATCTCTTGAGTGTGCTGAGCTGGCAGTCTTTTTACCTTTGTTGTTCCAGAAAATTTTACAGCCTCTATTTCCTCTTCAAGTGATTATCTGCCACACAGCTGTTAGTATAAATTCCAAGTTATGAAGCCTCATTCACCAATATAGAGACTTGTGGGAGGTAGAAGAAGAAAAGAGAGAAACTTTCCAAACTGTTCCCTTAACAACAACTAAAGATACAATGTGATTTAGGATCTGGTTTGTTATGTAGTTAAAAACATACCTTGCCACCATATTTTTTCCACTGATTTGTATCAGTTTTGACTTGCTATTTATCTACATTTAGCAATAGGTGTTTTTCAAGTCCCAATATACTCAATTGATTCACAGGGAAGCATTTATTCACCATCTATGCACAACTAAGAGAATGAAAATTAGAATACTGAATTAAATTGAAGTTGGTAGCATCCACTGTGGAGGCAAGCCATTAAAAAAAAAATATATATATATATAATCCAGCAAGTCCATTGTGAATCAGTTTTCACTCTCTCTCTTGAGCTTCTTTCCTGCTTGTAACACACAGTGTTGCAGGGTTTGCCATGCAAAGTATGGAAAACAGCATTCCCCAGGGAGAGAAGCAGCATCTTTTTGAGATTAATATCTGTGATGTCTTGGGAATTACTGTTGCCTTGGAGGAAAGCTATCCATACCAACATAAATCCTGTCGGCCCAGGTGAGTCTGAAATCTGTCTAGCCCAATGCATACACAGTCACTAGGGATGTGAATAGAAATCTATATATGTGGAAATATGAACAAGAAATCACTAAGATGCTTGTGCAGAGTGCACAGGGATGCAATGTCAGTGTCCCAAGATTATTTGACCCTGATCTGGGATGAGCTCAGATGTATGCAAGCCTTGATTCAAAGCACATGGAAAATGGCATGCAGATCCTTATAATGAATTTTTGAAGAAATGCTCCGGGCTGTGCCTAAGTGGGAGTGACTCCTTCAAATCTAGCTCTGATCATTAACTCATGAGCACAGCATGATAATGTGCTTCAGCTGGGGATGCCTTTGCAAATGCAGGTAAGTGATGGAGATGTTCATGTGAGCAGCACATTATCTCTATGTCATTGTACTGGGCTGCAAGCTCTGAAGTAAAGCAGTGGGCTGCAGCTTCCAGAATTGCTGCTCAAATACTGGAATTCCTGGCTGTTAAAAGCCATTAAGTACCCTCTTAAAGCATGCAGTTTTAGGTACCAAGTCAAATACTTACTGATTCAGCCTGGGAACTCTATTTAAAAATAAAGACCATTTCCAAGCAAATTGCTATGAAAACAAATTTCCTCTGCCTCACAATTCCTCACACTCATGCTTGGACACAGCAAAGCTCTTAAGCACCTATTAATGCCTATATCCTGTCATCAGTTCTTAATATTTGAGATGCCTTTGATTTCTGTGAGACCTGTCATTAATGTTAAAAATTATCTTAAACACTTGGTTTCCAAAGCTCTGCTCCAAAAGCTATGCATCTTAGTGGAGCACCTTGTTTTGAGGGGTATGAAACTACAAATACCACAATAAGTGACAGCCAGGCATTTCTATTTTGAGAATCCTCAGCATGATACTCCCAAAAAATGCCTACTTAGGATAGTATTTTGGCAGGTTTTTAATTCCTTTTGAATTTTATGATCTTGAAGTATATGTCTGAACGGATATATTTTGCACAGGGAGGAGCATATAGGAGGGCCCAAATCTAAGAAGTGTTCTACTGAATCTGTGCCCAAAGTTTTCATGAATCATGAATATGTCTATTCCCACTGCAATTCTTCATTTTTTGAATAGGCTGCAAAATCACATTGAAGAGAAGCTTGTTCACAAGGCTCACATATATTGGCCATTAATAACTAAACTCACAGAGTAAAAATATCTTTGCAGTGTAAATACCAGGCACCCATTTATGGCATTATCCCATTATTTTGGGATTTGAGCACTGCAGAAGTAATGGCAGCAGGGTAAGGAAAAACGATTCCTACTTCAGTGACCACAACCAACACTTTTGATTTTTGACAACCAGTCATTGCATGTCTCATGTCCAGTAAGTACAAATGCTTTCCTCGGTAATATGCAAATGTACTTTCACAAATAGCAAGAGAAAATACCTGTGCATTTCTCTAAAATGGACTATTTTCATTGAAGATTCACACTAGGTTTTTACTGAGCATTTTTTACTGAGCCTTTCAGCACCAGGCTCCAGCAGGACTGTAATAGTTGGTTCCTTTTGTAACTGAGGCCAGTTACTTTTGAAAGCACACTCTGCTTTCTGCTCACTGTAGAAAAACCTCAGCACATTTCTGCAAGAAATCAAAGGTATAGCTTTTTCTCCTCAGGTTCAGAGTGTGATTCATAGTTTTAAGGTGTCTCCTCTCCAGACAGAAGCAATGAATGTACAAAATTGTTTCATTTCCAGACATACACCTCAGGTTTACAATCCTTCTCTCCCTTTCTCCTCTATTTCTCTACCACTCACATCACCCAAGAAACAAAGCCATATGCCAGGCAGACATCATAACTACCTTCACTAACATCTGTTACAGGCTAGTTTCAATGCTATTGGTACTTCTCCCATTCTGTGTCTATGAGCTGGTATTAATAACTCCAAGGAAAGTAAATGCATGAATCAATGTATCTGAATCAAATAGGCTGAACAAACTAAGCATATGTGTATATATATATATATATAAAAAAGGCATGTGCTCTGTTTGTACATGCAGGTTCTGTGTTGAGCATCACATGTGGCAAGGGGCAGCTTGTCCAGGAAAGGCAGAGCAGACAGAGTGAGAGTCAGGGAGACAGACCCTTCATGAAAGTTGTCACAGCCCTCCCTGAAAAAAAGGTGTGGGCAGTCTCTGGGGCTGTGATGCTTGTCTGTTCTATTGCCACACAGGTCCCAGAGGAAAGGACTGGCAAACAGCTCTCCCACTGAGCCAGAAGAGCAGAGGAGAAGGAGGACAGAGCATCAGAGTGCATTCAGGAACCAGGGCCAAAAGACCTGAAGATGTGGTGGCTGCCTGTGAGGTCAGTGCCCACAGTTAGAAGTTCTTCCAAAGATGTCTTCAGAAAATGCAGCATATCCATCCTAGGAAGAAAAACAGGGAGAAGGGAAGGTACTATCAGAAACCATTTCTGACAATTGCTGCTGAATAGGGGTAGTGTGTATTGCAGCTGCCCTTCAGCTGCTCCCACTGGATTTGCCCTCACAGAGCTGCCTGCAGAAGCAATGTTTGTCCCAGTGCTGCTGAGACTGGGTGGGCTCACTCACCTGCTGACAAGCTGACACGGGGCCAGCTTGTCCCAGCCCCACATTTCCCTGAGCACTGAGACAATGCTTGTAGTCTCCAGCCTTGCCAGCCCAGTTCAACCCCTTGTCAAGAAGGCAGTGAGTAATGGCCACAGCCAGTGCCACAGTGACACTGGCCCTGGCCCCAGAGGCTCTCCCTCCTCCACTCATCCATCATACCTGTAATTCAAGTCAGATGTGTCACAGGCAGCCACCTCCAGCTTCCCTGTCCTAGCAGGCACAGTCTGTTAGAACAATTTTAACAGAACAATAAGAGGAGAGAGAAACCAGTAGCTGACTAATAAGGGAGAAGGGTGATTTGGCTGGAATGTGTGAGGTGATAGAAACGTTTTGGAGTGTTCAAATTAGCACCTTTCAAAATAGAGGAGAGCTGTGGCTGAAAACTCCCCTCAATCAGCCAGGCCAGGTGACTGTCCTGTCCTGTGCTGAGTGTGAACAGTGCATGGCCCAGGAACTGGATCTACTTCATGCTATATAATGCTCTGAAGACTGGTGTCACTGCTATTTTGCTTTATGTGATAGCAATAGGCATTTTTGCAGGAGAAAAATATGTACAGGAAGCTCTCCAAGGTCAATATAATAGTCTAAATAGCCAGATGCTATTTCCTTATGAATTACAAGGTTGAGCAGCCAAACATCTCTTAGTCATGTAAATTATGAAAATTCAGAGAACTGCAGTGCAGACAAAAAAAATCTACGGCTGTTGAATCATTTTCTCTGGTTCAGAAATGACCATATCTTACCCTTTTGTTCCAGATTTTATTTGCATTGCATGATTGTGTTTCTTCCTGTCAGATCTAGGAATGAAGCTAACATCTTTGCTTTAGGATATTGTTCTTTTATTATCAAAAAGCCATTCAGCAGACTTGCAGAGATTCTTTTCAGACATGGAGAAAATAATACGAAACCAGGATTGAATTATTCCTTTTAAGCTATCTGCAGTTAAAGTAATTATTAAACCCCAGGACAGGTTTAAGGGTAATCCAGATGAATATTGTTTTCATCAAAGCAATAGTAAAGTAATCTGCTTTTTCCTTGTTGCCTTAGGACTGACATTAGTAAAGGCATACCAAGTGAAATTGGGAATTGTTTTCCTCCACTTCCTTTAAAGTTCAATTTTTATCAGTTACTGCTTGTGGTTATCCGATGTTCGAAAGTTTACTTCCTTTTTGAAAAATGCCATGAGTAAGTGGGGTTTTCCCACTTTCACATGGGAAACATGCTGTCTTTATAGTAAAAAAAAATCCCACAAGATGAAAATGAACTCCTTTTCTGGAAAAATAAATAAATTAGGGCTATGCAGAAAACAAGCAGGATTTCAAATATGTGAATGCAGAACAGATATGAGAATAGCAGGGTATGTTAAAGCTACAGACTTGGGTCTCATCTAACAAAGAGGGGGTAAATGCTTGTCTTTTGTGGATAACGTTCAATGACAATAAAAGTAATAAAGGAAAATATAGAGCACAACATTTCATGAAACAATTTATAATATCAGGACTGCCCACATCAGGAGAAAGTGAGTGGAAAATGCACCTAAATTAGAATAATGAGGGTTAATAGGCCCTTTTCATTGTAATGAATAATTATTTAATTCACAGGTCAAAATCTGTCTCTTTGGCTTCCTCTGATTTTTTTTATTTAATAGAATGTAAGAGGATAATAGCTGAAACAAACAGCATTGCATCTGGAGGAGGCTTGTTGTCCATATAAACTCAACCATTAAAGTTAATTCTACTTCATTCACTGGTTCCCCAGTTTGATCATCCCAGCTGCTTCCCTAGAGAAACAACATTCTTATTTTTTTTCTATTTTTTTTCTGTTAATCTTCCTTGGTCTTACATGGCTTCTTGCAGTGGTGCTGTCAGCAAGATGATGCCTAGTCCCAATTAGAAATTCAATCAATATTCACATAATGAGGGTTCTAGCAAAACCATGTCATTTAGTTCAAAGACATGGATATATTACTGTAGCAATTCAGGATTCAAGTAATTTAGGGCACCTCAGTGAAAAAAGAAGATAAAATAAAGCTGAAGGGCTTAGAGGTAGTTAATTGTTACTATGGCAACTTCCTAAATAAGCTTTAGATTCTAGTCGTTTTTCAGTTTATTTGGAAGCAGAATAGAATCATTAAACATGAAACTGATTTAAAGCTCAGAACAGCTATGGGATCTTACAGCTTCCTGCTGTTCCTTATAGAGTTACTTAAAGTTTGTCCAGCTCAACTTTGAACTGTGTAAAAGAGCAAGATGCAGCCTGCACAGATTAAAAAATGACAGCATGTTAGGTAACAATGATCTAATTGAGTAACTTTGGCAATTGTATTTTTACATTTTTATGTCCCAGTAGAACTCTTTTTAAAGAGTCCACCCTTCCTTCCACAAAACCCCCGTGTCTGGAATAGTGAGGCTACATTTTAGCCTGGTCCTTAGCCAGTGGTGTAACAAAGCAGATGATAAGGACCCAGGAGAACAGCTGCCATATCTTGCCATGCTGATCGTGGCCATTTGTGTTCCTCATGTGAATGAATGAATATATTTGGCCTCTGTGGGGCTGCACCAGTGGGCAGATCCAAAGAGCCTTCTGCAGGCAGCAATGGAGACAGTGAAGAGGCGAGACAACAGAGTCGAGAAAACTCTCAATCCCTGCTCACTAATTAGGTGAAGATCCACATCAGCCTAAACTTTTTGCATTATCTCAGCAGCTATAACTCACTTCCTTAAGCACTCCATAGTGCATGATAAACCAGCAGAGGCCATGAAATAAAATCGTGTCTCAGTAGGAGACACCCCCTGGCTCCTCACAGGAGTAAATTCATACCTCAGAACGGTTTTCACTCTTCTGTAGGCTGGAAATCTCTGAAGTCACTGAGTCATAACTGCAAAGTTGTCAGGGAATGATGCCTTAGGTGTGAAGACAGTTAAAAGACACCCCTAGAGGTGAAGGTATCAGCAGTGTAGACTAAAGTAATGTGTTCTTCTCAACCAAAAAAGCAGAACAGGTTACCTGGCTGTGAGCTCAGTGCTCCAAGGGTGAGAATCAGCTGCTGTGTAGGCATCTTTAAATCAACCTCAAGGAGATTAACTGAGCAGGATGGGGAAACTGAGGCATGCAGGTTTCACTGAAAAGGAGGTAAACGAGGGCTAGAAGAGTGCAAGACTGTTTTAAACGTGGCTGAGTCAATACGTCATAAGATAATTCCCTTTCCCACCACCTGCAAACCTGTCTTTCTGTCACAAGTAATAGTCCTGGATATAGAGAGTCACCCAGCCCAGGAAACACCTGGCTGTGTTTGACAGGCTCAGTGTGGGAGAAACAGTCCACAGCCCATGCCATCCTAGGGATTAAAGACCAAAAGAAATCAGGGAAAATTAGCCTGTTTCTCTCCCTGTATCTTGAATTATGAAACAGAGAAGTGTTGAAAAAATGTCTCTTCATTCATTTTGCAAATTAAATTGTTCTGTTCACCTAAAAAGAGAAAAAAGCCTTTGTTTTGAAATATAAGTTGAACATCAAAGTCTCATGATAGAAACCAGTCACAATGGATACAAGTTCAAATTCAGATTGGTTCCATGTTACTTCATCGGGCTTAATTCTGTTAGTCTTGCTCCCTTCTATTGTCCTCAGACAACTCCTCCAGACTGTTTTCTGATTTAGAACAATAAGAACCCTCTTTCAAATTGCACATGATTAAGAAGAAATGTGCATCCAGCTGCAAGAGAAACTGTTTTTCTCTCCCATTTGAAAAGGCTGTACCATGAACAGGAATTCTGCATTGCCTATGACTTGTGCCACTCCTTTTCTATGGAATTCCAGTCTCCAGAGTTATAATTCAGGGAACTATAGTCAGGAGTAACTTGGCTTAATTTTATAAGAAGAGGAAAAAAATACCTGCTGAGGAAAAAAACCAAAGGAGAATATGATCTGATCCCAAACAGCCTGAGCATTATTTATTGTATTTTCTTTTCTTTGCTGTTATACAACCACAGCACTTGGCTGTTTTCTGTGTTGCAAGGGAAGTATTTTCAAGGTTAGCACAGAAGTAATCAACCACTCAATGGTGGCATGAATATTCATATCAAGACACATTATGAGAAAGTAGATAGAGGTAAATATGCAATTTAAATATAGACTACAGCAGGAAATGGGACATGAAACAGTAATTAAATAGTGAAAATTACATGTTATTTACATAGGTAAATACACTGCAGGGGTTATGCATGTGAACTTTTCTATTAGCATTTGTTTGTTTTTGATTTAACCCTGATTTTAAAAGGCAGGCTTTTAAAGCACGAAAATGGGAAGAAAGGAACACTTACTTTGAACTAGAAGATCTGCATTGCTTGAAGGATTACCAGCTTGGGCTGTGAGCCAGGTTTCACAGCTAACGTGGATCAGAATAGGTCTGAACTGCAGAAGGTGCTGGTGGCAGTTCTCTAAAGCACAGCCTTTCCCCACAGCCCTGCTGATGCAGTTCCTTCCTGTTTGGGCTACTGGAAGCCTGTAGGTGATGAGAACAAATGCCTGAGCTCCTACTGCCCGGGTTAGATGGAAATCATACAGCACTACTGAATTTCTAGGGGGAAGAACATCTAGAAGGGGACAAAAGCATTTGCTTTCCTTCTCCAGGGAACACCTAGTTTTAGACTGTTCCCTGCTTTTCCTTTCAGAAACAGAAATATGGCTCTGTCTATCTGGATCAGCACAAGCACACTCTGAGCCTCCACAACCATCATGCCAAAGGCAGTAATATTAATTTTTAATTCTACTCTGAACCACCTCATCTTGCTGGATTCCTTACCTATGTCTGTTCTTTTTTTTTTTTTTTTTTTTCTTCCTTAGCCAAGAGGAAGGTGAAAGAAAAGGCTTGAGTAATAGATCTCCTTTCTTCTCTTCAGCTGCCATGAACACAGAGTTCATTGATAGTTTGGGATTCCCAGAGAAAATGGCTACTAGTGAATTAATGAGAGGAAGAGAGATGGAAATAGATTTCCCACCTGCAATGGCTCATTTCTTCCTTAGCCTTTCACTTCTGGGTTGCTTTTGCTTGGGTATCTCTTGAGTCTGCAAGCAAGAAAAACAACTTCAGAGTCCACAACACTTGTTTATTGGTGAATACATGCGGTGGGTAGCTGGCACTACTATGCCACATGACCACATAAATATTCTTTTGATTCTGGCTGAGTCTCTGCTGAACAGCAGTCATAAGTCAAATGAGGGAAGGGTCTGCCTCTGCTCCTTGGTGTAGGCTGATCTTTGATGCTGCAGATTTGCTGTCTTCCTAGTCTTTGCTTTTCTTTCCCTAGGATTTTACGACTTTTCATGTCAGTGTTTTCCTCCTGAATCCCTGAGCTTTAAGTAACCCCATCTCAGCAAATACTGTTGAGCCTATTGTTTTGCTTTTCTTAGCCTGGGTGGATTTAGCTCATAGGTTTTCTCACACCTTAACAGCATTTTTCTCTAAAACTCTGCCATGGTGGCAATGGTGCTGTGTAAAAGCAGGCTGGGGTGCATGGACAGCCTAAGTCCTCAGCCACAGAGCCCAAAGGATTGTATCTTCACATCACTCTCACACCAACTCACAGCAGCTGCCCCAGTGACATAAGGAACTGCAGAATAAAGCACAAAGGAAAATTTGTAAGGCAAGTACATGGTGCTACAGTGCAGCAACATTTTCAGGGAATTCCTGTGTGTAGGCTACTGAGCTGACATTTAGTAAATGCCCAGAATCTGGCCTGAGAGGGCACTGGCCTCCTGCAGCTCCTGTGCTTCTTAATATCAAGAAATGCAAAGGTTTGACAGGGACTGAGTAGTTTCCCAAAGGGCAAGTGTCTCAAAATTGGTGTTTTGGGCAAGTTCCAAGCTGGTCGGTCCCACTCTATTTAATATAAACTCTATATAAAGTTCACCTAAAATATGGGTTACTGTATTTTTAAAATCTAATAAGACTTCAATTCAGAAATCATGATAATGCAACCTTTGTTCTTGGCTATCTTTCATTTCCAGTTTTCTTTTCATCAACAGACAAGTGCTTATGGATATGAGGAAAAACCCTGAAAACTCTTCCTATCTTTTATGCATGCTTCAATGCACAAGTGCTCTGCATGAGAGTGTGTATCTTTCCTCTGTAGAGTGCCTGTGTATATTTGATTTGCCACTTCCCCTTGTGGAGGTGGCAGCACATTGGTCTTTATTCTTTATAGGAAGTTTATTACTTTTTGTGAAGTGTTTCAAGACTTTGTGGATTAAAAGAGTGTGTTGAGATAAAGATTATTTATTATTCATCACTCCAAATACATTTGTTCATAGATTCTGAATCTGGGAACAGTGTGTGATAAGAGACAGCTGCATAGCTAGGACTCTTCCTGAAAGCATGCAAATTATTTTTCAGATCTGAAAAGAGGTGATGGGCCCAAGCAAACACTGTTCTTTTTCCCAGCTGTATCATATGGGTCAATGAAAGCTATTACTTTTCCCCATAAAACATAGCACACTGGGGAGATCCCCAATCTGGTGATAAAATCACATTGTAGCTAACAGAACAAGCACACAGAAAAGGATGTTAAAATGTCACAAATATCACCTAGTCTCAGATTTGAATCTTTTAAGTGAGGTATCCCTTATCCCTGTGTGCCCAGCTTCTCTAAGTAAAATTGCTTAAGGCAGCAAGAGGCAATTCAGCTCAAGAAATAGAAGCAAAACCAGCCTTCCTGCAGGAACTAGACATTTTGTGAAACCAAATGGAGCAGAGAGAAGAGCGGATGTCCGTGACTGAAACCACCGTGACAAGACAATCGCTCCGTATGTCAGATGGATAAAATAACAACTGACTCCACTGAGGAAATTCAATTGAAACTTACTCATATCAGGCCTGTGGGCTTTCTCAGAAAAGGAAATTAAGATTGTAGTAACCCTTCTCCACCTGTTCAAATGCATCTCAGCTCTCCATTTTTCCTCATTATGGAGACAGGGAGAATTAAACATCTCCTGCTGGTTTTGGATCCAGTTTGAAATTGTTGAGTATTTCACAGGAAGCAATTTTTAGGAGGATAATGCCCCTAACTTGGGCTGAAATCATCTGAGTAGCTGTGACATTTTGCATTGAAAGAAGGGACAGAATTCCACAGAGCAAGCCACTTTTATTGGTCACTGCAGCCACTTCTAGAGACTTTGACACAAAAATATTTTATTCCACATTATTTTTGGGCAGTTAAGAGGAGCCTCCATAGAAGGGGGAAGCTGATTTTTCTTTCTCCTGATAACAGTTTAGTAGTCAGTTCCATTTAAGATGAATTACAAAGGCTTGTTTTCCTCCCTTTCATATTATTCAGGATAGAGAAGTGTTACAATGGTCATCTGAAAGGGCTTATATTTATATTAAGGATAACCAAAAATTTCAACAGTGGTTTGTCTCCGAAACTTGCAGGTGACTCTAATTTACAGACTTAAAAAAAGAGATCCTGTTCTGTACATTGATGTGCACAGTACTTTGGAGGAGTCCATTTTCAATGAATGATGGGGAGAAACAAAATCTGAAATGTTCACATGAAGAAGACACTGCTGAATTTCAGCTTCTGCTAAACCGAGGAGAAGGTGCTGTCATAGGCGTGGAATCCATATGGAATATTCCTCAAATAACAGCACTGAAACCTTGTCAGAGTGAGCTGGCATCAATTCAAAGGTCCAGGGTCAAATAATAGAGTCACTGGAGTCTACTCCATTAAAAATTCACAGTTTGTAAACACCAGGCCACCAGCTTCACCTTCAAGCATCCACATAGCTTTCAAAACAATCCTCTTTGCACCTTCTCTGATTCAAATCTCCTATCTCTTTCCCTGTGTTAAACAGAACAGATCATAATCTCAGGGTCTAATCTCAGACAAGGAATTTAAGTAGCACTGTAGTTAATTATTTCTTATATCACTTTATTTCACTTAAGATATTCCTTTCTTTGTCTTTTTTTTTGGGGGGGGGTTTTTTGTTTGTTTGTTTGTTTGTTTTTGTTTTTGTTTTTGTTTTTGTTTTAAGCTCTCAAGAGTAATCAGCTATTTTTTTAAGGTATTAACTAGCTCATTCCAACTTAGAGTCCCTATGTACACAGGATTCTGCTCTGCAAGACATTTCACACAGTAGACATTCTGGCACAAAATTTTAAAATCCTTGGTTTGAGGAACAGATTTTGCCATTTTGCCATTTCTCTACCCAAGCAGTGACTGTCCAAGACTCCTGAATGCTATTTCAAATGATTAATTCATGCCTTACACTCAAGAACACAAAAAAATATCATGATGAACTTTTGCAAACAGGAAAACAATATCTCCAGGTATTTGTGTTCAAGATTTGATTTATATAAATGACATTTTGCATGTAAATATGCAGCCTCTCATTTCACTGCCTGCCAAGAGGCATTTCAGCTAAACCCATTGATGCTCCTCTTAATCTAAAATGTCATGTTCTCATATGCACCTACTGCAAAGGTTATCACACACATCTGAAAGTAAACAAATTATTTGGCAAATAATTAAGCCTCACCAAATTTTTGTCTTTTCTCCCTGGTTAAAATAACTTCTGTCAAGGAATATGAGTCCCCAGACAAGCATCCATCAATTCTGAGCACCTGACTTAAGATGATATGAAAATACTAATTGCCTTCCATTCACCCCAAATAGAGCTGAGTCCCAGCTCCAGGGGGATTGAACAGATGTGCTCAGAGAATACCAAGTCCTGGGCCAAAGTTCTGCAGGCAGCCCTGTCTGTAAAGCTTCCTTGGAGTTTTATGAATAACCAAGGCCTCAATTTCTGTCTTTCCCAAATCTGGACTTGCACTCAGAGCCCTGCATCAGTAGAGATCATTTATAACACAAAATTGCACTGGCTCAGTGTGTGTTGAGATCTGTGCTTCTTTAGAAAACAGGAGTTCACTTTAGGAGTGGCAAACATCACAGAGCATCTCTTATTTTCTCCTTTTGGAGTTCAAAAGGCTTTCAGGCTTCTGATCTACAACTAGAAGATCTGATCTGCTACTTCAATACATATTTACTGAGTATCTCTGACGTGTCTATTGTCTGCTCTACAGCTACTGCAACACAGCTTTCCCAGACCCCAGGATGCTTCCTCAGAACTGAGGCCACAGCAGAAGTACCTCAGGCACTCCTATATCTACCTGTATCTACCTACATCTACCTAGACATTTGGCATGTTATAGATACTTCTGGGGAGAATACGAAACCCAGGCTCTGAAAGAGAAATTTGGGTCACCATGATTACATGAGCCTCATCCTCCTTGTTCAGGATGCTACAGTCACTGCCTCTGTTGCTGGGTAAAATTCATTCTTGTCCTGCCATAGAAAAATTCTCCAAATTTCAGTTAGTGTTTTCACCTTTTTCCCCTCCTCTATATTCTTTCCTCTCCTATATTATTTTTAAGTAATCAAAGTCTGAATTATTGATCCCTTCTCTAGAAAAAACAACCCTGTGCTCTGCATTTTGTCACAGGTGCAGTTAAGCTGCTGCCATGGAACTGCTCTCCTACAGTGTGACATTGCCTGCAGCTCAGAAGTCACCTTTGTTTCCTCTCCTAGACTGTTGAATGGAAAGCCCCAGTGAGACTTGCCTCATTTTAGTCTCTCTCATGTCAGATATAATATGTATACATCTTGTTTTGTGATGTCAAAATTTAAAAATAAATTAAAAAATCATAGCTTTCCAATTACATGCCCAAATTTTGAGTTATCTCAGACACGATTTCTTTATCCTTTAACCAAACACATGCTATACACAGTGAGGCAAAAAAAAAAAAAAAAAAAAAAAAAAAGAACTGGAGTCTGTCTGAGAAAATTTATTTTTGTTTTTCACTTTTAAACCTAGCAGGAAAAAAAGACTAAAATTCAGGTCTTGTTTCTTTTCTTTTCACTTTCATGCATGTTGAACCTTTTATTAAAAAACAATAACAACAAAGAAGATCGAAATGAAAACATAAAGAGGAAATGTTCTTTCATTTTCAATCACAACAAAATTGATGGTCTTTTTCACTGCAGAGGCTAACTTCCTCCCACTCCAGACTGAAGGATGTTTTTTCCAAACTCAAATAGCACATATATATGTATCTCCCATAAATTAGGGGAGCCTGCAGAGTTTGCTGTTGTTCAAATGGTGTAACTTTGTTTTTCCAGTGAGATGGCTATGCATTGGTCTCCTGCTGTCCTTCAGCCCTGAGCTAAGTACCAAGCTTATTTTCCCTCGGATGTTTCTCTCTAAGGCAAGCTCCCAGAGCTAGGAGGGGCAGCCTGTTTGAGTAACAACCAACAGAAAACAGCCTTCAGGTTTTAGCATACAGGAATATAAACAGTGGTCTAATTGCTTAAGACTGAAGGTTTGCTCTTGAGCATGGATCCAAACCTCCAACACAAGGCCCACACACATCCCAGAAGGATCTGTGATGGTCTGAAATGGAGGATGAGTGAAATGCTAAGGCAGCAGAAGATTCAGTCACTCACCTGTACAACTCATCCTTTAACCAAAGCTTTATTTTAAATCTGGATTTTCATTTATTGCATTTATTTATTACTTTCTTTTTTCTCCCATTCCATCTGAGCTGTAAAAACTCAGTTTTACCTACAGTAATGAGAAGTCTGTAATCATCTCAGTTCTGTGCCTGTACCTGGAGGTCAGTCTCCAGGCCTGAAACAGAGGTAGAGTTCTAAGAACATGTCTCTCTCCTGTAGTTGTAAAATAAGGCTGCCCTTTTCATGAGATGGCAAATTATTGCTCCTTGAGCAAGAGCCAGAATCCCAGGAAGAGCTCAGCCTGAGCCAAATCACCACTTGTACTTGTTACTTACTCTGTGGTGATAACCTCTGGCTTAAAACAACATTTGTGGCACTCAACTGTAGAAGAGATGATGAGCTAAATTGCTTCCTGAGTGGCACTCACAAATAAATATTTGAACTGATCAAACAAAAAACAAGACTCTGAAGCAACAGCAAAACCAGCAATTAGTGTAAATTTGTCATTGAAAACGTAAATTTTTTTGAGGCTGAAAATAGTTCAGCTACAACATTTTGCTAAAAGCCAAAAGACACCATATGAGCTGTTTTCCAGGATTCAGCAAAGGGAAAGAAGATCACAGAATCACAGAACCACAGAATGACTAGATTGGAAGAGACCTCCAACATATCAAGTCCAACCCATGCCCTAACATCTCAACTAGACCATGGCACCAAGTGTCACATGCAGTCATTTGACTCTTTTAAACACAACCAGGGATGGTGACTCCACCATCTCCCTGGGCAAACAATTCTAGCACTTTATTATTCTTTCCATGAAAAACTTTCTCCTAATATCCAACTTACGTTTCCCTTGGCACAGCTTAAGACTGTGTCCTCTCGTTCTGTCAGCTGCTGCCTGGAGAAAGAGACCAACCCCCCCTGCCCACAGCCACCTTTCAGGGAGTTGTAGAGAGTGATAAGGTCACCCCTGAGTCTCCTTTTCTCCAGGCTGAACAACCCCAGCTCCCTCAGTTGTTCCTCACAGGGTTTGTGTTCCAAGCTCCTCACCAGCCCTGTTCCCTCCTCTGGATGTGCTCAAGCATCTCAACATCCTTCCCAAACTGAGGGGCCAGAAATGGGCACAGCACTCAGGGTGTGGCCTCACCAGTGCTGAGTGCAGGGGCAGAATGACCTCCCTGCTCCTGCTGGCCACACCATTCCTGACACAGGCCAGGGCCATTGGCCTTCTTGGCCACCAGGGCACACTGCTGGCTCGTGTTCAGTGGCTGCTGACCAGCACCCCCAGGTCCCTTTCTGCCTGGGCACTGTGCAGCCACACCATCCCCAGCCTGTAGCACTGCAGGGGTTATTGGGGCCATTGCAGGACTCAGCACTTGCACTGGTTAAACTTCATCCCATTGGACTCTGCCCATCCATCCAACTGTTCCAGGTTCTCCTGCAGAGCCCTCCTCCCTCCCAATAGATCAACACACGCTCCCAGCTCAGTGTCATCTGCAAATTTACTGATGGGAGACTCAATACCCTCATCCATGTCATCAATGAAAATATTGAACAGGACTGGCCCCAGCACAGACCCCTGGCTGCTGGCTGGTCATCAGCTGGATGCAGCACTGTTCACCCCCACACCCTGGCCATCCAGCCAGTTCTTAACCCAGCACAGAGTGCTCCTGTCCAAGCCATGGGCTGACAGCTTTTCCAGGGAATGCTGTGGGAGACAGTGTCAAAGGCTTTGCTGAAGTCCAGGTACACAACATCCACAGCCTTTCCTGCATCCACCAGGTGGGTCACTTGGTCATAAAAGGAGATCAGGTTGGTCAAACAAGACCCATCTCTCCTAAATCTGTGCTGGCTGGGTCTGATACCCTGGCCATGCTGTAAGTGCTGCATGATGACATCCAGTATAAACTGTTCCATAACCTTACCAAGTGCTGTGGTCAGGCTAACTGGCCTATAGTTACCAGGATCCTTCTTCCCATCCCTTTTATAAATGGGTGTCACATTGGCCAGCTTCCAGTCACCTGGAACCTTCCCAGTCAGCCAGCACAGTTGGTAAATGATGGAGAGTGGCTTTGCAAGCTCATCTGCCAGCTCCCTCATCACCCTGGGGTGGATCCCATCTGGTCCCATAGATTTGTTCTCTGACTGCCTCCTCATGGATAACAGGGGGACCATTCTGCTCCCTGACCCCATCTGCTATGCCAGGAGGACAGTTGTCCTGAGGACAAGTCATCTTCCCACTAAGGACTGAGGCACAGAAGGTGTTAAGCACTTCTGCCTTCTCCTCCTCTGCAGTTACTAAGTTCCCTCCCTCATCCAATAATGAACAAAGGTTGGTCTTACCATTCCTTTTCCCATTAATATATATTTGTAAAAACATTTTTTATTATCCTTTACACAAGTTGCCAATTTAAGTTCAAACTGAGCTCTGGCCTCCCTAATTTTTTTTCTACAAGCGCTAGCAGCCCTCTTAAATACTTCCTGAGGGACCTGACCCTCCTTCCAAAGATGATACATCCTCGTTTTATTCCTAATTTCCTTCAAAATCTCCTTGACCATCCAGGCTGGATGTTTGCCTCATTGACTCATCTTTCAGCACACAGGGACAGCCTGCTCCTGTGCCCTCAAGATCTCTGTTTTGAAGCATGCCCACCTTTCCTGAACTCCTTTGTTTTTAAGGGCTGCTTCCCAAGGAACTCTCTGAATAAGTGTCCTAAATAGGCCAAAGTCTGCCCTCCAGAAGTCCAGTATAAAAGTTCCCCCTCATATCACCAAATATTGAGAACTCTATAATTTCATGATCACTGAGCCCCAAGCAGCTTCCAACCACCACATCTCCCACCAGTCCATCTCTATTTGCAAACAACAGATCTAACATAGTCCCTCCCCTGGTGGGCTCACCAGCTGAGACAAAACATTGTCCTTCACACACTCTAAAAACTTCCTGGACTGCCTCTTTTCTGCTGTATTAAGTTCCCAGCAGATGTCTGGTAGGTTGAAGTCACCTACAAGAGCAAGTGCTGGTGATCCTGAGACACTCTCTAGCTGCTTAAAGAATAAGTTTTCCACCCCTTCCTCCTGGTTGGGTGGACAATAACAGATTTCCAATAGGTTGTCAGCCTTGTTGGCATTCCCCTTAATTCTTACCCATAGACATTCAACTCCATCATCATTAGTTTCAATATCCATGGCATGAAAAGCCTCCCTAATATAAAGTGCCACTCCTCCACCTCTTCTCCCTTTCCTGTCTCTTCTGAAGAGTTTTTAGCCATCCAGTGCAGCACCCCAGCTGTGTGAGTCATCCCACCACGTTTCCATGATGGTGACTACATCACAGCTTTGCTGTGGCACCATGGCCTCCAGCTCTTCTTGCTTGTTCCCCGTGCTGTGTGCATTGGGATACAGGCACCTCAGCTGGGCTACTGATTTCACCCCTAACTCAGGCTTACCACCCTTGGGGCTGCTTCCAGACAGCCCAGCTGCACCCCTTTCCCCCTTCAAACCTGGTTTAAAGCCCTCTCAATGAGTTCTGCCAGTTCATGAGCTAAAATCCTTCTGCCTTTAACACAGAGATGGAGCCCATCCAGTTCCAGCAGGCCAGGTGCCCATGATCAAACAACCTAAAATTCTGTTGATGACATCAACTCTTGAGCCACTAGTTGTTAATGTGGGCTCTCCTACTCCTTTCATTTTTTTTTTTTTTTTTTGCCATCAAAGGGACTATAGGCTACCTTTTCGCCAGATAAAACAGGAGACCATGGAACCAGCATTCATCCATTTCAGCCCTGAGTCTGTGGTGTTGCTTTGGTTCCGGATGCCATCAGGACAGCGATAGCGCTTCAGCCTCCTGGCATGGAGCTGGTGAGAAGCTGTGGTGCTATACAGACACAAGGTCCCACCTGGAGGGACCCCCTCTTTAGTTTCAGCTTCATACTATGGTACCCACCCTACCTTAAGAACTGGGAACAGGGAGCAAGACTGCACTTACAAGACATTTTAATCACCACCACTAACAGAGCAGGGATGTCTTTTTCTGTAAAAAGAGCTGTGTTAAAAGAAACAGAGGTCTGGGCAAACACTAAAACCCCACAAAATGCCCTCTGCTGCATATAGACATCGTCTCTGGAGGTGATTTTATGCTCTAAGCCTATCCATCTTTTAAGCTTCTAGCTGCAATGACAATTAGAATGAACTTTCTCACAGATGTTAAGATCACTCACGTGAAACTGCCATTCTGGTGCTAAAATCCACATGCTTTGTTTTATGCAGTTGCAGGTGGGTCATGTGCTTATGAGGCTGGGCCCCAGACTGGATTTAAAGTGCAGGTCCTTTAAATATCTACCTCATGCCAGGTCTTCCAAGCAAGTACATTACAGCTCTTCTTGCAGAATTATAACTTTCCCAAAATTATCCAGGGGAGATCCAGATTACCTGTCATTAGGCTGCCTTCTCTTTAAGGATCTCTGCATGGCTGACCACATCCCCATAGAGAATATAAATGCAAACCCACTGCCTGCCAATGCCTTCCAATACCCGAGACCTTGGAATTAAACTTCTGCAATATGCAATTATATTGCATCAAGTAATATGTACAGAAAACCTTTTCACGGGTGAAACATTCTCAGAATCATTTAGTAAGTCAAACTACCTTTTATTTTAACAGCATGGTTAGTGTTTTTCACATAATGTTTAGGTGTGAAATCATTAGCATGAATAATTCAGCTGTTTTTATCTTTTTTTTTTTTTATTCACACTCTCCATTAACAAAGAAACCTGGTGAGCAGAGTGCTGCAAGAACAGTAAATCCGTAAGTTGAAAGAATAAAATATATATGCTCAAGTGGTTCTAAGAGTGATTTATTATTCCTGAACTACAATATAATTACAGCATTTGTTGATTCAAACTCTTATTATACTTTCATTTGACCTATTTGTTAAAAACTGATGGCATATAATGTGTGTCTTGTACAAAGCAAATCTGTGGAACAGAAAACAGCACTGCTGACATTATTATGATTGGGCAAAGAAAATAATGCAAAATGAATTCATTAAGAGTTTAGGGAATATCAAAATTATCACTGCATCCATTTAACTCACCATTTAAATCAATTTGCTTTATTCTTCCACCAGATTCCTGCCTCACTGCCTGCTCTTAACCTTTCTTCTCATGCCCTACACTCACTCTGTAGCTAGATATTTAATATTTTTTTTACACCTTTCTCATCCATTGTGTGACCTCAGTGCCTTATTTACTGCACCACTCTGGGTTTTTTCATCTCTGTGGATAAAAAATTTACTAATTCCCTCAGAGTTGGTGGTTGGTTGTTCTTTTTTTTTTTTTCTGCTGTCTCTCTTTTTTTAGGTCACAATATTTTATGTTCACTTGCCAAACTACAGGGATATTAAATTTCCCAATTAAGAGCATTTAAATTATTGGTGTTACAGATTAACCCATGGGCTTTCTCCCCAGAATCTTCCCAAGAACTGACAGAAGCGTTTTTCTTGGTATATGTAAAGCTTATGCAAAATATGATGATAAAAGGTGGTAAAGCCATAAGCCATAATAGGTTCCCATAACTGACAGTGATAAGAAACTAGAACAGCTGGGTTTGGAGGTTCAATTAAATCAATAATGTACAGTTAGGAAAAACTGGCCTGGGCATTTGTAATGTCCTATATTTTTTGTAGTATTGACTAATCTATCCATCTTTGAAATACATTTCAAAGAAATTACACAATTTGAAAACCAGCTGATTTGATAAAACGGCCCAATCCCTATATTCCTATGCATCACTCTGCAGGGAAAGTGATCTTTTTTCAATTTATTTTTGTCTTTAGGAAACATTAACATTTAACTATATTTATATGAACATGAAAATTAAACCTTTCTCATTATTTAATGTTGATTTTTAGAAAAGCTACAGCTGGGATTTTCCTTTCATAACTGATTATCAACTGATTTTTGGCTCAAAAGTCAGAAAAAAATCCCCATTATTTATTTAGCTATTTTAATTGAGTTGCACTGAACATTCTTCTGAAAAGATAACTGTGAAGCCAATTTTACAGTAATGTTTGTTGGTGGAAATTAAATAATTCTAATTTTTGGGTTGATTAATGGGAGTAACTTTATTAGGGGAAAGGAACATTCAGGTGTAGATTAAAGAAAAAAAAATTTTGAAACCCTGATAAAATCAAATGAGATTAAAATCAAATGAGCCATAGGGGGCTAAACATATGGGGACATGGCATCAGCTGTGTTTAAAGCAACAAATTTCTTCTTTTAAAGGGGAAAAGAAGGAAAATTATCAAGCCAACCTTGGTTATAATTTTGTAAGGGTTTATCATAACTGTTGTCCTTAAAACGTTCAAGGCTTAGGGTCCATACAGAGCCATCACTTATCCAGCTGGCAAGGAGGGCAGGTTTATTAACTTACTTTGTAACTTACTTTGGGCACAGCACAAGTGTACTGGATTCTGTTCACCCACGTGAACAGCAAACAAAGGGATTTAACTGTTGGTTTATGACTGTGCTGGGAAGGAATACGTCTGGTCTATTTTTAACAGCTTTGTGTCAGAGAAAGAGATGTCTTCTTTTCAAGGCTTTTCAAAATAGACCTTAAAAATGTACTTCACTTTATCAGCTCACAGTGCTCATGCAAACAGAAATGAGACAGGGAAGAACAGGAAGGTCAAACTTGCATAAACACACTCTTGCATATGTTGACTGCCAGGAGAAAGAGCAGCGTGCAGCTGAACTGAATGCACTATGCAGAGAAGATGGAAAATGATACTCTGGCAAAGTCAAATTTCTCTTTTATGCAAGCTCCCGTGGCATAAAGCATAGAACTACTATTTCCTTTTAGTAATATAGGAAGCATAAACTAAAGTGGATTTTTATGAATCTGGCATGATGTTTATAATGACAAAGGCAAAAGGACCTTTTGAATGTCTTTGTTTTAAAGAACATCTTATATTTTTTTTCTTTTTCCATCAGCAAAAAGCTAAACTTCCTAGCACCATCCTTCTAATAAAGCTCTATTTCTTTTCAGGAACTCCACTTGCTGCTGCAGAGAGGCATCCACCAGAAGCTGACTTCCTTATCTTGAATTTCATATGTAATGAGTAGCTAAATCTGACACCAAATTATTTTAGGAAGAAAATTCAGAGTCAAGCCATTTCCTTTGAAAAAGCCATTTGAAACCTTTGGGGAACAGATATGGAAACATAATTTAGAACTCATTTCCCCACAGAAGTGATTGGGATTAATTTCAATAAACCCAGTGTTTACTATGCACAGAACATCTCCTCTCTCACCACAAGCCTTGGACACTTTGGACTACTCTTTCATTTGTTTCTTCCTATAAAAGTGCTCCCTCATTCTGCTTGTGTAATTCAGATTTGTTTTTATCTGCCAGAGAATGCCTCTCCAGTTGGGAGACTACGCCTGCTGTAGCTGTGGGAGCAGGGGCTGGCTGGGCTGTGCCACAGTCCCTCCTCAAGCCATGCCAGGACCTGCGACCCCAGCTGTGCTCGTGGGCACCTCCACTGATGATACTCAAGGACTGGGGGAGAAGCTGTGCTGTCTGGCACTATCTCTATTGGAAAGCACTGCTTGCATTTCTAATGCAAAGCAGACATGATTTCAGAACCTGATCCCTTTGACAACAAAGGCTTTGGAAGATTAGAAATACTTAGATTTGCAGTTCATTAAAAAATGTATTTCCCTCTGTAAAAGGAATTGGTTTTCTTAACTCATTTGCCTTGTTTCTCTCTTGAGTGTGTATTTCCATTTGTGCCTTTAGTGTATTTTGGTAGTTCTATGAACTGTGGATATTTTTTTCCCACCAATTAGCTCCTTTGGGACTATTTTATTAAAGTCTTTTTGGCATTTAAAATATGTAGATGATATCATTAATCCAATTAAAGTGTAGGTAAAGTTGATAATACAAAATGTGAAAAAGCAGTGCAAGGTACAATTACTGATATAATTATTTTCATTATCAATATAATTCTATTTTTCAGTTGTTGCTTGCGTAATCTTTTTATTTTTTCTCCATTTCTTTCATTATCTCTAATCTACTGCTGTGAGAGGCAGTTCTCTCCTCCTTCAAGCAGCATGAAGGCAGAAGGGGGCAGAACTATAAGCAGAGGGAGAAAAACCTTTTATCTCTCTCTGTCTGGCTGAACTCCACTGAAGTCAACTCAGCCAGCAGAACTGTTCACTTTTCTAGGGGGATGAGCAATTGGGGTCTTGGTTTATTTTCCAGTCCCTAATGGTTTTACTGAAAAATCATGACAATCTATAGGCTCCTAGGTAATGTCAGGAAAAAGAGCCATAAAATACCATTTCATCCCTGGAAGTGTCCCAGGAATTACTTTAAAGGCCCACTCCATTCTGTTTCACTGGCAGGCTACCACCAGTGGCATTTCATCAGTACAACAGAGCAGCTCTTGCACCTGGGCATGATGGGCAGCAAAACAAGTCAATGCCATAGGAACTGCAAAGTGAAAATGGTGAAAATAACGCCAAGGAAATTATTTAAGACAGGAACTCAGAGTGAAGAGGTAGGTTTAATTAAATGGCAATGAGAGGAAGCTCATGAATGGTTTACATAGGCTAATTCTTGTGTCATACAGTTCTCAGAGGGAATGAATTTATTTTGACTTGAAATTGGGCTCTGTCTGATGGCACTTCCCTTTCTGTCCATTCTAAGGGAATGCTCATGGAGAGATTGTGAGCTGGTGAAGTCTGAATTGAAGGAAAATGCTGGTTTTGAAACCTGAAAGTGCACATGAGTTCCCACACCTACACTACAGTTGGGACTAATCAGTGGATGACGTTTTATCCTCTGGGATTTTCATGCTGCTTTCCAGGCAGCACTCACTTGAACTAATGCAAGCAGATATTTCCAAATCTAAATCTATATCCCTAAGGGTAGCTATTCAAAGTTGAACTTATTGACGTACATTAAGGAAGACTTAATTCAAGAGGCTTGTATATGTAAAATAATTCACCCATATCTAACTCTGAGATTTCTTCATTTCTCAATTAAAGAAGCAGGTTAAGAAACTAGAATTCTGCTCTTACTGAGACCGTGTTAGTACAATGTGCTTTGTGGCATCATTTTCATCTTGTGTATTTGGTTTGATCATCTATCAAAGGAGTCTGTAATGATGTATCTATTTTTTTTTTTTTTTTTATTAAGTTCTACAAAATCCTTTAAGGTTTCCACATATTTATGTTTGTGTGTGCATGTGTGTCTTGGTTTGGTAAAGTGTCTTCTAACTGCATGAGGCTGCAGTTTGTGAAATGCCTGGGGAGACGGCTCTGTCAGTTGAAATTAGGGTGAATTGTGCATGATGCATGTATTTTCCTCATAGACGTGATCTCAGCATCAATGAATAAAAAATATTTGTGCAGACTCTCCCAATGGGAAGCAAGTGAATGAAAAATGAGAGCCATTCTTAATCTGTATGATACCTTAAAAAAGCACATAGGAACCAATTCAGTCTTTCAGACAAAATTAAGGGTTGCAGAGCTACCCTAAAAGAAAACCCAGTGTGCAGCTGCCATTCAAAAACTCAGCCCCCAGGCCACCTGAATGAAAGGCTGAGGTACAACACAGCACTAGAGAAGCAGTGGAGAAGAAGACAGCAATCAGAAAGGAAAGCAAAACTCCATTAGGTATTAAAAATGATGACCATACAGAAAAGCAGATTAATGTACACTTCTGAAACATGAGTCCTGATCCAGATTCAGTGCTTAGCATGTGTGCTGGATAAAACCTCAGAGCCTTATTTTTACATAGATTATTAAAGATTGTATTAATTCCTCTAATGCTTAGGAAGCAACTGTGACTGAGTTCTCCCACATCCTAAAACAGTTGGCAGGATCTATAGTTGAATCCTGACAAGATTAGAGTAAGAGCACCATTGGGAGATTTTCTAATCTCTTTTCTGGCACACAGGACAGCTCCTGCCTCGGCATAGGCACCTTTGCACGCCTCCAGTGCTGTACTCCTTGATTCTGCCCTTCTGAGCAAAAGGAACATCATCACCCAAGATAAACAAATACTTTATGAGCCTGGGAGCCCCTTCACCTCGTCCCAGGCACTCTACAAAAGGTATGAAATGGCCATGGATATAACACATCCAGAGTGAGTTATGAGATGCTGTTAAATAACACTTTAGTTCTGTAACTTGGGAGGCAAAAGGTATCTAATTAGTAAGAAAAAGAACAGAAGGAAGAATGAAGAGATAACTATAACAAGACAAGAGAGGAAAAAGGTGTTTAGTGATGCCCATGATGACTACAAACATATGAAAAAATTCAGGAATAGGCAACCTCTAATTGAGTTTTTTTTTCAGTGCCACTATGTTATTGTAAACAGCTGAATGGAAAGCTTTTTGAAAGAAAAAAGCATGGATTACAAGAGAAGAGGAAACAATATTCATGAAGCATTTTATGATCATGAGGCTTTCTAATGCAATCCCTCATCCCAAATATTAGAAATGCTTTGAAGTCTGATGACTGCTCTCTCTATTCTTCCTCTCCAAAAACGTGCTCTTCTAAAGATAGCATATTATCCAAAATAAGCATATTTCAAAAATTAAAATTACCATAGAGAGTTTCTTTCAAGTTATGTCAATTAGTTTGCTTTTGTAATTCTATTAAAAGAAGTCTATAGGTCCAAAGTCAGCTATTAGCAGATTTTGTTGTGGCACACCACATGTAGTCTCTCAAACATGGGAGAGCAAGGAGACCACAAGTTTAAATGAGATGACACTGGATATCAATCATCCTCTAGGAATATCAGGGAATTACAAGAAAGTAATTTCTGATTAATGTTTTTGCCAATAAAACAATCTCATGTAACACACTGATTATTTCAGACATGAGCCCAGTGGTCAATCCTTATTAGTAAATCTGTAGCAGCTGAATGTCTGTTCTCTGAATATGGTGACCAAACCTAAGCTCAGTACACTGCAGTTTGAACACAGAGCTGCTGGAAGAAGACACTGTTTTTACACAAAGATTTAAGAACTCTCAGCACAAATACCAATAAACTACTATAAATTGTTGAAGAATAGTTTAAAAAGCCTTCTAGAAACAGCAGCACTTTTTCTAGCTGACAAATGTATGTCAAATGTTAGATCTACTGTGGAAAAGGTTGTCAACCCAGGCATTCAAATGAAATTACCTTGGTGCTTTCCTAAACTGTGGTTGAACAAACCAGTAGAACAGCAAAGGTTTTGGTTAGAAGCACTAAATGTCCAGAAGTTCCTAAGACTGGTACTTCTGTAAGGCATCCAAGTGCTGGGATGTGAGACTGGGACATCCAGGGATCTGCAGCGTGCTGGCTCATCCATCCCCTGCTCCCTGCATGCATGTTCTGCAGGGTGAAGAACAGGTGCCAAATTCAAGTACAGGTGACTATACTTACCCTCCTTATTCATCTTTTCATTGTAAGAGGGTAGAAGGAGACTGGAGGGCCTCTTTACTCCGAGGGGAAAGGTCTGGCTGACTGTGCTGCTAGGCAGGCTGGACCACCCATAAAACTTCTGGAGAAAGTGTTGTCACGAAGATGGGTCTGATGGTTTGTATTTAGAGAGATGGACTGGATAAATGATGGTATTTTAATCCAGCAGATGCATACAATTAGAGCGACTTAATTCAAAAGATAAAGGTGTGGAAAGGAAGTATAGGAGAAGTGGATTTCAGGCTATTTTTCATAAACAATGCCCTCTTTAAGAAAATCCTTGTTCCCTTAGTCTGTCCTATTAATGTTTAGTTTCCTGCTGTACTTGCATATCTGCACAACTATAGTACAAGGCTCAAAATCACATAATTTATTTGCTCTGTATTTATACCATGTTAATATCAGGCCTCCATGATTCTTCTAAGGTACCCATGGGAGATCAGGAAGACTTTTTTATTTGTTTATTTTGATAATCTGTTTGGCTTTGAAATAGTATTTCTACTAACCTCTGCAGCATTGTAGTTTGGCCTTAGTTTCTGGTAGGATTTTGGCAAGGTACACACAGTAATCTGCACTGATGTATTACGTTTTTCACACCAGAGGAAAATCTGAATTCTGTGGAGAACATGTGTTAGAAAGCTGACAGAAAAACCAAAGAGCATGAAATTCAGATGTGTTTGGTCGGTGTTTTGCTAATCCACTTAGCATAAAGCCAAGCACAGATATGGAGCCAAATGGGAATTTTCTCTGCATCAGATCATGAGCAGGTATTAAGGTTTGTTTTCTATCCTTTTCTACAGACTGAGTCATGATATTACACCAGGCTCACCCAGGAGCTTTATTTAGGAAAGCCACTGCTTTTATAGGGATGTTATTAGCCTCAGCACTCTATTATTACTGCTTCATTTGTGTGAAAATACAACATGCTTGGGCACAAGGCAGTGTGTCTCACCTGCTGTGTGATGGTGCCTGGACTTGTCTACAAGAGACATTTCTGGCATTTTTAACAAAAAGCCTTGGAGCCAGGACCCTGCAGGTCAGGAAGCCCCTTCTGACTCTGTGTTCCTAAGCCATTGCAGTCTGCATGCCACAGAATCTGCCCAGCAAACGGAATGGGCAGCAAAAGCCTCTATGAGCACTGGCTGAGTTTCTGAGCATAAGCCAGACACGAGGCTGACCTGTGCTGTCACACACGGGTGTGTACAGCACAGCTAAACTTGAGCCTGTGAGATTTTGTGTACGGAAACTTAAGTATCGACAAGGTTAGATAAAAGGGTTTGTGAATGAGTGACGCCTTAATGTTGGGAAAAAACCATAAAAGGGAAGTCCTCTTGCACACAGCCTTAAATCTTGTTCCTGTAATACCTAAAAAATGCGACATGCTTTCATGGTAAGGGACTTCCATTGCAAGGGAAACGGTGACAGAAGATCAAAAATGAGAGTGCCAAGGAAACCGAGTTGGTGCCTTCAGCTCTGAGCGCAGCTGGTGGAGCTGGAGCAGTCCTGCCGGCAGCGTGCTGGGAGCTGTGCAAAACTGAGCTCTCTACTTTGCTATTCCCTGTTTTACAGGAACATTCAATGGGTGAATGCTATCAGCTGTAGTCAGATGGTTGTTCGTAATGATGTAAGCTGTTTTCAAGCTCTACTTAATCTCTGGGTGAGGCTTGGCAGTGAGACCGATTTTCCCTTCAGGCAGTTTTGGAGTTGGCCTGGCTCTTTTACACGGAGTAGTTTTGCCACCCTTCAGCCAGTCAGCTTCTTGTACATTTAGTTTTGGCAAACAGGCTGGCTTGGCTTTTCCATGAAGGGTAGCCAGGTAGTTCATTCCCTCTGGAGAACACACACCACCATCGCCTCACCCAACGCCGCTTCACCACGCAGCGCGACGAGACCAGAGCTCTGCTGTCCGCACGGCCGGAGGGCTGAGGGCCAGAGAACTCTGTGTGTGTGTGTTACCGACCACAGCGCACACACTGGCGCGCTCAGTAAAACCCTAGCAGTGTTTTGCTAGCGCACCTCGGTAGCGCTCAACCTGCTCCCTTTCCATGCTTTCTGCCCCTAAGGAAACCCTCAGGAGCCGCGCCCCGGGCAGCACGGGGCCAATGGCGGCGCGGGTCACGTGATGCCGGCGGGCTATTTAAACGCCGCCGGGCCCACCGCTCTCATTTCCCTCCCTCAGCGCCGAGGCGGGCGGCTGCTGCTGGGCCTGCTCGGTGAGGCCTGCGCAGGGCCCGGGTGGGCACAGCAGCAGCGTGCCTTGCCTCGCCCAGCCGGTCGGGCTCAACTCTAGCCAGCCGAGCAGCGGCAGCAATGCGAACCCTTGAATAGCGGTGATTGAGGCTTCGTAATAGCCGCGAGTTCGCAATGCCTCGAGAGTGTTGGAGGTGTTGCCTAGGAACAGTCCTGTGCGTACGGGTAGAATTAAAATTAATTTGCTGCTGTAGGTTTTGTTTGTTTGCTTTTTTTTCTCTCTGGGATGTCTTGGCTGGGGATCATAAAATTCCTTGGGTTGTTGTTTTTGTTGTTGCTGTTGTGCTGGGCCGCGCTGCCCTTGGTGTGGGCCCCGGGGCTGCCCCGCTCCGTGCCCTGGGATCGCTGGCTTTGGGGGCATTGCCCTCGGTGCGGGCCCGCTCCATGCCCCGGCCCGCTGGCTTTGGGTGCATTGCCCCCGGTGCGGCCCCGCCCATGCCCTGGGCTCGCTGGCTTTGGGTGCATTGCCCTCGGTGCGGGCCCCGCTCCGTGCCCCGGGCTCGCTGGCTTTGGGTGCATTGCCCTCGGTGCGGCCCCCGCCCGTGCCCCGGGCTCGCTGGCTTTGGGTGCATTGCCCTCGGTGCGGCCCTCCGCTCCGTGCCCTGAGGCTCGCTGGCTTTGGGGGCATTGCCCTCGGTGCGGCCCCGCCTCCGTGCCCTGAGGCTCGCTGGCTTTGGGGCATTGCCCTCGGTGCGGCCCCGCCCCGTGCCCTGGGATCGCTGGCTTTGGGTGCATTGCCGGTGCGGCCCCGCCTGTGCCCCGGGATCGCTGGCTTTGGGTGCATTGCCCGGTGCGGCCCCGCTCCGTGCCCCGGGATCGCTGGCTTTGGGTGCATTGCCCTCGGTGCGGCCCCGCTCCATGCCCCGGGCTCGCTGGCTTTGGGTGCATTGCCCTCGGTGCGGCCCCGCTCCATGCCCCGGGCTCGCTGGCTTTGGGTGCATTGCCCTCGGTGCGGCCCCTGCCCGTGCCCCGGCTCGCTGGCTTTGGGTGCATTGCCCTCGGTGCGGCCCCGCCTCCGTGCCCCGGGCTCGCTGGCTTTGGGTGCATTGCCCTCGGTGCGGCCCCGCCTCGTGCCCTGAGGCTCGCTGGCTTTGGGGCATTGCCCTCGGTGCGGCCCTGCTCCGTGCCCTGAGGCTCGCTGGCTTTGGGGGCATTGCCCTCGGTGCGGCCCAGCTCCAGCCCTGGGCTCGCTGGCTTTGGGTGCATTGCCCTCGGTGCGGCCCCGCTCCGTGCCCCGGGCTCGCTGGCTTTCGGTGCATTGCCTCGGTGCGGGCCCCGCTCCCTGCCCTGAGGCTCGCTGGCTTTGGGGCATTGCCTCGGTGCGGCCCTGCCCGTGCCCTGAGGCTCGCTGGCTTTGGGGCATTGCCCTCGGTGCGGCCTCGCCTGTGCCCCGCTCCCGCTGGCTTTGGGTGCATTGCCCTCGGTGCGGCCCCCGCTCCGTGCCCTGGGCTCGCTGGCTTCGGTGCATTGCCCTCGGTGCGGGCCCCGCTCCCTGCCCTGAGGCTCGCTGGCTTTGGGTGCATTGCCCTCGGTGCGGCCCCGCTCCCTGCCCTGAGGCTCGCTGGCTTTGGGGGCACTGCCCTCGGTGCGGCCCCGCTCCGTGCCCCGGGCTCGCTGGTGGCTTTGGGTGCATTGCCCTCGGTGCGGCCCCCGCCCCGTGCCCCCTGCTCGCTGGCTTTGGGTGCACTGCCCTCGGTGCGGCCCCGCTCCCTGCCCTGAGGCTCGCTGGCTTTGGGTGCATTGCCCTCGGTGCGGCCCCGCTCCGTGCCCCGGGCTCGCTGGCTTTGGGTGCATTGCCCTCGGTGCGGCCCCACTCCCTGCCCCGGGCCCGCTGGCTTTGGGTGCATTGCCCTCGGTGCGGCCCCGCTCCGTGCCCTGGGATCGCTGGCTTTGGGTGCATTGCCCTCGGTGCGGCCCCGCTCCGTGCCCTGGGATCGCTGGCTTTGGGTGCATTGCCCTCGGTGCGGCCCCGCTCCCTGCCCTGAGGCTCGCTGGTGGCTCAGGAAATCTCTGTCTGACCCCGCTGAGCCACCCGTGGGGGGTGAAGGAAGGGCAGCGATCTCAGCACCCGGGCGGTCCCTTGTAATCTGTCCTTGCTTCGGCTCTCTCTGCGTTACCAGCAGTAGTTTTAAGTACTCAGGCTAACACGTCCTCCATACCACATATTTTCATTGCAAGTGTGGCCTAGCATGAATTCCAAATAGGAGCTTTTTTTTATTTTGTCAGGTGGTGGAGGGATTTTTCTTTGTCTTTCTTGGTTTGTTTTGTGAACTTTTATCCTAGTGTGTGGCTATTTCAAACAAAGTCTCCAAATTTTGAATATGAAAGTAACATCTGGTTTGTGCTCAATACTGTTATGAGCAGCAAATGCAAATGGAGTTTTGTATTTTAACAAAGCACTCTTGGATTGTCATTCTAATGAAAGTTTCCTACATCCCAATTATCCTAATGTCAGGCAGGATTTGCTAGCTCTTGCTGCAGCTGAAAAAGAAACAAACTCACTAAACATTTCAGTGCAAAACTATCCCTTAGAATGACTGTCCATTTTAATAGCATTAACTAATCTGCAATTTGCAGTTTCTTCTACTTATCGTATTTTAAGGTCTGTGGGCAATACATAAAATGTCTTTTTAGGTCTTCTGTAATCTGCTTTGCAGATTGTATCGGGCATGGACTACTACTAAGCTGACACCCAGCTCTTCACTCATATTTGAGACTGCTGCAAGCTGAAGTGGCGTGGAAAGGACATGCTGACCTAGAAGTGTTAGGAGTGTCTCTAGTGGTTTTTTGGGCGTGCATTTGACTTGGGAGAGGGCTCTTTTGAGGCCCACCTAGTGAATAATTGTACCAATATTTCCTGTAGGCTTTGCTTCTGGGATTTAATTCGTATTCCTCTTGTGGTATGAGTTGTTGCTACAAGTTGTTGATTTACAAGAAACTCTTGTTAACTTTCCTGTAAGTTACTGCTTTTTGTTGTATTGTTTGCCTGATGACTCAAATAATGAAGTCTTTTTCCAAGTGCTGTGTATCACTGTGATAAACCTGGTTCAATGTATGAAAGGAAATGATTGCTAAAGTGTTATGGAAGTTTTTTACATTGGATAACTACTTTGTTTTATCACAGTGTCTATAACTGTTGTGCAGATAATCCGATGGGAAAATAACAAACCTACATCCAAAAACTTCCTTCTTTTTAAACTTCTATCTGTGTGTAAATGTAATGTTTCCTTTGTCTACCCTAAAGAAAAGGATTTGGTTGTTCTTCACGTAACCAATTTCCCCCTCACTCTTCAATCATTGCATTTTGAATGCTCTGGAGAAGGATGGTAAAATAAGAGGTGAGAAAGGTGATGGTATTGCCACAAATCAGACTTACTGAACAATTGGTGTTGTGACACTGCACTGTTGCTTCAGCAAGATTCAGAGAAGGAAATGTCGTGACCACAAGTGCTGGAGAACTCAGGGATGATGTTATAGATGTGGATCCATCAGCTTACTGTTTTCTTTAATAGTCACCTAGCTGGCATTGTCTTGTTTCTCATTTTACGGAGTGGGCATCTTTGAATTTCTATAGCCACATTTGTATTTATGAATTACGATTTGTATTAAAAATATGTCTTTTCAAATGAACTGTGATTTTTCTGTGGCATCTCATCATTGTATTTCGTTGTGTGACCATTAGTATTGCACTTGTCTCAGTCATGCAGTACTTGGGGATAGATCACATGGCTGAAGTCTTGTTAGAGCACAGTTTACTCCAGTCAAGAGAGGGCACAACTGCAAAGGCTGTAGTACAAAAGGCCTCCCAAAGGCTCAAGCATTGTTGCCAGCCTCTCCTGCTAGAGATGAGCTATTTCAGCCAGAGACTCCAAGCAAGGAATACAAGAGCTGTAGCCATAACCTTATGCCTAAGCTCAACAAGTCTTTGAAGAGAGTTACCTGTCTTCAGTACAATTCCCATCCTGTGGTCACCTTGCTCTGCACAGCAAGTGTCTAACATATGGGCAAGAGCAGTTAAAAGCATGTCCAGCAGTGTTTGTAACTGCATGAAGAACAGGGCTTATATCATGCTTTGATAATGTAGCTGGCACTGTTGCTTTTTGATAATCTGCCAGGCAAAGTAGTAAAAAGGTATATTGATCTGAAAGGTACAGAGCTTGTGGCTGCTTTCTTCTCTAAAAGCCAACCAAACACCACAGCTTATTTGTTTTAAGAGGAATTATGTAGAGAAATGCCTGGCCTTGCTAACAGGTGTTTGGAAGAAACTTGTGTCCAGTTTCCTGCCTCCTTTTCTTTATGTTTTCCTTAGTGAGTAGGACTAGCTAGAAGAATTTTTCTTAATATTTCAAGGTTATTGGAATGCTACAGAGGAAAACGAAGTAGTTATGGTCACAGCTGGAAATGAAGATTGCTGGAGTTAGTGGTTATGGAAGCCTGAATATGTGGCAGGAGATTCAAGCTGGGAGCCACTGGACTCCTTTGTGGTGACTTGAGATGCACAAATCCTCAACTTTAAAGCATGTTATATAATACTGGGATTGGGGAAAGGGGGGAAGGCAACAAACAAAACCAAATTGTAAACCCTTGACTGTGGGATCCATCTGTAAATGAAGCAGGTGGGAAGCCAGCAATCCTGAACCAAGAAACTACAGTGCGTCAATTAATTCTGCATGGTGCAGACGTGACAAATAGAGCTAATTCCACCTGCCTCTCTCCTGTACACAGAGGCAAAAGATGAGATTAGATCAGGCCATCAATTCCACTGTGCAAATGCTGAAGCATCTGTCAAATATTTGACACTTACTATAACCAAAATTTGTTCAGTCTGGCACTGCACTGGAGGAGCATCTGGTAAAAAAGAGCAGAACCTGGAACAACTTCAAACAAAGTCTAGTTCCTGGAAGGGTATCGCTATGGTAACTAAGTTATCTCAGCCTCACTCTTCCCTTTAAACTAGCCAAAAAAGCATCCAAGTGTCCCACAGGTAATTCAGATTCACAGAACAAGTTTATAATTTCTAGTAGTGAAGATATTATGGTGTTCTTTTTCAGATACTTTAAAAATCCTTATATGCTTAGAGATTAGGTCTCTAATACTAGAATGACTGAGTGAAAATGAAAATTAAATTCAGTGTGGTGGTTTCCATGGAATTTGTTACTTTGGGAGTGAATATTGTAATGAATACTTGGGAAATCATGGTGGTGGTTTGTTTCTGCTGTGTAAAAGGCTGAAACATAGCCCAAGGTTTATGTCATGATTTGAAAGTATAATATACTGAGCTACATTATATGTTAATTTTCTGGTTTATTTTTCTTGCAAATTATACCTCTTTTAGCACAGTTATATTATAAATCCTACCTTGAAAGCTGTGTTGTATTGGCAGAAGATGAAAGCGTGAGTATACTGTCATATTCATGGTCTAATCTTACTTCTAAATGATGTTTCATGGGAGTATCATTTAGGTACAGCTTTCCTGTCTTTTAAATGGAGATAGAATTTGTCACATAAAGTTGTTCTGAGAATTAATTGCTTAATGTGCTATGTATGCACTGCTTTGAAAATTAGGGCATATAGGTGATGAACATCATTACCAGGTAATTATTATTAATATACTGAGTTCTAATTAAAGTAACTATTGGTAGATGAAGAAGGTAGTGTCTGATTGCCCATTTTGATGTCAATAGTGATACAGTCATAAACCTGATAAAATGGGGTGAAGAGGCAGCTGTGGGAATTACTGCTACTTTTAAGGAATCCCTTTCATCCCTGTAACCTAATGGTAAAATGAATACACATTTTAGCATTTACACTGTTAAGGGAGTGGTAACTGTAACTACTGCCAGACAGGCAGATTTAGCATAAACAGAAATTAAAAAGGGTCCTGCACATACCTTGACAGGAGATTGTTGATCACTGGCAGCATCTTGAATTGTCTTTTGTGACCCCATAAGTAAACTGTGCTGTGTAGTGATTTTTGCTGCAAGCAAAATGCCCAATGTATGTGTTTTAAATTAAAGGAGTGTATTAAAAAGAAGTATCTTGGCAACTGTGTGTATGAGTGTAAACAGGTCATTGTGTTAGAATAGGAAAAGCTCTGCTGATCAAATTGTTAGGAGTTTAGTATCCAGGCTGGGGATAAAATTATGAATGTGGATACTGTGAGACGTAATTTCTGAGATAGATCTAAGGAGTTCTGTGAACTCGCTGTCTCAATATTACAGTATTGGAAATGCACAGGTAAAAATTATCTGCTCTAGGCTGGGTGATTATTTAGGAATGTAAAGCAGTGCAATTTCATCTGAGACCATGAATTAACAGTTCCTTCAGTTTCAGTAGTGCTGCAGTTAAGAAATAAGTATAGCTAGCAAATAAAGCACCAGAGTATCTTACCTAGTAGTATGGACTTCCCAACACAACAGCTTCTAAAGAGAATTTGTTAAATTCGTATCTCTGGGGTTTTTGGGGGACATGTAATAATATCCTAACTCCACAAGATGGAGAATTTGGGAAGCTGATTTATTAAGCCTTGTTATTTACATCCTAAGCCACCTTTTAATGGTCAGGATACTGAGGGGGAAGTGATTAACTATTTTTTTCCTCTGTATTGTAGCAGAACCTGCAACCAAAGATTAGTATTAAGAAGCAATCTTAGAAGAGCTGAATGTGTGTGATGTCTTGTGGCTTCAGAAAAGGATTGTCAAATATATATTTTATATTTTTGATATATTTTATATATATATAATTATTTGAATATATTTTATGTTTTTATGATATAAAAATACTGTCCTGTGTTTCAGAGTATCTCTAATTCATCAATGATTGTGCATAATGATTTTCGTTGTAAATTTCATAGAATTGCAGAATATCGTAAGTTAGAAGGGATACGTGAGGATCACAAATTTGTTAGATTTGAATTCCTACATCTGAACTTTTTTGTGGGCTCAGTGAAGTAATAAATATTGTTAAATATTAATTTACTACACTAATTCTTGATTGATCTCTTAAGTGATCACACTAACCTAATAAAGTACTTAGGACTTTTGGAAGGTTTTTGTTAGCCAATTTTTTTGATTAAACCAGTTTAATAAAGAAGCTCATTTAACATGAACATTATTATATTTAATCACTTGATACCTTCTAGTTTTTCTTCAAATAGTAATTCTGTCCATTCATCTTGCACATCTAAGAGTAAGGCAATGAAACTGTTGTAGGGTCTGAAGAGGAGCAGCTGAGGGAACTGGGGTTGTTGAAGAGGAAAGGAGGCTGTAGGCAGGTGGGGATCTTCTCCCAGGTAACAATGACAGAACAAGAGGAAACATCCCCAAGCTGCAACAGAGCAGGTTTAGATTGGATCTTAGGAAAAATGGAAAGGGTTGTCAGTCCTTGGAACAGACTGCCCAAGGAAGTTGCTGTGCCTCAAAGCCTTGAGGTATTTAAAAGATGTGTAGATGTGACACTTAGGGACATGGTTTAGTGGTGGACTCACGGTGTCAGATTAAGGGTTGGACTCGGTAAGGTTGTAGGTTTCTTCCAACCTAAATGATTCAATGTAACATTTATGTGAATTTGATTAATATATAGTCAAGCTATTTCGGCTGATTTTCGTCTAGATCATTATAAAGCAAGTCACTTTTCTGTGCTCATTTGCAAAATTCTTTTTTAATGGAAGCAATTAAAATCAGCTTTTTTTTTTTTTTTTTTTTAATTTGACGTGCTCTGCAATATTTAGTTTTAGACACGGGGTTTGATTTACTGGTGTCGAGTATTGATGGAGTTATGATGTCAGGCTTTATGGAATGGGCTGCATTTCTAGATTCAACTTGTATAATACGACTCTAAAGCAATCCTTGGTTTTAGTGAGATCTCATGCTTTCTCTCTCTCTGACAATAACATTTGGGATATAGGCATAGCTCAAAGGGCAGTGATTGAAAAATTCTCTTCTCTTACAGTACAAATATTGATGAGGATGGGTCTTTTCCATTTTTTAATGCTAACTGTGGGAGGATGCTTGCAATTTATCTTGTTACAGTAAGTGTATTGTAAAGCCAGTAGAGTTGAGAGTTTCAATAGCAGTCCTGGGTTAAATTGTTTGTAATCATATGAAGGAGGCAAAGGCTGAAAAATCTGACAAACCCCCCCCAACTTCTAAACTTCTGGTTCTTCTTTGCTAAGCTGTATCAGGCCTAAAGAAGGTTTTGAAATAAATTTACTGGGCTAAGAGAGCAGTTCTTCCTTTGGTTTTTTGACCTTATTTTCTAGGAATCCAGTGTTGTAATGGATTTCAATTTTAAAAAATTGGAAGACAGAATGTGTTATCCAGCTTTGACATTTCTCAACATTTTCATTGCTTACTACTTACTATACTTGGTAATAAGCTTTGGAAGGACAATATGACTTGGAATTTTACTGATGTTTGAAGTCTTATTTCATACTGACATTCTTGGCAAAGACCTCTACTCTTTTACTTTCTCTGCACATTTGCTTTCTACAGATGTTTGTATCTTTATTCATTGCTGCCTGCTAGCTTCAAAGAAAAAAATGATCTCTAGTCTTTTGATTCTACAGCAAGTTGTTTAGGAAAGAATGAAAAATACTTTGTTATTGGAATAAAAGTGTAAAATTTTCTTACGGTAGCTTGTAGAAGTCCCAAAAAAGAAATGGCATCTTACTGTGGCAAGCTTTCTATAAACAAATAGAATCCAGTGCACTATGCTTTACTAATGTAAGCAATGGTAGAACTGCACATGTAATGATGGGGACACTTGTTACCATGTTTGGGAGGCAGAGTTCCAGCCAGTAGAGGATGAATAAAAATACTCAAGTAGAACATCATTTGCTCTTTGTTCTTCCCCTTCCAGCTGAATCATAGAGATAGAAAGGAATGTGGAGAATTCCATCTACCAGAGGCCTTCCAAAAATCCCAAGAGTTGAAAGTGCCCCGTTGTTTTCTACGGAGAGCTGATTGTGGTACTACATAATTAATTAGATATGTATGATGAAGTCAGCATTAGATAGGCTTAAAAGACCAAGAGGACCCAAACTCAAGGTGGCAAGTGCAGTTTGAGCAAATGATTAGCTGAAGATCCTTCATAAATAACATAAATTGTGGAGAAAGTGGGAACAGGATGAGGTGCTAGTTTCAGCTTGGAGGGTTTTGACCAAAAGGCGATTCTTCCTTCATGCTAGTTTATGCAGAATAGAGTTCAGAATAATGAGGGCACAGAGGGAAAGATTTAGTTAGAAAAGGAATATGAAATTCTAAGTTGAGCTTTTATGCTTTCTCATATTTTTGATTCAAGTCAAGCAATCAGAACTTAATTACTGTTTGAATGCTTTTCTTGTTGTCTATCCGTGGATCCTGTATCGAAAACATAGAAAAAAATGCCAGTTTGTCTTCAGTTATGCCAGTCATGTACAAAGTTGACACCTGCAGCAGTGTTAGAGGAGCTGGCATGATGAGAGGACAGATTTAGCATGAATATCATGCCGATTGTGGGACATAAATTTTACTGATTCACTGGTTTTGTTTTTAATGGCAAACTGCCCAAAGCCCAAAATGTACGAATAGAAAGTTTCTCTCTAATTCACTGAAAAATCAGCAGCCTGAGAACATGCTGATTTATCCTGTGTGCTTCTGTTCCTGGTTAGTTCCAGCTGCTAATACAGTCTTGTATCTCTGGAATGCTATTTCTTTAGAACATGTATATCTTGCTGGACTTTAAAGCAGATCCACATTTTGTATAACTGTACTGAAGATCAGGATTCAATCAAACATTATAATTCTTCCTGCTTTTAACATACGTTTAAACACAAAATTCTTTTAGCTATTCATGCTATAAAGCTTTAGAGATCCCTCAGAGGACTATTTTAATCTTAATTATGTAGTTGCTGATGGAAACTGTTAATAACTAGAAGATTTGTACTCTTAAACATCTTTCATCCTAGGTAGTTATGTCAATATTAGGTTGTTATACCACCTGAAACTGTCAGAACAGTATCATTCATGGTTCTGCCATCCAAAAGGGCCTTATCTCATGGTGTGTGCAAATCCAGAGTGAATCAGATAAACCTGAACAAGTTGGTTGTTGGTGCCTTTTCTCACAAGCTACTCCTTCTGCAGATTTCCTTGAAGTCTGTTCTTAGTCATTGATCTATGTAAATAATGTATAGTTACGCAGCTTTTGGGTGACTCTTAACAGTTTCGATTTTGTAAGGCTCAGGCTTGTTCATTATTTTAGAATTCCTTTTCCATAGTTCTTCATTTAAATTATGTGTTCACTCCATTGTTAATTATCTGGATTTTTCAGACAGAGATAGTAGTAGATGTAAATTTTATTGCTCTATTAAGTGATCATCATTTAGCAACAATAAAAATCAAAAGCTAGTAAAAGCCTTGCATGGAATTGGTTTGGTATTCATTTGAATTTGGTAAACTCTTTTTGAACGGAAAAAAATCTTAATTTTCAATCTTTTTCACAGTTCTTTCTAAAAGATTGGACTGGGATTTTCCTGGTTTAATTTGTATTATGCTTGGTATTTCCCTATGGGTTTCATTGACAAGATCTAGAGTATTAGGTTTTTGAAAAATAGGGATCTGAGTGCATTGTTCAAAACTTCATTCGAGAGGGTGTCATGGGTCTCCAAGGGACTAATTGGGAGCTTAGCTCCCTAAGTAGCCAGGCTCTGTCATGGAGATGACATCAGCCAGAGAGGCTGGTGAAATTTCCCTCTGTGGTTCCATCAAGTTTGCACCTGAGTTCCTCTGACCTTTGGTAGAAGTCCCAACTGATTCTTACCTGTGCCATTGCATGCAGCTCTGTTTTCTGACACTGCCACCTGTGAGGTACTACACAATGCTGAGAGCTTATTTTATAGAGAGAGTGCTCTACACTGGTAAAAAATTGTACAAAATGGAGAATTGCTTGTCCACACCTGTTTCACATTGCCTTAGCTATTTCTTTTTCAGCCTCAGTTGCCAAAGTGGCTTAAAAAGTGCACTACTTCAACCTGACATGAAGGTTTATATTAGGAAGGATCTAAACAGACAGGGTTACCCTCCTCCCCATGGCCTCTCCTGAAGGAATCACTCACCATATGCCTCTTGAATTAATAAGAAAGTGGGTTTTAGATGCAGCTAGAGGTGGAAGAATCTGCCTGAATCTGCCAGTAGGTTTTGGACATTGGCCAAAGATGTTTAAGGGAAGAGCAACTTCTTTCTTTTTTTTTTTTTTTCTTCTGCAATCAGTAGTCATGATTTTCATTTTGGGGAAAGGTGAGGCTAAATGGAATGTGTAAACAGACAGTAGTTACATCTCTTTTATTACTTGAGAGCTATGTAGTGTTATGGATGTAAGAATGATATGAGAACCTTTGTAAGGGCAAAAGATGAAACTGTTTTAATTGTGATGAGAAAGGAGCAGAGATATCCCTCTTCTTTGTCATAAGGTTTGCTTTTCAATAGTGTGGTATGTAAACTGTGTAAAGATAAAATGCAGAATCACAATGTGATTCTTGTGCAGCTGGGACCATGCCTTTTGAGATGCTAGATTTGGGAAATGTAAAGAATTACCTCTATTTACTGACAACGTTTAGAAATGGTGATGCTGCACTGACTGAATGTGATTCAGCAGGAGGATCATTGTAAGGACCTTGTACAGAATCCAGGGTTCCTCACAGCCTGGTTGCACAGTACAGGATTATGGGGTATGGGTCACTTTTCACAGCTGGCAATAAAGCTATTACTCAACTAAATACTGGGAAAATGTTCTGTAATCCTTAAATGCTTCAGAAAACTCAAAACCTAGATATTGTAGAAAACCTGAGTTTTATGAAACATTGCAAAGTGAGTTGTAAATAACTGGGTTTGACCCTTCTAGGTCTAGTGTAGAACATTTGTGGAACTGCTGTGCAGAACCAGCATGGAATGTATTTTTCCTCTGAGGTCTTTTCACACCTGCATATTACCAGTTTAGAACAAGAGTGTCACACTCTAGCTGTATGCACTTTTAGTTTGCCTCTGTGTGTTCATCAGATCTGTGTCTTTCATAGAGTTCTTATGAAATAAATGAATGACGGAGTTGTTTTGCAAGGTTTGTTTGCTGGGCTGATTATTTAAACTCTCTATTGGTGAAGGGGAGAGTTGCTGAAATGTCATCTGCTCAGCATTAAACTCCTGGGAGATAGGATTTACAGTCCTGACCTGAATCCATGCAACCTCTCTGAATACTGGATTGCTGAAGTGCTGTATGAAACAGTGTGAAATAGCACTGTGCTATCAGTATGCCCGCAGCAATAAAGATGTACTGCAGCTGTCTCATGAATGCTAATTTCCCATGCAAAGTTCAGGTAGGAAGTTTCATATGCATCAGTCATGTTTGCTCTTTTTGTAGCTGTCTCCTGGTTCTATATGTAAACATTTAAAAATAAAGTTTCAATGGTTAAACTGTATGAAAGAAATTAACACTGGAGATAAAGCTCTTGGAGAAGTTAATGTGATGTTCAGTGCAAACTCCCTCATTGATTGATTCCAAATGACATTGCTTGAGGTTTCAATAATTAAAGACTCACTTAGCTGTTTTATTCTAAATTACTGTTGTATTTCTCACTCTCCTGCCCCTGAGTAAACTCCACAGTCATTTAAAATGGCAGAATTGATATTGAATACTAGTGGCCTTACTGGTTACATCTCTACAGTTAAATTAGATGTGCTTTGGACCATTTTCAGACAGTGAGGGCAGCTGGCATGGAAAAAAGCGTCTGCGCTATGGAAAAGTTTTACCCTCCAGCAAAAGGAACAGGTGGGCAAAATTCACCTTGACATGTTTTTTCTGGAAATGATCCTTGTTATCTGCTGTTCCAGGGAATTGTCTAGTGGGGTGTGATTTGCTACATGCAAAAACCATTTGAGACTTAAAACAAGTGTCAATGCCTCTTAACACTGATAGTCTCTTTGCTGGCACTGCTTAATTTGCTAGTGTAAATGTACTTTTAGATAGGGCTCATTTTAAATCTAGGAATCTAGTCTAAGGTGTTCAGCAACAGCTGATAGAGAAATGACAAAATAATTCTTCCTATCCTAACTTCTCTGCTTGAATTCCTCATTGAATATATAAGCTGTGCATGAGGTAGACCTAGATGGCACAAGTAGATGACATCAACCCTCTGCAAGTACCTGAGCTACCTTGGAGGAGTACAGGAAGGTTGAATATTAGTTTGAAGAAGAAGTCAGAAATAGATAAGAGAACTGGGAGATGCAGGTTTTGAAACAGTTGTGAAAATTGCATGCATGTAAGACTGGTTAGACAAAAGCACAACGATAAAACAAAGTAAGGAGCACAGGTCTGGAGTGTTGGAGAAGGTGCCTCTAATGAAAAAAATGAAAAGTAAAGCTCTGGCAGATTGAGAGGGAGAATTGGTGATGGAAAAACAAAATAAGTATTATAGTGGTATTAAAGGAAGGCCAAAGTAAATGGAAATTGGAGACCAGAGTTTTAAACAAACAGAAAATCTTGAGTAGTCTGAGGACTGGTTTAATAAAATTCAGGCATTTAAAAGAGTGAATCCCTCCAATTTATAAATAATTTATTTGGAGGACTTTGAAGAAAAATCTCACCTTAATCTCTACTCTTTGGCAAGTACTTTGTAATTAAATTCTAGTCTGCTGGATTCATAATCTCAAAGATGTAAGAATCCTTGCCTCATTGCATAGACAGGAGAATAGAAATGTTCCTTTCTAATAGATATATAAAGCAGTAAGGATATTTTAAAATTCCTGTCAAATCACTCCATATAAATTACCTAATCAGATACCATAGCTACATAATGTAATGTTAAAACCAGTGGAATTACACCATCACAGGAATCAGCTATCCCTGTTCCAGATTACAGGTTTTATAATTGCAATGTTTCTTCATCAACCCACTCCACTTCATGCTGTCACATATCTTTGGAATTGCTATGAACATTTATCTCTGTATAGGTTTTCATCTTCTTAAAAATTTATGTTTTTCAAATATATATATATTTTTTGGAAATCCTTTTTTTTTTTTGTAAATGCCGATGCTTGCGTTTTGCATATATACTAGTTAGTGCAAAGGAAAAACAGAGGCTCTGTTTATTCGGGAGTAATGGAACCATGAATTTGGTCAAAAAGCTGAGAGATTTAACATGCTTAGTGCCAGCTCAGAAATACAGAATAGCTTTTTATACCATTACAGCTCTTTGTAAAATAAGTAAAGTATGTTTTAGTTCATAAACTTCACATCCTTTTCTCTCAAATACCAGGCTTCATGCTATTTGCAAGACATAGAAATCAACTAAACCTCTCCTTGCTCTGTGGTGGTCTCAATTCCATTAAATTTCTTCTTTCTGGCTGTGAAAAGAGCAAGTACTTATGTCAGGAAAGGCTGTTACACAAGCAGTGGCCCCCTGGTGCAGCAGTGTCCCTAAACCCAGAGGTTACACCAAGCCCTCCTTGCACCGAGATGACTCCAGCTTGCTTTCATAACTGATGCTCATTCTTTACAATATTTCCTGAGCTCACTGTTTTTGCCCATCTCCTCTGAGCTGCCTTCCATCATGAGGGTGCAGTTGAATTCTGTGGCTCAGACCAACTTGGAATTGTCACTGGTGTAGCTCAGTGACAGACCTCTTACAGAACCGAAACCTGCTGTCTTAGTAATTTCAGAGTTAACTGGGTAGCCTTCAGAGCCTCTTCTATGGAAAATATGATGGAGAAAAAGGATGTTTGGCTTAGACAGGAGACGAATTTGTGTACACAATGCAGTGTGCAGGTTTCCATATCCAAAAGTAACCTGGGAAAGAAGATTTGCCTGTGACCTCAGCTGACTAAGGCTGGCCAGGAAAATTCTCATGAATACTTTCATCATAGGAATATAGAAAAGGATAATTTCAGTTGTAGTCCCTACTTTCAAAGTGACTAATCTCTGTGCAGTAGAATTTGCTGGCTTGCTGAAATCAGAATGGCTTGCACAGACATTTTCATTCCAGCAAAGCTGAGGTAGGGCTCTGACAGATCCCTGCTGGGATCTCCTGCCTCAGCCTTTGGCAAGCTGCCTGGCAGGTTGACAAGCAACAGAACATGACAAACTAGGAGGTTCTGGCACTTGTTCTCATCGCTCCTTGAAAGGTGAAACTTGCAGCCTTTTTAAGATTCCTGATTCCAAGGCAACTTGGTAGGTGGACTGCTCCAGACTGAGGACTTGCTTTTCTTTTTAAACTGTGGCATAAGAATAGAACTAGCATCAATGCTGATCACAGATGACAAGTTTTTAAAATAGCTTTGCTGAAAGATAGACAAGAAAAAATTAAGTCATGTTTTGCTAACATGCAAAGGGAAAACCTCTATTGATTTGACAAAGTAAATGTATGCTATTTTTATTTAATTGAAATATTTATTTGACATTGTTGCTCCTCGATAGCAAAGTCTAAACTGAAAATTGCAATATATTACCACAATAAGACTGTGTAAATGGGCTGCTGTATGTTTTTGTCAGTAACTAAATATAAAATATTCTAAATCTTGTTGCAACGTATGAACTGGGAAATTTATATGTGGAGTAGGTAAAATGAAATGGAGAAGCCTTGTTCTCTGGCGCTTGCCCTGTCTGATAGTTGTTAGTGCCACGCTGTCCTATTTTGGCTGAATATGTTGAAGGGAGGTGAAAAATAACAAATGTAGGCCTGAATAGCTGCTCAGTAATGAAGTGTTAGTCCAGCTTCTGAAATAAAACTGAGGCATCCTCAAATAACTTGTAAGTTATAGATCAATCTGGAAGTGGCAAATAGGGGTTCTACTGCCCAGGCTGAAGGCTGACCTTTCTGGTATCAGAGTGAGTTCAGAATCAGGGTTGATCCTTTTGAGAAAGAATGCATCTCAGACTTGAAAAGACAACCCCTACCAACACCACTGTGCCCCCGATCCCCCAATACTGACAGAACATGTAGAAAGTGGGGTTTTTTTCAGAGCTAGAAACTCCCTTCAACTCTTCTTTCCTCTCCTGAGTTTGTCCTTGGCTTTCTCTATTTTGTTTCAATCTTGAGTGCTGATTCAATTGAAATGTAAATGTATTCTGTGCATTTTTTTTCTAAAAGGTATTTGATTCAGGCAGATCTCTCAATTTTATATATGCCAAAAATATTTGCTTTGAGAGAATGAAATAAATTTGCAGTGCCATCTTTTAAGTAGGTCTTCAAACTCTGTTAGCTTTCATCATATTGTGATCAGCTACCTGCTCTTTTGCTAAGCACGTCATTTCTGCTAATTTGTAATATCAAGCAGGAAGTGGCTATGAACATGTTCTCAGAATCACAGGAAAAATGTTTTCTTTCAATATAACTCTGCAGTCTTTATCCTCTCTGGGATGTACGTCATCCAAACCCTTCTTGATCACTTCTCTAACTTTTCTTTCCTTTTCTTTCCCCTACTTTATATTGCCATGTCTGGCTTCTTATCTTGCCCTGGAGCTCTACTGCAATTTCCTATAATATTCCAACCATGTAGCTTTCAATTCAGTACAAATTGGCAGTGTTCCTGCAGTCAGCATGCATATCTTTCCTTTCTCTGCCATGTGCTGCCCCTCCTTCTGCAATGTAGCTGCACCCTTTTTTGTCTATAGGAATCCATCCTTTCTATAGACTTTATTCTGGAAGTTAAGCAGTTCTGTCAGATTCCTGATTAGACCACATCTCACAGGCTGCAATTTACTTCATGTTTCTTCTTAGATTCACATACTTGAATTCCTCCTTCCTTGTTTATTATGTCTTTGCATTCTCAGAGAAAGAGCAGAAGCATCCAGATACAATGTGTCACTGTCTTTTAAATGATCATTCTTAAACTCATCTTTTTCACTTACTAGCCATGGCCTCATTATTTCTTTCTGGTTCAATAACAATTATCCATCAGTGGCTTTTTCCCTGAGTAATGTATGTTTCTTTTTTATCCTTTTGAACTGCTTTTATTTTATTTCAGATACAATGTGTGTGGTATCAACAGTGAAGAGCAAATGCATGTCCTCTTCCACTATTGGAATAAGTCAATATAGAAAGTTTAAAATGAAAAGAAGCAAACAAATAATATACCAAAAAGGTGTTTAAGTTACATTTCCCTTAAGTTGCTTTTGAAACTACGTTCTTCTTATTCTTTTAGCCATCTTTTTGTCTAGCAAAATGGCGGTTTTATAAAAATCTATTTAATTGCCCATTTGTGCTTCCCAGAATATTAGTAGCACTTACACAATGTTGCTACAGAAAACAATTTAATTTCTATGTGACTAAAAAAAAAAAAAAAAAAATTACTGGGCTTGTGCTTTTGGATCATTAAAATGGATTGGAAATGAGGCAAGGGTCAAAAGTGAACTTAGGTTGAGCTTGATCAAAAGCAGAAGCAAAGCAGTAAAATCAGCATATGCAGTCTGGAACAACAGCTAATGTGTGGTTTATGCTAATTTCAGAGATTCCATGGGAGTATTGCACTTTATGATAACTTCATAAAAAGTCTGGAAGGTGTATGTCCAGGAACATGCTGGGAGATTTTAGGTAGGAATGTAAGGCCCTGATTAAAATAAAAAAGTAAACGCCTGATATAGTTTAACTCAATGTAAATTTAACTCAATGTAATTATAAATTTACTTCTCTTACCTGACCATACCATACCTTATCTAACCTGACGTGCTGCCTTTCCAGCTTTGACCAACCAGGGGTTTCAGCCTTTGCCACCAGAGCCAAGAGATCAGCCTGAAGACTAGAATCTAATCCTGTCCTCTGTTGTTCTTTGATTCTTTACTGCCCATGTTCATATGTGATATATGATATTAATATATGATACAATATGATATTCATATATGATAGTCATAATTGTGTCCATTCCTAGGGGAACTACTTTTCACCATTAATGGTTTGTTATAGTTCTCTTGGAGTCCATGGAATCAACAGAAGAGAATCACTGCCTGGTTCAGCTATTCATTTCATTGGTTGTCTCTGGGCATCTTCAATCTTCATTTGCCATCTTCCCCTTAATTTTGTTTCCTTTTTTTAGCATTGTCCTTTTTGCACAAAGGTCATCCCTGAGCATATCCAATAGTCATCTATTCTGGTTTCTCACGTGTATGTGGAGACTTTCATGAGGGCTGAAATCATGGTTTGATGGTAGAGCATCAAATATTTTTTCCATGTTTTCTTTGTGTCACTCCATTGTATTGAGAATGTGTGCTTTTTTTCTGTACCCTTTTTTGGAGCTCCTGCTCCCCACCCTGTCCAGAGATGGGGAGAAATCTTGCAACAAAAATAATTGCAGATGTACCTTCCCAGTGCAGCAAAGATCAGTGAGCCTGTGAAGTTCTGTTTGACACACAGCAGTAGGACATGTGCTGTCACATCTATAAAAGTCAATCTGAGATAGTTATTTATTTTAACCAGTAGAAGTCTATGTGTGTTTCATTAACTGTGTTTTGAATTATAATCTCAGTGCTACTGTGATTCGCGGCAATTGCAACAGGAATCTCTGTTGCTTTCTGCTGAAATGTTAGATAGATGCATAATTGCATAATCCATATAATTTGCATGTTGGCCTCTCATATGCATTCAGTTCTGATTAAAGTAATCTCTCCTGCCATCCTGTTTGTATATTTGTAAAGGTCAAATGTGTGATTAGGCTTGACTATTCAGCTGCAGGATACAGTGGACTTCTTACAGCTTCTGTAATGTGATATGCACAGAAGCCCTTCTGCTTGTAAAATTACACCTGTTGGTCTTGAGGGTCACAGCCACATTTTTTCTTACATACTTTGTGCCAGTGGTGGTGCCAAATCCAGTTGAGCCAAAGGGTGAAGTGTGTACCTGACTGGAAGGCTGTGGTGTTGCCTTGGCAATGCTCAATATTGAAATGCTGATAGTCTTGAGTCAATTATATATTTTGATCTTTATACTCATGTTGCACTCAGAGCACTTAGTGCAATAGTTATTTATGGGGAAGTAAATATAATTCCTTTAACTTTCCTGTCTTTGAACAAGTGGAACATCATTTCCACTATGTCTGGTGCAGTATCCTTGAGTGCTTGTAGCTGTTTTCTCTGGGCTGGTGGCCCAGCTACAGCTGCCAGGATAACACTTGTATGTGTAAACCTGCCAGTAGTTAACAAACATTGTGTGTTTTAAGTAATTTTGAGAAATACCTTTTATGTTCTGGAGAAGCCAGAAGGACACAGTTGGTCTTTGAGAAGTGTAGTGACATAAACATGTTCTGTGTATTTCATGGGGATATATTCTTCTGGATATAAAGGAACTATATTGACAATGGCCTTTGATAGAATGTGAGGTACTCAACATTTTATTCTAAGCTGCATCCTTGTTTTGACATGGAAACTGGAGGCATTGGAAATGAGCAGTCCTGAAAGATACCAAACGTGTGAAGCAACAGAGGTTTAGATTCAGGGCCTGAGGAGGTCTGAATTTAATTTCCAGTTCTATAATAGATTCTCTATGTTATTTTGAAAAATACTTTTGTCATTCAATGCCAGAGTGCTCTGTTCCTGTGAAGAGGCAAAAAATTTTGCAGTGCTGCTTGCAATGTTGTACAGTCTCCTCTGGCGTCTCCTCATGCTTTTCAGAAGCCCCTGTGTCACTGTATCTGTATGTACCCTCTGACAGGTCTGGTCAGAAGCTTCCCAAATTAGGTTGATTGTTACTTTAGAAAGGATAGGAAACACTTAAGTTGACTGACTTTTTTCTACCGAAGGTGAACTTCTCAGGGACTCATCAGTAATGCAAATCGAGGAGGGTTTGAGGTTTGCTGTCAGTGACTCTTGCATAATCAGAACCCATTGGCAGCTCCCAGTGCATGGATAATCTGTGTGAAACGAGTTGGTGTTTACATCCTGTTTCCTCATCTTGGAGTAACCTTATCCTTTTAATCAATAATGTGGTTATTCACAGTGTCTGAAGAGGCCAAGAATACAATAATAGTGAAAGAATAAGGGTGAAATGATAAAGGCTGAATAATGTATTACATGGGTGTTTCTAGTCAGGCTTTAGTTGGTTTGTACCTTTAAACACCATCTGTCTTGGTTATTCTATGAATGAATATACACATTTACTTTTTTTTTTTTTTTTTAATTATTTTTTTAACAAAAACTCCTTCAGAATTCTGTTCCAGTTTCAAAGTAAAACAGAATAGTTACCTCGATGAGTATAATACAATGGACAGATGAGACTCCTTCCATTTCTTAATATTCCTTCCCCTTGTAGTCAGAATCTTGTGGCTCTCTGGGGAAAAGAGTTCAGAGAGTGTGAAATAAATTCCATCTGGCAGTCACATCTCCCATCTCCACATCCAGAACTCATTAGAACTAAACAGAATTCTTCAAAATGAAATGAACTTTCCTACTTAGACAGTGATTTGGATCCATTTGGTCCTCTTTATGCAGGACCTTTTACATCCTTCAGATGTAACTTCTCAGTTCCTTAAAAATGCATGAAATGGGAAAATTGGGTGCATTTTTGTTTTCCACCTCTCTTAGCAGATTCTTTTGCTTGGCTGCACCCATGTCACACCACAAGCTACTCCTTCACAAGCCTCAATCCCACCTGAAGATATTTGCTATCTGAACCTAGTTTTGCCTTACATTAGCTTAAAGCCACTTTTGTGATCCCAGTATATGAATCAGCTGAGTAAACACATGTGTAATATATACACAATATACTGCTCTTTAATGAAGCCTAAACCATACCCTTCCATGGCACTTACTGGTATTACAGTACCTACACCTGTGCTAATTACAGGTGTTAATTTCCTACAGACATATTTAGAGAGATTCTTGGATAAATTATCCTGTGTAGGAGTGTTGTGATTTAAAAAAAACATTATTAACTATCCCTGCCTTTCCTGATTATTTGTCTCCTCTCATTCTAACATAATTTACAAGTTTCTTTTTATATTGGAGATTCTGGATTGTGTACAGCTGGATCTGCTATAGCAGGGCAATTGCAGTTGGTCAGTGCACAGGTATGATGCAGGTGGAGGCAATCTGTTTAATCTCACCAAATTAATAGTCATGGGATGGAATGGCAGAGGGCAGACAAGCCAGGATTCTGATGGGACATGTGCTCTGTGCAGAGTTGATGAGCATTTTCAGCAGGATCTTACGGTTAATGCAGTGGCTCTGTCTCTTGAAGAGAGAGCCTGTTTTTATTTGCTGATCTGGTCAATCATATATACAATCCCTCTAATTCTGAAGAATATTTTAGGATAAGTCTGCAAAGAATTCAACCACTTCCCTTCTAAGAGAAAAATTCTTAGAAACTCGCAGTCCACCAATTACATAAATCTTCTCATAGCATGAAGGGAGTATTCTGGCATGACAACTGCTCCCATGCTTTTCCATTGCTTAGGGGATGTCTAGGTTCTTGACAAACTGTCAATCATTGATCATCAGTTTTATGGGATTACAGCAAGCTATGTAAACACATTAAATCATTAGCTTTTGATTTCCAAATGTGTATAGTTGGTTCTATTGCTTGTGGATTTTGTGGTCCTTTGATTTGAAGCTCTTTCAATTTTGCTTCAGCTCATTTTGGTTTTATTTTAATTTTGGGCCTTTTAAAAAATTGGATTATGGAAGGAGTACTTGAGATAAAGAACTGATCTTTCCCTCTGCTGCTGTGTTACATGGAACCAGCTGATCCGTGCAGACTTCTGTCTCAGCTGTGAATACTTAGGAAAGGCTTGCCACTGCTCTTCCTATCTCTAATCTTATCACTCTTCAGGGTGTTACTTCACCCTGCCTAACTTTTCCATTATCCTTTTATTGTCTCTGCTTCGGTACATTTTCTTCTTAGTACTTAGCTTTCTTATCAAATAAATTGTTTTCTTCTGTTTTTTTAAGAAACTGATCTAATGTTCTAGTTTTTTAACTCTTATACAAGTCAGTGTTGTAAACAATTTGTTGTCAGAAGCTTTTATTTTCCTGAAACCCTGAGGCTGAAAGCAAAGTGTTGATATACATAAAATTTAAGCCTGCTATGTATACAACTAACAGTCTGTCCGTATAATAGGTTATTTTGGTTTTGAATAATAATTTACATTAAAAGTTAATTAGTTCGTGAGGAGATCTCAGAGAAAGGTATTTAAATGTATGTGTGTATATATATATGTAGTAGTATTCATATATAAAAGGAAAAGTATTAAACAGAGTCCTTTCTGGATTCTGTTTGCATTTTTCTCAGGGTTGGCATTATACATAATGAGAAAAAGGTAGAAGAGAACAAGTTCTAGAAATAAATCATGGTGCATTCATTTTGATGCAGCAGTTTAGACCTGGAAATGTTTCTGCAATCACTGTTTTAAGCAGAAGTTTTCCTTCAGCTAGGAAAATCACTGTTTTGAAAACATCTTAAACTTTGATGCAATACCTAGACTGATTCTGTTCTCATTAGCACAGCTTTTTAGCCCCCAGTTTAATTGGTGTCAGTTACTGTTACACAATGTCAATCTGGTGGCAGTTTAAGCCTGAGCAGTATAAATTACATTGAGGATGGATTTGCAGACTTTTTTTTTTTTTTTTTTTTTTTGTAAATCCTTAAAATACATGGAGGAGATTGCTTAAAAAAAAAAAAAAAAAAAAAAAAAGACAACTCTGTATATCCCAAATGTTGAACTGCTGTTAATTGAAAGGACAGAAGTTGTTCAGTGATGTTCATGGGAACAAAAGGTGACCATTCAAATGGTAAGGTTATGTCAAGCCTCTTTTACCATTTTCTTACAGATACTCTCCTCAAACGGGAAATACCCGATGTTTAGCAGCTGATCAAAGCAGGTGTGCAGTCTCTGAACAAGATCCTACAGTTCCAGGAATTGCTTCTAGAAAAGCAGCAGCTACTTCCCAAGGAAAGGTGAGCCGGGATGTGCCTCCCCGTGAGAGGCAGCCGGGACTGCACAGCAGGCACAAACATCGCCCTCTTCTGGGAACAGAAAAGCAAAGTTGTTAAGAATGTTTTTCAAAAATGCAAATGAACTGTTTTCAATTCTTTTATATTTATGACTGTATTACTGTGAGGCTGTTAAGAGCTTTAATTTTGTAGTTGCCCCACCTGCTGTTTCATTATTAAAACCTTGGGTCTGATTAATCAAAAATGTATTTTGCAGTCAGATCACGGCAGTTCTATAAAATTTGTAAGCATGACTATACTGTGGAAACTATTCATGACTGAAATAACTTTTGACATCTCTGATATGTTTTTAAGTGTCTTATGAGGAAGCAGTATGGCAAACAGGTGTTACACCTAGAGTTAAAGCAAAACCATGGTTTGTTGCTGCTCTGAGGGATTTTCTTCCCTTTTATATAAAACCCCCCACCCATATGCACTACATGCAAAGGGGAAAGTTCATGTGGCAAGTTATTTTCATGAGCACTTGAAGATGGAGATACCAAAAGGATATGTCTGACAAAATGGTGAAAATCATGGAAAACCTTGGCAAATTCAATCCCCTATGTCATGTAATTTTAGTGCAATTCTGTGTCTCTAAGGGAAAATGCCATTGAGCCATTTGTTTTAAAACACAAATATCATATGAGGAGGGTATTAATGAATCTTCACACTTCACTTAGATTAGTAAACCCCTTTGCATCAGTCTTCAGCTTTCACTGGCTCCCAGCTTTGCTGAATACTTTTCTTACAACAGAAAATGTGATGAGAACTTGCAGTTCACGTTTTCATGGAAGCTTTTGTTTGATATCTGAGTAGCCTTCACTGTCATGTAGCCTGGGGATAATTTAATTCTTCAGTTGCTGTGGAATTTATGCTTTCCTGCTTATGTTTGTACAGAAGCTAACACCAGCATGTTGCCGTGTATCTGGACTTTTTTTCTTCACTGCAGTTGTTAGTAGCTGGTATGGGAGTTCCTATTAGGTTTTTTTCATACTGGTGCTGCCATATTCAGCAAGTTTAATGAGGTAAAATATGAAAGCAGCTCTGAAAAGCAAGTTTGAGGACAGTACTGCTCAGAGTTGAGAGGGACAGAAGGTAACAGCAGAGAGACTCACACAGAGACACAGAGGATAGAATTCATTTGTTACTTTTGCAGCACAAAAAAATATTAGCAGAAATAGTGTAGATGGATAAATTTTTCATACTAATGGTTTCAGTGCAGCTGAACACTGTAAATCACAACTTTTCCTACTCAGACTCAGAACAGAATGAAAACAGCTTGTCTGATGTCTGGAGCAGCTCAGAGAAACAGTTAATATTAATTCATGAGAAATATGCTCTAAAGAATCTGTTAAGATTAAATTTACAAAGGAAAATTTCCAATCATATAAATTACATTTTAAAGAAATAAAATGAACTTGCTTTGGGGAGGCCAGTCCTTACTTGACCTTTCTGGTTGCAGAGCAGTTAGTTCCATGTACAGTGCTTTGGCAGTATAAAAGGCACTGGGGAATGGCAAAATGTTCTGGGGAACTTAGTGAAAGTGAAGTTTTTAAAAGAAGAAAAAAACCTGCTAAAACCAGAAGTGCATCTCACAAGCTCTTGTTCTAGTCTCGCTCGTGTATGTGCTGTTTAGCTCAAGGAAGAAATGTCATTTTCTGAACATGTTTGATGTACCTAGTTGAAGACTAACACTGAGCTGCTGGAACAAGTCACCTTGCTCCAGACAGTTACCCACATGTTCTGGCTGTAGTACCATCAGAGGAAGAGGCAGTGTGACAACATTTCTTGCTCTTGCCTACATTTCATATCCCAGTGCTATCTTTGGCAGAAAATGTGGCTGGCTGGAACTTCACTTTGGGTATCAGAAGCCCAGATCTGAATATCAGCAACATAATTTAGTGTTTTCAGGGAGAAATAAAATAGACATTAAGCTTCTTGAATTTTCTTTGTGAATTATGTGCAATCTTGCTCTGCTTGCCTTTTTCTTCTTTACCCTCACAAGATAGCCATTTACTCTAGAGAATTCATACCAAAAGAAAATTGAATATAGACTGTTTCAGCCTTTGAAACTCGATTCTCAGCCTTTTTTCTTATATCCTGTGAATGTGGTGATAGAAAAAGAGATTGAATCTGAAACTTAAGAAGTAGTAGTAGTAATAAGCTACTGAATGAGGCACCTTGGAGGCAGTTGATCTTTTAAATAGCATTTTAAAAAAGAGAGAGATTTTAAGTAATGTAAAGCTGTAACAGACTGTTTTCAGAGGAGCGTGTCATGAGATGTATTGTGCTCAGCCTATGCAGAAAAAGGGTGTATTGCACTTCAGCATGGAAACATAAGAAATCTAAAAAAGTGTGGTTCGACCTACCACCTGTCATTTATGTCATCTGCAAAGATCAGCTGTAAAAACAAAAATGAAGCATGTTTGTAAGATGCCTGTTCTCTTACTTCATGTGATGTTTAAGGTTCTGAACTTTGGCTGAGTAACTGTGTGCATCAGAACAGGCAAAACTTTGCTTTCCTTTAAAGTCTTTTCAGGAACTTCACAGGAAAACTTTGCTATTCATGATGCTCAGGGATTTTTTTTTTTTTTTTTAATTGCAAGGATGGTAGAAATCAGTAAGAATGAGCTATCTTCCTTTTAAAAATCTCAAATATAAGCAAGGTTATTTGAGCATTTAGTTGATTTGAGCTATTGAAAATTATTTTTACTCGTATCTTTCTAAAAAGAGTTTCATATAAAAATGTCAGAAAATTGCTCTAGAGGATGTTATGCCCATTTTGTATTTATCCACACAGTAAGCATTAGAGTTTTCAGTCTATGAATCCCAGCTAGACTATGGATGGCTTTGGGGCAGTGCTATTTCATTCCCCTGGCTAAACATAACCTCTTGTATTTGAACTCCCAAGAACCACAATCTACACAAAAGAGAAGAAAAAGTTTTTACAGGAAATACACTTCAAAGGGATCTGATTGCTAAGGCTCTTTTGGAGAGGGGCTAGGTCTTCCTATTGCTTTTTCTGGCCCTGGCTTGTTTGCCAATGCCTTACGTCACCAATTAAGAATACTCTGGTTTTGGAAACTCCATCAATTCTTTTAGCAACTTGGGCATTTAAGTCTGATGCTTAAAGTTATCAAATTTGTCCTTTTTTATCAATATCGGCACACATCTTTAAAAATCTCAGTTTCAATAGACAGAGAAACTTCAAATTTTGAAATTTCATTTCAAAGAAATGGGGGTAGGGTGATCAAAACCACAGCAGTACTGGGCAGGGGAAAAACCAGCATGATAATGGGTAGAAAATAATTTGCCAAGAATTAAGAAGAAAATTGCCAAGGTGGGAAATGTTGCTTTCATTTTTGTTTTTTATCTGTCTCTTCAGTATAAAATCTGTAATCTAATAATTTCAGTTAAATATAGTGGCGTGGTGAAAAATATCAATATTTATTTAAAAGCAATGAATTAGACTTGCAGAGCAGTTAATGTTGCAAGGGGGTCTCTGGAGATGATGTATTCCACCTTTACTGCTGAAAAAAGGTTTACATTAATATAAACATTGAATTTGAAATGACGAAATAACAACTCGTTATTTTCTATACAATGCATTTACTTCTGGCTGAAAATCTGGAAACAAAAAATGCAAACCCTTAACACAGTTTTTTCTGTCTTACTAAGTACTGTCTGCTTCTCATCTGTGTTCAAGGGCTACACTACCTTTAGTTCAAAGAAGCTTTGCAAAGTCAAAGGGAGCTCAGTTGTGCACATCTTTACAGTATCAAAGCAAGTGGTGTGGTGGTTGATAATTTTTCTTGTAAGTTGTTAGGAAAAAATCACCATAAAACTGGCTTTGCCTCATATCCTTACCACTGCACTGAAGTGGTAAGGAAAAAGGTGATTATTCAGCTATATTTTACCTATGTTCAGTTTCCATAACTGTCTTCTGCCTCTTTGATTATTGTATGTAACAGTGCAAGAAATTTTTCATGTCTCCTGTAACGATGCAAAACAGTAGGAGGGGACAGGACCATGGACTTACTCAAAGTCAGTATCATTATTTGTAATTGTCCTTTGTAGCAAAGGGAGAGATGCTGTTGTCCTGACAGTCTCACTCCTAGCAGCTGTACCATGCACCAGCTTCCTACAGATAAAATTCATTGCTTCTCTCAAAGCAATTTTCATCCAGAACCAAACTGTACATGTATTTAAGATGAAATTTTACCACTGATTTGTTGTTTAGAATGTAGCTTAATGTACTATCTGAGTTAGTTCAGAAATACTAATAACACTTTCCACCTGGAAATTAGACTATTGTTGGCCTCAGTTCTATCATTTGGAATAGATCACTTGAATAAAACACATGTATTGAATTTTTTAAAGTATATTTTGGCTAGAAGTTGAATATGGAGGGCTTTTATGCATATGTATTAAAATTCTTTGTATGCAAAACTCTGAGAAATAGGAATAGCAAGCCTCTTATGTGTGAACATTGCAGCATGCATTTCATTAAAATATGCCTGTTTCATCAGCTCCATGCTGGCAAAATATTAGCATAGCAAATTTATTGATACTCTGTGATTTAGGATTAGATACCATTTTGTAGGGAGTTTGGATTCAGATTCTGCAGTGCTTGGTGGGTTACACAATGGATTCTGCTTTGGGGGTCCTGCTACACCTGCTCATCAGTGCATCTTAATGTGAAAGATGTTACAGCCTTGGAGTGCTGCTTTGTCTGGTGTTTCAGAGCCACCTCCTGTGGCTTGGGGAAGCTACACAGAATAGGGAGCATCTTTTTTGTGAGTGTCTAGGAAACCCACTTCTGGCTTTATCTTAGCACTAGGGTATCCTGAACTTTCTAGTCACTGAAAGTAGTGACACTTCTCAGAGTTTCCTTAGGGGAGCCTGCATAATTTTGAAGGAACCTTGAAGTTTACAATTTTCCTATTGATACTGGTGAATAATCAAGTCTCAGCCAGACAGGCACTGCACAGGTTTTTCAGGTATGTGAAGTCATATTTCTGAAAGCAAAATAAAGTATGCAAAATGTTGTGTCTTAACTGGTGCCTAGGGCATGTGTTGGTCAGGCTCAAAGCTTGCAAGGAAGCTTTAGTGAGTTTAAAATTCATCAGAACTTCAAAGAATTCTTGGTCCTTATCAGATCAGGAAGGAGGGGAGTGAGTGGGACCCAGTATGTGCAGCACGTTCAGGTCATTCTGTGATTACATTTTGTTAATCCCCCTACTTCGTAAAAAGTCCAGGGGAATAGTTTGTAACTGAACATCTAATGGAATACAGGATACAGTAGACTTTGGTCGGTATAATGGATCACTGCAGGAGTTCTCACTGCTGCTTTCTGTCACAGGCTATGAATACAGCTTGATACAGCCAGATACAGCTTGAGATTTAATTTGATTCATTACTCAGCCCTCTGACTGCAGCCATACAAAAAAGGGTTAAAGTGGTATTTCTTGACTGAAAGGCCACCTAGAAGTTCTAGGAGGCAAGTAGAGCAGCTACAGTCACAGACTCATAGAATGGTTTGGGTTAAAAGGGACCATAAAGATCGTCTAGTGCTACCCCTCCCTTCCTTGCCGTGGGTAGGGGCACCTCCCACTTGACCAGGTTCCTCAAAGCCCTGTCCAGCCTGGCCTTGGAACACTGCCAGGGATGAGGCATCTGCAAGATCTCAAGGCAGCCTGCTCCAGTGCTTCACCACCCACACAGCAGAGGATTCCTTCCTTTAATGCAGTAAGAAAGGCTCGAGTCTTCTGTTCTTTTAACAGTTTGCTCATCCTTTCAGTGTTGCAAGCCTGACCCAGATATCTCTATTAGAAGTTCCTGTGTGACATTGCATACATTTGTTAGAGTCCTCAGAAAGGCAAAAATTTTTTTAGATCATTTGGACAATAACATGAAGTCAGGAAAAACATTATATGTTTGCTCAACGCAGTGAGTCTCTCGTGTGCGCTCAGTCCAGGTCAGAAATTTAAGAGCTAGGAGGGAATCCAGTGACATGACAACAGAATGTCCTGGTTGTGATTAGTAACAAATCTTGGAACAAATCAGAAGAACAACAGAAAGCTGCTGGTGATAAGCCTGGCATAAAATAGAGCAGAGAGAGCTTCTGTTCCACACTGTAGGCTGTGGTACATTTAGGAAACTGGTGAAAACTGGACAAGGGAGGAAAAGAAGAGAACACCAGTGGAACTCTAGACAGTGGATGTTTTCACAGGTGGAACACAACAAAGCTATTTGGATATAAAATAGAACAAAAAATAAAACCAATTGACATTCCAGATGACAGGGAAAACTACACACCCACACACACCCCCCTGTCATTCCCTCCCACCACCCCTGCCCAGACAAAGCAAAAAGCCCTGTCTATGCATCGTGTGCTTAATGACTACCTTACAACATAGAGGTATTTGTAACTGCAAGATCCATCAGAATGGAGAATGGTGATTTTGCTTCTTGGGAAAATTGATTTTGTACCAATGCATCCCTCTCTGTAACACAGACAACACACCAAAGTCCCATCAACACAATGTTTCCTTTTGTTTTCAAGAACATAAAAAGGAACAAGAATAAAACCCAGAACTGATCTAGAAAAAGAAACCCACTGGTGTGTTAATGCTAATAATTTGGCAGAGTGGAAGGAGTTTTCTGGAAGACCAGTCATTTGCAGTCTGTAGGATTATGACAAGGTACAGCCACTAAATGTGTATCTCAGAATATGAGTCAGCTGTGTTATAATTTCCCTGAACATATTTTTAAAGATTATGTGATATTCCATTCATGAAAAATGGGAAAGAGCTGAAAGAGGATACACGAGACACAGTTTTACAGTGCTAATTTTTTAGGTTTTTTTTTTTTTTTTTTTGTTAGACTCTTTGATATTGGTATGAATAATGCAAAAAGGCAATGCCCTGACAGTTATTTTAGATTCTGCTTTTTACATTGCTTCAGAATTGCTGATTATATTCTGATGCAGAGAATCTTTAATTCCAACAACTTGGCCAGCAAGCTTCACTATAAAAAAATTAAATCCCAAGATTTTACTGGTGGAAATTTGTGCAGGTTCATTTATTTCAGTGGCATTAAGCAAATTTATGCCATCTAAGGATTTTACAGATTATTGCATGTAAAGCTGTATATTAGAACCCTTAAATATTTCATTAATGGAAGATAATAATTGCTATCAGGATAAATTATTACATTTCTTTAAAAAAACCCTCTCAATTCTTTAAATGCTTCAGCTTATTTGCAAGTACTGATGAATTTCCACAGTTGGGGAAAAAATATTTTGAAGATTTTTTTTTTTTGCTAAAACCAGAAAAAGAAAATTAAAAAAAATATTAAAATGCAAAACAATATACTATAAAGTCAGTAAAGCTGTATTTTTAAGGTTTCTTTGTCTCTAAGGGAAGAAAATTCTAAAGCAGAATAAAAATTCATACAATCCAAAGTTACCTGGGGAAAAAAAAACATGAATCTGTAAATTTTTTTTGAGAGGAAAATTATTATGATTGAGGAAATAAGATGACAGAAAGTGTTAGAGTGGATGTTAAAGAATATAGGATGCTCCAAAGTATATTTGGAGGAATTATTGGCTGACTCACATGGTGTCTTTCAGCACAGTTTGATCTCCATAAAAGTTCAGCAGGGAACACCCAGTTAGTTTTGACTCATTGCCACAGGGAAGTGGTCTTCTGATTTAGTGGTATTTTTATCCAGGTTGTCAGGATGGCTTGTTACTGCTTCATTGGTATTGTAGCTGACACTCTCCATCATTATTACTTACTACCACCGTGTCAAAAAGCCCTTTTGTGCCTAGCATGGTGCAGAGAACATACTGTCTGTCCTGGGAAGTCTGCAATTTGTGTACTGAGAGGAAAGAAATGGGTGATTTTAGAGTGGGTAACTTTACTATCCTCAAGTCTTTAATGAGTCACCCAAACCAGGCTGTTTCTGCTCATTAACCACAGAGGGATTCTGCTGGGATGAGCTCTGCTGTAGGACCTGCACTGCAGGAGTTGGGGGAGATGGTGTCCCCCAGCGTGTCAGGGATGAGCCCTGCTGTCATCCCACCCTGCTGCTTACACCCCTGACAGCTTCATGAGGTGTCATGTTTGCAAGTGTTTGGGAGCAGGCAGTTGCAGACAACATGTCAGAGGATGGCTGTAGGGAGAGTAAAGACTATTGTGAAAATGGGAGGGTGTCAGTATAGAGTGACTAGGCCTTCTCTAAGTAATTCTGAGTATTGACATGAACTCTAAGCAGGCTCTACTGGACTTCCTTGCACCAACCTTTGATCTATGTCGTGTTGTAGAATATTTATAACCACTGCAGTTTATAAAGTATACATTTTATATGCTGGGGGCTACTTTTGTGGTTTTGTTTGTTTTTTGTTGTTTTTTGTTTTGTTTTTTTGGGGGTTTTTTGGGGTTTTTTGATTGGTTGATTTTCTGGTTGTCTGCAGTATTTTGGTTTTTATTTGTGGGGTTTTTTTGTTGTTTGTTTTGGTGTTTGTTTTTGTTTTGTTGGTTGTTTTTTGGTTGTTTTTCTTTTTTTGTGGGCACTTGCTCTTGTTTTGTTTATTTTTTTTTCCTTTAAAGGAAAGATCTGAGCAGAAAAGGTTCTGTGATACAATAAAAAAATAAAGAAATAAAGCGCCACAACAAAAATGAAGGCATATGTGTCTCTTAGGGCCCTTATGGGATTGGTGACAGCTTCCTTTTGATCAGGAGAGGAAGCCTTGCCTATTTTGGCAAGTACAGGTTCCTGTGTGGCCTGACCTTTACCTAGCAGGTGCTGTGCTCCCAGATACAGTGGATCTGTGCCATCTCCAGCTGTTGCAAGCTGGAAGAATTCTTGCTGGTGATCCAAAGTCAGCTCTGCAGCCTCTGCCTGAGTTTCAGACTGCAACAGCAGTTACTCTGTGCTAGCAGGACTGTGAGAAGGAGCAGAATGGTACAAATACAAGCAAGAAGCACATTTCCCATCTCCTTATCTGTCTTCAACATGTTTCACAGTGGACTTGTACTGAATGAGTTGTTGCTGTAGCAATACTGATGTACAGAATGAGGAAGAAGCTTTTAGGGAAGCAGCTGGCAGCAGCCTGGATTACACCTTCCACATGGAGGATAAATAGGCTGATTGAAGCTGTCTGTCAAAGCCTGGCTAGAGCAGTTTGTTTCACCTGGCTTGCTCTACTACAAGTCAGTGTCATCTTTTAATAAGAGTTAGTTTTTAAAGCTGAAGGCTGGAAGGAATTTGTTTCTTTGATATGTTCTGTATTGTATGTAGAGATAAAGAGAAGGCAGTATTAGGCACTGGCATAATATGAAGGCTGGTGAGCCATGTAGCAATGTCTTACATGTTTACAGCACCTTTTATACAAGAAGATTCTAGAATGTACTCTATACTTTGAATATATAAATGTGTGTTATGAGTTATGATGCTATAATGGCTCTTGATAAGAGACACACAAGTTTGTATTAGCTTCTATAACAGAATCAATATGTTCAACAGTTTATTAGTCCTTGAGCTCAAATATTTCAAGAATACTTTGTTATGTTGTAGAATACCATTGTTTATAGTGTGGATTGTGCAGTAGGCTAGTGATGGCTGTATCCAGAGCTCTCTGAAGGACAAAAGGGAAAATGGGGTTGATTCAGTTAAGTTTTGGTCACAGAACACCCCCTTGATCCTGAGAGTAATAGCTGTAATAAGCAGTTCTTGTTTTGTCTGTTAATTGTGGCATAAGCCTGGCAGTGCAACGAGACTTGCAAGCTCTTTACCAGATAATTACTGCTAGTAGGTAATTTGATGAGCTACAGCCCATATTTTGGGGTTTGATAATCTATTAGTTGAAGAAAGTTCTTGACTTCAGGGAGACTGGAAACCTGTTTTCTAAGACTAATTGTTTTGGAGCACTTGAGAAATCCTGGCCAAGGAAGATTGATACCACTCTTGCGTTGTGTAATCTTGCTTGTGCAGCCTAGTCACTCTGCTCTATATTTATTTCACTTTACTCATGATTCAAAGAATAGACAGAAATGGATTGGTGTTCTATTGTTATTTGTGTTTCTTAAATCGCCACTCAGTGGAAGAGGGGAAAATTGCTTGCGTGATGGATGCCAACTGAGATTTTTCTAAAACAGATACACAGCTGATATTATACTAACAGGGTCATGGTGGTTCAATCTGGAAGTAAGCTTGAGTAATTTGTCCAAATCTAGACTCAGCTAAATTTTGCACAGCTCTCCTGATTTACTGCTTTACTTAAGAGTGGCTGTGGGTTGTATTTTTAGTAAGGGAAATAAAAGAATGGGATGTGGAGAACAGAAAAAAAGATTCATTTCTTTTCTTAATAAAGGTCCTCTCAAGATTACGTTCTTTTCTTAACAAAGTTTTTGCATTTTTTCACACTTTCACTAGAACATTATAGAAAAGATGAAAAGGATGGCAGTCAGCATCCTATTGCTCAAGAGAGCATAGTCAAAAAATAAATCATTGCTATTGCTATGAAGGTTTCTAAAATCTTGTTTAGTTTTAGATTGTCACAATGATGCTTTGTGTAAAATGCACTTAAGGTAAGGATATGAAGAAAAGCCTTTTTTATATGTGTGAAGCCAACAGAGTCAAAACTTGGTATGTCCCATGCCCAGAATTATTAAGAGAAATTAAAACCATAGTAACTGAGTCCTCAGTCTTTCTTTCAACCAATAACAGTGAACAATTAATTTGGGGTAACTAATTATTTTAACCAGACACAAAAATATAACTATGAAAGACTCCTACCTATGAAACCTACATATTATGGAACAAGATCTGTATTGTTTCACTCTTTTTTTTCTTGAGGATTTTGTTGTTAAGAAATGTTGATGAAAAATGTTGATGACAGATGCAAAGTTGGAGCTTTTGTATTTCTGCCCTAGCTGTTCTGGTATTATATAATTTAGATATATGTGACAAATAACAGCATTGAGCTGCTCCATCCTCTCTACTCTGCACTGGTGATGCCTCCCCTGCAGTGCTGTGTCCAGTTCTGAACTTCTCAGCACAAGAGCTGTGGACAAAGTGGAGGGAGCACAACAAAGAGCCACGAAGGTCATTAAGGGACTGCAGCATCTGTCCCATTAGGAAACATCTGAGACACCTGGGCTCCTTCAGCCTGGAGAAGAGAAGGCTCAGGGGAATCTCAGTGTATGTAAATACCTGAAGGGAAGGTGCAGAGAGGAGTGACAGGTTTTCAGGGGTGCCCTGAAGTCACAGGACCAGAGGCCACAGGTACAGACTGAAACAGGAGATTTTTGTCTGAACATCAGGAAACCTTTTGCTGTGAGGGTGACTGAGCACTGGCACAGGCTGTCCAGAGAGGGTGTGGAGCTTTCATGCTTGGCAATACCCAGAAGCATTCTGGACATGGTCTTGCATAGCCAGCTGTAGTTGGCCCTGCTTGAGTGGAGTGCTGGAACAGATGACCTCCAGAGGTCCCTGGCAGCCTCAGCTGCCGTGATTTACATTGTTTGCATAAGCCTCTCTAGAAAGCTCTAACAGATGACATTTGGTAAATAAAAAAAAAAAACCAGATACAGCTGTGGGTTTCCTGCACAAGTTTCAAGACTAGAATTAATTCTTATACAGCTTTTGATTTTCATACACGTGGTGTAATTATTCCTAATTTTTGATCACCAGAGTTGGATAAAAGATACAGGAAATGCACAAAATACTGTGATTCTCAAGGCCAATAAGGATAAGCCAACCAACCAAATAAAAGTACTTGTACTATCTGTCACAAAAGGCAGAATAATACAGAAGAAATTTATGTAAATGAAATTTCAGGATAGGCGTAAGAATTATTCAGACACCAAAGGACTTGATAATAGACCAACATAAACAGAAGCATCTGTCTTTCTGAAGTGCTGGCTGATTAAGAAAATTACTGCATATGTTTAACTAAGCTTTTCTACTAACCTTAGGTTAGTGGTGAGGATTAGACACTCCATTTTTTGATGGAGAATTTTTTATTTCATCTTTGTGGAAAATCACCTAAAGAATAACCTTTTCATTTATATGGTGGGCTTGATTATTATTTGTAGATCTGGAAGCTGAAATGTGTCAGTAGCTATAACTAATGGAGAGAAGGGTTAGAATAAAAACTGGAGGGCTTCTTTGCCTTCTGCTGATTGACCTGCATAGAAAAGATTCTCTAAGCACCTAAATCATTGGGGTTTAGTGTCAATTGGCAGTACTGAAGCAGCTATTGCATTGTTCAGAGGGGAATTTTTTTTCAGAAGACAAACTCCTTTTCTGCAGCTCCCACTGTTTTCTAGAATAAATACATGTGTTTGGAGACTCCTCTGAATGAAGTCACTGGATTCTTGCAAGCTTTACACAAACAAATAAGGCATATTCTTGACAGCATTTTTTAGAAGAAAGTGTGTGCTGGGTTTGGCTAGGATAGAGTTAATTTCTTCACAGTAGCAGGTATGGAGCTCAGTTTGGGATTTGGTGTTGATAATACAGAGATTTTTTTGCTATTGCTGAGCAGAGCTTGCACAGAACCAAGACCTTTTCTGCTCCTCACCCCACCAGTGAGGAGGCTGGGGGTGCAAAGGAGTTGGGAGGGACACAGCCAGGACAGCTGGCCCCAGCTGACCTAAGGGACATTCCATAAAATGTGGTGTCATGCTGAGCATATACACCTGGAGCAAGGGGAAGGGAAGGGAAGGGAAGGGAAGGGAAGGGAAGGGAAGGGAAGGGAAGGGAAGGGAAGGGAAGGGAAGGGAAGGGAAGGGAAGGGAAGGGAAGGGAAGGGAAGGGGAAGGGAAGGGAAGGGAAGGGAAGGGGTTGGTTCAGTGTTTATCTTGCCAAGTACCCACATGCCTGCTCTCCTGGGGATGGCTGAATGCCTGCATGCCCATGGGAAGTGGTGAACGAATTCCTTGTTTTGTTTTGTTTGGGTGCAGAGCTTTTGCTTTCACTATTAAACTGTCTTTATCTCCACCCACATGTTTTCTCTGTTACTCTTCCGATTCCTCCCCCATCCCTGCGGGGGGAGTGAGTGAGCAGCTGTGTGGGGCTTAGTTGCTGACAAGGTTTAAACCACAACAAAGAGCATCAATAAAAGTTGTGGGGAGTAGACTGCACTTTAAAAATTCCTTTAGTGACTGAACTGAACAGTGCTATGAGGGTATAAGAAATAGTCCTATCCCAAAATCCACTTGCTGAGTCTGTTGTAGTCTGTGCCTACAAAGAAGTTATGCAGCATGTGCTATGTTATCTTTGAGAAACCCGTGGTTTGCCAGGGCAACACGGAGAGTTTACTCCTTGGAAAATACCTTGTTTGCTGCAGCCTGGCACACAAGTGGGAATAGCACAAGAGAGCCCAGCAGGCTGCTGCCATAGAGCAAACTGAAGGAATGTCACTTTTCTCTTTTGTGGTTGCTGAAGTCCGACAATGAACAGAGCAGAAAAGAGCTGGTTGAGTGAATTCCAAATTTTAGCAAGCCCTTATTCCCTTGCTGTGGAGTTTTCTGATGGTGGGTAGAAGCAACAAAACAAACCTGCAGACAAATGGCTATTAATGATTTTTAAAAATAATCTAGAATTTTCGTAAACTTTTCTATGGGAAAAGACCCTTTGAGTGATGTGGTTCCTCTCACTAATACTATTCCAGCCAGGAAATAGCAGAGAATATAGCATGTCTATGGAGTTGGGGTACTGTAACATAATCAGATATTGCAGAACTGATCTTGCATTCTTTCTACAAGCACCTGGATGCTTCCCACAAAGCAAAATAATAAGAAAGCTTAGTCCTCAGAGACTTAATTGAGCAAACTTATTTGAGAAATTTCTTTACACCAGTTTAAAAAAAGTTTACAAACTATGGCTTTTCACTTATCCACCTTCTCTTGAAAAGAAGAGATCATTAGAGCAAATCAATCTGTAAATTTCAATGTCTTCAGTGCTCAATGCTTTTCTCTTCTGTAAGGGATGTATTTACAAGCAAAGCAATTGAAATACAATATCAAGCCCAGGTGGAGATCCTTCCCAGGACAGTTTTCAGGAGAAAAATAAAGTTACTTGCATTTCTGGAAGGTGGTTCGAACTCTTAGAATATTTTCTTCTTTGTTGTTCTCTACAACGATTGCTCTTTTGCTTTGGCAACAGAATTTTCAATTTAACAGGGACACAAATGTGATTTGGAAGCTCCAACTCAGTACTGTCACCTCCTTAGCTGTTTAATGAACCAGCACTTCCCTCCTCTAACTTTAATGGATTACTCTAGAACAGAATGAAACTCATCCACAAAGAGCAGCAGAGACAGCAATTACTGAAAATTTCATCAAAGAAAGTTTTCAAAGCTCTTTTTGTCAATTTATTGAGTTGTCTGTAAAGTTGAGACATGTTTAATTTTACAGCTTTGTTTAAAAGGCTTTCCTTTATGTATCTACCTTCATTTGTATGAGATGTGTTGAAGAGCAATGTGTTCATTTCAGGGCAAGGTTTACTCCACGGCCGTGTGTTAAGAGGGGAAAAATAGTCAACCTTACCATTTACAAAGGAGCAGCAGGAGGGAAAATTCCTTTGTTTTAACCAGATTACCTATTCCATTAAGAGATCAGGAATTTACTGAAACCTTGAATGACTTACCACTTTCTTTAAATTCAGGACAACCCGAAAAGAAGGAATTAGTTTTTGCCTATCCTTATTAGTTGTGCAAAACCACCAGAGTTCTTGGGCTCTGCATCTGCAATGCAGCCAGGGACTGATTTTCCAGCCTATGCAATGGATTTTTCATATGTCTTCATGGTTCCTTGAGGCCAGAATGCATTCTTCCCTAAAATTTCTATAAGTCTACAATTCTGTTTTTCATCTGGGCAAAGAGCGATTTGGATTATAGGTGAATAGCTGTTGTTAATAACTCTTCCAAGTGAGAAAGTCAGCAAAGTACATGAGTGGAAATAATGTTCCAGGAATGACCTATATGAGAAAAAGGAAAGGATCAAATTCTGTCAGGAGCAATTAATTCAAACACATCAGTGAATATTGCAATACTTTTTTAAAGGCAACGCTCAAATTGAAAAAAAATAAATCAGTGGAAAGAGGTCTTTTCTGCATCTCCCAATTCCTTTTGTCAATAGAGTGTGTGTGTATGTGCTCTGCCTTTGTATATATCTGTGTATGTTTGAATATTAGAGTGTTTATATACATATATCTGTATCCACACTATTCTCTTTCAAGTTATGAAAGTGTTTGCTGTGAAAACCCATAAAAATGAAGCCATGGACTGATTTTATAGGGGATACATATTCTAATATAGGGTTATGATTTATGGGGAGATGCCAATACTTAAACAGAGTTACTGATATTTTCAGGTGGAGTGTGTGCAGTTGCATCACTATCAGTGATGCCAATAAATAAATGCAAATTAAAATTATTAGGAACCTTACATATTAGCTCAGACTTAAAATGTAGAGGTTTCATACCAGTTGAAGAATTAGCTTCTTTTTCACTAAGCAAAAGTTACAGGTTTTCATCAAACCATTTTTTTTGTGGCAAAATTAACTTGTGAGTTTAAAGATGGATCTTCCCTGAGCATGAGCATAAATATTGCCATAGCAATCTTCATGGCTTTCTGTTGCAACAATCATTTAATTAGGAATTGAAATTAATTTAAGTGGTTTTGTTTAAAGCAGCACTAACAACTCTGCAACCAATCAAATGGTTTTCTAATAGCTTGAGGTCTGATAGTTTTTTATTTTGTCTGTCTAGAACTCTGAACACATAGTAGTACCTACTGCCAAACAATGTATGACACTGAATGGTGTCTTACTGCCTAAAATAAAAATGTAGAACAGAACACAGAATGTCAGTTAACAGTTAAGAAATGAAGAAGCAAAATTTAGAAAAAAGCAACCAAAATATATTGAAATATATTGAGAAAAATGTTTTGCCAATGAACTGGTTACCTTATTTTATATGAATACTGATTCTAGTTATGCATCATGTTCAACATGTGGTAAAACCCTTTTTTAATTGTAAATGAACAATTGTGTGGGCAATGAGTCAAAAACTCATGTTTTCTATTACTGAATGCCTCAGTAATTGATCAAGATGTCATTGTTTGAGACACTTTGTGTTTGACCTCCATTTTTGTTTGCTGGCTTAATTTGAATTCACAGATTGGCATAATAGTCACAGTATGAGAATATAATTTTACTGTTTTCACTGGATTGTAGTGCAGAGTTGGCTATACAGGCATCACAGCCATTGCAGCCATGTGGGACTAGAATGAAGTAAACTAAGTTTAGTTTACCATGTACACCTGTTCATGTGTACATAAATGTTCATATTTACATAATGTATAACGTATGTCTAAATATGTATATTTTCATTACCTAAAAATATAATCTCAACATTGTTACCATCCCAAATCTTTTATGTTTTTCCATTTTGATTTTATGGTCTTGAATTAGGCCTCTTGTCTTTAGCTGGTTTGTTGTGTCTTCTCTTGTAAAATGTAATATTTTTGAGGAACATCAGGTATTGCTGCCTTTCTGTAGCTCTACCTGACTGAATTTCTTATATATCACTACTCAAACTGAGTAACACTGTGAGCACTGTACAGTGTGTGAAATTATGAAAATTGCTTAGACAGCAAAGCTATGGAGTGTATTCTCTTTCAGTATCTAATGAATTCCTAATGACTATCCACAGTCATTCAAAGAGATAATTTCCTTACTAAGATAATTTTCTTTTATGTACCCACATTTTTTGTTACAGGAGCCGTTATTGTGCTTTTCATGTCTCAACCTGCTTCCACCTTTTTGAAAGGCTCTTTGATTTTGCTGCTCCCTTTTCTTAATTTTATGTGACATTCTGTACCTGAGCACTTTTGGCAGTTCTTGAGCAAGCTTTCCCTGTCTGCAGAGAGTCTGTTTTGGCTCATCTTACTTCCACAGTGCAGCTGGGCATGCTAGATTGAATTCTTCTGCTTCATACATGCCAGCTGCCAGACCTTAATCTCTTTCTAAAACCAAGAATTATCAAACTCCTCAACTTTTTCTCTCATTACAGTAGCTTGAGGCCCATATGGCAGATTTACATAGGAAGACAAAACAAAGCAATTCTGCAATTATCCTCAAAGCAAAGGCTTCTGTGTTGAATCAGTCCCATTGCACAGATTTTAGTGGAGCGGTCTCATGTGTCTCTCTGACAAAGCGATAGATTAAACTGGGCACTGAGAGCACTGAATTTTAATCTGCATTTCAGCACTGGCTGCCTGTGTGTCCTATGGCTGGTAATTTCACCATTTGCATTTTAGATTGTAAGGCCTCAGAATGAGAACTCTTTCCCTGACTTGCTAAATTTGCACAGTGCTGCTACGGTAGGCTGCAAGCCTTCAGCATTGCTGCATCAGAAGATTCCTTCAGTCACTGACATTGTATTTGGGATCTGAAAGAGTCTTAGCTGCTTCCATGTATTAGAGGACCTTGCAAACACTTACAGCTTAGCTCTTGAGTTTCCATTTATTCTGATTTACAGTGAAAGGATTAGGGATGAAAGCCTTGGAGCTGAAGTTATGTAATGACTATACTCTGTCCCCTAGAAGGACATCATATCCTTGATTTGAGGTGAGGCTGCTGCAAACCAAGAAGTTCTGCTCTGAGAGATGCAAGTTGACAGATAACACTTTAAATGCATATGTTGTTATTATGCTAGGCTGAGTTAAGGTAGCAAAGGTGGCAGGAGTATAGAATCACTGAATTCCAATCTGGATTGCTGGAGAAACATATTAATTATAAAACTGCATGACATTGTTGCTTCTTCAGCATTACACAAATGACAGATTTAGTTTTGAGGATGGCTTCTGCAACAGTGAGAATTCAGAAATATGAGGGTGTGACTGCTTCAGTTCTTAATATTGTACTAATTCACTCATGGCAAAAATGCATTTCCCATCAGCAGTCTCCCTGAAGCACCTTGGAAAATTTGTATTAGTACTTTGACCTGATTAATTAATATAATGGGTAAGATTTTCCCCTGGATCCTTCTCAGTATTACTGAAAATCTGAACTTGACATGACTCATAGATGGAACTGATGGAAAAGCCAGCAGAAAAGGGTTGTCTTAGTGAAGCACATATTTTGCCACGTGTATCAAACATTTGTCAGTGGAGAGATGAGAAGAAAAAAAAGAGTGAACTGAAAGTGAAATATATGTACAATGCACCACTTTCCTTCAAATGCTTTGTTTTCTCTCTTACTTTATTATGGCATATGCCTTTGTTCTTTTGATTACTGAATTATATCCAAATATTTTTTCTTTCAGAATCAAGAATACAGACCACTAAACAAGATTGTTTCCTAGTCTTTTGATTGTATACTTTTTTGTTAAAGCAGCCCCTATTATCAAGATATTGATCATGGTGAAATCATAGGGATGGGAGGCAGAAGTCAATAGTGATTTTTGCTGTCCTCTTTTTGTTGTTTCTCCTTTGCAATTCCACCATGAATGTCACTCAGCAGGCCCTTCCCAAGGTAAATATAAGGTAAATAGCAGGAAACAGTAGAACTGAATGACCAAATACTACTTGGTTTTGAAATTGTGAAGCTGTTTAAGTGGTGGTTTTTATCTTGGCCACCTGCCATTGTTTCAGCAGTCTGCTGCATCCCCAAAATTTTCTAGCTTTTTTTGTGCTTTTCTAGCCACAATTCCATGTGTTGTGCTGATGTAGGGTGACTATCCAACAGGTGCTTTCACTCACATAGCTCTTTCAGTAATGTAGTTACAGATAGGAGAAAAAAACATTAACTGCATTGGGCTCAAGGACAAAGGGGGAAAAATAAAGTATAGGTGAGACTTGTTGAAAAATGCAATTAAAAGGCAGATTTTTCAGAATAGAGTGATAAATTATCTTAACCAACAATTGTCATCCCTTTATCTAAATAAGATGGCAAAAGTAAATAACATACTGCCTGATTCATGTGCACAATCAGGGTCAGAGGCAATTCTATCAGCATGGAATCTACTGAGATTGAGAACAGGCCTACTATAATTGTGCAACTCCAGTAACTTCAATTAGAAACTTAAAATGTTTGGATTTCTTTACTAGAGAAACATCAAAATTATTTATTTATTATGTTTATTTATTGCAGAAAGAAAATTTTCAGAATTTAAGAATATTTTTTAAAAGTGCCATTTTCTCTTTTTGGCTCTGGTCACACTCTCTCTTTTTTGGTTCTATTTTTCCTATTTTCTAGTAAAATGTCATATGCCTTTCTAAAGTTTCAGCACTCCTAAGTTAACTGTTTTAAGAAAATACAGATTATCATGACATTATGTATAAAAAAATTCATACTTTCAGAGGCACAACCATAATTTTGGTGCTTTTGTGGGTCTTTTTGCATGTACACTTAAGACTAAAATGTAGAAAAACTCACAAACCTCTTTATTAGTACTATTGCATTGCTTCACCTCAGTCCCAATTAACCTTCAGTTTATGTGAAGCAGCAGGCACTGTGTCCTTGTTTGCAAGTTCTACAAGTTTTATGTGAGCTGTACCATGACCTTAGTACCTAATAAAAATACGTATTTAAAAATAGACAGAAAAGTCAGAAAAGAGAAGGAACTTCAGAGTGGCAGTACTACTTGACATCACATATCCTTTTCTCCCCTAGTTCTCCTTGTTCCCTACCTATCTAGTTGATAAATAATCTCTGTGTTGCTTGTCTCTTCTAGGAAAAGGCTCATTTATACCTGCAGCTAAGGAATGGTTTTATTTTTTTGTATGATCCTGTGTCAGGAGTCCTTGAGATGTCTCAGTATCCTTAGATTTCAACTATTTTGTGAAATGTTGGGTATGTTCATCTTTTCTAGGACCTCAGGAGGAAAGGGAGCTCTTTTGACATGTGGGAAGCAGCAGTCAGTGCTGCAAACTGTTCCCACTACCTGGATGCTGTGGAGCAAGGAAGAAATGCATTTTAAAATGGCTGGGTTGCTGCCTCTCTCCTTCCAGTGGCCTTGGGAACACACATCCCTACAGGGAACTTGTGTGTCACATTCTCTGGTTTTTAAGAATATGTAAAATGGCTTTTTACTAGGAACTTCTACTGGCAATGGCTTTTTTAGGGAACTTGGATGGTGAAGAGGAAACACATAGCAAGTTTTACATATCTGGAAAATTAGAGAATGGGGAAGGAATTCTTTCAATTAGGATTTTGCAACTAATAATGTGTTCTGTCAAAATTGCTCATGGCTGCTGCTGTTGAAGCATGTATTGTGGAATTTCTCCTCTAAAGCAGCAAACATTCTTGAATAAAAGTCAAAGGAATCCCAGGGATCTGTTCCTGCTCTGGTGCAGGAGCAGATGGACAGGACACAAATGCTACCACTATGGGGTTTGCTGGGGAATTGCTGTTCTGAGTGGCCAGTGCTTGTTGCTGGGATTGTGCCTAGCTCTCAGCCACTTGGCTGGTTCACACCAGTAAGAAACAGGAAGGTGCTTCCTTAATTTAAGGGCACTGAAACAGTCTGTAATAAAGGGCTTGGCATCAAAATATTACTGCAGCAGCTTAGATAAGGTTCAGTGCCTAAAAGTGTGTCTTCTGTAGCTTGTAAATCCTCTCTCAGTTGTGCTATTTGATCCATTATGGAATCTGGACTTTGGGGGATACATTAGCTCACCTTATGACTTGATTGCCAGTATCCATACAGGGTGACAAACCAGTCTGCTCCTCTACCACTCAAAAACCTGCTGAAAGAGCAGCAAAATGGCATCAGAGGCCAAGCAAGAACTGATATCACTTGAATAAGCTAAGGGAGAGATTCCTGATTCACATCCAAGATCTTATTGTATCTTGCTTTCTTCTCTAACAAGTGCAGGAGTCTGGCTGCCGAGCCCAAATATCAAGTACAGCAGAACATCATGAATCTTTTCTCATTTACTTGGTGGGCAAAAGACCTGCTCCTCTCCCAGATGCACCAAGGGCAACATAGCCAGTTGGTGGCAAATGCTGTGCCTCTGCAGAAATCCCTGTTTGTCAGGAAAGAAACATCACCTTAGCACTAATTACTGTACCTGAAATCTAATTCCAGCCTAAATTGCTTTATATTGAATTGTGTGGCAGCAGACTCACGGAGATATCTTGATATAAGTAAAAAACCCAAACAGAAAAAAAACCTCAAACACCCCAACAATAACAAATGCAACCCAAAACACCTCAAAACACCCTAAAAAGCCCCAAAAACCCTGAAAAAACAAAAAACAACCAATCAGAATCTCAACAAAAGCAGGTGTCCACACTGACTGCGTGCTAAAGAATGCGTAGAACCAAATTGAGCCTGATTTCCCCATTGTAAGATCTAGGGATTGACTTTAAAATTCTGCAGAAGATTTGGTGTTTTCTACAGCAAAAATCAAGGTTCTTCCATAAGAAAGCAGTTATTGGGATAATATCTGGGCTCACAGCATAAAAAGAACTAACAGAAGGGAGTAGCAGAAGATGTTAATAGAAAAATCCCCACTTGCTAGTCTACAATAATGAAGATTTGTTTAATGTTTATATTCTGCAGACTAGTTATATGTAGTAAAAGTTTTGTTTAGATCAAAGACTTTTGTTTATTTTTTTTTTTACATTAAAGGAATATAAAATATCTTAACTATAGCTGTTCAGGTAAATGAATATGGGAGCAGATACCCAGATATAAATGGCTACATTGTAGAGCAGCCAATATGCTAAAATATATATAAAAAAATGAAACATAAAAACAGAAAAAGAGAATTATGGAAGTATTTATAATTGCATATGTATTTTTCATATTTCAGGGTATTTTTTCCTGTCTAGGTTGACAGTGATTCACGTTCTTGAATCTGGATGTATTTTTATACTTATTCATATATAGTGTAACTACTGTTTTACCTGAACTGATGTTTTTTGTTGTTGTTGTTTTGCTGCATTGCAAATATACCTGGAACTATAAATGCCATGTGCATATCTGTTTATTGGATTTTCATCCAATTTGGAGTGGAAGATACCTTGATTTTCTTATGAACTCAGTTTCCAAGAATGAAATCAGTACATGGTGTACAAAATCAGTTTTGTTAGTAGCTGTTTGTCCAGAAGAGTTTGTTTTGCCCCTTTCTTTTTCCTTCCAATTGACAAACCCTCATTCACACATCATGCCTGTGTTTTCTGAAAAGTCTCCAAGCCTTACTGTAGTACCTTCTGAGAAGACAGTTTATTCTCCTTTAGCCTGTTTTAGCTTTCCCCACTATTTTTCTGGTGATCTTGTCTCATAGCCTAATAGCATAGGGCTTTTCTATTTCTATTTTTCCATCTCATACCACATTTTATAACCTCCTAGGAGATGCCACCTTTCCTCCAGCACCAGTATCAGTGCCCATCCAAGCTGTGAAAGCTCTCAAGACTCCAGGGCAGCAGGTAGGTGGGTACCAAGCCATGAAGGTGATAAACCTGCTTGTTTGTGACAGTGACAGCCTTCTCAAAGAGACTGCCAGAAAATGATTCTGTCACAAAGGTAGCTTTCTAGACAGATCATATTAAGGTCTCATAAGGTTCATTAGTCTGTCCACTGACTCCTGACATAAAATTTATTCTGAGATGCAATTAAGGTCTTCATTTAAGGACTTTGTCTATTTTAAGACCTCAGCTGTTTCTCTCCTTCGTTCACAAGGGACCATACAACAGTGTCATCAAAGGACAGGGTGTGGGATTGCAGTGCTGTGCTCATCTACCTTATGAGACTACAGCAGGGCCACTGTGGTGTTTTTAAACTGTTTTTACTTCCCTTGCAGGTTATATCTTTAAGCAAATATCTTTTTGCTGTGCTGAAATTTACCACAGCAGGTGTCAGAATGCAGTGCCAGGATTAGCCCCTACATTGTGTGCTAGGTTGCATTGTGGGACCATCAGGGTTACAATTCTCCTCCTTGCACTCTGCTCTACAGTGGCATTTTGATGTCTTCCCCCATCTTCCTTTTTTTTTTCTCATCCTCTTTCACCATCATCCTTTTCCAAGGACACTTGACCTTTTGCTTGGCTCAGCCAATCTGGTTTTACAATTAATTGCCCTGTATGTATCAAACTGAACCCCACTCATTGTCTGCCTCTAAAGAGGAAGGTGTGATGTTCCTGCAAATTTCCTCTACTTTTTACTTCTCCTGTGTCAAGTATGATTTATTGACTGGTCAAGATGCTATTTAAAGCACGCAGAGTACACATAATAGATGTTAGTAGCAGAGGTTATCCTCACTGCTGTTGGGGTCATGGGCACTACAACAAGGAAAAGCAGAGCATGGTTATGACTCTGGGGCTTTTGTACTTTTGGTTCAGTGTGTTGGTTATAATGACCCAAAGAAGCTCAACAAAGTTAAACCAAGGTCTCCCAACCAGCAGAATATCAATGTGCAGTTAGAGGCTGTGCACCAACCAAATGGTTTCTCATGTCCTGTTAAATGTCACAGTCATTAGAACAAAAATAGAGGATTAAGAGCAGTAATAATGAGTGAGGTCTGCATGTCTGTCTGCACTCTGAATAGCTCAGTGTGTCTTATTTTCACACCTGTAGTGCTCATGCTTGGTGCACAGAACATATACTGTGAAGTGAAGAACAAAACATAGAGAAATAAGATTGTCACAGATGTCTCATATAAAAATGTACTAATTAAAATGAGAAATGACTGTGAATATAAGATAGGCATTGCTTCCTTGGTCTCACAAGCAAGGAGAATGGCTCAGAGCAGGTACCCTGAATTGGAATTGAACCCTGTAGAAAGTACTGTGAACTGGAAAGTTACCAGCACAATCTAATTTGACAGGGAGGGTCTTAGGCAGGGCATGAACACATGCCCTACAAAGGAGATGGAGAATTCTTCTTTGGTCACTATTTTTGCAATCACTTTTTTTTCCCAGTTATGTCATGTCATAAGCTGGCAGGGCAGGGATTGTATCTGTTGCTGAAAGACAGGCTCATCAGAATCACATTGTCTCAAACTGAAAATAATTAGAGAATTTAATATATCCTAAAAAAACCCAAACCCACAAAGCAATATGTTAATCTCTTCTGGACTCTGGTGACTAATAAAAAAGTGGTATTTTGATTTCATGGTTAAGGAAATAATAATTGAATGTGGCTTTTTAAATCATTCTCATTTTTCTTTTTTGTCAGCTAGCAAGAAATAATCTAAATGACATTTAGATGTAACACACATTGTTTTTTAAATAAATGGATTTGGTTTTGATATTGTTTTAAAAACTGACAATTTCTTTTATATTCATGACAATTTTCTTATGGGAGAAGACTTGCTACATATTAAACTTTTATTTTAGTAAAATGGAATATAGGCTTGGCAAGCATTTCTTCAAGCTGGCATATGTTGAGCAGAGGGTGCCAAGGTACAAGTAGCCAAATTAATTATTATTGCTTCCTGGACACTATTGGAAACATTTTTCATCCATCCTTTTATGCTGACTTTTCCATAACCATTCCCTCCCTCCTGTCACAGGAAGACACTTGAACCTTTTCTTGCAAAACAAAGAAGGGCACATATAGAGAAAAGTAAAGCAAGATTGTGCCCAGAATTTTACATTTAGCATCAGCTTTTTACATCTTCTGGAGTGTATGGTGCCAATGAATCACAATATAGTCAGTCAAGTTCAAACAGAACTTTGAACTTTCCCTGAGATGGAATCAGTAACAAAAACTCACATTAGAGGTGTTGGAGAAATCTATTCTATTTCAGTAGATACCATTTTTTTGTCTCCTGAAACTCAGTGCTGAATTAACATTTGTGTTATTATTGGAATTTATTTGTACTGCTTGTTTTCCAGAACAGACAGGTTTGAATTCATCATCATTCCATTTGTGAGTTAAATAACATCATCCAGGATGAGATTTTCGGTGATGACAAGACAATCATCAGTAAAGTAGGCTCTGCTCTGAGTTTTCTCCACCATAAAACCACAGCATAGATCTTTGCAGAGGATACAATTACCAGGTCTGCTACTTGAAGGCAAAAAGATTTTCTGCCTTCTCTGACTTTCCCTCAATGAAAATAAAAACAAAAAACAAAAACCACCCCAAAACAAACAAACCCCAAACAAACAAACAAAAAATGCAACAAAACCCCCAAAGCCTACCCAATTTATTTGAAAAACAAATAATTAATCAACTAGATTTTCAGAAATGCTGGATCTGCAAAGCAACCTCTTTTCTTGGTCTCATTTTTATCACTTGCAGCAGATTTTAGCCTTTTATTTTCCTGAAGATGATTCAGAAATATTCAACAATATTTCAGCAACTCAAGTTTAAATGCTTTTTTTAATGTGCTATTAATTTTGCTTTTAATTACTTTAAAGGAAATGCTTGGGTTCAATGATCCTGATATCAAAATAAATTCAAAAAGTATTTCTTCTAAATGCTTTCCCAATTTATTTCTGCTCAGACTTTGGGAGCGAGCCATTTTAAGATGCTGGTTTGATCCTCTTTGTGATCTGACTCTTTCTCTAGCAATATCAAGGCTAAGATTTTTCTGTTCTTTACTGAGGATTGTCGTCACCTAATGAGTTTTGTTCACAGCTATTTGGAGATTAAAGACTTCTCATGCAGTTTCTCAGTACTGAGTGAATCAGTTTGCTGCTAGTTTTTTTTTCTTTTCTTTCTAGACTTTAATTTGTACCATATCTAAAGGTGGGCAGTGACTGCATTTCCTACAGACATTTCCACCTTGCTCCTGTGCTTTAAATACATTTGATGTGTCTGTAAGTTTATACTGCTTTGTTTCATCCTCTTCTGTGTGCCACAATGAAAATTAGAGATAAAATGAAAAGTAAATATCTTCCTCCATGCATTTTTCAAATTTCTATACAGCCTCTCTTCAGCCCTTTATTAGATTTGGCTTTGTGCATTTGAGAGGTGTAAAACTTGGATTTAAATGGATTCACTTGGATGATGTGTTTAGACAAATGTGTCTTAATGTCACTTTGGATCAGCAGCTTGCCTGTGTGACAGGTTGTGGAGGAAATACACAGTAGTGACAGCTGAGAAATGCTTCTGCCTTGGGTCACATTGCAGTCTTACAGCTTCTGTGACTTAATGGCCCAGCCACAACTCTTACTATGAAATCCACCTTGGCTTCTCAAGAAATTTAATACTGGATTCTGATGTAGATCATTATGCTGGCTTCTCATATTTATACTTGCAGGACATTCTCTTATCTGAGTTTGTTGAGTTTTGGGGGATTTTGTGGATTTGGAATTGTGCTTCTTTGCTTCAACATGACAATCTTTCTCTGCTTTCCATGGGCAATTAGGTATGAGAAGAAAGACTGTTGCAGTATCTTGTGTTTTAAAATTTGCCTTCCCCTGCATCTTTAAGATTTTTCTAAGACTTGATTATTTTAGTTTCTGGTACATGAATACTGATCTCATAATAAATTTAGGAAGTGTTGAGTCTTAGGAATTAGGTTTATGTGACTAATTCAGGATTTAGTTCCCTCTCGCATAGATTCTGGTTAGTCAAAATTTCTTATCTCTCTAAGCTTTTTGCCAGCTGATTCTGTGATTTAAAATAATAATCTTGTCATAAGAGGCCCACAAGTGCCTAATTAGTCTGTATGCCAGAAGAGCATTCCATTGATAATGAAATATGTCAGCTTAAAGCAGTAGGTGTGACTTAAACATATTAAGCTACCAGTAAGTCATTTGAGCTGCCTACTGCACATGAAAGGAGTGCAAAGAAATCATTCCTTCAGACCATTCAAATTCCTTATGGTTGTTATTTCTGATGGTTCTTCTGTCAAACATATTCCTGCTTGCTACATCAGCAGTTCCAGAGATCAACAACATGTCAGTTTGCTCTAGTTACCAGTTTAAGGTTTCCTGGTGATCTGTTTCTGTAAATGTTTTCTCCTTATATAACAGAGGACACAAATATATGAATATGATGAATTTTCTAAAAATATGGTATTGCCCTGGAGATGTGATCACATGCAACTTAATTTTCTGGCCTTCTCTCAACCAGGGAAAAAAAAAAAAAAAAAAAAAGAAGCACAAAGGAAATACCTAATGTGTTATAAAGCCTTGGTCCAATATAGACCCAAAGTGAACTAACGTGACTTATTTAAGGTAGGGAAATACCAACATAAATCACGTAACAGAAGTCAGAAGCATATGTCATCATTTCTAAAACACTTTTATAATTGCTGCACTGATGTAGCACTGTGAGAATGAGTTTCAGCTCTGTTTCTCTTGTTTTGGTCCTGCATCTTAGTGTGCAAATAGCATTTGTGCTCAATGAGACACCAACACACAGAAATTCATAGAATTTCAAAAACTTGACTCTTAGGAGAGAAATCCATAGAGCTGCAATCCAACCTCCTGCTCAGCATGTGTCCAGTTTCTGGTGGCTCAGGACCTTTCCCTAGTGAAGTTTTGACTACTTCAAGAATTTTTGGATAGGTTATTCAGCATTGTTGGGTTTTTGGGAGAGAATTTCTCTGAAAAATTAAACCTGCAGTGTGAGAGCTCCATAATCATTCCCTGTACCAAGACTACTCAAGAATAAACTGTAAGGAAAATAATTTTTTCCTTAGAAATTAAGCTGGTGTTACTACAGTGTTGTTATACTTCTGGGCATCCAGGGTTCAGCAATGAAGGAGCTGTTGCACCTGGAGCCCTTTTCGGGCTCAGAGGAAATGAGTGAATGTTTCTCAGTGTGAGAGCACTGTGACCACAGCGGGACTGACCCGAGCTGGAGGCTCCTGCTCCCTGGGGCCACATCCATTCAAACCCTGCAGGAAATTGCCCTCCTGGATGCCATGTCTGTGCCCAAATGTTTCACATTCAGGCATGTTGGTTTCCTGGGATATTTTTTCCTCTTATCTTATATTTACATATATGTACACAAACAACAGGATGGGAATGCTGGAGCAGCTGTCTTGGAGCCTTTATTCCATCCCAGCCATCAGCCTCATTTTACAGAACCAAGCAAGGCAGATGGAACCAAGCTGCTTGCAACAGCAGACCAAGTTCTCTTTGTTACAAAGTCTTTTGAAAACTCTCTAGCCAATTGCATAATATTAAAAGCTGGCAAGTGTTTGCTTAGGCCAATTAATAAAGCTACACATACATCTTGCTTTGAACAATGCTTGCTTGTAATAGCTTAAAACAATGGATAAAGCTTCATTATTAAGTTTACATATTTCTACTATCTTGCTTAACATATTTTCCTGAGGCCTGTCTCTACACAGCTCACAGCCCTATTGTTTCTTGTCTGTGCATCTTCAGCATTCTTGCATTTCTCCATCCTGAGATTTGCTTTCACACAGCTTTCTGACAGTTTTATACCTTTTCTATTTCCCACAATGTTTCTAAGGTGCTGTGAGAGCACTGTCACCACAATGTCCAGAGACCACAGCAGGACTGATCCAAGCTGGAGGCTCCTGCTCCCTGGGGCCACATCCATTCAAACCCTGCAGGAAATTGCCCTCCTGGATGCCATGTCTGTTCCCAAATGTTTCACATCCAGGCATCACCAAGTTTACATCTTACACTGTAGTCACACCACAGATTGCACACTTTAGCTGGCAAAAAGCAGTTCTATATCACAGCAAACTTAATCAATAATGTAGCAAGTGGTTGATTTAAACTGACATAATTTGTTCTTTTCTCCCTGATTTTGCTGGTGCACAATTCTAGCTTTTTAAAAGTTTATCTCAATATGCCTCTGATTTTCACCTCTTGAACCTGCATTGCTTTCTATTTGTGACATGAAAATTAGTTGCCATGGAAATGATTGCAGCAGGAACAGAAGATCTCTTAAACAGAGGACTTAAAAAAAGATTGCATATATAAGCAGATGGGCTTAGCAGTAAGCAAGGAAGAAATATCACCTAAAATCTAAGGTGTAAGGGGCAAGATTTTTTTTTTTTTTTTTTAACTGTCTAGATTTTCATTTGTCTCAGAGCACCATCTTAAAGCAGTGATGATTTCCTAGAGCACTGTTTGCCTGTGGGTGTTTTCCTGACATCCTGATTTACATGAAAGCATATTCTTATATCTGTGGCACTTAGTACCAGCTTTAGTGAGACACAAGGTAGAATGAGTTGCAGCAGGTAAGAAGAAGCACCTCTGTAGGGGGAGCAGGTGTAAGAACAAAGGTTCAGAGTGTTCCTTTGCTGGTCCAAAAAATGATGCAGCCCACATCCCCCAAATTCTTCACAGCAAGAGTCTGCCTGATGAGCACAGTGACAACAGCCTGGAGGGCCCATTTTGCTTAGCTATATTTGCAATGTTTTCTTGTCTTAATAAGTATCTGACCTGTGATATTTCTAGGCTAATTCTTTTGACTGGGATAAGAATGACATATAATTCTTGGTGGGACCATCAGGCTTTCATTGGGATAGCTTTCATTCACAGCATTGGCACAAAGAAAAATCAAATGTAATTTCCATTTTGGAGGATTACAGTCTTTCTATCCACATATCTATATCCATAGTGATGGGAAGCTGATGGTCTCTTTGCACATAATGTTGGGGAGAATGCTCAGTGGATTCAGCTGTGGTTTGATTTCTGATAAGGACAATTTCAGGGAAAAGTCAACGAAGTTTCATGTAATGTAGGGGACAATATTTAGGTTTAATTGTTTTTTTGCATAGGTGTAGTGCTAAATCTGGACATTTACAAAGTGTATTTACAGATGCCCATTTTGTTTGTCACTGTACAAGCAAAAAGTACAATCAGATCTGCTTGTTTGCCCAGTGAGAATGCTTAAAGGTACAACCATCTTTTGCTAGTACTCAGAGCATCAGTCCTCTGGAAGGTGACTGAAGGGATCACTTGCAGCCTGGGTTGAGTTCTTATTAGGAATAAACCCTGTTTAACCATATCTTTTGACCCTTTCTTGTGCACCTACAGTGATCACACCAAAACTTCATAAAATGTCCCAGGTAAAATAATTTTGATTCACCAAATTTGGCTCCTGGGAGGATAGGCTGTAGTGAATATACTGCACTATCCTGACAGAGCTGCTGTCCTGTCATGATGGGGCATTGGCTTTTGCTGGTAAAGCATAAATATACCTCAAAAAGCATCACTTGCAGTTACTGGAATAAAAGTGAATTAAAGAAAAAGGCTCAACATTTAGTTCAGACCATTCTTTTGTTTGGTTTCTATGATTATTTTAGTGTATAAAAAATATCTGTACAGAGCATTATATTTATGTATATGAAGAATATTTTCCAAAATCACATTATGAATTTATACAGATGTCTTTAATCAGAAGGCACAAATTTTAAGGATAATGCTTATAAATATATAAAAATACAGCACACAATCCAAGTTAAATGACAATGCTTGATTTTTGCTTTATATACTCAAGATGAAGGGCTCATCAATAATCCCATCATGGAAAATTATTTGTAGCAATGGGTCTTCAAATAATTAAATTATGATGTATCAGAATATTTTAAACTGCTTAAGGCCAACTACAAATAGAAAAATAATTTGATGCAAATTACTTGTTCTAGCTGAGGACTTCCACAGCAATGGTCAATGTCATCAGAGTTAAGGGACATCTTATTCTTAGCAGCCATTTTTCTAAAGTCACAGTGAACTTGAGCCCATCTGCCACATCTCCATCTATTTCCTAGGAGCATTCCTAGTCTCATGCCATGAATTTTTTTTTAAAGTACTTCTTTAAAATGTTTTTGATTTTTAGTTGCCTTCTTTCATGATAAGCATCTGTGTAATATATGGAAATAATTTCTTTCACTGCATAGGTAAATATTTTCTATTGCTTATATTCTAAACATCATCAATTTTTCATTATTATCCAAACATATGATCTGGGGTCTTTAAATATCTTGTATTCAAAGCCTCATGTTTCCTATGTGGTTTTTTTCCTTAACTACATACATGTGGTTTTCAAAAGAAGTATAAAGGTGTGAAGTTTGTCTTGTTATTTTTTTAACCTATTTTTGTGCACAGTTAACAGCAGTTCTTAACTAGAAAGATTCCACAGGCATCTGAACTTAATTATGCAAATAGAGTATCACAGAAATCACAATATTCATGGTGACTTCATCATTTTTACCTTATTTATGTACCTCCTAACTCTCTGTGAGCTGTAAAAGGTGCTTCCTTCTAGTGTCTGCATCTAGCAGTCACATCTCCAGTGATGGATTTGTAGGCATCTCAGTCCCTGACCTGTGGGGTTCTATTTTAGCATGGGAAAACTAAAGATGTTGGATGAAACAATCTTAGAGGTCTTGTCCAACCTAAACAATCACTGTCTTGTTGGAACATGTGGAACATGAGTGAGGTTTGTGTTGCTGCTCCATGGTTGCATTCCTTCCTGGACTGGTGACTTGCACAATGCTCCTCAGTGATGCCCCACAGCTTTTGCTGGCATCACCTGATGCAAACATACAGATTTCAGTATTTTTTATCTGTGGGACAATATTGAGATGAATGTACAGTACCTGCAGGACAGAGTATTAAATGCCTCTCAGCTGTGATTAAGGTTTCTAATTTAGTGGAGGGGAGCTCAGTACCTTTCCACTTTGGAATAGGAAGAAAGATTTCTAGGCCTAATTAAAGGAGATTTTCATATCAAAAAAAGTAGAATAAAATCTCGATAACCACAAACAGGATCTCACTCTGGTAGTTGGAGGCTATTTATTTTTAAAAATAACTAAAATCATAGACAATGTGCTTAACACAGCCTACAGTGTATATTTTTACTTGTCTGTTCTCTTGCATGACAGTAACACAATACTCTAAACAAGAGAGCATGTTATGAGAGAGCGTTTCAAAAGAGAAGGCTTTTTACAAACTATAATGGACATTTCCAATTGAGATGAGAATATTTTGTATTACTTTACCTCATGCAGCATCTAGTCTTCATGCTTCCCTTTTGACAGCAAGCATGTTCCCATTCCTCTTCATTGGAGAGCACCTAACAGCAAGAGCTTTCTGTGCCCTCTCTTGCTTAAATGGTCAGGGCCACCTCCACAGCAAAACCCAGCTGCAAGAGGTTTTTTAACTTGACCTTTTTTAATTGATGTCTGAACTCCCTGGTAAATGAGATCTCTGAATTTTCAGCTTTTGGTTTTATCCCTAAGTACATTTGATTTGAATTTGCTTAGGCTACATTATATCTACCATTTGGACATCCTCCTATTTCCAGGATTTCTCCAGGCTGAAATCGGCATAATTTTCTTCTGGGTATTGGCTACAGCTAACTGTGCCTGGCAGTACTTTCAGCCCTTACAAGTTGTATAAATCTAGCCTTGGACAGTGCACTCACAGCAGCTGGTTGTGACTCCTGTGGATTTATTTGGAGATTCAGGTACCAATGAAGGAGAAACTTTTTCTTCTGAAGCATTTTCAAGGGTTATAAAACTTCCACCTATGCAGAAGAAGAATGGAAACATTTTTTTCTCTAAGGGCAGGCAACTAAGATGCAATAATAATCAGATAGAAATTTATTCAGACATCTTGCTGGGAGGTGATTCCTATCCTCTTACTAAGGTCTGTGATTGATGTGCTGATTTTCAGCATTACCAGTCGTATTTGGAATGTCATGATGAAATGAATTGCCATTTTGCATCATTTGCAAGAGAGGGGTTTGCCCAGCCTGACTCCAAAGTGAAACTAAAAAGAAGGTCAGCAGTTATCCTAGTTATCCAAGCTGTAGCCTGATGAAGAGGAGGACAGGCTACCATTTAAATGGCTGTTATGTGGTACACCACCCAGCATTAGTTGCTATGTAGGCAGACACTTCCCATCCCAGCCTGCCCCTGTATTCCTGTGTCAGCCTCCTGCATTCAGGGAGATTCATTCTTTTCCATCTCCCAGCAGAGCTTTTGCTGTGGTGCTCAGCATCCTTCATACAAACTGTCCCAGGTTTTCCACCACTTGCTTTGGCTGCTATTTGTCTTGGCCCTGGCATACCTGAGAAGCACTTGCTATCACACCAGCTGAAAGGCATTTTAAGTTGTTCCCTGCTGTTTTCTGCTGTGTTGCTGTTTCTGAGCTGAGCAAGCCTGATTATACAGTAACTTGAACCTAATCTCAGGAAGTAATGATGTTTGCTGGGTTGACAGATTGGACTTGGGCATTAAACATGTATTAGGATCATGGCTTGAATGAGAAGCAACAATGTTACCAAATTAAAAAAAATCTCAGTCCTTTGCAAACTTAATACAAACCTTACAGACATAATGAAAACCAAAGTTAGTATGTGAAATTTTTTCAATGACATATGTATTGCAGTGAGTTTGCATAAAATTTTAGTCTATTTCTCAAAATAGCAAAGGAAGTTATGTTGCATTTAATTTCTTTATGTAGTCACCTTTGATGCTATTGAGAAAGTATTTGATGCTATTGAGCAAGTATTTTATAAAGTGCTTTCACATCCAAGTTTTCAAAATTTATAAAGCACACATATAAAGATCAAGAGCTCAGTAGAAATCAGTAAGCTTCCAGTACTCAGGTAGAACATTCTTCACAGAAAGGGTGATGAGATAGGATGATGGGCTGCCCAGGCAGGTGGTGGAGTCACCATTGGTGTTTGAGGAAAGGCTGGATGTGGCACTCAGTGCTATGGGGCTATTAGAGGTCTTTTCCAACATAATTCATTCTATGATTCTGTTAATCTCAACCACTGGAAGCCTGAGACTCACTAGACCAGTAAACCAGTCTCCATTATCACACAGCAAATGTGAAAAGCAGAGCAGCACTAAAAGGTGTTTCAGAGCCTACAAGTGTGTGATATAACTCTGATAGTGTGTGTTTCAAAGACAAGTGAAAATGTGGACTGAAATCCCAAGAATTTAAATTCAGAATCTGGAAATGAGCAGGAGCTTGCTATTAATGGTTTTGGAAGCTTGGACTTTGCAGGAGTGTGTTAAAATAGTTTTGACAATTAAAAGACTATAGATAGCTGCTTTATCAAGCATCTAATGTTTTAGTTTGTTTGTAAGTTTTTAATATTTCAGAAGCCTCCATAAGTTTCAGTGAGATTTAGAAACTAGACTACTAAATCACAGAAGTGTTGTGAAAATGTGATTAAAAAAAAAAAATCCTAAGCAGTGCTGTGCTTGGAATGGTTAAAACCTTCTGTGTCATGAGTGTTTCAGTCCTACAAACTGAATGACATTTTCTCCTTGCTTTGTGAAATCTAGGGATGCCTTTCCTGCTTTTAAATACAGTGGGATCAGAATGTGAGCCTGTGATGTTCCTGGGGCTGGACCAATACTTGCTGCTTGATTATAAAAAAATGGGTTCATTTCAATAATGAATAACAAATAATAGAAGTTTTAAGACTAATCGAATATTCCATCCTTAAGATTTTACAATGTATGAAAATAGAGGAAATGAAATTGCAAATTTGCTGCCACACAATCCAGCTGGGGAGGAGGGTAGAGGGAAGGGAAGGCAGGCAGCTCAGCCATCAGCAGGAGCTGACAGTGAGCGTGGATGCTCATGGATAAGGTTTTTGTTTTGCCTTTGTCATGATGCAGAAGGTGCTACCACAGTTATGTGAGGTATAACCTCTACTGAATTCCTAGAGGAAGCCCTCTCATGAATACAGCAACTTACACAGAAAGTGGTGTGTTGCTCTACCACACTGCTCCCCGTGCCTCACCCAGCAAAAATAGACTTTGGCTTATGTGTATCAAGATAAAGGCAAGCCAGGAAGCTGACACTTGTTTTGGCTTTTATTTGTTTGGGGCTTGTTTGTTTGTTCTGAAGTGGTTTTTTGATTTGGGTTTTTTTTTTGGTTGTGTCTTTTGGTTTGGTTTGGTTTTTGGTTGTTTGGGGGTTTTGGAGGGTTTTTTTGAGGAGAGAAAAAGCATTCTGGCTGCTTTCCTCTGTTTTCATGTTGTGTATCCCTGCCATCTGAGCAGTGCTAGTGACTCTGACCCTCAAACCACTCACAGAAGAAATGCTTTTCTAGGCCAGTCTCCCCTCACCCTGCCACAATCTGTCTGCAGGGGTGAGAAAGCAATTCATTCTCTGTTCCTGTTCTGACTGGTCAGAGCCCTTGACAAGATGTCAATGCCTACTCTGATAGCTGTTCTTAGCCTTTTTTTGTGATTTGAATACCTTACTTGGAAAAAGAGCCCTGAGTTTGTTGAAATAACTCCACAGGGACTCTGAGAGAGCTTTGAGATTTTAAGACCAATCAGTAAACTGCACTGGCTTTGAAATACAGCCTTTAATTCAGTTACCTCTAGTCAATTCAAGCTGTGGTGTTCTTGCATCTCTGCCACCGTTCAGCTGTATTTTGGATTTGTTTCAGTGCTTTCACAGGGCATACATATCCTTAGCTCTCTCTGTTACAGTCAACAATGTACTCCAATGTTCTTGGAGTTCAATAGCATGGTATAAAAAGAATGGTGTATCTACTGCTTCCTTAGAATTTTTATAAAAACAAACAAACAAACAAACAAAAAATAGTAGTAGAAGCTGTTTGCTGAGCAAGCTGTTGAGGTGTTGAAGAGGACAGCAATGCATTCTGTGCTGTGTGGAGAAGGAGTTATCAGCCCTGATACCTGTAGTCTGCATATTCATTATTATGCTTTCATCTTCTTCCACCTTACCAGAATATGATAATGATCCCTAGAAGTTTGAAGTTTAACCAAATTTCAGTGACTCCAGTGGGGTTTCTTCCTTTCTGCATCACTGGATGACAAGGGAATGAGAAATCTTTGACCAAATTCCTGCTTCTCTAGTCTAGGATGGCAACTGTCCAAGAGATGTCCTCAGCAGTTTCTTATCCTCATTAGGTATTTCCTTGCTCTGTGAAGGATTATTCTAGGAGCAGAGGAGCTACAGAGTTCAAAATGAATGCAGCTAATTATAGTTTGAACTCTTCAGCCATTCTGGAGGTCTGGGAAGGGAATGCAGTTGGGGAAAATTGCTGCAAATAAGTATCAGTGGTTAAAAGGATGACAGTGATTTCATGGGCCACTTACTGTATCAGATGCATCTCTTGACACAAGGTAAGGGATAAATACTCAAAATGTCTTAAGCTGAATGAACTATGATGTAGAGCCTCTAATTCTTTATGCTGTACAAACATAATGTGTGCTTTGGGATATCCAGTAAATAGCATTCTTAAAATGAAGTGATGTAGGCCCTATGGAGGATATTCCAACATCCTCAGCTCGTGTTGTTTCTCTGAGTTCCACAGTGCTGCTTGGCTGGACTGCAATGTGAGTAGATGAATGTGAGTAGATGAATTATGGAAATAGAATATTTTTTATTTTCTTCTCCTATTAATAAGACCACATGAAAATCTCCCTCAGGAAAAAAAAAAAAAATCCTAAATAATCTTTCCTGAACATAACTTTGTGAAGGTGACTCATTTTAAATTCTCCATCATTTAGGGACCCGTGGTATCTGTACCGCCTGCTGGCAATGTCCATTAAGCAGCAGCAGAAATGCATTTTTTTCCTTGGTTAGACAATCCAATGAGTTCAATTCTGCAAGAAGAAATGTCTTTTACTCTAAATATTTTTTTTTGTTCCCAGTCTAAATGCATTATGCAAATAATTCACTTCATAAAAAGATAACAAATGTTTGTGTTTTGGTTTGGATTTTTTTTCTAACAGCTCTGAACATGATAGTTCAGGAAGCCAGTGTAATTTTAAGAGCTTAAGAAGAAGTAGCTACAGTATAATAGGATCTGGGTTTTATGCAAATAAAACCATTATGCCCATTACTGGAGCATAACAAAGTAGAGAGACCTCTGCACTTATGGGCAATATGACAAGTGCTTTATTTATGATAACTCTTAGAATTTTCTCTTGGCATTTTCTTGCAGTTCCATGCGGTGTCCAAAAGGCAGAGTTTTATGTTGCTGAAAAGAACTCTCAATATACTAACAAATTACTTTGTGCAAAACAAATGTTCTTCTCAGATTTTGTTTTGTTGCCTTATAACCCTCCAGTAGTTCTATATAGTCTTGACACTATGAAGGATTGTACTTCAATATATATGGTTAATCCAACATAAACATGGAAGGTGAGAATGGTCTTTAACCGTATGATTAAACAGCTCCTAAGTGTTACAGGTTCAGTGTGTAAAAGTCAGCAAAATCACCATACCACAAGCCAAACTGCAGAGTGCCCCATTTATTGTCCTACTGCACAGGCAGTGGAGTATGTGAGCTTTCTAAAGATCTACTCAGATGCCCCAATCATCTGATCATCTTGATGTTCATGTCTATTTGTCATTTTATCACTCAAGTTTTTGCATTCTACAGACAGTGTCCTAAGGCATAGAAAAGCTGAGTGATTTCCTAAGTCTGCAGAAGGGCAGATATGAGCCTTGGCTCTGGAAAGCCAAGGGAATATTTTGATCATCCTTCATTTCAAGAAACTCTGGCTTGTCAGTTTGTGTGTCCAGTGATGCTGTGATTTTGATAATCCAGTTCCTTCCAATTGTACTAAGGAAAACACCAAACAGCTTTGGGCTAAGTGTACCTGAAGTTTATTCTTAAACATATGATATCTAATGAGATCATGCTTTCAATGTGCCTTAATAACAACTAAATCTCTGAGCAGTACTCTTACCTGCCTCTAAACATGAGAGGTTCTATGTTCACTTCCATGAGCAAATTGTTACAACCATGAGAGTACATAAATAATTGTTCTTTGAACTTGATTATGCATGATTTGATCTCTGTCCAATATCCCAGCTTTACTCTTATGTCTCAATAGACATTGAGTTTCAGTGCATTAGCATGGCAGTGACAAGCAAAGGGACTCTTCTGTGCCACTGCAGCTCTTAAAGCTTTGCCATAAAAATTATTATTAATTTGTTTTTTGAAATGAAAAATACCTATCCATCTCAGTTACTGAAAGTTTACAGTGCACAGTGAGGAACTGGTAGCTAATGATATCTTGTTTCTGTGGTGGCACTTTTTTGCTGTATCAAAAGTTATAAAGAATAAACTGCTTAGATTTTAGGGAAAGCACACCCTAAAACCTTCACACTTCTGCTGACAATATTATTCTCTCTGTTAGAAATAAAAGGTAGCAAAATGGAACAGATAATATACAGTGTTCCTATATGTATCCTATATTGTGCTGTAGCCTAGGAAAAAGGGCAAGTCCAGCTCTGCTTCTGTCAGCCACAAAGGAATATCAGTTTATGTATTTTTAAACTAATCACAATAATTTCTATTGTAAATCTAACTAACCTTGGCTTAGCTCTATAAGTCCAAGCTTATTCTCTGCTCCTTTGGTCAGTGCTGAGGTTGCTCTGGTGGTCATCTGTGCCTGAGTGGGGCTATTGGCAAGGGAAGAACATGCTTTTCAGAAACTGAAGGACTATTGGGCTGGTGGTGCTTTAGCTCTGAGCACCTGTTGGGTGCAGCTTCCCCATCTGGAATACTCTCAACTTACACCAGCCACTAGTTCAGACTGCAATGCCTTTTGCTTCAGGATTTATGTGCAAAACATAAAAATGTGACAGCAACTCCTTGAAGGCATCATGCATCTGCCAGCTGACCTGTCTCCTTCTGACTCACCAGTGGGGGGGATTTGACAGCAGTGGCTTTATAAGCTGCTTTAAAAATAAAGATCTCCCATGATTTTATTTATTTCTGCTGACCTAAGTGCAGGATAACTTTAGAAATTTATGGAAAAAGCCCTTCAAGAGAGGTAGTTGTCACAACTACCATCCTTTTTGTGGGTAGGACACCCAGCAAGCAATGGGCCTCATCAAGTAGCCTCCATGCAAATATGTGAATGCCACTAAATGGCCCTTGTGAGCTCAGGGTAGTTTCCCTCAGTGAAAAATGCTGCAAGCAGAAGTACTTAGAGATACCCTTACTACTGCAGTAAGCAGAAATCCAGATATTGTGTGTAATTAAAGATGGCAAGGTAGTGGAATGTGCAGATTATGCTGGCAAGTGTTAGGATATATAATGTGCATGCTGCTATTCCACATGACCTGGTAAGGACAGACAAATATGTTTAGCTTCATAGAGCAGCTTATGAAAAAGAGAAAAACTATTTGTAATCAAATGTATACAAATTTATTTATGGAACTATCAGCTTTTGATACAAACTCAAAACCAGACAAGGCATTTGTACTTAGAAAATCAATCCAGAATCCACAGAGTCTGCTTAATATTTGCACAAAGTTGGTTTTCACATGTTTCAGTGACTTCATTTAATACTTCATTGACTTGCATTTCAAAATATTTGTGTCCAAATCTTGGCATTGAAAGAACTTTTCTGCACAATGAACCCTGAGGCAAGACAAGGAAACTTGTCTTTAAAGTCACCTGTTCTTGTAGGAGGTGGCGTGTGACTGCCACACAGAGGCTGGTTTACTTTTGTTAATTAAATTGTGATTCCCTAGATTAGAAAACTGTGCCATCAATAGCAATGTCAGCCAAAAGCTTCATGTGCTGTAGAGGAAGGACCCATCTTGTGTATTACTGAGTCACTCCTGAGGGGAAGGTGAGTCCTGCTGCTGGCCAGCTGCAGTCTGGGCTGTAGCTAAAAAAGCATTTTACTGTTGCTGCATTTCCAGTCTCAGAGCTAGACTTCAAAGGAATGATCTTGGCACTTTTACGGGGATTTACCCAAAGAATGGTGAAAAGAGTCTTAAAGAATCAACTGATGAAGTCAGCATCTGGTCCACTTTGATTCCATAGGTTTGTTTTTTGACTCATGAGTGGTACTTGTCCTGTAAATTAAGAATATTAGTAGCTTTTTTGGAGTTAGTGTTGCTTTGCTTTCTTTAAAACATCATCCAGCTAGTTCAAGGAACATGCATTCTGGGGAGAGCAAAATTGCCATGGTGTATCAGCAGGAATTATTATTTCCTTAGAAACACTGTAACGAAGAACTCCATAATGTATGAGGGGAATATTTTTGGTTGTTTGAAAGATGAGGACACAAAAAGGATGGCAGACAGATGCCTGACAGCAAACAGAGTTTAAGGAGAGGATGGAATTGCAGAGCTGGTCAACCCATTTGCATGGTGAAGTATTGTAGGCTTTGAGACTGTGGATTCAGTTATTTAAATCAACATATGCAGACCCAGAATAGACTAATTAGCTCAAACAGGTGTCCCATGAAGTCACAAAACCTGCCACTTGCAAATCCAGAGATTCCACCTGACTCTCTGCAGGAATTGAGCGTGTCCTGTGCCGTGGTGGGGTGGGAATAACCTGCCAAGGGAAATCCCTGCTGCTGAGGCCACTGGGGATGAAGGGCCTGGCTCCTTGCAGAGTCCACTAGGACTCATTAACACAGTTCTGCAATTGTGTGTTGGAGCATTGCAGAGGAGGGAAAAGTTAATGATTCAAAAGTTTTAAATGTGGGAGGGAAAAGTAATTTAATACTCTAATCTGGACAGTTATATAGCACAAAATTTCAGAAATTGAACTGTAAAATAAAGGTTTATTGTCTTTATATTTTAAATTTGTCTCATATGCACCAAGAAACAGTTGCAAATATACAAAGACAACCTCTGTTCTTACATGTTTTGAAAACACAGTACTTGAGCTGTAAGGTTTTTTTTTCCCCTAGGAAAAATCTAATTTAACCCAGATTATTATACCTCTTCACTAAGAAAAATAATTTATATATATGTATGTATGTATGTATGAAGTAAAGGGAGTCATCACAAAACTAGGTCTGAATTAATGGAACTTCTCTGAACTATAACAAGATAATAAATTAGATATAGAGTTAGCCTTTTGGAATTCTTTGTTGCTTAGAGATTATACACTTAATTCAGATCTGGGACACTGTACCCTGGTATCTTATTTGCTGAATGTGCTAGAGCTCTCTAAGACCACTTCAACAAAACATGAATTTTTTCTGTAACTTTCAGTATATATATAGGTGGTTGTGATGTTATAGGTTATCCTACTCAGCTTTCTAACAAAAAAATCTGGTAGAAATTCTGGGTATTTGCAGCTCCCAAGCTCTTATGGGATGGTGGGTTTAGTTGGATTGTAGACTTTGGGTGTACAGGTGGACAATTCTTGTTAGACACATTCTTCATCTTAAATTTTAAGCTTAATGTAAATAAACATGATTCAAATGTATTGCTTAAATTAGATAGGGTGAAATATGTTGTTGTGCTGAATAGTTTCTTAAAACAATTTAATTGAGAATCCCCAATGTTTTGAAACAGACACTAAAAATTTGGCAGGAGGCTAATTTACTATCAGGGCTGTGCCTGCACCTGGCCTGATGCCAAGGATGAAAAACATCATCTTCCACACATTCAGCAGAGGCTTGTCACAATCTGCCAAAGTCCCTGAGGGTGTGTCCTTTCATGTCTCATCAAATTGGTATTTTTCCACTTAAATAACAAAAAAAACCCCTAAGTAAATTAAACACTTTTGGCTTTATGTGGGGCCATTTTTACTTTTGTGATTGTCCAGTAAGCTTTTCATGGCAATAAATCGATTTCATTGCAACTGCATCATTTTGCTCTGACATTGTACTCATAAAACCATACTTCTATGAACTGGCAATGGAAGAAGGTTTTGGTTTTATTTCAGTATATGAGAAAGGGAAGGTGAAAAAGTAGCAATAAAATAGCCAGTAATTTTATATTGTTTGCCTACAGTAGTACAACAACAGTACAAACCTGATACATGGAAATAAGTTTTCTCCCTCCTTTGAAAGATGTAAAGTTACACTTGGAATTAGCAGTTTCTTGAAATGGCAGTGCATGTTTATAATAAACAAGCATTAGACCTGCAGAATAATTGGAATAATTTTTGAGGTGTTCATTATTCCAACTATTTCTGGTAGAAATTGGCAGTTTAACTGGCTTTCTGTAGTCATAACTGTGAGGGTGTCTTGTGAGTAATACCCACATCACCCTGCATTGCTTCAGTCACTTTTCTCAGTTTCTCCTAGAGAGATATGCATACATGTTTCCAAGTTCACAGATGATTTGAAAAATTTCTATCACCTTCCAATTCAGACAAGTAAAATAGCAAACACTGAGGTTTTTGCTGTGTCTTTGTTCTGTTACAATGCAGTGAAACTCATTTTGCATTTCATAAAACAGAGTCTGGGATTTTGAAGGTGATTTTATTTCCATCAAATGCATGAGCTCTGCTCATTTCCTTCTCTGGTTAAAAAGGGTCTTACAATAAAAAAACACAGTCTAGAGCTGCAAATGATTCATGAAGTGACACAGCCTCACATTTTGCTGTGGTTTTGTCTGTGATGCAGTACTCAGTTTGTATAGAGTCATCAAAACACATTAGAGTCAGAAAAAATAGAAAAACTGACAACTGTGATTTTTTTTGTCTTCCTAAGTTAGTTTACACTAATCTCCACAAAACTCAAATGCCGTGTAATGATGTAATTTGGGAAAAAAATAATTAATCATATAAATAATTCCTGCTACTAAAAATAGCAGGGTTTTTAAAATAAAACCTGCCCAGAACCATTTTTTTCAAAATACCTGTTTCATTGGTCTTACATATTTTACAACCTTAATTTAAGTTTGGGCATTTGTGTCTGAAAAGCATGGCAGATTAAGGGCTTTTGGGCAAAGAAATATGTTGATTGACACTAATACATGTGATCCCATCTGATTACAGATGTGAAATATGATATATATATATATATATATATATATATATATATATATATATATATGTAGCATATATAATATGCTATAAGCCTACCCCACAGTATATTAAAAGGATGTTTTTATAGTGTTCTGCTCTGTACCAGTAAAGAAAATGCTTTTTAAAATGTCTTCAGGAGAGCTTTTAGAATTTTCCATGTCCAAAACCATAATAATTTAAATAATGTTTAGAATATTCTCTGTGAGGTCTGTGCATTAGCACTGAACTCATATTAAGCAGCAGTCAAAACTGTATACTCTCTGCTGACAAAAAATATTTATAAGGGCAGATCCTGTTAACACTACAGGGAAGCTCATTGTCCTTGAAAAAATTATGAGAAGGTACAGGAAATTCTATGCACTAAGTTAATTTCAAAGTCAGATTCTGTTAAAATCTTACTTGTTTTTCTTTTTTTTTTTTTTTTCTCCACAGCTCTGAGGTTTCTGTGTAAAAATAGAAATGTTCAGGTTATGATGCTTCAGGGTTGGATTGAGACTATGATTTGACATGCAGCTCCTCTGAAGTAGAGCCAACGTGTGGGAGAAGCAATGCTGATCGCAGAGGGAAATTCTGATCCTTTGTAAGCTTCCATGTGCAAGTTTCCTATAATCCTTGCATTCCTCTAAACCAGTTTTAGTTCTAAAACTGACTGGTTTATGCGGTGTGAAATTTGTATTGCTGAAATCAAATGACTTGGCTCCTGGCAAATAATTGGAATGGCTTAGGAGACAGTATGCACCACTGATGCCACCTATGTTTCCAGATAAGCTTTTCAAGCTCTGAGTACAACCTCTTCTAGGAGACTGATTTCAATTAAAAATATCCCTAGTTTTGGTATGACTGGAATATCTGTGAGACTGGTGTGACTGTAGAGGCTTGATAAGCAAAACACTCACAATTTAATAAGTGCTGTGGCTTGTTTTATTTAGATTCTGATTTTGCTTGGGGATAAAAATAGCCCACAAACATGGTGAAAGGATTTAAGAGTTAACTTGAGATTCATGGAAAATGAAGTAGGTAACTGGGAGTAGCTTGGTGGTATGTACAATTGAAGCTGGAAAATTAAGGTTCCAGCTGACTAGTCAAGTTACCTATGGCTAAAGTGTTCAACCACTGCACCAAAAACTTTATATATTGAAACTCTTTCTTTGCTGTCACTGAAGTGGTAGAGAAATTGCATCTGTGAGGAAGTAAAAATGCTACTGATTTGTAATTATTTAAAAAGTCTGAGATTGAAGATTTTCCAATTACTACTTGGATGATATTTTATTTGGTGAACAGATTAGGGGTTTGCATTCTTTATTGAATGCAAAATAAGAATTTCTCCATCAGAACTCTCTAAGGTGCAGAACACGGGGAATGCTTTGGGAAGGCAAATCTTGATTACAAAAGATATCTCAGATAAGGACCTCAGTAGCTTGAAGTCACATTACAGAATTTGCAGATCAAAGATTTGTCTTGACAATGAAGAGGACTACTATTTTACTTAAGTTCTGCTTAGAGAGAAACCTCTAGGAAATGTATCTTCTTGGAAAATCCCATGCATGTTGATGGGATCATTCTAAATAGAGATCCTAGTACTATTATGGAATTCAGGACTGACCATAAGGTGCAGACAAGTTTAGTTGGGAGGAATGCAATTCCTGGCATCAGTTAATGCTTAAGAGCTTTGGCCTTGCACTGTAGCATTCTCTTATTTCTTTCTATATCACAATTATATATTTTTGATTGTACCAAAAAGGTAATTGGGTTTTCAAAAAGTCTTCTGCTGGCAGAGGTTTTACACTGTGGGACAATGATGAGTGTGGAGTTCAGTAAAAGGCTATTCCCAAAATTCACAGCAAAAAGGGAATGTATGAATCTGAACATGGCAAAGATTTCTAAATCAAGGGTAAGTGTTCTTTTTGTGGATCTTAAAACATAGGAGCAGTACTTTTCTCCATAAAAACTAATACTTTTGGATAAGAATGGATAATAATGTTTTGGATAATAATATCAATGCTTTGTGTAAACAAATACTGGTAATTGTAGGAAGCATTTTCACTTCTGCCACTAATACAAACGTGTGTATTCTGCTGACTACCATTGGTCCTGAATTCTCTCTCCTTTAGTTCTTTTAATTTTGCTTGATTAAGCTTGAACTTTATTGGTCTAATTTTTTCTTCCCTGGGATCCTGAGTGTTAATTTGAAGTGAACTCTATCCAAAGCATGCATTTGAGAGGGGAGATGATCAATAGCAGAGTTTCATTGCTAGTGAGGTTCTCTGGCTACACCCAGAAGTGTCTTGTGTTTGTGAACTCCATTCTCCCTGCACTAAGATTCATTAGTTTAACTGAGTTCTTTAAAATCTCACTGATCCTGCAAATTTCTACATTACCTCTGTACCTGCACCATTTGTATTTCTGTAATTTCTTTTGCATTCAAAGCTGTTTCATGCAGTTTTGCAGAGCAGTCTGTGTATTCACTGGGAATTCAGCAGTGGCATCTCTATGCTGCTCTACATGCAGGCATGGTTCTAGAAATCTGTATTTGCTCTATTCCATCATCTGCTGATTGTGCTAGGTAACCTTCTTAAGCTCAAACAAAGAAAGAGTTCACTGAGAGAGTGGGTTAATGTTAACTTGTATCCTTTTCCAGTGCTCGTAGTGCTGGGCATTCTCTGGGTGTTGCACAGAGGTGGAGATCTGTACAAAAACATAGAGTTATCTTAGCTGTCAAGATGTAATCTTGATGTTATCTTAGCACTGTCAAGATGTATCGAATCTGTTTTGGAATGGCACTTTCTGAAGGAGCATTTTGTTTGTAGTTTTAGTGACCTGCAATTGCTACAGTCCTGATTCCTTATCCTTATTTGTTGTACTTGAATGCTGGCACTTCATTCCCACTGTTTTTCAAATTCAGACCTTGGAAAAGTTTCTCCAGCTATTTCTCATCTTAAATGCACCATCATGCCTGCATTTCCTATCCCCTCCCCTGCCACTGATATTTCTCTACATCATCTTTGTTTCATCTGTCTCTGCTTTCTGCCTGTGTTTATATGGCTCCATGCTCCATGCACGACCTTCCACTTAAGGCAAACCACAATGTTCTTTAAGCAATGCGTAAAACCTTTCTTGATCCATTAAACACTCGGTCCACAATGGCAATATCCCACACCACTTTTTTTGGTCTTTTATGCTTTTACTTAAGATGGGCAGTGTTTAAGATAAGCAGCAGGTGCTGCTTTTTTAGTACTTATTGGTTATAGAAAAACATTGTGAGTGCTTTCAATGCCATAGCAAATAATTTGGGTTCCTTTGCTGAAATCGTCAAAGAGCTCTTCTGTTTTAACATCAGTATTTTTCCAGTGGGAATTGGATTTAGATAGTCCATACAGCTGTTACTTTATTTCCTCTAAACTATATGGGTACACAAAGACTTACAGTCTCTTGGATGTATCTTTTAGTACAAAGAAATTCTTCAGCTGAGGTGACCTCCCGGGAGGAAAGCAGCAGACAATTAATTCGTAACCCTAAGTGGTAGTGTGGCTGGGAGAACTAAAGACTAATTGAGCTCAGTCTTCACTTCACTGTTTATTTTCATAACCTAATTGTTCATTTCAACAATGACTGTAGGCAATGTGATTAATATAAGCTGTGAGAGCAATCAAGCTGAAAGAAGATGGCAATGGACTGCATGAGGGTGTCCTTGTTCTCAATTGTCTTATTTTGCTGCAGTTTTGTAAAGCTCTTCAGCTGAGCTGTGGAATGCCCTGAAATTGTTTTGGTAGACAGCAGGTATATCAGGTTCAATCTATTGACAGGCATAGTTCCATTGCTGGTAGTGTTTATAGCAATAAAATTCTAAATAGAGTTTTCTATTTTGTTTGTCCTTTGATTCTTTCCTCTGTATCATCCTGTATCATCTTCAGACACAAGCAAGGTATAAATGCTCACTTGCCATTTGCAGGTCAGGTCTCATTCTTTGGACAGAGAGACTCCCTCCCAGGAGACACTTTCTCTCTTGCTTGTTGCTCCATTTTCCCCTTTCAGAAGGAATAAAAGCCCTTTGTCATTTGGCCTTATTTCCCCTATCGCTTTAAAGAAATGTAATGCTTTTCTCTTTATGAACAAGGTGAGGCTGATTGAATGAGAAGTTCTTTCATGTAGTTGCCTGCATTAGACTTTTAAATTGCAAGGCAGAATTAAACTAGATATGCAGTGATGCTTTTATAAGATATTTAAAAGTCCAGTTCCTCTGGCAGCTGGCCTGGATTGTCACAGTATTAGATTTCTTCAGCAAACTGGAAAAGCATGACCTTGACATCTCTGCTTCTGTTAGCTTGAAATAAAGGTGGTACCAGTCACTCACAGGTGGAAAAAATACATTACAAAGCCTTATGTGCTTGTTTTGAAGCAGGTAGGCTTAAAAATCTCAAAAATAAAAAGCATTTTCTTTGGTACAGTTTCTTATTTATGAACATTGTATGCTGAGAAATTCTTCTTGCAATCAGCTGAAAGTTGCCCACACTTTCATTTTTTAAAATTATTTTCTCCCTAAAAATAAGCCATAGGCTGCATAAACACACTTCATATTTGCTAATCAAAATCAGTGCACAGCAATAAAGTCAGGCTCACTCCTATTAAGATTAATAGCCCACCTGCAGAAGAAGGAAACTGTATCATCATCATAATTTCATTTAGATAGTGACTGCAGAGTCTCACTGTTAAATCAGCACAAGCCAATATGTAGATATGCTGTGGTCAAGATCAATAAATCCATGTCCCTAAAGCCATTCCTTCCTTTTAAAGCCTTTTTACACACAGCTGAAAGAATAAGTTCCTCTTGGCACAATGGATAAATGTGACCCCATGCTTGGTCTTCACATTCTAATTGCCAGAAGTAGAACCCCAAATTATGTTTATGGTTTTTGTATTGTATTTGAGTTATTTTCCCAGGTGTACTGTTTTTGTGACATTGATGCATGACACCCAAAAGTACTGTCCAAAGATAAGATTTCATAATTTTATGTTTTAGGTGAAAAATTTGGTTCAGTTGGGCCTTCAATGCTTATTAATTTCATACAGCATCAGGAAAGGAATGCCAAAAAAACTGTTAATTTTAGAGCTGCCAATAAATTAATTTCTACTGTTTTCTTTATATGGGAGTGGTCCAAGTTCTTCACCCTTTGCTCATGAAACTGTAACAAAATCCAATATTGCAAAATACCTGTCATGAACCAGAAGCAGAGGATTTTGGTTCAGATTGCTGAGATTGAAAAGTGTCAGTAGTGGCACCTCAGGCATAATTCTTCCAGTGGGATCAGCAGCAAGAGTGCCTTCTCAAAGGGAAGTCCCACTGAAGAATGGGAAATCCCAGTCATCTGAACCCATCACTGAAGGGTCTACAGAGGAAGAGTAATTCATTCTATTCCATAAATCAAAGGCTCACACTTTTCCTACATTTTTGAATGTTTTCAATGAAGTTGACATAGGTGTGACCTAGCCAAAGAAAATCATGACTGTGAGAAGGCACAGAATTGTCTTGAGACACAAAAAAAAATAATATATTTACAATCAGCAGCAAGAAAAATACTGGCAAATACTGGCTGCTCATCAACATAGGAAAGGTGATTGGATTTTGAATGCAAAGGAGTGTTGTGCCTGCCCAAAGAGCAAAAAACCCAAGCAAGAAAAACGAATTTTTCAATTTCTTCTCTTTTTTTTTCCTTTTATTTAATCTTTAAAAAATGTTTCCTTGTTGGTAAGAACTTGATAAGAATGTGCTAGACATGAGGAAACTAACCAAATTTTAATTTTTCTGCCTTATATTTCTTTGGAAGCTTCCTCTCTGGAACCTCCAACATATCTTAAAATGCAGTCTAGTTCCTTCCCTAAGTCTCATCTGGGTAGTGGATTAAATGTTTCACAGCTGAATGGAAGAAGTCATTAGGTCCATGCTGTGTTTCTGTTACTCTGCATGTGCCACCAGGCTCCCTGTAATTAGTGTCCCTTGTACTGCAGCTGTCACTGAGGAGCTGCACACGTGCTCACCTCTGCTATGAACAGCACAGGGGTTCCTGTGCATTTTGTCAGACAGGAGAGCCCAGGCTGCTCCTACAGCAACACTCAAACAGCTCCTCTTTGTTATCTCTGCCTCCTGCACAGGCTGGGGCTTTAGTTCTAGCTGTTGTACAGACAGGCAGCAGCAACAGGCTTTTTTACCTCTGGAAACACTGCACTGTCCTGGGGGAACACAAATCAATGGGGGCTGTCCTACCCTGCCTTAACTGTGATTTCTCTTGCCTGAGTAGCACTTTGCTGGTTAAGGGAGATAGGTGCTGAAAGGTTCTTCAATTACTTGTTTAATCAGGGAATGTAGTTGACAGCACCTATCTAGAAAGAGAGCATTTCATTCCAGTGTCTATTCAAAACAAGATTTTTAGGCAGCTTTTGAAATTTGTAGGGGGATAGTGCTAATCTTTGTTGCTAATGTTGGCTTTTATGCTTATAGGAAGAAATTCTGGTAATAATGTTATACAAAGTAATTTCGAGATAAAGAAAAATCCCATGTTATTTTCTTCTTTTGTGATATTTATGCCACTTGCTCTACATATAAGCCCTTTGCAATCATATCTGATGAAGTAAAATACTTTTTATCTGCTTCCCCTGTCAAAAGAAAATCTGGTTCTTTCACCTCTTTCCTCACCTTTCAGACTAACTCTGGCTAAAAGTTTCTGGAGGGAACAGGAACATCACCTTCATTGAAAATGTGTTATTTTCCATCATTTCCATATGAAATTGTTTCATATCAGACTGGGAAAGAACTTATGAAACATGGATTTCATCACCTGGGAGCCCCCGGGAACAGCAGCAGCGTTGTTTTACTAAGTTTAAAGTTTTTCAGGGAAGGATAAATCCAAGGCCCTTTGGTGTCACCAAAAAGATCCCCAGCAGTTATAACAGATTTTATTTATGGCCTAACAAAATAAGGCCTTTGAGTGCAGGACAAAACAAACTAATAACTTTATAGATTATGATATAACTGATGACTTGGTCACGAGTGTCTGAAGGAAGAGTTTCGTGTTTTTCTTACACATGGCAGCTATTTTGTGACACCCACAGCCACCACAAAAGCTCTTTAGTAAGTCCAAATCACAAGTAAAAATATTTCCTCCTTGCCCAGAGACATTTATGAGTCTGTTCATAAATTAGCATATTGAAAATATGCAAAATTAGATCAGACACAATGTATAACTTCCTTAGGCTGGTACAGAGATGCATTGGTACCTGTTGTGGCTTCACAGTCTTTCTATTCTCACTGGCAGTTAACTGGCAGTCACCCCTTTGAAATGTGGAATGTTCAAACACTTCAAATAGTGTTCAAATATAGGAATATCTGGAACAGTACCTACAGGCTGAAAGGCTCAGTGTGACAGTCTGACCTGCCAGGCCCCCAGTTCACAGTGGAATGCTGTGATGGAAACACACAGCTTTCTTGCTAAGCCCAATACATATTTACAGCTGCCTCCCAGATGGCTGCAGCTTTGGGAAAATGATCCTAAGTTTTATCTGTCTCTTGGAGGATTTGTTTACCATGAGACTAAGCTGAACCCCCTTGGATTCACTGCTTTTTAAGGTAAGAAACAACCCATGCTTGATGGGGATCTTTTCCTCCCTGCTCAGGCAATGGGTTGGGCCAGCCATGTGTCTTCAAGTCTCTCATTATGTCCAGCATGTGCTCTTCTGCCACATGTCATTAAATGAAAGGAAACCCTTGGACTGTGGCTGACCAAATTATGACTGTGGGTTTTGATTAACAAGGTTCTCTTTACATTTCAGCAGAGGAAATAAATGGTAAAAAAATACAACAAAAAGGTTTTCAGAGTGCGACACACCTGCCATTGTATTTGATGCATTTTATTTATTAAAATGTAGTGGATACAGATGAATTTTTTTTGCTCAATATTTATTGCTTCATCTGTCATGAAACAGGAATTTTTGCATGCATAGATAAATGGGCAGGGAAGGTGCCTGGCATGATTTGTCTGCTGATTGTTAAATACAAATGTGCTTTGTTGAAATGCTCCATTCTAACTTGGACTGATATGCTCTGCAGAATTAAAATGTCCTACATCATGTTGAGGAGCAGCACTTTTGAGAGGAGTAACTGTCCTTATTCCTCAAAAATGGAAGAATATCACCAGCACAAAAGTATAACAAAGTTTTGGTGCTTGGTAATACTGAGAAATGCTGAGTTTGGTAAATTCAGTCTGCAATTTATTCATTTAAATGTTAGGCAACTATTCATGGAAGAGAATTTCTCTGTCTGCTATCCTGTCCTAAACACAGGGTCAGGCTCCAGGGGGAGTAAAAAATGCAATGACAACATTGTGATGTATTACAAATAGAGCAATCAAAGTTGCAGGGCTTAGTGCAGCCCATGAAATGCAATAGCTGGAGGCCATGTCAAATAAACTCCCAGCAGTGAGTCTCCTCTGCCTCATGTGATACTACTGATTCAGGAACTCCTCCAAAGGCACGGGAGAGCCACAACTCTGCTACAAGTGATCTTTTGCACTTGGAATGAGTTGGTGCAATACTTCTGTTCTTCAATTACTATAATGATTTGATAATAATTTGAAGATTTCCATTACTATTGGAAGTCTTGGGATGAGAATAAACCAGGGTTCATTCTAGTGAAATTCCTACTTAGCTTTAAGCTAACATATTTCAAGTTGCTTTGAGGCTTATCCAATGTATTACTAAACACAGACAGCAGAAACACATAACACTCTTTACTGGAAAAAAGAAAAATAAAACCTTATCCAGACAACATGCAATTGACTAATGTACATGGAAACAATTCAGATGTCAACTGATTTGACTAAGAGATGTGAAGAAATTAATTTAGAGCCCGTAGCTCTTTTCAGTTACGAAAATCATGATTACTTGCATGGAAACTATTTTCCCATCACCTTGTGCTGAACTTAATTATGACACTAAAACCCTCAGGACAGAAATGAACCCAAAATACCAATCATGTATTCAGCAGTTGGTGCAGATAGCACAGTTTATAGTGTCTGGTATTGGGAAGGGGTGTGCTGGAAGACTGAAGGTGGGAGCAGATTGACTGACAGGTAATGCTGTCAAAAGCAGCAGGAAGAAGGGTCACTACTGTTTCATTCTAATTCCAGCATGCCTTTGTGAAAACATCTGTAGAAAAACAAGTGAACTGAGAAGCAGCTGTGCTATGGATGGGGTCTGGAAGCCAGCCATTAGTTCTGTGAAAAGTGATTAAGCTCGAGTGCCATGTCCTTTGTTAGGCCAGCTCCCAGCAGGTAGTCAGGATCCCATTAGCTGCTTTCTGTGCCTACAGCATGTTTCCCCTACTGCTTAGGTGCATTAACCAGGGATTGCCAGGAGACCAAGCTGCTCTGGGGTTTTGCTTTATTGCTCTTTAGGGGCCAAGAAGATGCAGCTGAGCTGGAGTCAGCTCTCAGCTTTCCTGTCCTGTGGAGCCTTAAGCTTGACTTCTCTTCCATGCTGTTCAGCTGGGACCTGGTGGGAAGGAAATTGCAGCTTTGGGGAAGTTTATTCTGTACTCAGCAATTCCCTTCTCTTCTACTCTCCCCCAAAAGTGGAGGTAAAGGCTGGTTGTTCTGGCTCTGCCTGTGGCTTGCTACCTTAGGCAGTTGTACTTTTTGCTCAGGCTTATGTGTTGCCTTGGGCTAAGCAGCCGTGAGGGGAGTGGAATTGCATAGATGTCTGGGTAGGTACAGGGTGTAAAACCTTCTCAAAAAGACAAAAAAATGTTTTACACATGTATTTTGACCATGAGTAGCAACCACTCAAAGGAAAAAACAATGCATGAAAGCTTTAGGAAATAGGCTGAAAGCCAGACCTTTGGCCAGTATGAAATGTGTTGCTGCATTGAAGTCTGATCAGCCCCAGCTGAGAGAGAAGCCTGCAAAAAAAGGTCTGAGGAGATGAGAGAAAGGAATGTCTCATACACACAATGCTATGTCCCATGTAATTCTTAGAGGAATGGAAAGAATGTTGCAAAATCAAACTGCAGTCCACCTTCCTTTTTCCTCTCTATTGATTTGGAAATTGCTGGCCAATTTTGCATGTTTCAAGCAGCAATCCTAGAGGTAAAGGTAAGGTGCAAAGAACGAAGCATATATGGATGTATATGCTCAGTATTAGACTCCTAGTGCATCAAAACACAGGTTTTAGAAAAAGGTTTGTACAGCATGAGCTACAGTTATTTCAGCTGTAACTTAAACAGCATATAGCAACTTCCTTTGAGGCCAGGCAGTACTGCTGATAGTGAGAACCTGCTTCTGTCAAGTCATTCACACTTCTATTCCTAGTCAATACAGTACTTTTAAATTAAAGAATTATCACAGGTATGCAACTTTCAGCATACTGCCCTTGTTAAGTATTTGAAAACCTATAATTTAGATTTTAGAATTGGATGAGAGAGGCCCTGAACTAAATCCATTATCCACTTCCAGAGATGTTTGAATTTGACAGTTCTGTCACAAGCCTTGCTGTTGAGCTTGCTAATATTGTGACATAGCCTTTAATGTTTTCCCTTACTCATAGGCTGGACAGGAGATGTTTAGAAAAAACCACTAAGTTAAGGGCAAGTGTTGTAATTTTTGAAATTTAACTGCTATCCTGGTCCACTTAATCTTGCGACATCTGCCAAGAACTGAATATACAGTTTTATATAATATACTGAATATACAGTTTTAATGCATTTTAATTTTTCATTAGAATCTGACATTTTAAAATGCTTCTGCCACTCAGTGAAGACTGAAGTCCAAGTTGCATACACAAACTTTATGTGAAAGAGCCTGTTTGCTATCCAGAATGTTTCTAAAAAGTGTCAAGTTGCTGTTCCTAACTGTTCTTCTCTTAAGCTATGGAGGGAGATAGTTGCAAGCATCTTTGAATTCCAGCTACTACTTAAATATTTATATAACACTATTGCAAAATGTATGTATACACAGGCAGTCCTTTTAGCTTGGAGATGTAATTAAAGGGGCAGATGAGTACATGAATTCTTCAACTGCTCATTTATAAGTTTTTAGAGGACTCATTCTGAAAGTAATAAAACAGTACTAGTATTGAATATTCTTACACTATGAAAGAAAGGTGTGAAAATGCAGTGATGTTGTGCATGATGTTAAGACATTTTTCACTGTAGACTTGGAAAAGCACTGATGTACACTGAAAGTACTGTGAAATGGGGAACTTCTCTGTGTGCCAAGATTAATCAAGGAGTGGGTTGCTTGTTTGAGTTATGGGTGTGCACAGTAGTCCCTGCACCAATGGTTCAAAACCAAGCAGAATTAGGCTGAAGCTTTCTGCATTCATGCAGCATTAGAATAATAAATGATAGTGTGGGACTGCAGGTGTAAGAGAAGCTTGTACTTTCTTGTTTTTCTAATCATTTATTGAAGCATTTGAAGGTCTTGAAGGTTCCAGTCTTATGGCATCTATTTAGTGCCATCCATCAACACCAAAGAACACTGAATCTATATAGAGATTGTCATTCAAGTTGCTTCCATGTGAAAATTAATCACAACATTTTAGCTTCCTGTTATTTCAGACTGCTTGACTTTGAGGCCACATCGTGTGTAATGATGTCAGTCATCTTCACATCAAAAAATATGTTGGGCAAAACTGATAGAGTGTGCACAAGCTTCTAATTGTTATCAGGTGTGAAACTGAGACCTCATATAAAGGAATTAGTGTAATTTAGTATTTGTTTGCTTCCTGTAATGAAAGTCAGGATTGAGATGCTGCTATGGATGTTTTATGTAATGAGGACTTTCAATTTTCAGTCTGTGAATGTAGTGGCTTTAATATGTGCTGAACTGAAGCAAAATTCAAATTAAGCAATGTAAATATTCATTAGCTATGATGAAGTTAAAGCTGTGTTTTAAAAACATTTTTTGTTTCATTCCTGGAGGAGCAAATGGGATGGAGTGCTTCTGCCAGCAGCTCTTGGTGTCATTTGTGTTCCCCACTGTGACAGTGTGTGCAGAGGGGCTGCACAAGGACAGCAGCTCTGCTTTCACTGAAGTTACCTGAGAAATTGAGCAGAGGGATAAAATTATGCATTTCAGCCTTCATCTCTATTGACAGTACAATTACACTTCAGGCAGATCACCTTAACAGTTTAATAATTTCAGCATGAAATTTCATAGCTGCTTTTTCCAGATAACATAAGTTTCTGATGACCTGTTGGGAACCCTGCAATCGACAGTTGGGTGTTTTTCATCCAGTTACAAATTAAACCCACTGGACACACCAAAGGGTTTTAGAGAAATGTAAATTCTCAGTTTAAAAGAGTAACCCATTGGTGAGTAATTACAGTTGATAATTCCATTACCTCCTGGGAAAAAAAATAAAATCCTGGTATACTTGATTGTTTCTAGCACTTTCAGCCATTCCATCTTGTTATCCTTTTTCTGTTTGATAGCTCCTAGAGTTAGATACCTTCTTCACACAAAAACTAACTAGAAAATGTGGAAATTCATCATCCTGTGCATTTTGATAAGAAGAAAAGACAAAACTCCCACGAAAAACATTTTGCAGCTATTATCTATTTTGAGAGGTTCCATTTTTCGATTACTTTGCAGAGGTGTAAATACAGAAAGCTAGGTATGGTCATTCAATACTGATAATATATCATTTTAAAGTGTATTCTGTATTTCTCCATTGCTAGCTGCAGTTGTGAAATAATGAGCTATTTAGGCCTTGCTGCAGTCCTGGCAATCTGGTGAATCCTCTGTGCTGGAGGCTGCTGAGTGCAAATGAGGATGTAGTGGGCAAAAAAATTGCATATGTCAGCAAGCAGATCCATGGTTTTGCTACTTAAATGTTTATTGAGCTCCTGTTGAACATTTGTGTTTGAAAATTTTGTGTCATGAGCCAATACTTATCAGTTTGGTGTTCCAGGCAGGAGCCCCTTTGTGCTCAGGGCTGCCTCTCTGAAGTTTGCAATACCCACGAAGGAGAATACAACATACTGTGCATAGAATTAGCCAGTTCTTGGACTTGCATGTGTAACACATTCTAGCTCTGAATCATGTCATTTGGTCATTTGTGTAGTAGCCCTCCTTGTTTTGCCTATTGACAATGAACCATAGCAAGGGCAAAGAATGCAGATGGCCTTATTCAGAATAGATAGACTCACACTGGAGAAGTTCCTGGGGGATTTTCTCACACTGTTTCAGTATGAGTTATAAATAACATGGTAGATCTCCCTAACCACAGAAGACTCTCTCTGAGTGTCTAGACTTGTAAAATGGCCATAGGTCTCTTCAAACTTTTTTTTTTCCACAAACACATTTGTGGATCCCTGAGAAACAATTTTACATGTCACTCTCAAATGTATATGTAGGAAATCCTCTGTATCCTGGATCTCAAATGATGAGAAAAGCAACTATCAGGTGAATCCTTGAAATTCTAGCAGATGGCTGTATCTAGCTTGATATAATTTCATCTTATCAGTGATTTTTGAATTGTCTCAAATGTCATCATCTATGGTAAATTACATATTGCATCTGTTCTGCAGGAACAAGTGAGATCAAGACTGAAATGCTATTGAGCACACTCCCATCTGCCTAAACCAAGGGGTGCATTTAATGAGGTCTCTTCTTCTGCAGTTCCATTGTGCCAAATGGAACTAAGTATGTCATGAATTTTTTTTTCAGGAGGTGATGTAAATTTTAAACAGTTGGGAAACAATTAAGATGGCTCCTTTTTGCCTTGTAAAAGAGAAAAAAACCCCACAGAAATGATGAAACTTAATTTCACATAAATTTTTTGGATTCTCCTTTTTTTTTCATTTTTTTTCACATTAATTTTTAGTGTAGAATACTGCATGGAATTTCTGTTAATTTCAGTGAGAAGGTCCTTTTAGAAGCCTGGTTCAAATCAAAACTGCCCTGTCACTGACTGTGGGTCAGGTTGGGTGACCCACTGTTGGGGTGCCTGCTGCTCTGAACTACACAGAGCAGCAACTGAGTTTGTAAAACCACTCAAGGAAAGAGAGTATGGAGAGTTCTTCAAAGAGTTCACTAACAGCTCAGGATGCCATGTCCCAAAGCAATCCGAGCTTGTTCTGCAGGGACATGCTGAAAGAAATGGAGCTGCAAGGCAGTTGCCCCTGCCCCTCAGAGTGCTCTAGAAGCACATTCCAGGCTCACCACTCATGTTTTAGAAAGACAGGTTCCTGATGTTCCTGTGATGCCCTGATGGGTTATTTGTAATGGAGCACTCATCTAGTGCCTCCCTGCTGCAGGAGCACTGTGAGCTGGCAGCTCAGTAGCCAGCAGCTGGAGCTGCATTTCCTCACTACACTTTCCCTTGCTCCCCACACACTGTCCTACATATACCTTCAAAAGTGCTGATTCCCTTTACCCTGGAAATTTGCCATTTGTATGATGATACCAAGAAAGCTTTGATACTCAGAGAAGTGTTTTGGGTGCTGTTTGAAAGGTCATGCATATAAATAATTCTACAGCATATGTGTTACATAATTTGGGAGTAGGAAAGTCCAAAGACTGTTTTGTACTTGGGCTTTGTTTGTTTTTTGAACTTCCACCTTTTAAAAATACTGGGGCTTTTGTCCTCCCTTCTTTTTTCTTTTCCTTTTCAAATGATTCTCTATGAAAAAGATTGTGCTCTTCTTTCTGCTTTATCCTGATAAGAATAGAAGGGCAGGCTGAAATCCTGAATCTTAACCTGAGAAGATCTGGAGAGCTTTTAGAGTGCATAAAATAGCCTATCCCTTATGCATGCTAAGCCAGAAGAGTGCACTCAGGCCCTTTAATTTGGATGAAAATAGGATGTGGAATTTTAATGCAGTAGTAGTTTTTTTTTTTTTTTTTTTTTCAGAAATCTAAATTTTCTGCTGCAGATGTGGTGTCTGTTGGATATTGAAAACACAAGATATTTCATATTTTTTGAATTCCTTAAAGGCACACTTTTTTCCCCCGACTGTTGTCAGATATTGTCAGTAGATCTCCCCTATCTAATTAAGTGGTCATTTAATCAATCTTCTTTTCATTTTAAAGGGCCTTCTGAGGGAAGGGCGAAGTGCTCCTTTAAGGCTCTGATATGGTTTTCCTTATGTGCTGTTCAGTCTTCTCATAGCAAACTGTTGCAGCCAAATTCCTAAACCTCCTGATAAAAATCAACCACTCCACAGTATGTATTAAATATTCTCCTTCAGGCATAATTTTTGTCTGAAAGTGAAGGAATTGCTCTGAACTCTTTAACTTGGCCTAGTTTGGGACCAGCAAATTGAATGACTGGTACTTTCTCTTCACAACTGAATTACTTCAGATTTTTCTTTGAACTAGAGTTTGGGGATTTTTTTTCCCCCAGCAACTCGCATGGTTTATTGCTCTGGTGAATTAGAGGCTTTTCAATGCAGAATGTTTCTGTTAAATACCAAACTGGAGATGCTGACATGGTTCCTCCTGGTTGTGTGAGGTTTATTTTCCCTGGGAGGTGAATGTCCCAGATCTGCAGCAGCCTGTGTAAGGAGTGCCACGCTGTCCTGTGGCTGTGGCCATTGTATGTGCCTGGGCTGGCTGTGTGGCACTGCAGGATCCCAGGATTAGGCAGGCTGAGCCACATCTGTGCTCCAGAGATACTGCACCTCTTCTTTCTCCCTTGTTTTTAGCAAATGACTACCTAAAAATGGCACCAGTAGGCTCCCAAGTGATCTTATATTGCTTGCTAGTTTTTTGATGGGGCCTTTTCAGTTGCTTTTTCCTAGTTTCAGTTGATTTTATCTTTTGTCTGAACCTATTCTTTTTGCTGTTAGAGTTCCTGGCTGGGACTAATGATGGCATTTCAGGCTACAGCAGTTGCTGCTGCCTGTTTTGGTTCTGCATTTCCATCTCTTGCCATGTGCATTCATCTCTGCTCATCCCCGTCGTGCTGCTCTCCACCTGCTAAGCTGTGCAGCCTGTCCCAGGCTCTGTCTCAGCAGGCACAGCCCAGCTCCTGGGCAGAGCCCTCAGGGCCCCAGCTGGGCTGTCACACGGCCACACTGCTGACAAAATCCATCTCCACAGCCCAGGCCAGCCCTGTGTGCTGCCAAACCCTGAGTGGCAGAGCCAGGTCCGACCCTGCTGCTGTGGCTGGTCTCCAGTGGCAGGCTCAGGGCTGAGGCACCCTGTGTGTACAGAGCAGACAGGGAGTGACAGCTCAGAGCATCCTGTGTGATGGTCACTGTCACTGCCTGGGGTGTCTCTTTAGGCTTGAGGTCACCTCAGGAGGATATACAAGTGGTCTGGGATTCAGGTTTTTCCCAATGGCTGCCGAAAAGAGACTGGAGGAGGCTGTTCTCTGAGGTTTCAAGGTTGTTTATTATTTCTTATCTCAGAAACTCTTTCTCTAGCTAACAGTGTTCTGTTCAGCTTGACATCCAGGGTGAAATGCCTGCCCTTGGGGCAGGACTTATATTTTATACTCTAAACTACATATTTAATATTTACCATTATTTTCCAATACACTACAATCTTATTACACTGTCCAGCTTTGTTCCCATCCAATCTGAGGATCCCAGCTTGCCATCCAACATGGATGGCATGAAGAAGAAGGAGGAAGAGACATACCACGCCCCAAATCCTCCATGTTAGCTAAATACCTTCTAACATAAACATTCCTAGAAATCCACCTTTTCTACATTCTAACAGTCTAATTTATACTTTACTTATTTTTGTGGCTTGTATTTCTTCCCTCAATGTTGGTAGATTTTTCCAGGGGGTTAAATCCAGCCCCCAAGACTCCTGGGTACCATTCCAAGGTCTCTGAGACCCTCACCAGGGGGCCTTGAGGCATCCAGGGAAGCCAGGGGAATACCCTGGACCCCCAGAGTTACCCCAGTCACCAAGTGACAGTCTTCATCCTGCACATGCAAAAATTGCTGGCACCAGAATGCAGCCCCCAGTGTTTCCAGCACCTCTGTCAGGTAGGTCACCTGCAAATGTATGGCACACAGGTTTGGTTTGGCACACAGGGCTGATTTGGCACACAGGGCTGGTTTGGCACACAGGGCTGATTTGGCACACAAGGCTGGTTTGGCACACAGGGCTGATTTGGCACACAGGGCTGGTTTGGCACACAGGGCTGGTTTGGCACACAGGGCTGGTTTGGTACTCAGGGCTGGTTTGGCACACAGGGCTGGTTTGGTACTCAGGGCTGGTTTGGCACACAGGTCTCACAACCCCCAGAATGAGCCAGAGGATTTTAAGTGTTGGTCCCAGTGCAACATGGGTTTCTAAAGGCAATAGTAATTTTCTGAAATATGCAGATCTGTCACTACATGCCCTTAATAAAAAAGTCTCCATCTTTCTTGTAGGATCCCATCCCTTCAGGTACTGGAAGGTCACAATTAGGTCACTCCAAAGCCTTCTTTATTCTAGGGTAAACAACCAACTTTTTTTAGCTTTTCCTCACAGGAGAGGTGCTCCATCCCTCTAATCATCTTGGTGGCTTCCTCTGAACTCCCTCCAAGAAGACAATGTCCTTCCTGTGCAGGGATCCCAGAGCTGGGTGCAGCACTGCAGGTGGGGTCTCAGGAGAGCAGAGCAGAGGGGCAGAATCCCCTCTCTGCCCTGCTTTGGATGCAGCCCAGGACAAGGCTGGCTTTGTGCCAGTGCACACAGCCAGGTCATGTCCAGCTCTCATCCACCAGCACCCCCAGGTCCTTCTCAGCAAGGCTGCTCTCAATATGTTCATCCCCCACTCAGTACAGATAGGTGGGACTTGCTGTGCTTTATTTTCCCATTTTAATGTTCCTCAGACATTTCATTTGACATACTCAGTGGAGCATGTCAGAAGTGTGAAGTGGCTTTTAGAAAAGGTTTAAAGCAGAATGGATCCATCTTGAATTCAGGTGCCAATACTGTGTATGCACTGAATTTTTCCAGTCAGGAGAGAGACCTGTGCCAGCTACTTAAAATTTCCAAGTGTCTAGTTTAACTCTAGTGTTGTGCTAAACTCATGAGCTGAGAGTCAAAGCTAATGCCTTGTGCAGAGTCAGAACTTCCTCATAAAAGAGGAATTGCATGTACAAAATGATTACCTCTCAGAATGGGCTCCCTGGGGAAGTGATCATGGCACCAGTCCCATCAGAGTTCTAGGAGTGTCTGGTCTTTGCTCTTTAGTCAAATGGTTTAGTTTCAGGTAGTCCTGTGAGGATCACAAAGTTGAACTTGATCCTTATGGGTCCCTTCCAACTTGAGATATTTTTTGATTCTATGATTCTATCATATTTCTTCACAGGGGAAAAACAGAGGTCATTTGTTATGAAGCATTAATCTTGTATCTCCTGCAAACAATGCAATGCCTTTCTTAATGCCACCAGAAAATGAATTATAGCAGTGTCTGTAATTCCATTCTATTCCATATGAATCATAAATTTTGCAATCTATATATGTAAGAAAGTATTTCAAAAGTGTTAAATATCCTGGAAGGATGTTAATCCCTGTTCTATTTGATGAGTCTCTGCTCTAACAGTCTAACACTTAAATGTCCCTACAGACTGAGGTTGAATTAGTTAAGTTGTGTATGCTGAATTCTCATATATTCACAGTAGACAAGCAACAGATTATGTTAAGGAGAAAGAAAAGGAATTTCTATTCTCAACTGCCTAGCAAATGGTAAGAATTTTGAGTCTTCTCTCTCCTTTTATTTTTTTCCCCTTGATTTAATTACAAAAGATTTGCTGCCTGCAAAAAGTTCCTGCCTTGAAAATTAAATCAATATACATACATGCACTGATCTTGTGTCACGAGAACAGGCAGTGGAAGCTTCCTAATTTTTTATTCTCAGTGCCTTCCCTCCCCAAAGGAATGGTATAGTTTGTTCTCCCTGTTCCCCATTTTCCTAAAAAAACCCTATTTAGAGACAAATTCTGTGTCTTGACCTCTCAATTCTACAGCTTTTCAGAAGAGTGCAGATGTATTCTGGATGATTTTGTGGGTAACATCAGGCTCTAACATTTGCCAGTCACATGAATAATGTCAGACATTTTTGATTAGTGGTCAGGGAGCACTTTCTGAATCATCTTATGGGAAAGGTCCAGCACCATAAATCCCATGATTTTATATATAAAAGTCCTCTCTGTGGAGTTAATTGTAATGCTGAGGTTGGATCACATGCTGTGTAATTGAGGAAAGATTAATAATTGTGTAAAAGCAACAATCTTGTATCTGGAAGACTGAGTCATTTGTGCTTTTTAGCAGCTGTTGTGGGGAGCCGCCTTTAGAAAGCTTAAATTAACTTTACATTATCCAGTCTTTTCATTGTTTTCTAACTATATGACAGATTTTAGCTTAGAGCATCAACATATACAGGAAGGAAGAGAAATGTTTCATATTTCCTTCAGCACCCTGAGTCTGGTACTGTTTTGTAGTGGTTTTTGTTACTGTAACAGATGATGAAATAAAGAGTGTGCTTAATACATCTGCAAATGGTAATAAGCCCTAGAGAAAGGCCTTGAACTCTGAAAGTGTGCAAGATAATCTCAGCCAATTGGTGGAATCACCTGAAATGAAGAGGATTGAAAAAGGCTGAATGCAAACTGCAGTACTTTGGTAAGAGGCTCTGTCTTCCAAACACAGGACAGGAAATGGGCCAGGCAGAAGCAGGAGCCAGTCACAGCATTTCTTGAGCAAACATAGCCATTGCAATTTAGAGTGGTGGCTTTCTGGATTTGATATGGCTGAAGGTGATTAATATTGAAATTGTATGTACAAATTGCAAATATTAATACTTCAGTATATTAATATTACAGTGGGTTGGTGCTTAAACAATAATTTGCCTTTTAAAATGCATTTGCAAGTATTTACATGTTTGGGCACATATTTTGAGACTTGTGGTGTGGTTTTTGTGGCATTATCTCATGCCCTCATCCACTCAGCTAGTTTTGGGGAAGGTTGTTTGAATTCCTCTGTGTGATGTGTGGGAGAAGCAACAAAAATTCTCAGGAGGTTCAATAAGAAACTTTTATTTGCAAACTTTAGATCATTAAGGTGGAATTAGGTACTTGGCAGGCTTTAAGACATCCAAAGTAAGGCACTTGGCAAACCTAATTTAACAAACTTTATGTCTTCCCTGTAGTGCCCTGCTGCCATGGCCTGCTTCTGCCTTTGATCCAGAGCAACTTCTGCTCTCTGTACCTTGAGATACATGTCTGGATCTTCATTTTTTGCAGATCTTGTCCCAAAAAATGTAGCAGTTTATATTCATAAGAAATTCTCTTTGCAAAGAGTTTAAGTGTAGTTTTCTTGGGCTTCAAACCTGTAAAAGGATTATTAACCTGACAGTTTATATTTTTAAAATCAAAATGAAAATATTAGGCTACATAGTTTGACCTCTGTCCTTAAAGTATTGTCCAGCTAATCATATAAATATCTGAGTCCATTTTCTTGAAGATTACTGTTCACCCCTTTAGGTGTCAGTACATGGAAAATTCACCCTTTTTTTTTTTTTTTTTTTTTTTTTTTTTTTTTTTTTTTGAATTATTCCACTGGTTATTTGCTTTAGTTCTGTAGACTTTATAGGACTTGGCTCAGGAGGAAGTCATAGAAGTTTCACTTGGGTCTCACTGTGGAAATGAACTTCCACAGAACCCCAGAGAATTTTGCTATTGGTTTACCTAGTGTTTTTTCAGTTAAATCTGCAAGAATTGCTGCATTCTTCCTTCAATTTAATATGATTGTATGCTATTTCTGTAAATTGTGTGACAATTTCAAAGAGAATTTCTCAGTACCAAATTGATGATAGTTGTAATACTGTGATTAAGGCCACATGCTTGCAAATAAGCACATGTGGGAGGGCAGGATTTATATGAGAGTGAAATAAATGTGTAAGCTATTCATCCTCTCTCGACCCTTCTTCATAAAGCAATAACTTCTGGTTGCTTTTTAGGTTCTTATCTCTCATTTTTATAACTTTATTACTTAGAAACTTCAGATTTCACATCTTCCAAGTTACAGGGTTAAAACAAAAGTGAAGTCACTAGCTGGTTCCTTTTTATGTGAGACTTTATCAGGCTTGTTGTTCAATTCCTGGCATACAAGGAGGGGCTGTGTATTTGTATTAAAGAATGAGAGATAACACAAATGGTAATTACATTATTGCTCAGTAATTGTGCATAGTAAAACTTCATTACAAAGTGAGTTCCTGCTCACCTTAAGAGGAGCAGAAATCCTGATTTACAAAGCCATCAAAACTATGGAAATGCTTACTTTAATTATGAGGAAATTTGCTGCAGGAAAATTTACTGGCAGAATAAAGATTAAAAAGATCTAAATGTTGTCTGTCACAGCGCAGCAATTAAATTTTCAAGCCAAAGAGATGCTTGTGGAATGAAAAAATAAAGTAAATCCTGTCCTTTGATTACAGTGGAGAAAGTAAACTGCAACTGTTATTGTAACTTCTTCGGATAATAGTAGCAAATGTCTACAAATGGACACAGACACATTCAATGAATGGATTTAATTCCCTCTGTGAGGCTGGAATTGCCTATCAATAGAGCTACTTGTAATTAACTCCCTCTTATTAAATAATTCTCCTGTCTAGAACGAAACTAAGCCACTAATCTGGAGAACCATTTTCCTTATTCTCAGGGCTGCTGGAGCCCCTGCAGCTGCCATGAGGATGCCTGTAATATTTAATGCACTTGTCTTTCAAGTAATTTCTATACAGTTGTTCCTTCCTTTCAGGAAATAAAGGTTGTGTCATCTTTATTGTGAGCAACCTGACAAAGCTTGGCTACTGAATAGAAGGGGCAGTATGTATTAAGTGAACTACAGAACCTAAAATCTGTTAAGAAAACGGATTTATTTTTAAAATACTTATCTTAAATTGAGAGATCTATTTTTCAGATAGTGATTTCCCACCAGTAAGAAGAATGATCTTACAAGGGTAAAATAATGAAATTTGGAGCCTTAGGAAGTTGCATTCACAGACTTGCTGATGCAGCTGAATCACAAGGGAGTGTGGAAGTGGCACAGAGCAGAACAGTCCCCGTGTTAGCTTGAGGCCCAGTCTGATCTAATTAACCCTGCTCAGATCAAGGTTAATGAGCCTGGGTCTGGTCCGGCACAGGAGCTTTTGTTTTCAGCTTGCTTGGAGCTGCCCTAAGGCTCCATTGTAGGAGTGCAGCAGAGATGTGCAAGTTATTAAAACACAGACGTGCACCCAGTCTCTGAGATGCTTGTGAGGTTCAGCTCATCATTAATGGCACTCACTCTCCTGGGCTGAGAAACTCTCACAGAGCTCCAACTGTGCAGTCCTTTACTTCCCTCCCACTTTCCCCACTGTCCAGCAAATCAGAAACCAGATATTGATGAATATAATGTCTCACTGCTTTCGTTTCTCACTTCAAATACTTAATGAAAAAATCAGTTTAGAATAGCTTTCTGTTTTTTCCCTATAAAGGCGCATTTAATAAAAATCACAATATCTATGCAGGCAGCACATAATTTATAAATTAAATAATAATAATTCTACTATTAGTAGAATAAAGTGGATAGTCTTTCTTCTAAAATTATTTGTTACAGCCATCTTGGATGGTTCATGACAAAGGAATGCAATTTATTTCACATTAATTAGGATATACACGTAGTAAACACAAGGCAGGAAATTATTTGTTTTTCCTAGAATATCAAGCTATGGTCTTTCAGACCAGTAATAGACCAGTAATTAAACAGTTGAGCAATAACTTTCCAGTGAATAATTTGTATTTTTAATTTTTGTCTCTTGGTGTGTCACTGGATTTCCCATGTGTGGATTTTCCATGATCAGTTTTCTCTATTCCTGCTTTTGCATTGAAATGGTAAATAATTAATGTCCTCCTTTCTTTCCCAAACCAATGCCCTAATATTGACCATTTTTCTTCTTGAATTGCTTACCTTCATCTCATGGTCCCAGATTTCTTAGCTCTGGATGTTTTATATCAGTTTTCTAAAAAGGGATATTTTTTCCCCCCAATCCATTTTATGGTTTGATACTTTGAGTGAATAGTTGCATGTATGAATTTCAAATTCATGCTTATTTGAACTAGTAAAATGCATTTATTGAAAAGTTTGCAGAGTAAATATAAAAATGGATACTTATTAGTCCAAATATAATTTCTAGTCTGTATATTTGCTATTAATTTGTTCCACCACATGCTTTCATCTATGTCATGTACTTAAATGTTTTAGCAGAATTTGTTATAAAATGAGTTTGCTACTGAAATGTCAGCTCAATCTCACTTTTGGCTTAGCTATATTGAAAATTGAGAGTAGTGGTAATAATACTTAATGAAATGTCATCTGAATAGCTAAGTGATCAGGGGGGGCTTGGAAAAGAGAATAGATAAAACTCTTCTCATTTGCAGATGGGGAAAACTGAGGCCTAAAAATACGTGAAAACTTTCCCAAAGTCACTCAGACTGCAGAAGAAAAGTCAGAATTACAATAAAGGTGCTTCAAATTCCATTTCTTAACTTGCCACTGTAGGATCCATTGTTCAGTGAGCAGAGCCTGTGGCAAAGATGTCTGATGTAACCCTTTAATAAAGAGAAACTAGTAAATTTTGATAGTAATGTAACATCTCCACTATTAAATACTTCCCTCTAGAATTTTGCTAACACTTTCCTCCTTTCAGCTAATTTCTTTCACAAATGTTTAACATACACACTAAATATTTTTTAGTGACTAGATGAAAATGAAGACATCAAAATCCACATTCAGGGCTTTTTTTACCAATACATGGGAAATCTGAAATTTTTTTCATAATTTGTTTTCATTAGAAATGTTTATACATCTTGTAAGCCAGACCAAATTCCACTGAAAAACAGAAGGTTCCCCTAGTTCACAAAAGACAAGGATGTCTTCATGATGTTTTTCCCTTCTTGATTCTTTTCCCAGAACACCTGTGCATACAAAATGCTTCATAGCAAATTTCCCTTTTTATTTATGTATGTGAGCACTTCTTTATGCTGGCCCTTAGTTCATGACTTCAGAATTCAGTAAGGTATCAATATCATATAATGAATTTGTATTTGTCTCAGATTTCTGATAGATATATAGTATTTATATGTGTTTTTCTCTTTAGTGTCCTCCAGGCAGAGTTGTGTGCTGTTCTCTGCCATCAATCTGTGTGTGTAAGTTCAAGGAGGGAAGCTGTACATATTTTTGTGGTAGCCCATGCAAGCTGCAAGGTCAGACTAATTTCCAAGCTATATCATATTTTGAGGTTGCATTCTCATTATCACACCCCTCTGGTAATTCTGGAGTAACTTCAGTATTACTTGAATTGTCTGTCAGCAGGACAGAAAAAATATTTTACTTCATTGAGGGGTTTTTGCTAGAGAGAGAGCACCCATAATTGTGTGATCAGACAGGTACAGTCACCTTTGGTGTTCCAAGTACAACTTTCCTCCCAGGACAATCCTGCTGGCTGTCTGCACAACAGCTTCCTCAGCATGGAAGCAGAGTGCAATCCTCTGGGGGATTTCCTCATTTATTTTGTTGGATGCCTCCTTGTGATTTTCTCTTAGATATTTTTTCATGTCTGAAATGAGAACTACAAAGCATTGTTTCTTCTGTTGTTTCAAACTTTTTTTCTTCTTGATGCTCCTAGTCTTTTCCTAAATCAGTTTAAATTCCTTCATCCCAAGAGTCCGTGAGGAAATCCTTCAGGTACAGATTGATTTTTACTTAAATGGTGAAAGGACTGTGTTGCTGTTTCCACAAGGGGGTAAAAGAAAAGTAGATTTGTTGCAATAGCCTTTTTTCCCCTTTCTTTTAAATATATCTGTATTGTTTATTCTTTAAAGCCACAGTGGAAGCTTTAGATGAAAGAGTTACATGCATAAGTTCAAAGCCTCTCCTGGTTGATAAGTATTCCCACAAGAAACATGGATGAGAAAACGTGGATGAGCAGAGCCTAACTGGACTCATCTCATTGGCTTGGCTAAAAGGAACTAATAGGGGGAGGAAAGTTCTCTTTTGTTTGTTTACTAGCTTTCATTTTTATTCCCCTCTAGGCACAAAACAAGCAAACAGAGCTCTATTTAAAAGCAGAGCATGCCCTTGCTCCCACACATCATCTTTTCATAATCAGTATATTGGTAATCTTGTGTTAGACTTTCTCTATGAGCGTCTTCAAGGATAAAAAAAAAATAAAGTCTAAAAGAGCACCTGGGGGGAAACTCTGCAGTCTCAGGAAAGATAATATTCTATCTGATTGCATAAAGAAGAGAAAAAATTGGTGTGTTGAACCTGTATCTGTTAGTATTTAGGCCATGATTCAGATAATTGTTTTTCCATAGGGTCAGGCTTCTATCTGAGCTCTTCAAAGCACTTCATCCCTGCTTGTGCGTTCATTATATCACCACAAAATTATATCCAAAAGGCATTGCAATGAACTGCAGTGGGTTTCCCCAGAGACCTCAGGAACTAAGAGTGATCTAGGTTATGTCCTTCACAGCTTTCTTCAGCCAGTGAGTTTGCTTAATGAAGCTGTGGAAATTTGAAAAGCAGATGTGTTTTTCTTATGCCTTAGGGAACGGGACAATTTTTTGTTGAGATGTTGGGAAGGAGCTGCCTAATCTGCAATTGTCTGCCTTAGATTGTCAAGACCTGACAGTTCCAACAGCAGCCTGTTGGAGATACAGTAGTGGAGTAACTAGGTTGATTACCAGCTTTTAAGTGTTCTGAATGTTCTGATAATTCTCATTTCTTTATTTTCATAAAGAAATGTAAGTTAGAGTTGCTTTAAGCCCTAGATGACTTGGTGATTTGGAGAAGACACTGTGATCATGACAATGCATAGCTTAGAAAAGGAACTCTGTCAGAAAATGGTTCAGTGTTTTTAAGCTTTGCTGTACAATGGCCTTTTTCATTGCTTGTTTGTAGAGATAAAATGTAATTCCCTCAAATATACTTTCCATCTACTTTCAGTACAATACGTACTGCAATGACAATATGGGGTTGTACTAGTTCTGTCATTTGCCACTATTAAATCAGAGGTTTATTAACAGCACTGAGAACTGATTATTGAGATTGATGAAGCAATTCAAAGAAAATATCAGTTTGTAATTGAAAAATTATCTGATGTACAGGCAAGTTTTTAACCCTATTTGTTCTTACTATTTATTGAGCTTCACAGAATGAAGATGAGAATTAAAAATCTGCTTTGTCCAGCAGCATAGCAGGTTACGTAAAATGCACTTACTGAAATTTTCCCATTGCTAATAATCTTTGCACCCCTCATACTTAGTAAAAATCACTGCTTCATTTTTGCCCCATTCTTTTGGAAGGATGAAAAACCACTGGTTGACTTTGCCAAACTACATGGCACAGATGTAATTGTGTGATGGTTAATGCATTTGCACTTGTGTGTCTATCAAAAGCAGTAGCAAACAATGATGGGTTTATTTACTCTCCCAGTGACCAGCTACTGGTGGATTCAAAAAAGATATTCAGACCAGTCCTTTGGCAGAAAATCCTGCCCTGTGCTGGCTTCTCTTGTTAGGAACTAAATTCCTGTAATCAAGTCTAAGAATCCCCACTGGCAGCATCTGCTTACTGGCTCAAAACTTGAGTCCAGATGAATTTTACTTCAGAGATACACAGTTTATTCATTACATAGTCAGTAGTCACTCATACATCCCCTCAGGGTTTTTGAAGGGTTTGTCTCTCACAGTGTCCTCATTATGGAAACTCATACTGGATGTATAAAAATTGAGATAACTGGTACAATTTGAGTGACATGCCACGCTATTAAAACCAGAATTCTTAAGGAATATGTAAAGGATGGTGGTGAAAGAGAGAGGGAGGCTTATGATTATGCAGAATTTTCATGTTCAGTTCAGTGCTTCACTCCCTGAACTTGTCCCACTCCAGATCAGTGAATCAGAGAAAGGGTCAGGTTGGAAGGGACCACTGTGGGTCCAACCTCCCTGCTCAGGCAAGGTCATCACGGAGCACATGGCACAGAACTGTGTCCAGATGGAATTGCTGGAGTCTGTATCCACAGATGAGAGAAGGACTGATCCTTCTGTGAGCACAGCCAGCACCAAGGAACCCCTTTCACTCTATTTTCATGGTTCCTAAAGTCTACCTACGATCTTCCAGATTTTAACCTTCCTCTTGAGAATTACAGACTGCATTCAACATCATTTCAGTTATCTCAGAAAGCCTTTAATGTAGTGTGATCTAAAAGAAACAGTGACAACTTCCTCATTTCACCGCCCTCAACCCCAAACACAAGATAGGATACATCCTTGAAAGCAGGCAATTTGTATGGAAGAGTTGGCCTTTGAGACATAAAATCAGAGAATGATTTGTCACGTTATCCCACTGACTTGTTTCAAACCAGGTTTGGGAGGGTCACCACTGTTGGAAGAGAGGATTGAGCCATCCCATAATCTTCCCACAGGATGTTCTTAAGGACTGGACTCAAAGTGGTGGTCCAAACAAAAATTGCTTTTCACCTTACTGCAACTTCCTAAATAACCAGATTTGCTCTCCTGGTTGTTTGGTGTCTTGCTTGACCTGTCTCTCATTTTTTACAGTGAATTGGCACTGTTAGATAGGGCTCCTGCTGCCTTTTGGAAGCTGTTCTCGAGACAGACCTTGTGTCTGCTGCAGCTACATGCATCTGCTTTGTGTTCATAGATGCCTAAGGCTTAAACAGAGAGGCTTTGTCACCACCAGGCTAGAACTGGCATATGGCTCTTATGGGGGAGCTGTCAAACCACAGTGTGTCTGACTCTTGCTGTTCACATGAAGTTCCAAAAACAACACTGCCTCTGTGAACAAAGTCCAGTCCACAATTGCACTGCAGAAAATAATCAGATGCAAGATCTTCTGCTCTCTGCCCATATAAATGTAGTTGTATACACATAAAACACTGTCTGACACTAATTTTCTCTGCTTTTATTATGGGAGGTAAATTAATGTTTATAAAACTGACAAGTTTTTTTTTTTTTTTTAATTTAAATTGTAAGACTAAGAATCTCTTAAGCCAGAGAGGATGTGAATAAGCACAACTGAAAAGCTGAAGCAAAGTGGTAGTTTTGGTTTTACAGGACTTACTTAAGGGAGGGGACAGAGCTGTCAAAAACTTGGACTTATGGCCTCAGTTTTCAAGCAGGATTGTCCTTTGAAATCAAGGACCTGGGTTTTGATCAATGTGTAACAAGTTACTGCATTTAAAAGTAAATTCACATTGGTAACTAATCTGACATCCTGTCCAGAAGGAACAATTCTTTTAGAATTTGCATTCCTTGATCTTTATCAGCTTGGGCTAGGGGGGCTGTGAGGCACAGTTTGCTGAGGTGGTGGGGATGGGGCAGTAATTCAGGAATTGAAAAAGGCAATGCTGAAAATGCTGCTGCTAAAAGCTCATGTAAGGGACACAGATCTGATTGTTGTTCTGCACGTTGGTCTGACATGCAGAATTACAGTACTTACTGTCAAAATATAAGTCAGCATCTCACAGTGAGGGAACAAGACTAAACAGCTTCCAAAACCATAAAAGCAAATGTAAAATATTTCACTTTATAAGTTCTCATAAGGATTAGGGAGGCAGGGAGCATGTCAATGGAACTGAATAATTATGGCAGAATTAATCTTTTTGACAATATGTGTTTCTCCATTGGGCAAGGACCACTGAGAACAACCTCCTGTTTTTTTTATTTCTCTGGATGTGTTTTCAAACACTGATTGAGGAGTGAACCTGAAAGTTGGTGGAATGTTTGTAAATTGGTGGGTTAAAGTGGATGAAGTCTTTAAGAGGGAATAGTTTAATCCTGTACTGTACAAAAGCACAACAAAATCCTTCATTTCGGCGCTTCTGCTCCACTTCTCGGTGGCCTTTTTTATTGCAGGAATTACCACAGTTGAACAGGTCCCAGGTGGTAATAAATTTGTGTTGAATTTAGTCCACAGAATTTCCACACACTCCAGGTCTGTAGCATCCCTACACTTCTTACACTAAGCTTACAGGAGCTTGTTGTGCCAGCCTGGATAGGACTCTGTATGGCAAATGCCAGTGACAACTTGGGTAGATTTGAACTAACTCTTCCAGAGTTTAACCTGATGTACCTGTAAGCTCTCCAGAGATTTGTGTGGCTTACAAGTGCCATGTACATGACCACAGTAGGACATGCTGTGAGTTAGATTCATGTTTGCTCCTATGGAGTGCACAGGAAACAGCAATGTCATCTTGCTCAAGTGTTTTAGCAGCCAGGCTTGCAGCCTTGTTCCAATGAGAGACACATTTGTCAAAGCAGAAAAGGCTTCCCATCACATTCAGCAGCCATTATTCTTTGCTGCTTTTTAGTAGTTTCTGTGATTAACTTCTACATTTTATTGACAAAATAAGTTTTATTTGAAGTCTTTAATTTCTGATGTCCCCACATTGTTTGGGGGAAGGAGAATATTTGAGTGCTCTGTACGATGAGGACATTTGCATTCTGGGTTGGTTTTTTGAATGTGGTCCATGGTAGTGCAGTTCCCTAAGCACCTGCTTACATTGTTAGCAGATGAGGTTTCTGTTTGCTTGTTCCTAAGGAAATAGCACCTCCTAATATATTTTGTAATGGAAGTTCTACTTTGCAATGGCTTTTTCCAGACTGGTAGAACCTCTGAGGCAAAAGACTCTTTTCTGTACTATTTGTTTGCACAGTGAATTATTCTGAAAGATAAACCAAAAATTAAAACTAACTAATGGCAATGTGATGTTCTTCTGAAATAAAGTGCATATTCAATGTGTATTTGGAATAGAAAGTTACTTTCATGGATTTAATATCCCAGTGGATCAGAGTCCCCCATGTTCCTAATTGTGCTTATAGAATTTCCTCAAGTGGGAGACAGATGAGGCACTGGCTGAACCTGCATTTTAGCCCCATGAAGTTAGCTGTGTAATGAGATTATAGAGCTGTGGACATTTCCAACTACAGCCATAATGCTAGTAGCAATTTCAAGAGCATAGCATGTCTGAAACTGGAACAAAGAAATTGAAAGCCAGGAAATAAATTGGGGAAAAACTTTCTTTCTTTCTTTCTTTCCTTCCTTCCTTCCTTTCTTTCTTTCTTTCTTTCTTTCTTTCTTTCTTTCTTTCTTTCTTTCTTTCTTTCTTTCTTTCTTTCTTTCTTTCTTTCTTTCTTTCTTTCTTTCTTTCTTTCTTTCTTTCTTTCTTTCTTTCTTTCTTTCTTTCTTTCTTTCTTTCTTTCTTTCTTTCTTTCTTTCTTTCTTTTTCTTTCTTTCTTTCTTTCTTTCTTTCTTTCTTTCTTTCTTCCTCCTTTCCTTCCCTTTCCCTTTCCCTTTCCCTTTCCCTTTCCCTTTCCCTTTCCCTTTCCCTTTCCCTTTCCCTTTCCCTTTCCCTTTCCCTTTCCCTTTCCCTTCCCTTCCATCTTTGTCTTTCTTTTCTCCTTCTTTGGTAATCTAGGCACTTAGTAGACCCTGAAGTCTCTTGAGAGTTGTGATGAGGGAATTTGTAAAAACATGGATTGCACCTAAGGCAGATGAAAATATTTAATGCATAATCACTAATAAATACATTTGTTTTCTTCACACATAAAGTGTCTTGTTTCAAAAACTAGTTCAGTATAAAGCACAGGATTATTCTGACTTCTTTGTGCACAGAGGTGGCAGAAAGTCTCTTGCTCCTGTTACAACTGCTTGAGTATAAACCCAGTTTATGTAAAGAAATGGTGAAAAAAATGTTATGTAGAGAAATGATTGGTATTTGCTTATTGCTTACTTGAGACAGTTGGAACATGAAGCAGAACTTCCAAAATCATACAAGATTTTTGAATTTATGTGCCACCATTATTGCCTGGAGTTCAAGAAGTTCTTCCTTGGGGAGTTATTTGCTTGAATGAAAGACTTGCCAGTTCCAGGAAGAGTAATTGCAGTCAGTTGTTTGTGGTAATGAAGGAGGTCAAATTTCTGATTAATTGGTGGTTTGAAGGGAAAAAGTATTTAAAAACAAAGGAAAAAAATCTTTTTGAGTGGGAGGAGGACAAGTTATCTACAGAGTATCTCAATGGAAAATCCTGCCTTTTTAAACATACTGATGAAGCAAAAAGGGCAGTTAAAATCCATACACATGAATGATGGCCCTTGGCCTAAATACAAAGGTCCTTTCTTCAGATGTAATGGAGTTCTGCTTTTAATTTTCCATAATCAGAAGTTGCTGGTGAAAATTTGAGATACTTTGGACTCATGTGTGTCAGGGCCTCCTCTTCAATGTTGGATAAAAGCAGCCATGAGCCAGGAAAATTCTAGGCTTGCCAAAATTTACAGACTCACCTTTTTTGTATGTGTATGTATCCCATAGCCCCAATATATTGTATTTTCACATTTTTCCACCTTTGCAAATATTTCCTTATGAAATAGTCCAATTGCTGGATGGCTTGAGTACATGCATGGACGTTCATAAATTGTTTGTTACAGTGATCAGCAGGACAATGTATGGACTGAGCTTAACCATTAGGTTTTTGGCCAAAATAGGTGTCTTTGAAGAGACTTTCAGCTGTTTCTCCATTTCCTGTCTGAGAAAATTGTCTCTTGACACACAGGATGAGTTATTTTCCCTGTGTATTGAGTAGGGTTTTTTGGAAGAAAAAATTTTATTACCTCTTCTATGGAAAATTACGTAGAACTTATGTAGAACTTGGGGCAGCTGCCAGGTCACAGTTCATGATCTGCTGAGAGGCAGCTGTGCAGGGCATGAGGGGTTTATGCTAAAGAAATAGTCATGTTTGGGAGATTTTGTGTGTTCAGGAATGTGTTCAGCTGTAGTAAAAGGACTTCCTCTAGAGGCTGGTACTGGTTTTCAGAGAGGGAAATGGGTAATTTCTGTTAGCAGCCAATCTTAATATTAACATTGGTAGTTTTCACAGGACTAATTGATGTATTAAGCTTGTTTTGCTGAACCATATGCAACAGATTAGGGCCAGCAATCATTTTTCAAACACAAAGGACCAAAAGCAAATTATATGCAAGAATAGTTCTAGTGTATAACTGGAGCTGATGATAAGTTTCACAATATCTCGCCACTATGACAGCGACACCATTTAGAGACCATGACAAGTAATTTGTAACAGAAATCAGTACCAATGAGCAGGGCAAACTCAGCTTGGTGAATAATGTGTTCAGGGACTACCAACACATTTTCTGCTGTGGTCTGTGAATGAGCAGGTTTGGGATGTAGATGTTGCTTGAGGGAATTATGCACATCTGCTCCTGCCACTTCTGCAGTGCTTCCCAATATCCCTCTGTTGTGCAATATCTATGTGGTATTTTTGACTAACATGGCATCCTGTGGTTTTAAGTCAGAATGGAAGGGTCTTCTATAGCTTTACTCCAGATCTACTATACTACTGCAAATTGATATAATTTACTGCTGGAGTTTCATCACAGAGAAAATCCTGCTTTTCAGACTGATGCAAGGGCTCCTCTGAAGGCTGGGGAGCTGGAAAGAAAGAAGAGTGCTGACATGTTATTTTTGAATGCTTGCTGTTAATAAAGCCAGCTGCATTGCTCCAGCAGCCATGTGGCTAACTCAAAGTTTGCCTGGCATCACATGGTAAAAGTGCTTTTCATGATAAATTTGCTCTGCTAACCTCAGCACGTTTTAGTCTCTGAGGTACAATTCCATCTCTGACAACACTGGAATTCAGTTCCATTGGAGTTGTTCTATGCCTGGAGAAGACTGACTGAAAGGAATGAAATTATAGTTTCCTAACTGTGTTAAGAAAGAAAATTATCAGACTATTACTATGAAACAGTAAACTTCCTATGTTCCCAAAATATTTAATAAACGGATATCTAACAATTTCAACCAGAAATATGACCCCATAGCATGAAAATCTTTGAGATAAAGCAGGCTGGCCTAATGCAGTCCCTTGTGAAATACCACAGGATCACGATAGAGTCAGGCCATGTCCAAATATCAGTAACACAAATGGCCCCCAGTTAAAAGGGCAGGGTTTCTTACAGCAAGTGTGTAGCCAGTGTACATCGTACACACTTAGATTTGCCTTGAAGGGTACAAATATCTGTCCACCCAAAATAGCTGTGCACCTAATATTTTCAGAATGTAAATGCTAAAGTAGGTGGTATCCACTGGGTGGCCAAAATTACTTCACAATAATTAATCTACTTTGAAAAATGTCATTTATCTGTTTAGTCCTTAATGATCCCGTTTTCTTTCTTACTTTTTCACATGACTATCTTTAAATAATTGTTTGAAATAACTAGGAGTATGTATTCAGGTGTGCTGGATTTGGCTGGGTTGATTTTCTTTGTGGTGGCTGCTATGGGGCTGTTTTGGATTTGTGCTGAGCACAGTGTAATAATATAAAGACATTTTTGTTATTGCTGAGTAGGGTTTACCCAGAGCCAAGGCCTTTTGTGCTGTTCATATGACCTCTCCTGTAGGCACCATGCCCATGTGTGAGGAGAGCAGAGCAGATTAGAAACAAGGGCATAGCTTCATATAGAATATTTGCAGATGGAATTTCCTTGGCTAAGGAGAATATGTGTTGACCACATGAAGGCAGTTTTATGGCCCTTTTCGTGCCACTTAGTTTCTAAATAAATACATTGCAGGGCAATCTTGTCTGGAAAAGAACAATGGTAGGTTATTAAAGCAGAAAGATAAAGAATAAGCCAAGTTGTTGAGCTCTGCACACTTTACATAGTCTGCATATGAGTTACATTTGCAAGGGGAGTAAACACAGAGCATATCACTGATGTGCAAGCCTAATTAATTAAATTCAGCCAGATAAACAGGACAAAGCATGAGACTCTATTATATCCACTGAAATTCCTGTTTCTCAAAGCCTCACTCAAATAAATACTATCTGGCATCATGCCAGCAAATCTGAAGTGTTCTGGACTACATAATTTATCAGAGTTAACCAAGCACCTTAATCTTCTGTGATTTGACTTCCTAGTATGAATAACCAACTTTTATGTCTCTATTTTTCCTAAAATACAACTGGATATCACTCCTTTAAAGTACAAGAGCCTTGAATCTCCTCTCCTTTGGGGACAAACTACTGGCTTCAGTCAACCATTGTACTCTGATAACTCCTCCTTGCAAAAACCTCCTTTTCCCAAGAAGTGCTTTATTATACATATGCTTGGAAATAGGTATTTTGAACCCAATTATGTAAGCTATCTCTAACTATGAAGTCTCTGGGGAATAACTGTTTAAAAAAAATTCAGTGAACCAGCTGAAAGCTGTTTGCTTTCTAGGGTACAGGGAGTTGTTTTGACTGTTTTTTCTCTAGCTGTTAATTAGTATAGGTAAGAGTCAGTTTGGGGGTGGAGGAGTTACTTGACTCAGATGTCAGTGTCTGTGATTGTTCACTCCATGCTTTTATTACACTATTAGAAAAATGTTTCATGAACCCATTCAACTGTGTATCTGTCAGTTTAAAGAACACTTCTTGTAGCTGCCTGTGCAGTGTTGTGGGATGCACCCATTGTTTAGTGGTGTGATTTCAGTGTGCAGTGCTCTCCAGCTGCACTGTGGCTTTGCACAGGGAGCAGCAAGGGAGGGTCCAGCAGTGTGAAGGTGCAAGGGGACAGGTCCCTGGGCAGTGGGGAGGCTCAGGAGCTGCTCCCCCCTGGGAGGGGTGGTGGTTCCTGCAGCATGTGAGCAGCCTTAGCCTGGTTATTGCTGGCAGCTGTGCAGGTGGAGGGGGAGGCTGAAGCAATGCATGCCTGTAGCTCACCTCTTGCTTTTAGCCTGCAGCACTCCAGCAGAAAATAGGTGCAAAGAATAAAGTTTGTGATGCAGATGTAGAAGTGGTCTTGGCTCTGCCCTTGAGCAGGGTTTGGTTTGGGCATGGGCTTCTGTAACCTGGGCAATATGTAATGCCTGTGTTTTACAAGACTTGAGGGAGTTAACCTCAAAGAAAGCTACAACTTTGTCCTTGCCATTTCTAATACGAAATTACTTTTTATTTTATTTCTCTTTCCATTTATATATGTACCTTCAGTCTCTTATGCTTTCTCTCCCCTATCTAATTATATTTTTTTTAAGAGGTGTCATTTTCTGCAGATTTTGAGAGGCATTAGCAGCTCCCTTTCTTTTGCTATCCTAAATAAGATGAGCACTCACTGATAGCAGTATAGCAGTGGGAGGTTAACAATCACCCGCTTTAATCAAAAAACTTTACATTTCAAATGTAATCTAGATCTAGGCTGGGGAGAGCTTTCAAAAAGCTGTGATATTGAACTAAATGGCTGCAGCTTAGATGTTATAATTGGATATTTTGCATCATATCATAACTCATTTCTTTTCTATGGATGCTTTTGATCAAATGGGAAAAAATATATTTAAAACAACTGCTGTAATTAAGATTAAATACCGTACATATATTGTATTTTTAGCTTCTAATAAGGTATTACATTTTTGGAGTCACTTTCTGTCTTCTTGTAGTACCTCCATTCTTGACCACATCTATTCAGAAAATATACTGGTAACGTTTTTTAGAATTTTATTTCTGTTGCTTCAGAATTTGCAAAATATCACATTTTTACTGCCTTTTTAACACCTTGGATTTATAATGGTCCTGTGAGCTGTAAATGAGGACAAATGGAAGGCTAAAAAACCCTAATGGAAAAATTTGTTAGAAGTTCATGCATGGCTTACACTTCACTATCTTCTGTGGCTTGACCACTGAAGCAGGCATGAATTTTGCTACTGACTTTGGAAAGGGTAGATAGAGTCCTCACCACTCTGCTCAGACCCTAGTACTTTCAAATTACATTACTCAGTTCCTCACAAGAGATTCTTGGTTTCTTCCACAACTGGGCTTTCCAGCAGGTGATTTGGTCACTGTCTACAAATAAAAAATGCTTTTTACTTTGAAAATTAGGAATTAGTTTCAGGAGGTAAGTACCGGCTTCATGCCACTAAGAATGGACTTAGAAGGATTTACCAAATCCATCCATGCAACTCTGCTTTAATTGCTCCTGCTTTGCTGGGAGTAATATTTTACTGACAAATATTCAAGTGCCACAATTTAATCTTTATTACTTCTCTTGCTAAAATTATATGTGTGCAAATCATGTTCTGTGCCTGACAAAGCAAAGATCACTCTATAAACCTTCCTTGTCATTCTCTTCTCCTAAAAATGCTTTTAGAGCAACAACCAAAAAAACACGTTCCATGATGGGAGCAGCTTTCATATACACTCTTTTCTGTTAATCTCACCCTGTTCTTACTTGTTCTGGGGCTTTGAAGGAGTCAGTGAGCATTCTTTGGGATGAAGAACAGAGTAACAGACCGTGCTATTTCTACGAGGACTCTGCTGCTTTCATGCCATTGAGTAAGGCAGATACTGAGGGAATGTATCTCCCACCCATATTGTGGCACTGGGATAGCTGCATCAATATCATGGTCATGGTGGTTTAATGTTAATAGCCATTTGTCTCTGGGTGAGAGAGATATTGTTCAAAACAAAAATTAATTAAAGTACTTTAATTTTGGTTTCGATGACATGCTTAAGGCAAAAGGGCTCCTGTACTCTGGATAATTTTGCCATTGATGAATCACCTTTGTGATTACTCTGATGGCACTTACTTTCTGTGGGTTAATTATATTTTCCTGTAGGTTTGACTTGTCTACTAACAGTAATGTTAGGTTGGGGTTGTTTTTTCTTCAGTTAATGTAAAGTATTCCTTTTTTCTCCCTTTATTCCTAAAGCAGCTGTAGGAAGGATACCAGATACCTCACAGAAGATACCTCACTTTTCTTATTAATTCCCTTTCAGAAATCCATGCTGACTACTTCAAATCACCTTCTTTTATGTCTTATGTGTTATCTGTCTAAAAGTAGTTTCCAGGATTATCCACTCCATCAGGGATTGAGTTGTGGTTGACCACCCTACAGCTCCCCAGATCCTTCTCCTTGCCCTTCTTCGAAATAGGAATGACATTTGATTTCTTCCTGTCCTAGGGAGCTTCCTTTGATCACCATGACCTTTCAAAGATAATTGAAAGTGCCATTGTAATGACACCACCCAGCACCTTTAGCACTTGGGTATGCATCTCATCCTAAATACACCCTCACCTTCTCCCATTTTTATCTATAACTTGCAAGTAACACTAGTTAATTTAATATATAACTATATCCAAATGGCAACTATTTCAAAACCATCTTTTTTCCTTTAAAGACATAGTTACACCTCTCTGCTTATCTACTGAGCTCTTGCCCAATGGTACTTTATCAAGAACAGAGTTTAAAATCTTTGACAAACATAATAGAGAAAGTCAGCTATTTCTCTTACAGCAAGGAGGGAGGGAAGATTGCATTTCTAATTTTATGGTGATAATTATCCTACTGTCATTATTCTGTCTCATGCTTCAGCACAGATTTATAAAGTTGATATCATATGCCTCCTAGGCTGACTCTCTGAGAAGTGGATAGAATTCTGTCTTTTTACAAGCCTGCAGGGAAGAGCTAATTCAACCAGGTTAGTCATGATTTATGAGCATTTATCCTAATCAGCTTTTTTTGACAAGCCTCCCATCGGGATCCCACTAGGTTTGAAGCAGACCCAAAAATCTATTTTCATTTCTCATTCTGAGATATGCAGAACTTTTCAAATCAGAGACTTCCATCTGAACCCTTGGTAAAAGTGACTTGAACTGTAACTGCTTTGGAAAATTTCTAACTACTTCTAACCTGTTTCCAGCAGCTTCCCAGAGCCACTAAATATAGTGTGTAGCTCATTTGTGCTTAGTGTTAGGAGTGCACATTATTAGCACAGATTAATTAATTAATTCATTAACTCTTTGAAATGTAAAGAAATGGAAGCAAGAAAATTAAATATTCTCTCAAACAAGCAATTAATTAAAAAACCAGAATTTGGGGCTGCACAATCTTTTTATTTTCCCTATTTTCCTTCAAGCAATGGATTTTTTAAAATCATATATATTAAAAAAATCCACCGTTGCACACTGAAGAGTTGCTAACTTTTGGGGACACTTGGCAACAGCTTCACAGAATAATTGAAGGGCTTCTATGATGTTCTAAATAATTATTTTCCACCTGGACCTAGTGATGGTTTCACTGCCTCATGTTCACAAGGGATGTTATCTCCTGTGACATTTTTTCTGGTTACTCCCTCCAAGAGTGACATTTAGAAGGATGTAAATGTTCATTAGATGGAAGATGTAATTCTGGTGTGCTTGAAGACCTATATATCTCTTGAGAACACTGGACTTTGCTTTTTGGGGAGGCTGATGAGGTACTCAGCAAATACAATGAATAGTCTTACCACTGTCTCTTAGCTTTAATAGTCATTTCCTTTCATATGCTTTTCTTTTAGAATTTGGTTTTTAATACTCACTGTGGCAAGTAACACTTGCAAAAAAACTGGAGCTGATTACAAAATTCACAGGTAAATTGGGAGGCCATGAGGAAACATTTGTTACTTTGAATTAACAGACCTAGTAAGGTTAAGAATTTTGGCAATATGGTTTATGTTATCATTCCAAATATGGTTATGTTGCTCTCAGTTCTCCTCAGATGTGTATGGACTCTAACCTCAAGCTCAATTTGAAGGATAATTCATTTGTAATTTTACTTTAGCTCTAAATCTCTCATGTGCCAACCATGGCATTTAGGAGAACATGTAACAATGGTTCATGTCAGGTGAAAAGTTCATTGTTAAAAAAATGAAATGAAAAATGAAATGAAAAAATGAAATGAAGAATGAAATGAAAAAATGAAATCTGGAGCTTCAATACCAAGCAGGGTAGCTGGAATTCAGCTCTCTGGAAGGAGGTCAAACAATGTTTCTATGCAGCAGAAGCAATCATCCATTTAAACTTCTGTAGCTGATGCTTACAACCTTAGCTGTACACTCTCCCTTAACCTGCACCACACCAGAGCTTAGTTGCTTAATAAAAGAAGAGATCTTAATTAATTAATTAGAGGAAAAACTCTTACTAGCTGGGACAGCTTTTAAAATGCAATAATAACAGTCCTTATCTGCCAGGAAAATTAGAGGTAAGTTCCTCCAGTTCCAAATGAATTAAAAGTAAAAAGAATAATGAAGTATGTTTAGCCACATTTGCAGAAAGTGTATAGAGCATAGGTTCACTGAAAGCCTTATCTAGATTAATACTGCCAGAAGATTTTCTATTATTGTCAGATCCTCCACAAACACACCTTTTCAATTCTTCCTTTGCAGTTCTTATCCTTTGATGGTTTTTTTTTTTTCAAAAAAAGCATCACTGCTTTTTAGTGGGAGAGTATACACTTAAAAATTTTTCAGAGAAACTCATGATTCCCACTCACCGCTCAGGCAAGGCTGAAATATTTGAATTGTTATCTACTTTTTGAGTAAAATATGTATTTCTTTGGTTTCCTGGGCACAGTGATAAAAGCATTCCAAATTTTTTATAGCTTATGCAGGCAGTGAGTTTTCCTTCTGAAAACTGCATTTAGCTGAAAAAAGGGAGAGAGGATCAGTTCACAATTGAAGTCCACTTTCAGAGTGTGGGCTTATTTCAATAAAGCTTTTTTATATGCAGTTTTCATTTACATTTAGAATTAGCTTCTGCCAACCCCTATTTATTGTCATACAAATAATTGGTGACTAGTGAAAAATGAAGTATTTTACCCTGTAAGCCTTACAAGCAAATACCTTTTACTGGAAGAAGCTCATCCTTGTCCCTGATGGAAAACCTCTTCCTCCACTCCTCTCTGTAGCTTGGAGCATTCCTTTTAACAGGTAACAAAGCATCCTGCCACAGTCCAAAGGCTGCCTTGGGGCAATATAAATATTCCTTTATAGGAAGAAAAAAAGAAAAGCAGACATTGGCAGGTATCCAGAATACATCTATTGCCCCAAATTTGCAACTCAGGAAAAATTAGTGTCCTATATTATAAAAACATAGATGTGAATTTTTAATATCCTAAAGTTCAGGAATGTTCAATTCCAGAATTGTGGCTCAGCTCATCAAAAAGAAATGAATCATCTAGAAATTGTGGTGACAGATTCATGCTAAGAGTATTTATACCACAGTTGTGATAGATACATGAATTTAGACAGTTTAGTTTGTAGATTTGCCAGTGCTATTTCTCTGCATCAGTTTGGTGTTTGTGTTTATTACAGAGCATGAGGTGTATTCCTGAGCACACAGTGACCTCCTGTTAGCAGTTGTAGCTGAGAAATTGGCTACGGATAATTAGCTCCCTATTCAACACCTTTAATTCTCAATGGGGGTAGTTCTTTCAAAATGTGATGTGGGAAGCCCGCCCCCAGCTAACAGTAAACAAATGACTTGCAGGGCTCCTAACTGGTGTGTGTTAAAAACAAAAAACCAAAAAAACCCAACAGTGAATTTTGCATATGCTTAGTGAAGTAGGCAGCTCAGGAGGCAGCAGAGCAGTCCCACCTGGCATGCTGCCACAGCTCCAAACTTTCTCAGTCGAAAGCTGCCATGAGTGTACACACTGATAGACGTGGAATTACGTGCTCTGGATGAAATCCTGCTCCTGCTGAAGGCAGTGGCAAATTTCCCATTGATTTTTCTGGAAAGCAGTAACCTTATTTGGTATACCCAGCCTGTTTTATGTGTGAATCTCCTGAATTACATTATGCTTTTATTTTTTATTTATATTTTTTAATATTTCTTTATTTATATTATATATTTATATTTTTATATATTTTTTTTAAATATATTTATTTATATTTTATTTATTTTACCTTGCACACACTAAAAATGGCACCTTGTAATCTCTCAATAAATAATCTCTCACCAGGTTAGGTCAGCTTGTACACTGCAGGTCCTGCAAATTCAGCCAGGTCAACAGACTTGTACTGACTTGGGCAGTAACACCTATGAAGATTTTGGGGTCTGTATCCTATTTCCATTGATGTTCAAACAGCCTCAAACTTTGTTCACCACCACTACCAGTACCACTTAGAGACATTCACTTCACCCATTTAAAAATACATTCAGAGCTTGTCCAAGCTGAAAAGGAATTGAATTGTAGCTGCATGCTGCCATGCTGATATTGGAGATTGTCTCAACAAAGGGTTGAAGGTCAGTGAGTTTGCCAACACTTTAGCTTTCCAGGGCCTATTGTTACCCATGCTGATTTATTTCAGTCAAGCCTTGCTCTAAATTACTCCTCCATTCTTTAGAAAAAGGCTCCTGTCCTGGAAGCAAACCCACCTGTACAGACAATAGTCCCAATGTAATTTCATGGTCTTCTCTGGATTTCTATCCTGGGTGAGCCCACAGGAATGAGTTCCTCAGGTATGATAGGCACAACAGGCAATAAAAGGTGTACACAGGGAGGCTCACAAAAAAAAGTCTGCAGCTTTATGAGACAGCTTCAAGAGCAGTATTTGTCAAACCCAGAGAAATGAATTGAAGGCTGTCAGGAGCACAGAAGGACGTTTGCAGTCGCAGCAAAACAGAAAGACAATCCAACTAAGGGTTTTGATCTATCAAAAGAAGAAAAGTCTCATGAAGAGCAGATGAACAAAACATATTTTGTGCTTTCTTTCCTTTTAGCACTGAAAGCAAGGAAGATTTATGGATGCCTGCCAGGTATTTTCTTCATGATGAAATGCACCAAGAAATACTTTTAATACTGGTTTAATGAAAACACTATTGGTTTTCTTTATTTTACAATTTGGACTGTGCTTGTCTTTTGTTCAAGTTTCCAGCATAACTTTTTTGTTTAGTGGTTATGGGTTTGGTGCTTTTGTTCCCCACCCAGAGAAGTTAGATTTGCATGAATTGAGCTGTACATTGATTGTAACAATCAAAAATCAATAGTTAAACCAAAATGGGATATTAGTGTATAATGGTATTCAGTAAATACACTAAACAGCTGTCCTCTTTTTGGAATATATAACTATAATGAGCATTTCTTACAAAATGCTATGAAAGGCTATGGATAAAGTAAAAAGTATAACTGACTTAGCTTTAGTTCAGGTATGATATCAGTGGTGATCTGTGAACAGCATTTCATTCAAAATCAACATTGACTGAAAATAAAAGGCAGTCTATAGTGTAAAAATATTAATGCTAAGTTGGTAGAAAGTCTGGAATTCTTGCCACCTTAGTTCATTATGTTTTTAGATACACTGCCAATCATGTTTACTTCAGAGAGGTTATTTTGTTTCTATCCTTCGTTAACAGCCCTGGCCTATGTCAGATTTAAAAAAAAAAAAAAAAAAAAAAAAAAAAAACAAACAATATCAACAAATCAACAAAAAAGACCCCACTAAAAAAGCCTCAGAACAAATCTTTTCAAAAAGGAGCTTCTCCAAAATGGGAGCTGCTATAAAAAATGAAATATACCAAAATGTCTCATATGTTGTAGTTTGAATTATTGTGGACTTATTTAAGGGAAAAATAATTGAAAGAGAAACTTTCTGAACACAACTCCTTTCTTCTATTAAAAATGATTACTCATCTTCATCTAAATCATCTTTACTTCATTTATAAATAATCAAGGTTATGATGTGCTGAAAAGAACAAGAAAAATGTCAAGTTTGGCATTCCATATTAATTTAATTCATTCAAATGAAGAACTACAAAGACCTCTTTTCTGCTGTCGAAGACAAATAAAGACAAAAGCAGAAATAGCAGCACTGAAGTATTGCTAGGTAAATGAAGCTAGATTGAGCAATGGTCTTTGTTTCCTCAGTTTGTCACAAACTCCTAGTATTGTTTAAACAGGAGGAATATTGAGCATCGTTTTCTCACTTCTTCAGAGATGTATATGGAAATGTGTCCTGGACAAGGGCTTGAGCAGTTCACTCCAAAGTACACTCCCAACTATTAGGGTATGGAAGAAAATATTTATCATTAGTAAAATATTTTTTTTTTATTGGGCTTATTTCACCTTAACCCCATTCACTTTTCATTTTCTTTTTTATGTATGTTTTTACAATGTAAATAATATGTTAGTAAAGTAGCACATGTACATTATTTACAAATATAAATATATGGGACGCATATTCAAAAAAGTTAACTGATAGTAGTGTGAGATCAAAAACTATTGATCTGAAGAGCAATTATCCACAGGGCAAGTCCACACTGGATATAATTTGTGATCATACAATTGTCTGGTGGTATTGATCCTGCATGGTTGCATGCAGAACAGGTGCAAATGGAATAAAATCAGACTCAATGCTTGAAGAATTTACAGAAAGGCTCCCGGCCATTTTTAGAAGAAAAGGCTAAAGATTTTAGAAAGGTGATAAGAAGGTTAGAATGCAAGAAAGTGATTTTCAACTCAGAAAAATGAAAAAAAAAAAAGTTTTAGGAAAAATAATCCAAATAATTAACAGTGACACAAGAAATCTGTAAACCAGTTGTGCAGATAGGGAGTTATTAGATAAGGGAAGGGGATTGAAATTTGAAACAAAGCAGCACAAATGGTCAGAAGGATTTTGAGTAGTACTGTGAATACATGAATTATGGAATAGGAATTAATCATTTATGTTCACTTGGCTCCAGTATGGCTCTGTCTGGAAAACTGCATTTTTCCCAGAGTATTACTGTATCAGAAACCTATGAACACCAAAATGGAAGAGGTTTAGGAGCAGTAAACTACTATGGGAAACTTCACAGTTATGAGATTATGTATAGAAATTAAAAGATTTATTAAAACACAACTGTCTAGTAAAAGAAAGGAGGAGAAACAGACAATGGAGAACAGGGTGAGGTCACATAGCTTAAAACTTTCTGAGTGGCTCAGTGAAGAGCAGAAGAAATGAGAGCAAAGAAAAATAATGATATATAAAATTCTTAATAACAACAGATGATATTGAACTACTTAAATTTTTCATAACATTCCTGTTAGTATGTGTTTCCCAAGAACACAAAAAGATGTTTCAGAGTTTAATGTTTCAAAGATGGACAGTAGCTGAAATAGCACAAGTTTCTGAGATCAATAGGGAGTCTGTCATAGCACTAGATTATTTTATATTTTTGGTTGTGCTGCTCTGGGAGGAAATATATGAGACATATACACTGAAGTTATTTAGATGGTGGCTCCATGTCATGCAAGGATGACAGAAGCACTCAGTTATGGGTGTGCAGGCACACTGGGATGGTGGGTTATGGCAATCTGTGGGTACTGAGCCTGCCTGGAAATGCTTCTGTATAGTGAGGTCATTATCTAGGGGCTTGCTATGAGTAAGGTGAAGCACCTGTGTAATTGTTTGGTAGGATCAGCACAATTATTTTTTCATAGGGAATTGTTTTCCAGATCAGATTCAAGGTTGCTTTTTATTAAAGTCAATGATTTGTCTTTCCTTGCCCTCAAGAAATTCCCTTTTTGAAAGAGCAGTTGAGTCCTGATGTATTTTTCAGCATGAAGTACAATTGATTTAAAATATAAAATTAACAACCCTGAGTGAAGCATCTTTATGAAATGATGTAACCCTTTTCTAGTGCATTTAAGTCATGCTATTTCTGTTATTGCAAAACTCTCCACAGAGCTGCCTGAGAGCAGTTATAATATAGTTTGAAGGTCTTGTGGCTTTTGTAATGTACTAGACAAATGTAGATATTAATCAAACCTAATTTGCTTCTGCCAGCAACTTCTTCTTATCCTTCTAAATAAAAACTGCCACAAACACACCACAGAACAAATCAGCTTACCTTCTGCAGTTCTTGGGTCAACCCACTAAAATCATTGCCCAAAGTATGTCTCACAGCACTGTTACCCTAATGCTGATCCCAAGATGCTGCTTGTCTTCTGCCATTATGTTGCACATGTTGCCTGTGTCTTAATTGGCTTAAAAGACTTTTTGTGACATAAAATGACGAGACTCACACTGACACAGTTCTGAACTCAGAATGCAGATAGCCAACCACAGGAAATTGAAGCATTAAAAAGCTGTCTGCTGTAGGCACAATCAGACACTGGAACAGGCTGTCCAGGGAGGTTGCAGAGTCTCCCTCCTCAGAGTTTCTCAGAGCCTGAGTGGACTCAGTGCTGAGCAACCTGCAGTGAAGACTTTGAGTGAGGGAGGTAGGCCTGGATGATTTCCACAGTTCCCTGCCAACCTCAGATCTTCTGTGATTCTGTGAAGAAGCCAAGAATTTCCAGAAAGCAAATGTTCTGCTCTACCAGTTGTGGTATTACTAGTTTCTGTATGATGTCTGGTACAGGATCTTGTACCTCTCTCTCACTTAAATCATGTGCTTAGTGCTATGAAAACCTGGCTTGGTGTTGAAAATGGTGAATTTCTGTGTTCACTTTAGATTTCTAGTAGCAGCTAAGCAATGGTTAGAAGATGATCATGCTACATACACAGAGTCTTCTTATTATTCACTGTGTAGCAGATAAACTTTAGTAAAGAACATCCTTAAGGGATATTTTGGATGAAAGAGCAGTGCAAAGACAAAGTGATATAATAAAGTGCTGACCTTTATTTCACTGTATTAGAGACTCTTTGGTGTATTTCAGGATCTCAGAAAGAGTAAGAACATGAGAGCTGACAGTTGTATTTAAAAAAAATTAAATAATAATGCATAAAATAATTTTATGCAATGCAATTAAAGAAACAGCTTCAGAATATTTTTTGGTTTTTTGCAGTGGATTTAAAATATGCAGAATGGTAATACTAGGAATCATTTGCCTAGGAGCACATGGTTAAACTGAATTCCCACTGCAAGTCTTCTTGCAGGATCCAAATGCTTTCTTTCCCAGTGCTGTCGAGGCAATTTCCAAGCCCACAAGTCATTCCAAAATAAGTCCTTTTAGTATGACCCACATGCCCTCAATCTGGATGTGTAAGGGATATTTCCAGCATTTCAACCTGATATGCCAAAGTCCACATTGTAACAATTAAACTGGCTGGATTAGGTTTTCTTACAAGAGAAGAAAAGGTTTTGTGAATTTCAAAGTTTTGTAAGTTCATGAGATCCTTAGATTCCTTGCAGGCTTTAGATATGTCCTCCATTATGGCCACAAAAGAACCAAAATTAAGAAAACTATAAATGAATGGGACCCCTCAGACTAATTCCGCAAGGGAAATACTCTACCTGACTGAGAAACCTTTTCCTTTCCCTGTAACCTCAGGCCAGAATGATTAGGACATATCTCAATTCCTGAGAGTGATAATGCTCTACCATTTCAAAGCATACACCTCATAACTAGTGCATACTTCTGTTTCATTTTCCATTTGTATCATACTCTTGCCTGCTTGTAACTAACCTTCCCACTCTGCAGATCCAGGAAGTATCACATTTAACCTTTCCCTGATTTACAGGACAATATATTTTGAGGGAATATCAGCTTCAAAGGGTAATGAATGTGTCAGAGTGTGAATCTTGTATTTTGATTTTAAAAAGTGAAAGCTGGGTAGAGTAGAAAACCATAAATCATTGTTTACCAAGGGTCAAGTTGGCAGAATTGAATTGTTGTACATATGGCTGGAAGCAGCTGGTGTGTCAGTCAGGAAGGAGGCATTGGCTGGCCAACTGTTATTTGAATTAGGTATTACACATCCTGGTTTTGTCCAGCACAGATGTCATGGAGACAAAAAAAGATGAATACCCTGTAGCAAATGAGGGAAAGGGGGAAATGTATACACCCAGAAGCTTTATTTGTCCTACTGCCTACAGAATGAATTGCCTCTTTTCGTTCTGAAAAGTGAGGAAAAATACTCCCATTTTGGAGGCTAGAAGTTTAGGCACAACTGCATGAGGTCACCTCATCAGATCTCCCTGGTTATGTGCTCCAAAGCAGGAGAGTAAACCCCACTCTCCAGAGTCCCAGATTACTGTGGAACACTTAGTGAACCACAGGATAGTGTCTCAGTTGCTTGGTAATTCTGTCCAGTTTACTCTAGTCCTATGCTTAGGGTTGTTTTCCACATAAATGTAATGATTTTTCACTGGTATTTTTCAGATCTGAGCTTACAGATGCCTCAAGAACATTGTTGAAATTTGTCTTTCTGGAAAGCAGTTGTATTTATAAATTTATTAATTCTTTCTAAAGGATGAGTTTGTCCACTTAAACTATTGCTAGTGCACTTTGAGTATTCCAGTGTCTGCTGTGGACATGTGAGTTAGCTAATGGGAAAGGTCATTAAAGGGAAAAAGTCAGCACTTATTACCATTAAAAATTCATTTAGATCTGCTGATCCCCTTGATGGTGCTTTGGTTCTCATGGCACACTGGGTTTTATACTCCTTTTCAGTGTTTGGAACCAGGGGTGTTTCATTGCTCCTTTGAAAACTAGTAACAGCACTCAAAGGATGAGTTATGTGCCATGGTGCACGTAGATCATTGCTGCCACATCTGAACTGCTCTTGAACTCATTTCACATCCCTTGTACTCTTTTAACTCTTACCAAGTCTCTGGAAAGGTAGAAGAGCTGTGAAATTGAAGGGTTTTGGTGTGGCTGCCACACAACTTTTTTGGCCTCTTGCCCAGCTTCCAAACTAACCTTCGGATCCCTGCATATCATTCCTGGTGGTCAACTAACAGGACAGCCAAGGTCCAGGGAAAGGGAGCCTGGTCTGCATTGTGCTGTCAGCAGGCAGTGGGCTACAGGCTACAGAAAGGCATAGCCACAGTATTTCCTGGCTGTTTGGATTTGTGGGGTTTGTCCCTACTGTGTTTTTATGAAAAGCCATTTGCTAAGACCGACAGAGAGACACAATCATTATAGGATGTATTTGTGAACTCTTCTGGGTTAATCAAGAGTGCAAGTTAGCATCAGGGCAATATGGGCTCAGTTCCAAATGCTCAGGTGATCTCTGTGCCTTGAAGAAATGTTTGAAAAGGTGTTTTTAATCATGCAAATACGGTTCTGTAGTGACCATATTCATGCACAGTTTCTGTGAACCTGAAAGTTCTGCTTCCTATCCAGTTACCAGAAATTTCCTTGAGTATCCCAAGAGAAAGGCATAGTTAACAAAGGATGTCTTTTTGCTGCCGAGCTGACCTTACCCAGCATTCCCAATCAATAAATCACAGACAGACATTTCTGTGTCACCTTTCTCAGGATGTGAATTCTCCTACTTGCGTGAGCATTTCTATTTTAGAGCAATGTAACCTGCACAAGAATGTAAATACTGCAGTCAACACCACAGTGCCACTTCCTGAAGAACGTGGTACAGGCACTAATGCCTGCTCTTTCTGGTTTGTTCACTTGTCTCCTCTGCATTCAGGTAGATGAGATCTGCTTGGTCTAGCACATTCTATTAAAAAAGTAAGGTTAGGATTTCACACCATGTGAAATATTTAAGCTTGTGTCTGATGCTGTGTATTAATACTAGCATATTGATATAATTAGCTATAGGAATATAGGTGTGTCTTTTTTTGTTTCTTGACAGAATGTCCTACATTATTATTAATGAAAACAGTAATAAAAATCTTCATTCAATTTCCAGCAGAGAGGATACTTCCTGATTTTGTCATTTTCATCTGCCATATGAAAGATAAATAAAGAGCTAGAGTCTAAATCTAAATTACTCTGTTAGAAGGAAACCCAGTAATGTGACTACCTTAAATGCATTTTTAAGTATGTATTTTTTTAATCTATTTTTCTCTTTTTTTCCTCCCCCCCATTTCTCTGAATGTCCAAATCACTGTTTTGATTCTGTGGAAGCACCTGCAAAATCAGACTCAAATTATAGCTGTCATACCATTCTCATTAGTCTGTGTCCCAAAACAATTCGATGTACTCATAGAAATGTAGACAGCTGAAATTGATAAAGGTTTAATCTGGATGATTTTTGATTTGCTTTCCTGGCATACAAGACTGAAATAAACCAAGACTCATTTCTTCCGTATGAATGAGTATGATACTCCCTGCAGGATGGTTTTGATTTTTGAGCAGTTCTATTCCTAATTTATATGTCATTCTCCAGAAACAAAGGACGGGCCAAAATTGACAATTGCCTTGTTTTAAACTGTCATGTTTCTAGCAAGCAGCCAGCCTTGCTCAGCTGACAGCAGCAGCTGTCTTGCCAGAATCTCAAGGCTTAATAATGAGAGGAATCACTTAAAATTCCTGGTCTAGGGAAAGGTGTCCCTGCCCATGGTGGGGTGTTGGAACAAGATCATCTTTAAGGTCCCTTCTAACCCAAATCATTCTGTGATTCCTGCATGTATTATAAAGCAGTATTTGCTGAGTGCTGCCTAAATATGTATATTCATCTGCTTAGGTTTGCTTCTATTTCTAATTCCTAAGGAAATGAATATCTGCTTTTTAGAAATATCTGACCTTAAGCTAGGTTGATGTGTGACTGAGATGCACAGATGGGTATCTGTCATAGAATTACAGCTTTCAAATGCAAGGACAAGATCTGCTTTCAGAATCAATTGATCACTGAGGTTTGTACTCCTTTGGGGTTTCTCTGGAAGGTTATGTCAGTGTCACAAAAATGGAGAATGCCTTTGGTGCAAATGACACCCGATTCAGGCTGCTGAAATATATGGGCACAAAGTTTCATGGCTTACTCCACACAGCCACTGGATTCCTCTCAGTGAATTAAACAGAACAATTTATAGTTTGAATAGATTCTTTAAAAAGTAGATTTTAAAATCCTCATACTATTTGTTGTGCCCTAAAAGGCATTTTTGTTGGCTCTGAACCTCCTTTAACTCCTCTAAATCTAACCTGCCCTTCATACTGGCAAAAGGGGTCAATTTGAAAATTTCTGCTTTTATCAGTCCAGCTGTAGAAGATTGAATTAACAATCCAAGCCTAATAGATCTTCTTGAGCTGCAAAAACTAAGCCAAATACCAGTTTTATCAATTTGTTTGGAAAATGGAAACGCTAATTATTTATGGAGTTGTGCAGTATTTCATGACATGCAATTTCATTTCTGACAGATCACATAATTATACTATGGGGGATGGGATTTGCAAATGCAGGATACTGATCTAAACCCCTTCATACCAAAAAAGCTTGGGTGGCTGATAAGAATTAACTTCTTTTTTTTTTTTTTTTTTTCCTTTCTGATCCCTTTTCTCATAAGTTTTTATGAATTATAGATATGTTCATGCATGTGCACAAGTGTAAGAGAGTGCTCATTTTCTTCAGGCTTTTCCATTATGACTTTCATTGAAATGACCTCTATGATACAGAGTCTTGAAGGGAGTAAAACAGAACAAACTTTCTGTCCATATATTGGAACATATGGAACATATGGAAAAATGAGGTCTTTGATGTCTTTACAGCTTCAGTAGTGTCTTTTTTTGTCCAGATAAAAAGCTTCAAACAACATGGAAAAAACAACTTGTTCCAAAAGTTATTGTTTTTAATGTTTATACTTTTTTTTTTTTCATCACAGATATTCTGACACCATTAAACCTTGTTCCTAAGCACCACGTGTACACACCTTTTAAATAGGTCCCCACTTCCCTGGGCAGCCTGTTTCAGTGCATGGCAACCCATTTGGTGAAGAGATTTTTCCTGATACCCCATCTAACCTTCCTCTAGTGCAACCTGAGGCCATTTCCTCTCATCCCATCACTTGTAGCAGGTTGCTGATCATTTCCCCTTGGATTATGGGAAATTCATTCTCTCCCCATCTTTGTCTTCCAGTTTAAGAAGTTGAGTACCTGACAACAACTGGTTTTACTGTTAAGGACTGAGGCAAAGAAGATATTAAGTACCTCAGCCTTTGTCACTATGTTCCCCTGTGAATCCAGCATAGGATGGAGATCCTCCTTAGCCCCCCTTTTGTTGCTAAGATATTTATACAGGCATTTTAATTGTCTCTTATAGCAGTATCTGAATTAAGGTCTAGTTGGACTAGAGATTTTCAGTGTTCTGCTGAACTTTATAGGAGCAATTCCACATAACTGTATTTTTCTTAGGTAAAATTATAGGGAGCATGTTTTAAATTATTTTCTCCTTTCTTCCACTTGTATTAAGTGTGACCTATCTTAACTTATGCAGTATCTTGTCCCAAGGTGAAACCAAACAAAATAAAAAGAGCAAGAATGTTATCTTTCTAAAGGTCATGTCTCTTATGATTAATGTGCTGTTTTGAACACAAATATCACTTAGCAATTATAATGTGAATGCAACTACCAAATTTTTAAGAGAAAAACAGCATGCTTGTGTATTTATTTAGAGTTATGCTAGCCAAAGCCATTTGGAGAATGAATGTTTCCCATAGGTATCCACACTTTATATACAAATCAAACCAAAAAAAAATTGTAAAGGCCATGAGTTCTTTTGTATTTTCACATCCCAACCTGTGATTTCAACCTGACATTTCCCATCTGCCTTAGATGAGTAGCTTCTGTGCTAGCTTTTATCCCATTGTAAAAAACATGCTTAATAATGTGGAAGGTGAAAGGGGAATGCTCATAGAATAAGGATGAAGGCAGAAGGAGCTTTGTGTCTTTGGTGATTGTAATTACTTTCTTTTTTTAATTTTTTTCCCCTTTGTACAGCCTGAAAGTGCTGCATGGACTGTCCTGAAATGCCAACTGCCTGTCAATGTCATCCATCAAGGGTTGGGCAAGGACTCGCTGTGACAGACACTCTGCCTTAAAGGCAATTACCCTAAACCTTGTAACACTGAATTAAGCAGTGGTTACAGAGCAAGACCCTTAGGGGCAGCATGGAATGTGAGGTTTGGCTTCATATTTATTTTGCAGCTGCTTTGTTTACACTTTGCCATGCACTGATGACATGAATTAATCTGCTTGCTCTCCTTAGATCGCCTGCACTGATCCCAGAGTGGTGTTACCTGGCACAACAGCAAACTGCATCCATGTCAGTGTTCCTGGTATTAGCAGTCAAAGGAGCACAGGCTTGGATCTCACCCTGCCTCTGGGTGATCTTAGGGAAAGTCTTTGTTGGCTCCCTGCTTCAGAGTCCTCTTCCCTACCTAGACAAGAAATCCAGTGTACCCGCAGCTGGATAGCTGCAACAGAGATAAAACACATCCCTTGGGGCCTGTGATTTAGAACTATGTTTTCTTATCCTTTAATAATTTCACTGACTATCACAAATCTTTATTTTTTCAGTCATACATTTAAAAATCAGAACAAGCAGACTGGGGCTGGAAGGATTAATATGTTTCCTTTGATACTAGAATTCTAGGGTTTTGGACTGTGCACTGCATTTCTTTTCTCAAAGACTGCATATAAAATGCTATTTGCTGACTTCTCATCTATATAATTAAAGCAAGCCCAATTATCTGAAGGATTCTTATTGGCTTAGCTGCTCTCCTACATACTCACTTTTTTACATCCATTAAAGATTATCTTCTAACTTTCCTTTCTAGAGTAAATATGCAGAAAATTTAGAGAAATTATCCTATTGTCAATTTGTAGAAAGAAAAAATTGGGAAAAATAGGATACATTTCATTTTCTTTTTTACAAATTCAGTAGTTATCTAAAGAGCTATGAATTTTCTAACTTGTTTGATCTGTGAATGCAACCAAACACTTCTTATCTCTATCAGATGTTGTGAAGCTATGCTTTTTTCCTCTACACCATTTTGAACACATCACAGTAATGGTCTTCTTCCTCAGGACCCTTAGCAAAGAAACATAAGGGGCTCTGGTCATGTACATCCTACTGCAGATTTAATTTTGAGATTGCTTTCTTATCTTAGTGAGGAATTGCATCCTCCATTTTTAGTGGGCATTAAATATTGTACAGCTCTCTGTGAGCAAGCATGCAGCTCATACTCTTCAGGATGCACCATATTGCTAAACAAAGTGCCTCTGCACAGCTTCAGTGTCAGAGGTACAGCTCTGCTTCTGCCTGCCCCTGCCTTTCTGAGGCACAGGTACTGTAGGAAGTACTGGGCTTGTCAGTAACAATTCTAACACCTACAGAGTGAACAACTAAAAACTGGTAATGCAGTCTGCTTTCATATTAAAATGGGCTGAAAAGGTTTTCTCCTATTTTGAAAGCTGATCTTCCACAAGAATCTGTTTGTTGGCAAATGCACAGTATTGTTATGCTGCTTTCTCAATGGGGAATGCCCAGGGTGAATTTAAAGCAATCAGGAATCCAAGGATGACTTTAATGGCACCAAGTATGCTGGATAACCTGGAGCTTACCTCAGCCAATGGCAGAGAAGGTGGGGACACTCTCCTATGCACTGAGCAGGAAAAGACCTCAGCTGGACCCAGTGGTGGCTGAGATTGTGCACCCAGCAGCTCTGCTGACTTGGACAATATTTTCCATATTGTCAGAAGAAACTCTCCAAATAGAAAGATTTGCTACTATGTAAATGTGAATCTTCAGGTTGATTAGAAGAAATCAGAAAAACCTTTTCCTGATGCTCTTTCATAGTTTGTTTCAGAGGTAGTTGAAGCTGCCTGTAGCCTTTCTGAACTCTGTCTGTGCCACTTTTCTGAAGGGTAGCTGCTTTGTTTTTTGATAAGACTCCCTGAAGTGCCAAAGTAGAAGAAGCTTTCAGATGTGAGCATAATTTAATTTCTGTATGGAAAGTGCCTTGACTCTTCTTTAACTTTGCTTTAACTCTGCTCAGACCGAAATTCCAGGTAGTGGTAGAAAATGCAACCTCATATTCTCTGTCTTGTCCTCTCACCAGCTTTATCTGATATTATACTGGCCTGTGAGGAAAAACGGAAGGAAAATCCTAATGGATTTTAGGATTTTAGCCTAAAAAATCTGAGAGATACAGCAAGCTTTAAATATTTCAAAAGTTTCTGCAAGGAGGAAGAGGAACAAACTGTTCTCTTCAAGTTGAGAGGCAAAAAGTAATATGCTTAAACTGGAACAAAAGCAGATTTAGGAGGAGCTTTGTAGAAAGAATGCTCCAGTGACAAAGATAATTAAGGACTAGAATAGATTGCATATAGAGGCTGGGGAAGCTGGAGTTTTTTAGAGTGATTACAGAACCATCTGTCAGAAATGCTTTAGTTGATTTGGGGCAGGTGGATGCACCAGCTGATCCACTTTAGTCTTTACTCCTTCCTAGGATTTAGCAGTAAGAGCCTAAGGAAAGGGGAAAGACTACACCAAGCATCCACAGCAGGGTAACTTTCATATTCCAGTGTTGGAAATACAGCTGTAAAAACAAATTTTGTCACAGGAAATGCAGCTCTAGTCAAGCAGTGGAATATTCTCTGCCATCTTCCCATCAGGCACTTGCTGATTGCTGAATCATTTGCTTTAAAGTAATAAGGGATTTTTTTCTGAGTATTTGTTGGAGAGATGTGTGTGGCTTTGATTTTCAATAAAGTATTGTCAGTTTGAAAAGGATTGCCATTATGCACATTTATATTAAGTTAAGGGATGGGATAGAAATTCTTATCTCAGATCACATGGTTTCCTTTGCTTTATATTTTGTGACTTTTGAGTAATAAAATTACTTGATGGCATAGAGGGCTAATCTACTCTGTTCTTCCTATAATCAGCAAACAATTTTTAACTGGAGGTGCAGAGGTTAGTCTGTAATATCTGCATAAGTCGCAGAGTGTTAATTTAACAAGTTAATTTACTTCATTTCACTAGCAAATATTCTGCCTCCAGGAATTATCCTTTCTGTGAAAACTGTTCTGACTGTTTTCTATTGTCTATTAGCATGATGCTTTGAGGATATTTTCTATGGGGATGCTCAGACTTAGAGCTGTGCCCACCTACAATGATATAACTAGAAAAGCAAATTTCATTATCCTCTCAGTAAGCATTTTAGTTCTTTATTGTTTTAACCTGAGTTCTTGCAAATCAGCCAGAGCAATCAGTTTTAATGATTCCTCTAAAACAAAAACAAACAACAATAGAAAAGCTCTGCTTTTTAAATTCAATCCAGAACAAGAACCAGAAGAGGCATTGCATTTTCCCTTCATCAAAACCTCTGATAACCAATTCTCATTGCTTGCCCTGTGCTGGAGGTTGTGAAATTCCTGGGCATATCAACAGTAAAGCCCAGAAGTTGTTTTTCAGTGTTTGCTGTGAACAGCAGTAATTCAGCAATCTGCTCAAAGGACTTCACCAACAGTAGGGAACAACATGGCCATGGTCCAAAATAATCTGATTCTGGTCATTACATATTTAGTGATCCCCAAACAAGTTTGCATCAATTAAGGGCTCAGTTTGCTTTCACTGAAACCCAGTGCATGACTTCTCAGCTTAATTCAGCTGAGCCATCCCTTCTGCCAACCATCCATACAAAAATGGATTTCTCTGAGATGCTTTGGTTTTTTAAAGGAGAGAAAATTTGGAAAACCTTTAAGGACTGGGTATAAAACCAAGATGACTAACTGACTTTTCTGATTGCCAGGCATTTGCTCTTTCCAGTTGTGGGGAATTCCCTCAACAGTAGTGCCAAGAGCCCTAAAAAGGAATGGCAAAGCCAATGAATTGTTTAGATCTGCTAGTATTCTCTTTTTCTCTGTAGAGAGAATGTCTTGATTCATTAATTTTTAAGAATATAAAAAATATAACCATAGAATCATAAAATAGATGCAATTGTAAGGGATAACTGGAGGTAATCATCCAAATCTTAGAGATTTTCTAAAAGTAATGGGTTACAGTAACTGCATTATAAATCTGGTAGCTTATTTAATTGTTAGATGACTATAAGACAATATTTTTGAGACTTAAGGCCAGGAGCCCTATTTTAGGGAGAGGAAAGAAAAGTACATCAAAATTACAACCTAAAAGCTGGAAATAAGGGGAGAAGAAGAGAATGAGAAAGGACATGATTTAAAGACATTAATCCTGAGAAGTAATAAGGTGCAGGGAAAATGGATTTATTCTTTCCAGCTATACCAGTTGCTCTAATAACACAGTACCTCCTCCTGTGAGCAGTGGCTTCCCTGTCCTGAGAACAGCAGTGTTACAACACTGCTGCCTCAAAGACAGGGTTTTTAACATGGTTTTTAACAGGGTTTTTCATGTTGAACAGCCTTACTCAGTAAAAGCAGTGTATGCTATTGTTACACAGCAGCAGAAACAAGCTTGAAGCCCATTTCCTTTCAGACTTCACTCTCTCTGCTTCCTAAGCCTTCTCTCTGCCACAGTAATCCAAGCAAGTCCCCATCTCTAGAGAGGCAACATTTCTGCAGGTGGTTCTATGTGTGCATGTGTTAATTGTTCAGCTGTCATCTGCCAAATAAAGCCTGAGGACCAAAGCCAGCCTGCCTTGCTCACAGTGGGGGCACTGCTTTGAATCTCTTACCTGTTCAGGTGAGGATCTTTATAAAACCTGGAGGAACAGCAGTGGCTGGGCAGAGGTGATAAGAAATTGAATGAAAAGGCTTTCTTTCCAGAGGACATCTTGCTAAACATTTTTTAGGAAAAGCATTTCCTCCTAAAAATTTAGTGTCTGCACCCAACCACAGTCACTATATGAAATCTGTATTCTCTACCAATAAAATATTTTATATAATTCTGGAACAATTCCACTAGTGGTGGACCAAAGCAAATTTCAATGCCATAAACCATGATGAGACAGGTCATGGAGAATAATATTTTTTTTCCTAATTGATTGTTTAATTAAAATATAAAGATGCTAATCAGGTCTCTGTGGCAATGTAAGACAATTTTGAGTACTAATAATTAGCTATTTGGTTAAGTTTCCTTCCCATCATATATCTCTGCATGAGCCTGCCATTAACAAGTAATAAAGTACCAGTACACAAAAAAATTGTGGGTTCTTCAGTATCTGTAATGATTACTGTGATATATATATATTTCGAATTTTATTGTTTTAATTAAAATCATCACAAATTAAATTATTTAGAAATTTAAAGAACCTCTGAGATAAAAGGAAATGTGGGAAAATATACAGAAAAATGTACTAATATTGAAGAGTTTTTTCCATATCATGGTGCTCAATACATATTTTATTTATTTATATGTTTTTTCTTCAGAAAGGAAATATCTGTGAGATGAGAGACTGCTTGGAAAGGAAGGGACACTCTTCTGACAAAAGTGCAACGTGTCAGAGACACTTCTGATGCACAGAGGGGATTGTAGAATCTGCTAAAACCCAGAAAGTGACTGAGTCAGTATTAAATCAAGTCTGAGGATTAATTCACCAAAAACAGAGTAAGATCTTTTCTAAGTCCTCTTATGCTTATTGTTTGTTTTTTATTTCTAAAGTTTGCCTTCAGTTTGTACATAGAAAATAACTCTGTTTGCTCTTGAGAGCCTTCTGCATATTTCTAGTGGGTTCAGGATGATTTAGTGATTAGACCTGGCCTTTCACTGGGTCTTGTGGTGCACTGGCTTCTCTGGTTCTGTGGAAGTACTTTGTCAGTACTTCCAATAATCTTTTGCCCTCCACAGAACAACAAGCAGACTTGGCATCTGCTGTGTGCACAGCAGCAATTCCTGCTGCAGTGGTAAGTACAGTTCCAGTGGAATCATGCAAGGAGTGCTGGTGAATTAAGATATTAATTTTCTGTGTTCTCCACTGATTGGTAGTCAGATTTTGCTCTCCTTATATAATGCTTGGAATTACCATCTTTTCTTAATAATTCTGCAATATTTCTGTGTCACAGTAAGAGAATCAGATATTTTCTTCTTGCATATATTTACTTTTTTTCTTTACAACTACTAAAATCACATCTATGATTGAATTATGGATGAGCTGCTTTTCACACCATTCAAGGTAGAACCAGTATACTATTTTATACTGGGTTAAAAGCCTGGGCTTCCTATAAACAGTTCCATGAATTACCAGTTTTTGATACCTTTATATTCTTAAGTGGGCACCTGGGAAATTTGCTATGTCTTTGAATGGCCAGTGCAACCTCAGAAAGTTCATGTAAAAGAAGCAGTTATCTCAGATGAGCAATAAATTCTAACCTACCTCAATAAAAGCTACTGGCCAAATACCATAATTACAGAAAAGGTGAGTAACTGATTGTTAGTCATCTCCAATTTCTATTCTGTTTCATCTTTAGAGGATAAGAACTGGCTCTGTTCAACTGCCTTGTTTTAAAAGTGTTTGATCAGCAAAATTGCATAGTAAAATGTAAGTGCAAACTATTGAGGGGATTGAAAAAAAAACTTGATTTTAAGAAATGCTTCTGTTTTTACTGTGCTGGAGCTCATTTAGATTCAATTTCCACTCTGCTTCCTTCAGGTTTTATGGAGCTTTTACTTTCATGACTATGAACAGCATCTGTGTCAAAATCCACATGATAGAATTAGGCCTGTGGAGACACTTTCTGACACATTCCCCTGGATATGGGTATAGAGAGGAGAGTCTCACAGCACAACTGGAAATCAGCCAGACAACTTCCTACTCTTACAGCTGTCATGCCAGCACCCATAATGTGTTTCCCTCAAGCCTCTGTCTTTTTGAAGACTTCCCTGATTGTCCCATTGGATGTTCCCTCTTTGAATGGCCTCAGCATAAAAGATGCTTCCAGATGACACTATGAACTTTCATTATTCTATATGTAAACACACCAAAAAAATCCTAGCTCTAGCCTATCCATAATGTCTTTTTATAGGCAAACTACTTATTATTGAGAAGATACTTGGTCTTTTTCAGTGAGGTCAGCATTATGGATTTCACTAGATTTTGTACCTTGTCTGTGAAATATATAGAATTTGACATAAAATATGGGATATAGCCGAACATAAAAAAATGTCTTAATGGAAACAAAAAGTTTGTCATCATCAAGCTTGGCAAATAGAATTATTATTAAGTGTGGTGTGTCTTATTTGGACTGAATGTTGTCCATGAACATTTGATTGGACTGACAGTTCAGGCTTTGATGTTTTGCAGATCCACATCCTCAAACTAGCAGGAAAGCACACCCAGAGTGGCCTCACTGGTGTGAATAACCCACAGAAACAGCGTGCTTACTGTCCCTCTTCTCTCAAGCAGCAGCCACTGGTTGAGGTTTGAAAGGCTGATACATTTAAATGGAAACTCTTTCTTGTGAGAACTGGTCCTCAGGAGAACTAGCAGACTAGAAGGCTACTCAGCATGAGCTTGAAGTTGATTATGACAGATATTGGCATCCTGTCTAAAAGCATGTTTGAAGTGAAACAAAAACTGCAGTAGACTGAAATGTGTCATTGTTACCTGAGCATGTGTAATAGTCTCTAGGCAGCCTTTGGAACAAAATGGTTTAGTTGTAGAAGGCATGGTTTCCTGAAAGCCAAGTTTTTTTAGTGGAAAAAGACTGGACAGTCCAAAGTAGTGGAAAGTACAATCTAGACTCTCTTGAACTGCTAAAAGCAGTCTACATTTAAGTAACAGTTCCTGAATGGGAAATTATTTACAGGTCTTCTTCATTCAGTCTGTCTTGAGTTAGCTATTTCACAGTCAGAAGTAGGGATGGATGGTAGCCACAACTGGGATGCCCTGGAAAAAGTACTTTTCTCCTTTGAGATAGACCTGTAGGTATGGTGCTTACTTATGGTGTTCCCTGTGCTAGGGATTTGAGGGCTTGGATAAGAGGGATATGAGAACCATCAGACCCAGGGAATGTTTGTAGAATCTGCCATGTTAAACCCTGTAAGAAACATACATGTAGAGCTCTGTTAGGTGGGTATGGCTGAATTCTCATGGTGGCATCTGCAGCATAAAACAAATAATGTATCTTGGCATCAAGGTGGCATCTTTCACACCAAGAAGGGAGCATCTCACAGAGCACACATGTGGCTTTTTCTCACTGCCTGAGCAGATGGGAGTTTTGGTTGCATGTAATATGAATGAATTTGTTTGCCTGGGTCAATATATAATTGGTAGTATTTCAAGCAAGATCACTTGCTTAATAGACCAGATCTCTTCTCCAGACTGTACAACCAGAGAAGAATTATGGCTTTCCATTAGTAGGGACGAATGTAAATATTTTACACATACATCTAAGAAATTTTAGGAGAAAAAAATCAGAGAACTTGAGAATTTTTTTTAACTTTCTGTTAATATGACAAAACCATGATCTATTTCTCTTTATATTTTATCTTGCTATTTATAAAGGTAATATTTTTTTCATATTTGTATGCCTTCCAACAAATCACCTGCAGCAGTTGTTAATTGTGAAGCAACTCAGAGTGTCAATAATTAGAGCAGAGAAAGAGAGAGGTAAATTCAGAGGTCCTATTGCCAGCTCAAAACAGCAAATGCTTTAAATATGTCTTGGGTTTACATTAGTTCAGAAATGATAGATTATGGGAAAATACAAGACCAAAGAGAGGTACCTTAGGAATATGTTACTCTGTGGAGGAGATATGCTATATCAGATGTGTCAGACTGCTCCATACCTCACGTGATTTTTGTTTGCATTGCTGGTTTTTAGTTTTATTATTGTAAAAGAGGAAGGTGCAGCTAATCAGAGGAGTTCAAAATCTATTTCACCTCAAAAAAGAGTAAGTTTCTAACCATGTACCCTACACAGAAAAATAACTGTCTTCCCTTAACATCAGCTTTCTCTTTTTCTTCTTTTTTTCAATTATCTTAAATAGAGGGACTAAGATATGGAGTGCAATGCTTATTCCAGTCATATGGTAGGTAGGACCTGTCTGAGTGAATTCCCCTCCTCTATGTTTCTTTCCCCCCAGCCAGGAATTCAATCCAGCTGTGACTTCACAGCCTGGCAGCAGCACATTGCTGTCCTGTACAACCACCACGGGTCTGTCTTGGCCTTTTGACACTGTCAAGAAATCCCCCCAAGAGCTCAGCCCTGTATTTCTGTGTGTGACCATGCTCCAAACTAGGACCTAATCTCCTGCCCCCCTGCCCTCTGCCCTCTATTCCACCTTTGCTGAAAGATCACATCTGTTCAGCCCAGCTCAGGTCTCTGGTGCTGCATTTCTGGCCCTCAGCATCTCCCAGAATTTTGGAGCATTACTTCCAGCACAGAAAAGAGCAGTAGGAGAAGGGAACATCTCCCATGGGATCCTGGGTCTGCTGCTGCTGGTCTTCAATGTATCCTGGACAGCAGGATGACAGCCAGGACTCTGCTGAGTCCAGAGCTTCTTCTGGATCCATTATGAGACATCCCTCATGCTTCCATCCTTCCTATTCCTTTTCTGCTGAGAAAAAAAACAATGCAGAGACAAAAATGTCACAAATCAGGAGTGCAACTGAATGAAGATGAGATTAAAGTAAAGAAGGAAAAAAAGAGAAAAAACTAGAGTTCTTAATATTTCCTTCATGCTATAGGGCAAGGCATGGATCAGTCCTTACGTTATCCTAACTAATTTGTCTTCCTTTAGAATACAACCCTTTTATAGAGATAAGCTTGCTTAATCAGAGTGTTCTTTGATGAAAATGTATCTAGCTAAAGTGCTAATTCAGCCAGCATTTTCTTAAAATTGCCATTGTTTTGAAAAAATCTGTTTTGGTCTGTAGTACAGAAAAGATGGAGTGCCCTGTGGAGATTTTCCCTATTAGTATGCCAGGCAGTTGCTTATTTCTCCATTCAGTAATCCCTGAACCGAAGCTGTAGATTTACTGTAGACAAATAGAAATATTCACAATGCATGTAAATCAACTTTTGGTTGTGAATAGGATTTGTTTGCTAGCTGTTGATCACTATCTTTCTTTTCTATTCTTTATGCTGTTGTTTTCAAAATTGGTGTCACATAAAGGTAGAAAATGTGTATTTTGAATATGTTTTTGTATTCTACACAATATGACACCACTTAAAGGCTGGATGTTGTCAGAGGCAGATACTTAATCAGAGCTTAATCAACAAACTGGAAGAATCAAAATTATTTGATGATCAAAACAAAATATAAATGTACTCTAATTGATTAGAGTGGCTTGGGAGGTTCTGTGAATTAAAACATTTTGCTCAGCTGGAATGAAAATCAACCTTTCTTCCTATTTTCCATCTAGAAATAATGTTTAATAGCAGTTCAACAATCTCTGCTCCTGAGGAAAAGTAGGAAGAAGATAAAAGGAACAAAAAAGGCTCATAGAAAATACCTGATAATATAAAGAGTGCTACTTTGTATGTGTGAATTTAAACAGGACCGGGGTGGAGGCAGGACAGTGGGGAAATTCTTGCAGAGAAACATTTTTTTGCCATTCATTTTCTTGCCTGTCACAGGAAAAATAAACTTTTAACACTTTACCTGTATTTTTTAAAGGAGGCACAGTAGCAGGGAGGTGGGGAGAACAGCTCTCTGTGTCCAGAGGTGTTCCCCTTTGCCCTACATCTGCCTCTCCCTGTGTCCCATGGTAGCACTTGTCACAGCAGGTCACTCAGTCCCTGAGAAGGGGTGGCCCATGTGCCTGGCAGGTGTGTGACACAAGGAGGGACACTGGCCATCCTGCTGGATGGAATGTCTCTGGCAGGTGTGCAGTGTCTCAGGTGCAACTTCTCCAAAACAAAATATTTTGATTCTGAGCCAAGACATTTCAGATATCAAACCTCATTTTTTAATATGTCTAGATTTGTCCAGAAAAGGAAGATAGATCTTGATTGACTGGTTGTAGGCCTACAAGGGCTAAAAGTATGAAGTAAAAGTATGAAGAAAAGTATGATATACAGCAGATGTGTGTATCAGACTGGTGATGTGGAGGGAATGTAACATCCTGCACCAACAGATGAACACATGTGAAGTCTTTCTGAATTTCTATTCCAGCTATGTTCATCTGTTTGTCAGTGCCTATGGGATGAGAGGTGTTGACAAGTAAAATCTGCACTGAGTGAATTGGCATTGGCCTTAAGGTAAGTTAAACAATCCTTTAATTATTTTTAAACTGTTTTAAAGCAACTTTTTCAATTCCCCAGTTACTGCTGAGACCACAGGAAGCATGAGAAGTCCTCCATAACGTGGATGCCTCAAAACAATCCCAGCTCAGGCAATTGAAATACAAGGATAAAATAACACTGGCTGGTTCTATCCACAAAGACCTGCACCTATCTTATTGAAGTGCAGTAAAGATCCAGCCATCAGAATTTGTAGTCAGATAAAAGTCACAGGGGAAGGCCTCATGTAATATTTTGTCATTCAAGAATTAAAAGAATAATAATTCCCATGGGAAAAGTAATTGTAGGAAATAACTTATTTCCATATTTAGTGGGGTGGAGAATATTGTGGGAGACCTCCTCCCTTCCAATTATATTTGACATAAAATAATTATTTTTCTTTTGAGAATACATCCAGGCATGCAGTTGTAATGGTATAGAATGAAAAGCTGGGAAGTGAAAATGATGGCATATTGAGAGAGACATCTAATTTCTGAGTCCTGAAGTTTAACTTGGCTGCACATTGCACTCTTAAAAATAATAGAAGAAAAGGAGGAAGAGCATCAGTCGGATAGAATTTGTCAAACAAAAGTTTGTGCATCTCAGAAATGAGAAGCAAAGTCTTGCAGCATGCATTCAGGGAAAGTGGCTTTTCTCCTCTAAAGGTAGAGCAGCTTCCAGTTAAATTCTTAGACTGATTCTCTGCTTCCCATATCTCAGGGGTGTTTGATGACAGACACACCTGCAATCCAGCAGCCCAGTAAAAGAAGTGATTTTTAGAACTGTGCAATTTTTCAAGGTGCAAACAATGAACTCAGTACAGCATCAGCTGCTGACTGCACTGCCCAACGTGGCACATGGCAAAGTAAATCAGCTAGCCTGCTACTTGAAGAAACTTACCAGGAACATTGTTAGATAGAAAAATAAAAAGTAGGAGAAATCATTTGCAAAACCATGACATGAGAAAATAAGAATGATCTATTAAATGGGGGGAAAAAATCTACTGATGTCACATCAGAATACCCAGCAACTTTGGAATATTATTATTATTCTTTCAGTTCAGCTGCCTCCAATTAAGTATGTACCATATGTGATAATATAAAGATTCTCAAAAATTCACTAGGCATAATTATTTTTTGGGAGAAAAACAGTGTTAAGTATATTTTAGATTTTCTCTTTTCTCATTGCATCCCACCCTCTTTGCTCTAAATGGTTTTCTTCTAAATGCCTAAATCTGGATTTCCTTGCCACATGGAAGTTTTATAAATTAGCTGCCTCTGCCTAGCAACTGTAGCAACATTTCAGGGACAGTTAATGATTTACAACAACTCGAAGTAATGGAAAGAAAACCTCACATGCCAGAGTGGCTCTTACACTATCCTTGAGAAAATTCATTTGCAGGGAAAGCTGCACCACTGAGAATCTTTTCTAGAACTCAGATCACTCTTTCTGTTGACAGCTCAATGTTCTAGTGTGAAAAAAGGGCAGCTCTTGACTCCCCATCAGCCCTTTATTGAAGTTGCAGCTTTGAGGTCTACTGCTACAGAATTTGCAGATCAGTCACACAAAGAAAGTGTTTTTTAAAAAAATAAATTTATATACAAAGTTGTACAGCCACCTTAACTCAACCAAGTATATTAAGTTTCATTATTTTTAAATGCCTTAGTAACCATCATGGGTTTATGGTTTCCTGAGTATAAGGAAGTGGAGCAGACCTCTCCTCCCACCAGTTCTTCTCCTCAGTTGCCAAAGAGCAATGGAGAGGGGTGAATGTGTAAGCAAATGGGAGGAGGCAAGGACTGGAGTGGGGGCTCTAATGCACGTGGAGGCAGCATGTTTGGTGCTTCTTTCCCCTCCTGACTTTGCCACTGCCAGTGGAATGCTTTCTGACACTTGCTGATTGCCTTCTAGGGCAAGCCTCTGAGTCCCAGCCCCAAGAGCTCCACATAAAGAACCAGTTCACTCAAAGGCTCTAGAGGGGGGACACAACTGAGAGAGCAGATGAATTAAGATAATTTGAAATGAAGAAGTTCTTAAATTGATCTAATCAACACATCTCTCTTGAGCAGAGGTTGGAATGTTGAACTATAAGAGTCAGAAACATTTCTATTTTAATGGCATTAAGTTGGACATGGGGCAAGACCCTTGAATTTCTCTTCTACAGTCTTTCTCTTCTGAATGGGAGTGGCTTAAGGACATGAGAGATTCATATATACTGACAACAGTGACAGCACCATAGAACATAAGTCAGGGACTAGAACTAACCTGGGACAGAAGCTGAGAAAATGCAGAAAACAAGAATAAGAAGCCCTAAGCCCAAAATAATTATGTGACTTCAAACAGCAAGTTCTCAAAGTTAACATAGAGCAATTGTATAACAACAGCCAAAAGATAATCAGTAGACTGACAAAGTCCTTTGGTATGATTGTCAAGAGCTTTGGAAAGGTAATTTTGGAATTCTCAGTAGGCAGCAGAAATCAAAAATTGTGGTACATCAGATAAGGCTGAGTGCAACAGGACCTTACACAGACATATCCCACACACTTTGGCTATGGCTCTTTTCCATTACCATTGCTTTTTTAGTAACACTAAATTCTGCCACAGATGTTTAAAAACTGTGATTAGAGATTCTGTGCTAGGCAGAGAAAAAGGAAAAAAGGAGCTGTATCAGCCTTGTCTTTCTCTTTTAGCTTTCATGCAGCATTCATAGGGGAGCCTCTTGAAAAAGAATTAGAGTTCAGTGCAAATGCACTGTAAAAAGGCCTTTGATGAATCCTGGAGCTACCCTGTTGCTTTACACCAGCTAAAATATACATGTTATTAAAGGAAAGTAATGATGATTGTATTCTGATGGCATCTTCTTTCAAGAAGGTGTCCTATGTCTGTATCCTATCTAAGAAAATAGCTGTCCTTCAAAGCCTTCCAGTAGGTAAATAACTTGTCTGGGTTGAGCAGCAAATCTCTGAGACAATGAAATTTTCTTGTTCTTCAGAAACACTGAGAATAAAGGGCAAGGGTTTCATGACATTCCATTTGGTGGTGCTTGGGAAATAGTCAGTGTATATGTGTTTATGAATCATTAGCCAGTTGCAGTCTTACAGAGGCTGCAGGCTGGCATTTCTGTCACTTTTTTTCTCATGGTGTGAGTTAAAGTAAATCCAGTGATGTTACTAGAACTGACAAACTGGAAGCCTAGGCTCAAAGTCACAAAATGGTTTAGAAAATAAAGTATCCAGTTGTCTAAAACTGCAAACTATGTCTAATTTTAAGTTTTATCCCTGTGATTCCGTGTGGTTCAAGCACAACAAAGATTTTCAGTAGTAATTTCTGCAGTCAAAGAACTAGTGTCCTGCCAGATCCCACATCTTGGAACATGTCAAATGGGAAGGAATCAGCTAAAATGGAGGAGACTGTGGGATGGGTTTTCCTCTCTGCCATCAGTAATCTCTTAATGCTCCAAACTGCTTGTTTGAAATCCTCTAACCCACTTGTGCTTGTTGTTACATTTCTTACCTTGTCATTCCAAATGTCACTACCAGCTATATTGTTAAGTGTTTCAAGAGAAAAAACCACACAATTCTCAGATTTTGAAACAGTTCCATCTCTACTTGGCAGTAGCCAATTTTACTGCTTCAGAGCTACCTTGGATCTAGACAATGTGTTTAAATAAATAAATGGAGTCCACCTTTCCAAGAGGCTTTAGAGCATGAGCAAGGCAAATTTTAATGGGCAATAATATAGGAGTAGGAGTAGACAAGGAGTAGGAGTTGGGAAGCTTAAGAGATTAATAAAGGCAGAGGCTTTTTTGTAGTTGGAATTTTCTTTAGCATTGTGAACTTTGTTGTATCACCATGGCATGATGCAGAAGCTAGAGAAATGAGAAACCTCAAGGCTTCTGCTTTGCATTTCCTTTTGTGATATGTCAAAGCTTCATAATTCAAGTAGATACTGCATGCCATTTTTCCTTATCTTGGGTAAAATTCACTCTTGTGCAGAAGGCATTTGCATCACTCCTGGACTGCAAATTTTCAGTGCTTTAGAGAGCAATGGCACTGAAGAACACACTAGAAAGAGATGGCTGAGTACTCTGCATGAGACATAATGGGGTTTGTCTAGTGCAGATCACCATAAAACCTTGAGCAATTATACTGTTTAGAATGGTGTTTTCACATTCGTGATAAATTTTGTTGCAAGTTGCAAAATAATTAGCGTTCACTTCACAGATTTGTCTCCTGCAGTCCAGCTGCAGGAATAGTTTGGAATTTCAGCTTGTTTGTTTTTGTTTTTTTTTTTCTGATGCTTTAGCAAGGTTTTAATGCCAGGGTGGCAATGAAAGTGTTAAAAAATATTTACAAAGGCTCCAAGTAGAATAAAATAGGAGAAAAAGAGTCAAATATCCAGATCATTAGCTTTTGTGAAAATGAGAAAACTCATTACATTGTAATTTTTTGTGGACTTTTAATGATATATTTCCATAGATGTTTGAGAATTATACATGAATGCTACTATATTTCTTCTTCCTTACATCATATCTGCATGACCAGGTGGACATCTGAAGTGCAAGGAAGCTTTTCACTTGCATAAGAAATTAATTGTGCATTGTGATGGGGAGAAGCACTAAAATATGGTGACCACTATCCTTTAAGCATTTCAAACCTCGATTCCAATCTTGGCTTGAATGTCAAATGAAAATAAGCAAATACTTCATCTTTAAGCCTTAAATTTTTACTGATGCCCTTGATGAAAGTATCCATCACAAGAGTTGATGTAATTGTGTTGAGGACTTTAGAACCCCTGGCAAGGTTATTGATGGTTAAGGAAGAAATGTATGTCTCATAATCAGTGCATAAAAACTTCCACAACAGCAGATTTGTTCAGTTTGGGAAAAGGGCACATTTTCAGAGCAGTTAGGAAAAATGAGACCATCGAGTCCCTGAAATGAGCTGCTGGAATCATTGTCACAGTTCCAGGTTCAGTTTGGCACCCACCGTGGCTGCACCTGCTGATGCCATTACACTGACAGGTACAAATCACCAGTCATGAAGGAGAAAACCATGGAACAGGCAACAACTGGTGCTGACTGCATAAAGTAATTACCAATTCCAGAGCCTGAGGCAGCAGTACCTAAAAGGAAGCAGGTGGAGCACCAGGGACTGTGTGTTTTCTCCCCACCCCTCGAGTACAGCAGCCGCCAAACATGCAGAGACATTTTGCAAAGTGCTACTAAAGAGAGACTCCCAAGGATGTGACAAACCCATCTCTCTCTCTTCTTTTACACACATCTTTCAAGTACCTACACGCCTTACAGAGATTTTCCACTTGTGTTTTGAAATTGAATGTATTTTGCATCTTTTATGAATGTGCTGAGTGTAAGCAGAGCAGGATGGAGTTTTTGTGGGGTGCTGAGCAGTGTGAGCTTTAGTTTCACCATGTGTCTAATTAGGTGGCATTTTTAGTGTGTGCTCTGTATGGGCTAATTAGAGGAGTCTGGCCTACAGCCAGGCTATTTCTTCCTTAAAGATTTGGTTGCTGTACAGCATTGCTGGAACAGATTTGTCTTTCTGGTTGAGACTGGGAATGAATAAATACCACAGGTGGCAGAATACGAGCACAGAACGTTACCTGCCTTGTTGATAGAGACAGACTGTAAATCCTAAATGGATGATATTGGCACTTGTGAAAAGTCAGTTCTGTTCCTCACTGATTATCAGAGACATTTCAGCAAAAGGTCCAGCAAAGCTGCAATCACAGTAATTGCATAACAATTGCAATCACAGGCCTGTTTGGCCTTTCTGGAAGCAGAACAGCTATAGTTATACAGTGGGTAGGTTTTCAAATGCCCTGGCAGTGTCAGGTTTGTCAGTGAACAGTGTGCCTTGCTGAAAAACTGCCTGGGGATCAGGAGTAAGGCACAGACAGAAATGAATGGCTTCTATTTTAGCTGAGCTTGGGACAACACAGAGGGGTGTCCAAACAAATCCCAGTGTCTCAGAGGAAGGTAGAGAGAGAGAAAGCAAGCTTTCAAAACTGAAGTCTTTGGAGCTATGTTTTCCCTCCTCTTGCTTTTCTTGATTGCTGCTTTTACTCCCCATATGTATATCATATTAAGTACCTCCCTTCTATTCACTTCACTGTAATACTTAATAAGAAATGTTATGTTTTATTGTCATAGACAGTGGCTATTTTCACATACACACCTCAGAGCACTGTTAAATAATAGCTGAACTTGAGAAAACTTGGTGAAAAATTTATTGTTCCTTGAAAGGTGGGATTTTCACCAACTATGCAAAATGTAAAATGACCAGAGCAGGAGCATAATGTCTTGTAATTATTCCTCTATTAGCAGGCTTATTCTTTCTTACCTTCTTTCTTACCCTTGATCATAGCACTCTCTCTCAGTATTTCTTGCAATTGCTGATAGTTTTTTTTATGCTGCATGTAGACCCAGATTCTGACTGTATGGGCTCTAATTCTCAGACTAGAACAGGGAATGGACTTGCTGGAATATTTATACATAAAAAAAGGCAAAATCCTTAGTTCACAGTATGCAGCTGAATGGAGCTCATCAATCAGAGAGAGCTGTAAGACCTGACCCTGCATCAAGTCAATAGATTGTTGCCTAGAGGTGGTGAGGCTAAGCAGACATTGGGCAAGGAAGGATCTGTGGTGATATTACCTGCCTGCAGTAACTAAGAGCTCTGCACTAACATGGTAATTGGAAGAGAACTACAGAGGAAGAAAGTAATTTGGGCAGGGGACATGTATTTCAGCTACCCTCTTCCACCTGTGGGATCTGGAAGTGCTGCTGCTGGCAGGTGCCATCCCTCCCTTGCCTGTTGGCACTCTGGCCAGGTGTCCTGGCTGTTACCTCCTTTCTCTCCATTCCTGTCTGTCCTGTTTTAACTCTGCCCCTCATGTTTTGTGCTTGTTCTCATTTGCACTCTCAGCTGCTTTTAGGCCCTGTTTATTTTTTCACCATTAACCATGTTCCTGTTGAGGTGTTTAATGCAAATTGACATTCTCAGTCAGATATGGGTCTGGCACTCCCCTGAGGCTGGGAGCAGAGCAGCACATGGGCTGCAAGCCCTGTTCCCAGGCTGCAGGACTGTGTGTGGTTTTGGGGAGAGAGGCTGGAAGAGGATGAATGGGCAGAAGACATCAGCTGCTGCTTTTAATTACAGTCAGGGGTGCACATTGAGGAGGTCCCAAGTTGATTTCTTTGCTAATTTTTCTCTGTATTTTTTTACATTGAGAGTCATTTCTTGCAAACCTGTGAGGTGCCCTGGGAAAACCTGTCCCAAATCTTGAGCATCTTTCTCAACCTCAAATCAAATTCTCTTCCATGGAATGTGGCAAAATGTGGGGGATAGTAAAGGACCAAGAGAGAAAGTCTATGCATTCTCAATAAAGCAGCCCATCACTGTTAAATTCATGACTTTTTACAGGCTTGTGGTGTCTTCAGTCTTGCCCAGAAAGCTGCATGTTTTGCCAGGTGGAAGTAACTCTTCCAGGTTTCCCACACAGCACATTGAGGAGACAGGAAAGATGCAGAAAATAACAAGGGAAAGTTCCTGTGGGAGTCAGGAGATCAGTCTCAAATAAAGTCAGAGAGTCACTGTAAGGTACTAAATGGGATAATTCTTGCTTCAGAGCCAAAGGGCAGCATCATTCAACATCATCCTCCTAACTTCTAGAAAAGGGAGTAGGCAAATACAGTGATGGGTGAGAAAGCTGGGTCTGTGGTGACAGAGTGCAAGAGGCTGCAGTTAGAGCAAGAGAGGAGATGGAAACAGAGCCAACAGGGACAGAAAGACATTGTGCCAGCAGCAGGAGATGAAACCTACCCTTGAGCAAGTCTGCAACATGTAGAAACACTGGCAACTTCACAAGAGCTAGTGCCCTACTCCTCAAGAGAAAAATAAAATGCATTCAGGTTGTCCTTCTGTTATCATGGGAAATCTTGACACAGAGATGTCTTCTTTTTGTTATTTACTACTCCAGGTCAAGGGTCTGACACTCTTGGATGGAACTGTTAACTGATATGGTTTCCCAAGTCACTTGCTGGTTCCAGAAGGACTAAGAAGGTGATCTGTTGTATGTAGGGAAAAACACACAGTCCTCAGCCTCACTATTTAGCATTTTGGGAGGGACACAATGCCAGATGAGCCTAGTCCCAGGAAACTTCAGGCAGAGCTTCTGCAGCTCATTATATTTTTCACATTATCACAAATTAAGGTATTTTTCAATGGCTGTTGCTTGGCTCTTTGCTCAGTGTGTTTTATGAAGGGAAGCAAAATGAATTTAAGTCTCTGAATAGGAAAAATAAGTTGTATTTCATTTATTGCTGTTGAACTAATAATGTTTGCAATGAGTTTGGGGGTCCAAATCTTCATCTTCAACCCTAAGGAATCAAAAGCCCTTAAACCTCTAGGAGAGAGTAAAAGCAAGGATGTGTGAAATTAAAAAAAAAGAAGCCTCAGAGGATAAACTGCACAGTGAATTATGATTCATGCTGCAACATGGATCGGAGCCTGTCTCACACAAGGAATCATCAGGAAGCAACAAGCAGTTAAAGGATGAACCCAGAGCATGCCTGCAATTTTAATGACAGGAGCCAATCCTCAGTAGGCCCACTTGTTTGTTATGGTGAGCCTGACAAGCTCATTTTGGATGCTGCCACCCAAAGAGCATCATTCTCTTCCTCTGTGACTCAAGCATAAGCACGTAGGATGGTGATCTCGCACGAGGCTTAATGTTTCAGGCAATGTGTATCCTGTTTGGAGTAGCATTAACAGAGCATTTTGGCACATGCAGGCACACTAACAGATTGCAAAACCACACTGAACTCCAAGGAAAAGAAGCTGTTCTCTCAGATGGCTCTCCAACCATTGATGTAAGCCAGCCAGCTCTTCCCCCTTGCATTTAGTCCCAAGATTCGTCTGGGTTTTTTTATCTACCTCCTACTTACAGGCAAGGTGATGGAATGCTTCTGGGTGTGGGGATTGTTGAATTGAATCCAGCTGCTCTTTAATTTTAAGGGCTTCATTATCAATTCACAGCTGTATAGCTTAGCCAGAGGAAAAGGCAAGCATAGCTACTTCTCTCCAACTGGTTCCAGGTAACTTGTGCACATTACTCCTGTCTCCCATTTTCTGAGACTAAGAGTAAATAATGGTCCAACACATGGAAACTTTAGTGTGCCTCTTGTTCCTGTGCTCAGCCCTGCAAAGCCCTGTCACACTTGCTGTGATCATGCTGGTTACAAGTTCCAACAATGCATAACCTGATTTGCTGCAGGAGCTGTGAGTGTCCCAGAACTGTGTTCTGGCACTGATCAGATTTGCCCAAGAGGAGGTCACATTTTTCCTCATTGTCTCTGATGCACATCCATTGACTGACATTAATTGTGGCAGCCTGGTCTGCTGCCACCTCAGACTGTGTCAGTCGAGAGTGGTGTGGCCAGAGAATAAAAAGATGGGCTCAATGGAGTAACCCAAAGCAGAAATGCTTTTAATAAATGATTAAAACTACAGACAAGATAATCCAAACAGCAGGTTTAGGAGCACTCAAAAAAGCAAGGTCCAGGGTGGATACAGAGTATTTAAAGGGTAGGTTGGGGCAGAGTCTGAGGGTGAGGGTCGAATAGGAACACAGCCTAGGAATATTTAAATCTCTGCAGCAAATCTTAACCAATAATAAGAAGGGGAACAAAGAACCTTCAAGTATCAGTCCTTATAAGGATAAAACTATTTACATACTGATTTCCATTGGGCAACACTGGTGGAGTTCTGCTTACCCTATATTGAGTGAAGATCTACAGACTCCTGTGGTTAAAAGCTGGTCCTTATGGTCTGATCAATCCCCAGAATTAATGATCTAAAAGAGAAGGTTCTCCTCATCCCTTTTCATTAGTGGAGAAGGCCCTGCTCTTTGTATAAATATTGCATTTCAGATGTTTTGGAAGTTCTGTAGTTAATGAGGTGAATGTTCTTCTTAAGAGTGACGGGTTTGCTACTGGTGCTGTTTATTTTTCTGATGTTTTATGTCCTTGAGGTTTCATAGGTTGGAATAACTAGGCAAAGTAGAAAGCCAAAAAGAAAATAATGTTTAACATCTGTCAGGTATTCAGCTGACACAGTGAAAAGGGAATGTGGAGTTATAGTTACTTTTTGGAGATTTAAAAATTGAAATAGCCCAAGTGAAAATCTCAAAATGAGATGAAAACTAGCTTCAGTGTTTCAGCTTAATGGGGTTTGAGGTGGGGGTCGTGATTCCTGCTTCCTGCCTGAAACACTCTAGGGGCACTTAAGCTTTCTAGCAAGGACAGGCAGCTAAAGATTTCTGTGCCTTTAGTATTTGCTACAAAATATAGAGTCCAAATCTACAGTCCTTTGGTGACAGAAGGCCAGGGGAGCCTCCATGCCATGGTAAATGTGGGAGGGGAACAGTGTGAGGTGTATGGCTGGGGCACTGCCCCTGCTGTGGCAGATGTGGGAGGTGCCCCCTTGGGACAGGAGAAAGCCCAGTGCTCAGTAATATATGTATTTTGTCCTCTGGTCTTTCCCACTACAAGCACTGGGTTATACCAGGACAACGTGTACCACAACAGAGCAAGCAAGAGCATAAAGCCTAAAGCTGCCTTCATCCTCCCAGAAAGTGTCTGACTGCCTGGTGGAAGCCAAAACTTCTGTAACACTCCATGGAGACATTAGCATTAAGGATGACCTGATTTAGTAATATTTACCTTTCTCTTACAAGCAACTTTTTGTTATATTGGCTAGAATAACAAAATAGGAAAGGCCAGGAATGGTGACAGGGACTGCAGCTGAAGTAGTGGGTCTCTGCCTGGCACCTGTGCAAAGCCTAGGAAGTGTTAAACAGCTGGAAATTATGTTCCAAAAAAAAAAAAAAAAAAAATCAGCTGAGAGAGAAATATCCCCAGCAGCATTTCCACTGGAGCTCACAAGATCCCAGACAGCTTCTACCCCTGAGCTCCTTCCTGGAGGTGCCTGTCTTCCTTCCATCCTTATCCCTCAAAATGTGCGTGTTGAGGAACAGCCAGAGCAGATCTGGTGAGAGCCTCTCTGCTTGCCCAGCTGGGGAGCATCACCTGCTTCACACTGGGGATGTGATTTGTCTCCCATCACACCTGTGGCCAAGGTCATTAAGACCCCAGCACCCTCTTCACAACTGGTTTACCCTGAGGAACCAAACAAGGACTTCCACAAGGAATATTAAACCGTTCCCTGCCGTGTTTGTTCCTGCTGCAGGTGGGTCAGTGTTCATTGAGGGTGCTCTGAGCAGGGCACAGCAGTCCCACAGCTACTGCACAGGATGAGCCCAGTTCTGCTGGGATGCCCAGCACTGCAGGGGACTGCTGTGCAGGTCCCAGACTCACATCCAAGAGGGGTAAATACACCTTGGCACCAGCTCCATGTGCCTTGCTGGCCAAGTGTGTTGGGTTGATGTGGCCAGAAATGTGTATTCTATCACCATCCATTGAAGCCAGGTGGGGCAGTGACCCTTAACTCCATGGCACACAGTATCTGCCTATGGGCCAGCTTTAATACAAGATGGGGTAATCATCTTTATTTTTTCCACAACCCATCCTCCCTCCAGGAAGATATCATCTGCTGCTGGCCCATCAAGTCCCACTGTGTGACTGAAAAAATTACATCATCCCACTGGGAGATGCTCCAGCCAGGGGGAGGAACCAAGCCTTTCCTACCTAGATAAAAACTGAGATTTTGGACAGCAAGTTACCCTTCTTTCCACTGGATTCTAGAGGAGAAGCTGGACCTTTTCTACATCATCCTGGACTTCTAGAAGAAGTGTGCACCCTTCTACAGGAGCACTGCTTCAGCTGAACCACATCTGCCACTGCAGGGGACTGTAGCCACCATTTAATGGGACTGCTACCAACACCCTGACTGACTGATGGGTGTCAGGTTGTATTCTGACTCTGTCAGGATTGGTATTGTTGTTTTTTGTTTGTTTGTTTGTTTGTTTTTTGTAATACTGTATTTCTATCTTCCCAGTAAAGAGCTGTTATTCCTAATTCCCATATCTTTGCCTAAGAGCCCCTTAATTTCAAATTTGTAATAATTTGGACGGAGGGGGTTTACATTCTCCATTTCAAAGAGAAGCTTCTGCCTTTATTGGCAGATATCTGTCCTTAAAACCAAGACACCAAGGCTGTCAGCTCTTACTGGGACAGATTTGACAGCCTACAAGGGTATGAGTGAGCAGCATTGGAGAAGTAGCATTATTACAGAAAAATATTCATATTGAGCAATTTGACAATGGGGATTGCTTTCTCCAGGCAGAAATTTCCAGTAACTGGCAGAACTTGGTTTTACTCAATGATTTTTTTTTTCTCTCTGTTTTTCTATTAGAGCTCATTTGTTTCTTACTGATTAAAAGAAAAAAACTTTGGAACCAGCAGAAATGATTTATAGTTTAGTTCTTTAGAAGAGGAAAATCAATCAAAATATTTTAAAAATAGAAGATAATAACTGGAACCGTTCATCAAGATTTAGGACTAACTGCAGCCTTGATTGAGGACTCTAAAATTAGCTTTTATTTTGTTTTTCATGTAAGCATGTGCAAAGCACAACTCAGTAATTATCAAACTGAAATGTCACTGAAAAACGGCTTAACTGGGTCTTTGTATTAGATTAAAACAGAATGCCTTTTCCTGCTGTAAATCTCTTCAGCAATGTTCTCTATCTCAGAACATGTAGCTCCTTGTTTCAGACTGTTTCCACTTCAGATATTTTCCAAGACAGAAGTCGTGTATATACTCTGCTTCAGTAGGAATACTCTGATTTACACCAGATGATGAGTTGGTTCTACACTTTTTCTTTATTTATTCCATTTACACTTCTCTCTCTATGGATTTAAAGTCTGCTGAAAACTGGTGTCATCAATTAGCAGTTGCTGTCCTGAGCAGTGTCTTCCTTCAATCTTCATTGCTTGTGAGCAAGGGGTGGAGCCATGAGACACGGACCTTGAAATTTGTATTTGCCTGCCCTAAGTTTTTGTGCCACTTCTTTCTGTAGTTCTCAATCATTCCAAGGTTAGAAAACAATCAAAAAAATCACTGTGAGCAGTATGGTTTGCCCTCTGTTCCCATCCCTGAAAACTGAGGTTATTTAATGAAATAAAACACAAAGAAGCTGTGACTGTAAGCAAACATGCAGCTTTAGTTTTGATTGTAAAACATTCTGCATTGCTCCCAAATTGCAATAAAAATTGAAGTCTTTATGCATCCTGATAAATAAAAACAGGTGATTTCTAAGGTAAGTAAGTTTTGCACAACACCTTATAGGCACCAAAGGGGACTCTGGAGACTGGGTCCCTATTCCAGTGGCTCATAATGCTGGGCTGTAATGAAGTCACTTAGCTCTTAGCTGCTCTATTGCAAAACTGAAAGTACTTTAATAGATCATCTAAATGGGGCATCTGGGCATCTGTTCCAAATGTTGGTCTCCTTCCTTCCCTCCTACAGAACAATGGTGCTTCTTTATTCAAATTACCTTATTTCGTACAGGGCAATGGTGTTGTCATAAGAAAAAAGCAAAAATTAATTGCCTAAAACAAAAGTAGGAGAGTGTTTCCAGTGTGGGAATTACAGGGATTTGTATAAGAGCCAAATTTGCTCTCTCTTGCTGTCTTAAAATTTAATAATATGTGTATGCATAAACATTTCAGAATGAGTTAAACATTTTCTTCAAATTAAATCATTGCCAAATTTGGGCTAAAATTTCTGTTACCTTCAAAGAAGGGAATACTGTAAGATAGAAAAAGGATTATACCACTCATCTTGGAGGCATCAAACCAAATCTCTTCATTTCCAAGTGGTATGGGGCTTTTTTTTCCCAGCAGAATTTCTTCCAGAAGCCATCTGATTAAACATTAGCAAAGCTGTTCAGTCAATTCAAATACTTGGACATTATTTTTCTTCATGGAAAAAAAAAAAGAAAATCTGAAAATGTTTTCCCAGCTCTCACAGTTGCAGCAGGCAGAACTTTGTTATCCTCCTATGACCTCCAAGTCCTGGATGGCCCTTTCACTTTAGTCTGAGCTTCATCTAAATAGAAACTACCAAATCCAGGGCTGTTTCATGAACCATAAAGTACATTAGCCATCAAAAGAAATGGAAACTTTCCTCCATTTCCTGAAGAATTAATAAGCAAAGTGCAATGATGGTTACAATTTAAGGGGAAGGAGCACAGCCCTGGTTGCCTGGAAACAGGAGGATGCCTTTGGAAAGTCACACCAGGCTTGCTTAGGAGAGCAGTTCCAACACAAACTGATGCCCATCTTGTCCTTTTAAAAAACATACTTTTCTCATTGCTTTTTATCAAGACTTTAACAAGTCCCAAAATTAGTGTTTACTGTATATTTCAGTGTGAGGATATACCATGCAGTATCCAATAATTAGAGATGGATCTGAATAAGAGTCCCACATCCAAACCTTGAAGAAATTATTCAGATTTCATAACTGCTCTTTTTCTTTTACTGATGACCAAACTGCTCAGGAATGTTCAAACCTATATAACTAGAGCAGGCAGAAGTTTGGGGTTTTTGCCAGGAGCCATGAGGTTGGGCTCAGTTTAAAGCCTGTCTTTCATCTTAACCAAGCTGATTTAAAGCAATATGCATAAAATAAGTTATATGTCTGCAGAAAAACCAATATTAAATCCTGACCAGTTATGGGAAAACCAAAAATACTGATTGTATTAACATTGCCAATGCATTTGATTTTCATACTTTCCATGCAACTTCATCAGCAAAAGCATATAAACAATATTCCCTGTGCTAAAAAGACCTGCAGAACCCAGAATATATCATGGCTTAGGAGTATGACATTGTAATTAAACCAAAGCTGACCTACACTGTTCTGCCAGTTCTTACCTGTGACCTTTTGTAGGAATTTGGAGCTCTGGGGACACAGGCCACACCCAACAGTCGAAGGAAAAATGGAATTTCTTTGCAATTACACTCCTGAACTCAGCTTCACCACAGATCCCCACTTTGGGCTATGAGGACCATGTGTGAAAGAAATGCAGGTATCCCAGGTTCCAGCATCACAGCCCTTTGAATGTGATGACTAACTTGATGAAAGCATCCAGAATTTTACTTAATTTTTAGGTTAAAAAAAAAAATAATTCAAATCCAACACTGCGTCTAAAATATGTCTCCCTTCCACTATTATTTGTGCCCACTGCAAGTGAGCATGGGAAATATCTTGCCTTTCCTGTTATGTTTGGCAGGATGTTTGACACTCCCAGTTTCTGAGCAGCAAAAGTAGACACAGTGAGAACAGACTTTTTCATAGTCCCCAGGCATGGAAGGAGTTACTTTGTTCAAAAATGAGTTTAAAAAAAAGAAAAAAAAAAAAACTTTAGAGGGCAGAAAAGGATGGATTCAGGATACCAGATTTATGCCTTGCATCCTCACTCTTTGATGGCTTGAACTTTTCATTACCATAGTTTCTCTCTGTGTTAAGGTGGAGATAATGCATTTTTCCTGGGACTATTGTGACAGCTAGTGCTTTGCCAATTGCTTTGATGTCTTTGAAGGAAAAAATACTCTATCTGCTTAAATTTAGACTGACAGAACATTGTGAATCAGGTGCAGGTGGCTTTGACCAGATTCCTGTAGAGCCCTTTATTGCATGAGGTATGGTGGTTTTATCAAATACAGCTTTCCTTTTTTCATTGCTTCCCAAACGATTGTGATGTCCCCCACAATGTGACACTTCTGCTGAGAACTGTTTGTTCTTGCATAACTCCTGTGTGTTCTGAGAAATAGGAATATTTCATGAAAGCCTTTGTGCCTGGTAATTTTATCAGTTCTTATCAGGTTGCAGAGAAAGAAGTGGCAGAAAATTGGATGTCTTACCTTGAAAAGCTTTCAAAAAGAAAACGTGACATGGTGAATAGATGCCTGGAGGGTAAGGGTTTTTTTCTTCTTGGGTTACAGGAGCACAGACAGGTCAATATGACAGAACTGTGTTAGTATTCATGAGGTGACTTTGCCTTGAGAGCTCACTGTAATGGCTTGAGAAACAGGCTCCACTGTGGTGGCTAAATGGCAGATTGTATCCAGCATCAGAGGCTGGGGGAAATGGTGACAGGTCCTGAATACCAATAAAGTGGGAGCTGATGATTGCTGCAATTTGCCAGGGGCTGTGAAGTGCCTGAGACAGACAGCAAAACCTTCCCTTTTACTTCTCTTGTGGGTGTTTGTCAGAGTTCACAGAGAATACTGCACAGCAGCTCACACAACTAAAGAATTCTCTCATTTCGTTGGGTCCCATAGCACCAGGCCTAGTGGCAAGCATAGGAACCCCTCATCCTGTGACCCCAGCATCCTGGAGCCTGTGTCCTTAAAATGGTTCTTCCCAAAGAAATAAATTGAACCTTGTGTTATCAACCCAAAGGAAGAAGAGGAATCAGGGCAAGGGAAGTCCCTTGAGTATAGCTGGTTCTCAGCAACGGGCTATTTGTATAAAATCTGAATGTTAAAATTGAGTGAACATCCAACTGTGGTTAGATTAAATTCTTTACCTTATTTGAAAAAAATACTAGGTTAAATGTCTCAATTTCATTATTTTACCTAGCACTCTTCAGTACCACGGGCCAACACTTCAGCTGGCATAAATCAACATCATTAGGCATATGAGTATAACAGCAGCTGAGGCACAAAAGCTTGTATGGATGGGTTGATCTGCATTTAGCCTTACATTCCTGGTGCCTTTTCCCTGTGTTGTTTCTGTTGTTGTTCCCAGTTTGTTTCTCTATCTGTGAGATTTCTTCCTCAACACTAAAGAAATAAGCATGTCACATCTATTATGAACAGACTGCTTACCCTTTCTTTAGATCTCTGCATTTGGGGCACTCACAGTAAATTTGATGCTGCCAGAACTTGGCACATGATGGTTCCCATGCCATTGCACACATTTGCTGAGTTAGCATCCATCTCAGCCTGCTTAATGTGCTGTCTGTGCTCAAATCCAGCCTTCCAGCCTGCAGGAAGGCAGGCCTTGCTGTTCTGAGATTGACAAACCAGGGAACAGAGGCCAAGAAGAGCCATCTAGCCTGCCTGGTGCTGATGTTTGCAGCCTGACCATGGATATATGCCCAACCTCATGGGCTCTCTTTGCTGCTGCCCTGCTGATGGAATACACTTAGTGACTGGCACAGCCAGGAAGGAGCTGAGCAGCTACTCCAGACAAGAAGCAGGCATGGACATGCTGGGGTACATGTACAAATCATGGACCCAGCAATTGCATTTTGTTCTGATTTTGGTGGAATACACTTGGAGATGATGAAAGAATTCAATGGATGCAGGATTTGGTTATTTGTCTGCTGCTGGGTGAGGCACAGAGGGCATGTATGGAACAGTTCCCTGGACCAGAGCAGCCAGGTCCTTCCCAAGCAGCTTTCCTTACCGAACAGGAGAATAGGAATTGTGTCCTAGCTGACATGTGGGGCACCTCACATTTCCCAGGCACTGTCATTCCAGTTAAATGTGTGATCATGGCACATATTTTCAGGCAGATGATTTGAGCATTTTTGTTAGTTAATTAATTATTATTGGGCCGTACTTGTGCTGCAGAGAAAGCAGTGTGAAGAGCCCTTGCTGCTCCAAGCCTGGAGGTAATTACTGAGAGCAGACTTTATAAGGTGCAGAGCACCCTGTCTGCTCGCAGCTCCTCTGCAGTGCCTTCCCCTGTGTTCCAGCCGGGCTGAGTCACAGGAAAATGCCACAAGTCAGGCAGGGCTGCGTGTCTGGGAGCCAATTCCAGCTCCTGTGTCACAGGGACACCTGCTGGAGCAGACAGAGCCCAGCCCAGCGCCACGGCTGTGTTTGGAATACCACTGAACTCTCATTGAAATGCAACTTAGCTCTCATTATTTCCTTTCCAGAGCTAATTGCTCTGTGTCTTTGTTACAATTTCCCAGGCATCAGCACACATGAGCAGGTGATTAAAAATTCTCTTTGATTTACGTGATAGCACAGATGAGTGACCTTGTGCCATGCTGCAGCACTTGTCAAATGCTGCTTCTGCAAGAGAGTTTCTTGCTCCTGCTGTGTCTGTGCCGAGTCCTGGCTTGGTCCTTGGGGAGGTGCGGGGCTGACCAGAATGTCATCTGGAGCTGACACTGCTGCAAAACCTTGAGAAAAGACGCTGTGTGTTTTGTTCTGCCCCATAAGGACAGGAGAATAATACTCCTTGCACAGTGTTTTGTGTTAGAGACAACATCCCACACATCCCCTTCTCTGCTCCTCAGGGGCAACAACTATCCCTAGAAGCAAATGGGAGGAACACACCTTATTCCTCAGGATCACTCTGACAACAATGCAGATGCCTGCCATGCAGCACTCCTTTGTGTGGTGGCTATTTCTGTCCCTGTGCCACAGAGCTGTAGAGATAATAGCTGTTAGTACTGGCTTTAAGAGATTTACTGCTTAAGCATTTAGGAATAGCAAGTCGATCACTTTAAATCACATCTCTAACAAGGAAACTTCATTCTAAATTCTAAAGTGTTGTAGTAATACCCTTAGGAGCAGCATCATTTGGGACTGCTAAGGGCATAAGGCATAGTTCTTATCTTGTCCACAAAGCAATAACCTTTGATTCACTCTGCTGCAGCTGGGCTATAGTATTGATAATTGTGGAACCAATGATGCCTGGTCTTCATCTCTCTGTGCCTCTAGAGAGCTGTGGGACAAACAAGGGAAGTTTTCATGTTTTCAGTTCCTTCCATTCAGGTCACTTTGGTGACAGTTCACATCCCCATGTACCTGAGTCCCTTCTGATTGATCAAACAGTAGTGATCTCTAAGATATTTGAATTTGAGGTCCCTTTCTACATGGCTGCTCTCCAGCCACTCCTCCCAATTTATACTTAGTTACTCTGTCCTAGAGGCAGAACCTGGCATTTTGATTTGCTCAGTTTCATGCCAGTTGTCCTGGGTCAGTGAATGCCCCAATCTATTTATATCCCTCTGCAAGGCATCTTGAAGCTAACAACTAATGCAACATTTCCAAAAACAAGCATGAGATTCTGCAAACTACTAATGTCTGATACTGTGCTGCAGGAGTTAAAGATGTGGGGTTGTGCTGATGTGAGTTCCTCAAGGAGAAGAGCATTGTCTAGGTCAGGTTTCAGTCAGTCAATAGTCGATGTGCCCGGGAAAAACAAAGTCATTTGCTGTTTGCTAAAGAGGAATTTGGTAAAACTCAGCTTCTGCTCTTCCATTCCTCTACTACACCTACAAGGCTGAGAGCTGATAATCATGGCCATCCTTCTGTGGCAAGAAATAAGTGTAAAATACATGCCTATTAATGCACATATATGAAACAGGGATAAAATCTAGCATGTGTTAACTATTGTGAGGCCTCTCTTTTCCTTCTGTAGTATGCAACCTTCATCCATATTGTAGATCAGGGATAGAGAGGCCCTTTATACCACTGAGTTCTTCAAACACAGCTCCTCAGTGCTCACATGATGACTATCAATCATCATAACTTAGATTAGCTCTCAAGTCCTTACAAAGACAAATCTCTCCACTCTTCTTTCTTGACACCACTATTGATGAGCATCAGCCAGAAGTTTCACTTCCTTTGATAATGTCATTTTAGATGTTTGTTTCAAGCTTTTATGATGCAGAATCTCTCGTGGAAAATGACAGGTGATACAGTTCTGTAGTACAGATGCTGAACTGGAAACAAATGTTTTGCTCAGTACTTTCTCAGTGCTCCCAGAATCCATCTAGGCAAACTGGAGCATGTGATGTACTAATATTTGGTTCTGAACTAATTTATCTACTTACTATTTATGTATTCAGTACAGGAAACTGTCTGCCTTTAGTACTGCTGATACAGCAGCATGTTCAACAACTGCAGAACCCAAAGTCCTGTTTACCAGCAGGTAACCAAGCAGAGGAGATCAGTGCCACAGCTAGCAGACCAGGCATCACCTCAGATCTCTAACTGGCAAAATTCCAGTGTTTTTGCAAATAAGCAGCTTTAGGCAGTATAGAGACTGCAGAGCTCATGGGTGACATCCATTCACAGGCTTGCATCTCTCCCAGTACAGCAGCAACATGAACAGTGTATGTAGCTGTGGGAGCAGTGAATCCAGGGAGCCTTCTTCTGGTGCTCATAGCAGGCACCTCTGGCACAAGCAATACCACATCCCTGTTGCTCATTTGGAGCACTAGGCCATACTCTCACAAGTTTCCTGTAATGTTTGTACCAGATTTCTCTTGCAGGACATCCATGTCCAATATATTTATTGTGTGTTTATACTGTACATACACTGTGTGTGTATATATACACACACACATATATATATACACATAGATATACAGCTAGACAGAGCTAACAAAGTTTTTCATGTGTATTTGGAGTCTTTTGAGCATGTGTCTGTAGTAATTTTCCATAGGCTGTGATTTAAAGCTGCATCTGGAGTGGCTGCACAGCTTGGACAGTGTTTGCTGTTCCCTGACTTTCCCTTCTCCCACCATTGAGGGCTCAGTTGACTGGAAAGTGATTCTACCCCCTGTAGTGCTAGTCTGATTCAAGCAGTAAACTCTCTCTAATGTAAGGGGTAATTGTTCTTCTCAGTGAGGTGACCACAGATAATTTTGTCTGTCATGTTTCCAGATATGTGAAAATCAGCTCTCATGAACTTACGGTGTCATGTTGAGCATGTTTTCAATAATGCCTTTCCAAACTGGCAAAGTTTATATTGTTAATGTACAGCTTGTTTCAAGTACAAACAAACATAACTCCAGGAGTACAATATCATTATCATCAGCTTGGAAAAGTGAATATAGTATGCACTTGCCTTTGGCTTTCCTAAAGAAGGACCCTTGCACTAATCCTGAACTCACAGTATCCAGACATGGTTGGTCAAGCAGTGGGAAGGTTACTGGTCTCATTCACATTTTTCAGCAGAGTTTGCTAGGGACTGTAGCAAAATACAGGTGGGAAGTAAAGACTTTTAGAAATTTACTTCAACAAGTGAAGCAACAGAAGTAAGCTAGACATACCTGTAGTTGGTGGTAATGTATACAAATGCACATGGAGAAATTAACCCATGAGGAAGGCAAGGCCACTGATGTTTTGGGGATTTTTATCTCAGAAGAGCTGAGCAGAGAGAATGCTACACTTCACCAGTCTGTTGGTAGAAAATGTTGCTGTTAGTACAGCAGAAGCTGTCTTTAAGAGAGAGGAGGAGAGCATTCCAGTCCTTTGAACTTGGTATGTGGGCTGGCTCGTGGTGGCTTTGGGCAGAGAAGGAGCAACTCAGGGTCACCCTTCTCCCAACTGCAGGAAGTAAAACCCATTTCTGTGGGATGAGGTAACTCTCACTTGCTGAGTGAGGCCAGCCCTGCCAAGATTGAGCCCCTGAGCTCTCCATCTGCAGAGAAGTGGTTTTACTGATGATACTAAAAAGATGTCCAGATGCTCTTCCTGTTTTGCATTTTCGGGCTGCTGCCAAACCAACTGGGAAGCCATATTGTACAGATGAGGCAAGTCATCTCCTGTGTAAATTTGTGTGCAACTCATAGCCCATGCCTTTATTTTCCAGCAAACTTTCTTTTAAAGGTCAAACCAGAAATTTGGGAAGGTATTTTGTCTCTCTCAGGGACAAAATGCAGCCTCATTTCAGTTATAGTACCCAGTTGCTTACGTGGCATGTTAAACTGAATCCTACTGGAAAAGAAATGTTCAGCAGGAGAGAGTTTAAAAGTAATTAGTAACAGGGGAAGTCAAAAAGGTAGCTTTAGTACAAGTTGAAAGTAGTGCATAATAATGATTAACTGGAGAGATAATATGTAAGTGGAGAAAAGAACAGTTAATTTATCAAAATAAACAATAAGATAGTTAAAATTAAGGGGAATGAAGGAAGAGATAATTAAAATCCAGTATTGTTAAATACAAAACCCCACTTTGCAGGAACTAGGTATTTGTTTTTAATAGAGCCCAACCGAGCAATCAAGGGAATGCAAGGTATTGGTAAAGAGCTCCTAAAAGAACAGTGAAGCATCAGTGTAAAGGTATCCTTTAGGAGACATTTAATCTGCCTATAAACAAAATTGTTTTGCTTCTATTTTGCCATCAGCATAGAAAATTGCAGTATGTCTCTATTTGTCTACATCTTTTTAACCTCTAAGAGGAGGCAAATGGAGAATAAGAATCTGATGCTGGCATAGGTCAGAAATAAGGATTTTTTAGTCTTACACTGTGAAACTCATGCCAGAGTGATAGATAAAAGATACATAAAATGCCCTAAAGAAAAGCAAAAAATTCTACTGTGTTGCAAAAAGGCAAGCAAAGGAGCTGGGAAATAAAGGGGATGTGAAATATAGAACCAGCTCCTCTGTCCTGCACCAGTTTTGCTTTTTTGTTTTGTTCATTTAGGTTATTTCATTTGGTTTTTAGCACTTTGCTATTAAATAAACTGCATTGCTAATAACATGGCATGGTCCAGAATTTTAGTGATGAGGAAGCAAGCAAATTCAGGCCTCTTTATAGGCATACCCTCTCTACCCTGATTCTTAGTGGACGTCTATTTGTGAGTATAAATATCTTTGGTTTTTATACTCTCAAAATGGGCTGGAAAACACAGGAATTATTAGGCCCACTTCATGGCCTAAGAAAGATGACTTGAGTGAAATTATATGGTTTATCTGGGATTACTCTGCCAGCCAACAGCACAATGAAGAATGGTAGTTTCATTTTCTGCTTCCACTGATGCTGTACTGTGGTGGCAGGCAATGCGATTTCAGATATTCATTGCAGTCTTAGAGGTGCCACCTCTTGTCTCTTCTGAGAATGTCTGGCTGAGGTTTCAGATTTGCCAAAAGAAACTGGATATTGCCAATCTCAAGGGACTGAGCTGGGTGGGGATGCTGGGTGAGGAGAACCAGGAACCTTCCAGCAGAGCAGCCAGCATCCATGCAAATACCTGATTTCCTATGGGGGGTTCTTCTGTCGGGTGCTTGTCAATGTTCAAGACATTTAAAAGGGGGAACTATGATCCACAAGTGGGACCACGGGCCAGGGGAGTCTCAGAGGTGTATCTGTCATAACTATGGTCATGGGTAGCCAGAGAAGGAGAGAGAAGTTGATTTAGAACAAAAAGAAAAGTCCCCAGTGTCTATTTCTTTGTTTGCTTAAGTACCATCACATCGTTTGACTGCAACCACTTTGTAAAGGCAAAAGACATTAAAAAATGTGTCTTTCCTAAGAGTGTTTCTACTCTCTTTCATCTGGCAGCCTGCCCTAGTAATGTTTCCAAGGCAGAATTTCAATTGGAAGCTGAAAACTATCCAGAATTTGGGTTTATACAATTCTAACATTTAGCATTCAATAAGATGTATCAGAGGGCATATGCTACCATAATTTTTTTAATGCTGTGGATCCCACTGAAAAGAAGATAATTTTTGCCTGGGTAACAAATTCTTCCCAAATCCTGTTTCACTGCAGCAGGAATTTCTATAATGGACTGAAGCTGATTAAGCTCTATAGCAGGTGATAGGTTTGAGAATGAATAGTGTTTTCATAATTTAAAAATAATAATGAAGAGTTTTCTGCTTTAGATGCTAATATATGTCAGCAGCAAGGTAAAAGATGTCTTAGAAAGTACTTTTTCTATAGATGAAATGTATTGGAAAAAAACCACATTTCCACATGTTGCAGGAGAAAGATGGGCACTGAAATACCATTTACATTTATATATCACCTTTCATTCTGAAAGAGGAACAGCTGATTAGAGATTACCCTGGTTAGAGAAATCCCTTCACCCACCCCAGAAGTGCAGTCACCCTCAAGAGAGGGATGTAGCAGGTGTTTAACAGCGTGCGGCGCAATAGTGTGAACAAAAACATTCTGCCAGGTGAAACATTCTGGGGAATTATGTTCAGGCAAGGCTGCTATGTGCAGGCTAAAACTAAGCCTGGGGTTTGAATTAAAGAAAAATTGCATCCAGGTTGTGCTCCTGTTTTCAGCCTGTGACTAAATATGGTAATGCTTAAATGCAGAATCATTGTCTTATAATTTTTTTAACTCACTTCCTCTTTGTTTCTGTGCAGCACACAGATTGTCCCCTCAAAAAAGAGAAACTGCCAGGCCTTGCCAATGAGAGCAGCACTGAACCAGATCCTAAAAGAGGAGCAGTAGACTTCAGGAAGTGATCAGGGGCCATGTCACTGGAAAGGTCATTCACTTGCTGCTCTGTGTTTCCTTCCACTTCCTTTTTCCCTTCTTTCACATCCCATTATATCTCCTTCTGGAATGGGTTCTTTCTCTGTTTCATGCAAGGGTGGCAGAGATTCTTTTTATTGTGTTGAGTCACCTAAATGGGATGTCTGGGTATCTTCCTCATGTTGGGTACTCCCAGACAGAGGAGATATCCTGAAAAAGATCTGGTGCCTGATCAACAGAAACATCACAAAAGATTTTTCGAGAATTCATTGTGCTGGGTTGTTTAGGACAAAATCTTGCAGATCATGGTCTGTTGTTAAGGCCACCAATATGAAATTTTGTGCTTCTTCTGTAGAAGTAAGGCACAAGGTATTTGCAGCAGGATGTGAATTTCAGCTGGAAATAACAGATATTTCTTGTAATAAAAGGCATCTGAGATGCTTTAGAATTATTTATGACACTGCTTGGTATGTTCTGAGCAATCCCATAAAAATCCTGCAATATTAAAATGTCTGGCTAATTGCAAAGACAGTTTTATGTTCAGGTGGCCTCTGGCTGCCTGGGTCTGGTTAGGGTAGACCTGTCAGGTCAAAGCTGCAGGTGGTCAGCAGGTTTTAGCCACAGACTTCTTTTTTCCAACCACTGAGGGCTGCAGGAACCTGGCACAGTAACTTGCTGCTCCTGCTTTTTATTCACAGAGAAGATATTACTGTTCTTCCACATATTGGAACACTGAAAGATAGCTAACAAGCTGCATCTCTGAGAGGGTCTGTTCTGAAAAGGATTGCACTCTAATGGCAGTGATGTGCTAAACTTGACATTTCTTCCTCTTATGTAATCAATTTTCATATCTCCAAAGTTAGTTACCAGTTCCAATAATGGAAAACTAATTTGCTGATGTCCCAGCTTTGTGGCTCTTCATGTGCTCACACACAGAAATTCTCAGCAAACACCAGTGTTGGAAATGACTTTTTAAAAGTCATATAGGGAATCAATGGTGGAATCAGGAACAGACAGAAATCCTGACTTATATTTGTTACTTTCCTGGTGTGCTCTTAGCTGATGGATACCTGTAACCTCAATTAACTCGTTCCCTGTCCTAAGTGTTGTGTGCTTTCTTCAGGGAGCTGCATATTTAGTCTTTCCTAACTCTGCTTTAGTACACATCACATGTAATCAAATTCAAGCTACTATCAGGAAAGAATGAAATGAAATGAAAATTACAGCTAGGACTCAATTTACAGTAATTTGTGGTGTTAATGGCTGTGCTTACTATCTTCCAAGGTGTGTCTCTTGCTCCAAGATACTGAAACCTCTCACTCCTTTTTTTTTTTTTTTTTGGCATTTTATCACTAGTAAGAATAAATAATAAATCTATCACTGGAGGTAAGGAGTTTTCAAATAGTCCAAAGATATTTATGGTTTTTAAATCCAGTTCTGGAAAGGTAGAATGCATGCAGCAAATAGGTGTAAGAAGTGTTAGAGCTGCTTCCCAAAGTTCTTACCTTTCTTTAACTGCAGATGGATGTTTCCTTGCTCTGGCATAACTATGACAAATGACCCATAAAATGTCTGTCCATTCACCTTATTCACATCACTACCTGCTCTGAAAATTATCTCTGGGGAGGGAGAGAGAGGAGAGGAGGCAGTCACAGCTCTTTTCAGCCCCAGACACAGCAGTGATGGTGGTGTGTCTGTCACCATCACAAGTGACTGATCTGGAGCTAATAAAAGGGCAAAATTCCTTCCCCCTCCTTCCCAGGAATTCTGGGCCCAATCACAATGATAAAATATTCACTCTACAAAGAAAAGCTTTGATATTTTTCATGACAAATTGTGCCAAAATGTGCTTGGAAGCATAATGCCTTCCCCAGTGGTAATGTCTGGGAGAAATTTCTGCGCTTTCAGTGATGAACTGAGGTGATGAAATTCTTGCCATGCAGTAGCTCTAAACTGAATTGGGGGTGGTAGGTAAACTGTTCTCTTTCTTGAATGCTACCTGGTATTTTCCATTCAGCTAATGGTCAGGAATGTCCGTGACTATTATAGAAATGCCTTTATTTTTAATTCCTCCCATATAAAACTACAGAAATTCTGTCAGGCTGCATTTCTCATCTGTTCAAATGAGTGGGTTTGGGTTTGTTTTGTTTTCTCCACGGCAGTGCTGCTGCATCTTACAGACTAAAGTGAATTTTACCCCATCAACACCAAGGAGGCTATTTTGGATTTAATTCAAAATATGAAATATGAGTTTCTGGGAACAGAATGAGGCTAGGAGTTTTCAAACTCCTGCTTTCTTGAGTCTCTGCAGCTCAAATAACCATAAAAACCCACTTTGCAAGGAGGTAAATTACCAAACCTACACAATCTAGTCCGAAACAAACATTTGTTGCTACAAGTTAGTACTACTTATATGATTTTAATTCTTAAAAAATATACTCTGCAACTTATTCAGCAAGGATTAATGCTTTTCTGATGCTACCAAATCAAATTCATTTGGCCAAAATTTCCATTGATGAATTGAGGAATGAGATCAGGAAAATGATTTTGAAAAACACAGAATATATCTTAATGTTCATGGTGATTGTTTATTGTTGTTGTGGTTGGTTTTGCTACTACTATTATTATTATTGTTATTAATCTTGTGATATTAGGTCACTACAAACTTGCACGTGTCTTTGCTGTATTAAGGGAGATTCATTATTTATATGTGGGGTGTTTGGCAACTGTAAAAATAGATTAATCCACTTCTGGTTACTTGTTTTATTGGAAGTGCTGAAGCTAATGTGAGGAGAGGGTATTTCTTTACTGGTAAGAAGCATTGAGCAATAACAGTTGTTTATCACTCCCACTGTACAAGTGATAAACCAACTGTTTATCCTTTACAGGTACCATTTAACTGTAAATTGTACCCTTTTTTCTGTGCTCTACTTTTAAAGATGTAGGTAAATGTTTAAGGGTTATTCAAATGGACTGTTTGATAGGAGCTTTCACTGCAGGTTGCAAAACCATATGGTCAAAATTACCAGAACACTTCTCATTAAATGTTGCACAAATCTATCTGGCATGTAAGAGTTCTCTCTGGGTGATGGGTGGTAACACCTGTAGTTCATGTAGTTTAGTGTTAGTTTAAATGGTGGGAGTCCTAAAAGTAGCCTTGAAAAACCTCTTTGTAAGAAAAAAAAAAAAATCAGGTCTTATTAGATTTCTTTTTTTCTTTTTTGACTGAGAAATACCTGTATGGTTTTGAAAGTTCTCTACTGGTAAAGTGGCAGTTCTTCTTTCCTAAATGTCTAAGGAAACACTGGTGGTTTTCTGGAGATCTTTGCTATGTGTTAATACTTAACACATTTCAGTAGTTGACCCAGTGCCCATGCACAGGAGATGTCGGTGGGGGCCAGAGGTAGAATTCTTGCAAAATGAAAGTTGTCAACAGTGAGATGCTCATGCTGCAGAGGAAGAAAAAAAAAAAAATTCTTTTTATTAGGTGAGAAGTTATTTTCTTTTTCCCAGATTAGCAATCTGTCATTTCCATAAGATCCAGCAGCCAGACCAAGTGTCCAGCGTGTCATCTTGGAATATCAGTCTGCTCTAAGGCAACTCATGGGTGGAGGGAAGATCTTTGTGATCTCCCTAAGCAGCTGGGAATATTGCTTAGTACATGCTATAGGCACACTGTGGAGCATGCAAATAATTCTCCACAATCAACAGAGTGACTGAGATGTACCTGAAAACACAGTAACTCTCTGATCATGACCTGCAGAAGGCACTGCTGCTGCCTGGGGTCCTTCTTTAACTGAGTTGGATTTTACCACCAGTTTAAGGATCTGACTTTTCCTTGCAACTGTTAGATGCAGGAAGCCAGCACAGAGGATCCTGAAGTGTTCTACAACTCCACAAAGCAGAACTACCACTGACTTGCAGAATATGTGTTTGCTTCTTTTCTGGACCAAATAAAATCATTTTTATGCTCGTGTAGCACTTCCCAGGTATCAGCCTCAAGCTGAAGGAGCCTCCTCAAGCTACACCTGTTGCATTTGAGGTGGTGAAAAGGATAATGCAACATAGTTCCTGGTGTAATGGAGAAGCAAAAGAGAGCTTTGTTTAAAGAAACACTGCACTTATATAGGGTAGTACATGCAAAACAGAATAGAAAAGACTCATTGGTCCAAGAAGGCAACACTTCTTTGAAAACATGCTTTCTGCAAAACATCACAATGCATGGCTCTGCAGGTGCATAATCATTGTTATAATTTCTTGTCCTTGTGCAGCCTGAGAACCCCAAGGCTTCAAGGCTGCTTTTCCCTGGTTCCCTGCAGGATCCAACGACTTGCACCCAGCACAGAAGGTGTAAAAATGGTAGGAAGGGCATGCAGATAGCCTGAGTGCAATCAGCTGTCACAATCAGAACTGTCCTTTCACCTTGGGTTTTCTGAAGGTGGGAATTGTTGTCAGCAAACATGAAAAGTATACTAAACCTTGAGTTGAGTTGAGTTGAGTTGAGTTGAGTTGAGTTGAGTTGAGTTGAGTTGAGTTGAGTTGAGTTGAGAGTGCAGTAAATTGAGGGGCTTTCCATTCATGAGAAGAGCATGAGAGCAGGATCCTGGTCTCTTCCTATGCATGGATAGTGCTGCACTGCTGAAGCTGTGGATCAGCTCTAGGGAAATATGGGAGAGCTCCTGGGCGGGATCTGCCAGCAAACTTTGGCCTAGGATCACTGCACATTTGTAACCTGTAATCACATCCTCAGCAGGGCATTAGACATGTTTGCTTTCCTGATGCCTTTCTGAGGCAATACACCATTTCTCAGCCGTGTGACTTTGTCTCCAAAATAGCTAAAACTGGAGCTTTACACAGTCATTCTGCAGAGGGGAGTAAATCAAAGAGGGAGAAGAAAAACTCAAGATTTCTCTGGCAGCTTGATGAAAAGCATGGTAAGACTAAAACTAAACTTAAGAATATCTCACTGCCTAGCTTGTTTTACAGGCACTGGCAAAATATAACCCCTTTCTCCATTTTGCTTAGTTTAGGTTTTCCTGGCAGTTCCCTCATTTCTGGTCGACCAAAATGTTGCTCCTGTTTGTTTTGTATCACAGAAGCACCTCTTCCAATGTAGGCAGTAAAATAAGTAGCAATTTTTGCATCTCACAGCATAGAATTCTTATTGGAACAGTATTTTTACAGTTAAATTTCACTTTGGTTGACTCTGCAAATATATTAAGTCTCCAAAATCAGATGTCCATCTTACCAGTATTTTATGGAGAATCTTGAGGGATCCTGATAGAGTTCAGGATGGAATTGACCTCAGTCTTTTACCTAAGAAATTAATAATTAATTTGGTAGTACTTACTGAGGTCCTTCTGACCTCAGGATAGGAGTCAACACGTTTCTTTAAGGATTCAGGCTGGCTTATAAAATACCTGCTATTGGGTTTTTCTGGGATATTTTTCTCTTATATTTACATATATCTATGTACACAAACAATGTGATGGGTCTGCTGGAGCAGCTGTCTCAGAGTATTTATTCATTCCACCACAGTCATTAGTCTCATTTTACAGAACCAAGCAAGGCAGATGGAACAGCTTCAGCTGCTAGCACAGCAGATGAAGTTCTCTTTGTTATAAAATCTTTTAACAACTTTATAATAATATAAAATAATATTAACTATAATATTAGAAGCTGAAAAACATTTGCTCAGGCCAGTTAATAAAGCAACACGTACATCTTGCTTTGAACAGTGCTTGTTTAAAACAGTGGGTAAAGCTTCATTATTAAGTTTACATATTTCTACTATCTTGCTTAACATATTTTCCTGAGGCCTGTCTCTACACAGCTCACAGCCCTATTGTTTCTTGTCCATGCATCTTTGGCATTCTTGCATTTCTCCATCCTGAGATTTGCTTTCACACAGCTTTCTGACAGTTTTAAACCTTTTCTATTTCCCACAACCTGCTGCAGTGATGATGGAGCCCTGTTACTTTGGTCCTGGCTCCAGCAGCACACAGGCTTTTCCTCACTGAGTGGGACATGAGAGGAGCAATCCCCCACAGGAGCCCTGGGGGCTGGCTGCCCAGCAGGTGCACATGCAGAGCACTTGGAGCACTTCAAAACTGCTGAAATACAACCTTCCCCCAAGGCACAGGTAGATGGCTTTGGCACAGAATATTGCTCATCTTCCGTTTTTATAGCACATCTTTTATCTGTTTTCTGAGGGGAAAAATAAACAAAATATGTAAGGTTGGTGGGGATCCAGTCTAGCTTTCCAACCTAAACAAGAGATCACGATTTTTTGCTGTTTATTTTTTTCCAAGAAAAATATTTTAAAATAATGACTCTGACTTACAGAGTGAAAAAATTAAAATTAAACATGCAAGAAGCATCACACCCAGTACCCAAGCTGCTGCCAATTAAGAGGAATGTGTTGGTTCATCCTGCAGAGAGGTGTAAGAGCTCTTGGGAAGTGTGGAGATCGCCCAGCAATTCCTCCCTGCCACCACCAGGAGCCAAGCTTGGACGCCAGAGTGGTGGCTGGGTGAGCCCTCAGGGACTTGAGGCAGCCAGCAGTGACTTGGATTTTATGGCATGTCTTGTGCCATGGCTCAGCACAGGTAAGCCCAAGGGTTGGTGGAGTGCAAGGCTGGCTGTACACACTGAGCTGCAGCTCAGGACATGCCTGCTTTGGGGTCTTGCAGGATCTGTAAATTTGGGGTACTCAAGAAATTCAAGAACTGGACTTAAGGATTACTTGAGAACTGGACTCCATGATCCCTTGTGGTCCCTTCCAGCTCAGAATATTCTGTGGTGCTGTTGGGCACAGCAGTAATGCTCAGTGAGGCACACCCCCAGCTTTGATGACACCTCCCTTCTGAATACGCTGGTCTCAAACCATGTGCCAAGCTTTGAGCTTGGTGCAGGTCTGGCAGGCAGGAGGGAGGGGGAGAAGCACTGCAATCCCAAACCCATCAGCAAGGAGTTAAAGTCCAAGGAGAGCGCTTCAAAATCCAAGGTGAATAAACACTGCAGTGCTGTATTACATGACTAATAAAGCAGACAAACATCATCAAACACCCACAATACATTTATAGGCTTAATTCTGGGTTTTGTAAATTGGATTAGAGACATTTTATTCATTAAGGAGATAAAAACCCTTTTTCTGGAACTCAAGTGTTTTATTAAAAAAGTATGACTTTTATAGGTGGTAAAAGAAGCATAAATGGAGGAATGAAATGGTCAGAGAAAAAAAGTCAGTAGTGTAAACTGCTTTAAAAAGAGCAAGAGCATTTCTTTTGCTTAAATCCCTTTTTAATGGATTAATGCATTAAAAAAAAAATATTATGTACGTGGATAGAAAAAAAACCATGGGTCTCTGAGTCCTTTCTCTCCTACTTACTGCAATTTTTCTCCGAGTAGTATTTAGAGGCAGTGAGACTGAGGCCTCTGTGAGGGCTGTAAAGAAACACTCCTAAAGTGGACAAGCATCACTTGGATGAAAAACTTGATAGAAAAGTCAAAGTGGGGGTGGGATATATGGAAATAGAGCCTTGAGCTCAAAATGGGCATGATGGTTACAGGAAAGACTAATATGAAGTTTTGGAACTTGAAACAACCCCTTTTGTTTTGATGGCTAGTATGGGCAGGGCTACTGGGAGTAACCTTGTTGTCTTATTATTTACTCCATTTTAATGTCATGTTTTCTCTTTTCTCCACTTTCCTCCACTATAACCCTCTCTTGCTCTGCAGTCTTTCTTTCCCTCCCCTCTCTTTGGTTTCCTGCCTGTTGCACTCCCTGCACTTTCCCTTCAGAAACTGTCAGCCTTTTTCTATTCCACTGTCCCCTCACCATCCACCCTCTCCATGGCATCTCTTTAGAATTATTTGCCAGTTTTGAAAAAGGGCTTATAAAATAAATGACATTTATAACCTGAGCACATGAGTAATTTGCTAAAGGTCTTAATTACCTGCCAAAAAGAAAGCTACTTAGGAAGATTCACTAGGGATTAATTGTATTGGGAAACCCAGGAATTTTTTTCCATTTTCTGCACCTGATTGGACCTTCTAAATGAAGTATTATTTGCCTTTTCTGCAGGCATGGGAAATTGTAGTTTAAAAGATATTTGTGTTAGAATAAATGTACTTTTGTTTTGTTTTGTTTTGTTGGAAAAGGTGCCGAGCTGTCTGTAACATGTTTCGCAGCAGATTTAGTTTTTTGACAGCACACCCAGGAGTTTATGCCATACCAAGATAGCCTTCCCTGTGATTAGGATCTCTGAGCAACCACTTTGCTTAGGAGCTACTTCTGGGGAGCAGAGCAGGTAAGATGTAGATCCAAAATGACATTATAGGGCTTTCCTCAACCCATGAGCCCTGCAAGTGTGGATCTGACAATCCTAACAAAAGATAGCTCTGTAATTACTTTCCTCCAACCCTTCTTGGTGACAGATTTCATCCTCATTTCAGTGCTGAAACTGTTTCCTTTCACATGCATGTTAAAAATAGATGGAAACCAGGATATTGAGCAGGTGCCCTTGAAAAGCAATTTTTAAATTTTTAACAGGATAGTATTATTAATCATCAAGAAAGAGACGATGAGCATGAGATTTCTGGAGTATTTTCCTGCTCTACAGCACAGGCTCTTTCTGAACAAATCACTGAATCTCCTAGTCCCTGTATGACCATCCTTCAAAATGGAAATGAAGCATTCCCTTTTCCATTTTATGTGCCTTGTGTACTTAAGCTGTAAACTTGTTGAAAAATAGTCTGGCTATTGTCACTCCCTCATTGTATACCTCACTTCTGTAGTGCAAAGGGGAAACTGTGTTAGAAAAAGGAAAAGCAAACCATCTGAATATTATTCTTTTTTTCTTCACTTTTAATCTTCATGCTAAAATGATCTCAAGCCTTCCTCCTGAAATCTGTGAATTTAAAATAAGCAGGCTCTCACAGCTCTCTCCAGTAAGGAGGAAAGACTCTGGTCCCTATGTAACCTGGAATTAAACCACAGATATGACTGTTGTTCATCCTGCTGCTTTTGCAAAGGAAGTTTATTTTTGCTATTTTTTGCAATTATTCCCAGGGATCTTCTACTGCAGGTCACAGACATATGCCAGCTCAATGGTCCTTCCGTTTATTTTTGTCTTCCTGCAAGGTAACCATTCATCCATGGAGTAATTTCTTTAAATGAGGCATTTTAATCCAAATTGCCAGTTAATACCTGCAGGGTCAGCTTCCCTCCCGATCAGCTCTGGAAATTAAGGGAAGCTTCAAAAGCTGCTGTAAAGTTTTGCTTGCAGAAATTATGAAGAATTTCTGAAACACAGAGCAAAATTAGTAGGACAAGCTCTGAACCTTCAGACAAAATGCAAAACTGTAAAAAAGGAAAAAAGTCATGTCAAATTAACTCTTAGTGTCTCAGGTTGTATGGGTCTGGGATGGGTTCTGAAGGACTCTCTAAAATGAGGCTGGGGTCTCACTGCACTACACTTGTTCATTGATGTACTGAGCAGTGTTTTGCTCTTCTGTGTTTCTTCCTCTTGTACTGATTCTCTCATTGTTATCTGTGGTACCATAAAACTGAATGACTATTCTAAATTTTTTTGTGTTTATATAAAGGCAACTACTGTAGTCTCCAGTTAAAGAGAACAGGGCAAGGATCTATCAAATTAACTCTGTGGAAGGGTATTTATTTTTTTTAAACCTAAACCAGACATTCAGACCACCACCCAAGCAGCCTTCCATATCAAAGTACCTGTGGAATCTGAGGGGAAACTACACCCTGTGTATTCACATGGCTTTGTCTTATTAGTAAATACTAATGGATCCTAACTGCACAAAAAACATCTCAACCAAAAAATCATGCAGGTCTTCTATTACACCTTCTGCTGGAGTAGCAGCTGAATCAATAGGTTCCTCTCTGAAAATTAGAATGTGGGTCATTAGAGCCACTTGTGATAGTTCTTCTAAATGGGGGTGGCTGTCCCTAAGCAGTGTTGAAGGAGAAGAAAAGCACATGGACACAGCCAAGTTCAAATCAGCTAGCTAAATCCATGTCCTGTAGCTCTGTTGGATCTGTTGGCTTCTGTAATCTGCAAATTGGAGAGAAAGCTGCTGAACTTTATTGGAGGCAGTTTTAAGCTTTTAAGCTTGCAGTCCCATGAAAAACCTGTGTGTCCATTCCCCCTCCTATTTGCCACTGTCCAGCCTCTTTCACCTGCCAGCACATGTAGTTTAGCAGTCAGCTAAATTAAAAAACTGATACAGAAAAGAATTAAACAAGAAAAACAACACCTGTAATTAAAAAGGCTCTAAGTTACCAACCAGTGCTGTGTAATTAAAAGTGTCAATAATTGTAATTGTTCTCTTGTTATTCGTTCATGGCTTGTTCCTTTTAGCTTTATTATCAAAGGAAAAATGTAGCTACCTGTTGATAATCATGGCATAGTCTAAAGACTTTCTACACCATTAGATGCAGGGGATTTAAAGCTGTTTATAATTTTTTATAAATAGTACAAACCATGTCAGAAAGCTGTTCCATTTATTGGACTCAACCTTTGAGTAATCTGTCCATAATTGCACTAGAAAATGTTCAGAGCAATTTGCCAGGCACCTATGTGGACTGTAAGTATCCTGAATAACATATGATTGTTGTACTCTGAGCACCAATAATAAGCAGAGCAATGAATGTTCCTGCTTTTAAAGCAAAATGTAATTGTTTCTGAAATACTTGCATTTGAAAAAACATCTGAGTGTTTTTACTGATTATAAATTATTATTATGTTTTGACTTTGGAGTAATGCAATTATATAACGCAGCTATGAGGAAGAAATGGGTTAAAGGGAACTGTAATCACACACAAAATTGAAAAAAAAATCTCATCATATGTTTTCTGTCAGCCCAATTAATTTAGCTGCACTTGTATACAAATTCTGGCATTTAGGCTTAGGATAGTAAAGAGCTGAATGCAGTTGTGCTTAGGCTTTTGCACAATACAGAAGTGCTGCTTGACCCATCAAACTTCCACATAGTTTTCAGCAGGTTCTGGCTTTCATTTCCTCTTTTTCTCCTCTACAAATATAACTTCAGTTACAGTACCTATGCAGATGATTGAGACTGACCATTGTGATACATATGATTCAATCAGTCCAAGTCAAAATCTACCATCCCTTGTGTCTTCTCCAGCAACTCTAGCTGATAATGGCTAACAGAGAATTCTTAATTGCCCTCTTTTAAGCCTTCCTTCTTTTAAGTCTACTATTTTACTGTGAAAAATACCTGTGTCCTTCCTTTTATTTAGTTAGGCATAATTTGATATAGTATACTTATATTTATTCTGTAAGACCTTAAAGAGATGGCTTCCTGTGTGCATCCTAACAACTGACATGTTTCCTTCTAAGTTCTGCCCTTCTCTTTGTATTTTTGTTTGCTACAACTCTATTTTCTTTGTTCTCAACAAATATATTATTCCTCAAACTGCTGCTGCAAAGTTTTTTTTTGTCCAATCCATCAGCTGAGTATGTTCTATTCCCCTTTGCATCCTGATTCCATCTTCCCTAGGCTGTAATTCTTGTGTGGGTTTCAGAGATCCTCTCTGCACTCATCCAGTCCTTAAAGTCCAGTTCCTGCTTCAGAATAATCATTAGTCCACATATTAGATTTCTAAAGAAGTATATTCATACCTTCTGCCATCAACAGGCCTTGGGAGGAATCCCTCATAAGCTTCTGCTGATTTACCTCACTCTTTGCCTTCAGGTGCTTCTTTCAAGGCAGTGACTGACTGTGTGTTGGAAATGGCAAGATCCATTTTCACCTGGGGGCAAGCTACACATTTACCTCTGGAGAGGTGAGCACAGGCAGTTCCCATGGTTCAGCTAATGTGCTGGAAATCTCCCCTCCAGCTTTTCTCACAGCAACTTGCTCACAACCCACACCACCAAGCTTCACCTGTCAGCCTCACATCTGCTTTGAGCAAGGCTGATTTCTCTTGTTCTCCCTCACTTCACACACTGCAGCACAGTATTTAAACTGAAAGGAGCTTTCTGTGCAGTTAGTTGTTTCGCCATAATGTTTCCTTTCAATTTTTATCATAAATCTTTTTCTCCAAATAAAACCTTAAAGGGAAAGGTACAAAGTAAGCCCAAATGCTTTCAATTGCAAAGCAAGGAGTCTGCAGTGAAGCTTCTGCTTAACAAAGTGGAAAATAAGAAAGCATGTTTTATTCCATCATTTATTAAAATTAAGGGAATGAGGGCCTCATTTGCTTAAAAATTGTCTATTAGTATTCACCTGATGGCAAGCAGCCTTAATCTCACACCATTAAAGAAAACAGAAGCTCATTAAATAGTAATTCTTTGTAATAGTGACAGTAGCTTGGGTTTGAGCAGCACTGCTCTAAGTTCCCATGTAAATTGTTCACGATGATCACCAATAAGAGAATTTTTTGCACCTCTCCCCACTCCCAAGAGCTTTCCTTCCATATGTAATCACTTATGAGTGCCAGGCAGGGAAAGACCCTTGCATCAAGGGAAAAAGCTTTCACTGTCAGACTTCGGATGTTAGAAAACAGGACAGAAGCCATTGGATACAAAGCAGGGAAGTATTCCTGAGCAAGGGAGGGGTGTTCTGAGAGACACAAGAGCTTTGGGGTCAGTGAGTGTTCTTAGTTTTGGCCAGTACTGCCGTGGTTTTGAAACACCAGGAGGCATGTTGAATATTTCTGCTTTGACAGCTGCTGATTGACCTCTCCTTACCAGATGTATTGCCAACACCCTGCTGATGATCTCTGGCCATTGCTGTGCTTTCCCTTCCCCAAATCCTTCCCCAGAGGATTTAGTTATTAGTGCCCCCTTGTTGCTGTGCAGGCCTATTGTCAGCACTACCCAACTATTCACCTACTAAAGCCCTACAGGAGTGGACAGGGTGCTCTTGTGGTCATTTTAAACCCATAGCTGAAATTCCCATTCCACTCTGAATGTTACAGAATGTCCTTTGCTCTCATTACAGTCCTCAGTAGTTCCACTGCTTTGCATGGCACAAATCACTACCTTCCCTTCTGAGCTGCTTGTGGCTCTTCTGATGAACAGCTTTAGGCCATGTGGCCCTATTCCTTATTTAACATTATTCTATTCTCTCCCACACCATTTCCTGTGCTAGGGATGTCTCTGGGTCAGGCATTGTTTGTTTTGGGTATGTGTGTGGGAAGATTGCTTAGTGCTGCTCCTTAGACATGCTTAATTCAATTACTGCCAGATTTTCTCAGCCTCTTGACATTGCTATGTATAGCTCTTTAGTAATAATATTATCAATTATTTACATTTTAATTTGTGCTTGCAATAATTACATGATCCTGTACTGCAAGGGGAAAGAGATCTCGCTTTCCACAATTATATGACCATGGTTTGTCCTCAGAGGCCTAAGTTTTATTTAGCATCAAATGGAATCATTGCTAATACTCATCAAATAGCCATTACCCTATGGGAATGCTTCTGTGGGTCCTTGCTGTGTGAGGACACAGCTTTCTGAGAAGCTGTTAAAGGTTTATCTCAGTGGACTGGCTGTCAGTGGATGGGAGCTGACACTCTCCTAAACCCTGTGGAGGCAGTTTTGTTCTCCCTGCTGCCAGTCCCAACACAGGTGCTGCTGGCAAAGCTGCAGGGTGTTTATTCTGTGAGAGAGAGCTGCTGTCTGACTCCTTACACACACCCCATCCTTGTGCCCACACTGCTTGAAGGGCTGGCCAGGGGAGGGCTGAGGGAAGGTCTTGGGGGATTATGTGCTTACTTGCTTCACAGATCCTCAGAAAGATATTTCCAGGAAACCAAGATCTCATGTCAGCAGACCAAAAGCAGGAGCAGAATTCTCGTTGTGCTTGCCAGATGAGACAGCTGGCTGAGAAAGGCTTGTGAGAAGACTGGGAGAAGGCTAGCATGACATCCTCTTAATGGCCTTGTTAGCTCTTCTGTGCTTCACTCTCTGTTGCAAATAGGTTTTTACAGTTAGTATTTGTATCAGCATTCATACTTCTGCTGTGTTATTACCTACTACAGTTGCTTTGGGTGGCAAAATCTTCCTTGGTGTTCAGCACTTGCTAGTACAAGAGGTAGATTAGTCCCCTGTCGTGTGCAGCAGCAAATCCTGTGCCTAGTGCAATGTATACATTTCACTAAATGTGCTATTAATGCTCCTGTACTGGATAAACATAAACCCTGGGTTTGTTATAGCATTCATGCTGTGGTCATTCCTTTCTGTGACTCTTTCCAGTGGGTTTTTGCTTGCTGAGGATTTTTTCATTAGTCATAGGGTTTTTTGGGATGAAGATCTTGATTCCTTTCTTTCTGCCACCAAGTTTTTAACTAACTCCAAGGGTTTAGATGTTCACAGTTTTTTTTCTTTTGTTTGCTGCTTTGCAGTTGGAAAATAGGAAACTGCCCACAGATAAAGGAGCACAGAAAATTAATGTTACATCACCTTTTCTCTGCACAGAGCACAGTAAGTACAATGTTACCCATAGAGGGTTAAAACTTGCTGGAAGAAAGGGTTTTGTCCCCTCACATCAGACAAGCAGTGCAATTCATTCTGCCCTGGTTGCCCTCCTGCCTACAATGTGCTATTTCACTGAAGCAAGCACCTGTCAGTATTGAACAGAAAGCAGCTTTTGGTGTAACTGAACTAAGGTGAAAAATTAAAAATAATTTCAATTACACCTGCTCTGTTGGTTAGGGGGAAAATATGAAAAGTGGATTTACTGGGATGAACAGTAAAGGAGCTGTACCTCTTCCTTTCTATTCCTTGTCATTCCTTGCCCCTGGACTTCATACTCATAACAGTAGTCCTGATGATAGTCTTTTCTGGAAACCCAACCAATTTCTTATTGTTACAAAAACACGTGTAATTTTATGGCTAATTAAAAATAGAGAAATTTAAAAAAACAAGCAGAAATGTAAATATAGGAAAAGCATTAGGATTATCTTCTTTCACAGTGCCCCATAGAAAGGAATTAAATGTATCCAGGATGCATATGAGGGGTTTTTTGGTCTCTACAGGAAAAAAAAAATCACTGGATAAATCTGCTACTTTGGTTTGGTCAGAGGCAAAATTTTGAAAGGGTTGGCTGTAAAAAAAAAAAAAAAATCGTTTGGGAACAAATCTAAACTTTTCACAGAAGAACATATTTTTCAGTACAATAAAATGAAAAAGGTAATCAAAGCCTTGCCTTTCCTCCAAAAGCAGTTCCAACAGATGATGTTGAACAAATCCTTTTTCAGCTTCCTGGAGCCAGTGATGATCATAATCACAAAGGGAGGAAGAACATGAAAGAATAATCACAGCATCATAAAACTGCTTTTGGAGAGATTTTTGCTGAATTCCTACTAATTTGAATGGGAACCACAGCCTTGGTTTGTGATAAAAATGTAACCACAACATAACTCTCACTGCTAACCCCTTTCTTGTGAGCAAGCAGTGGATGTTGTTGTACCCCCTTACAAGTCCTTTCTTGTAAGATTTAAGCAAAATGTCAAGTTAAAACCTGCCAGTTTGGCGATGGTGACTCCACAACACTCAGATATAAACACTAAATGCAAACTAGAGTTGCTGCACTCTGGCTTAGCCTGTCTGCACTAAGGCACGTTGTTTTATAATTCCATAGGGTTCATTTTACATGCAGTAAAAGCATGCATTTTACAAGCATGGCATTAGATCTTTCATGTGGTCATGGTTTATATTATTTCTGCAGAAATATGTGATATGTTGTGATCTGCAAAATGCTGTACACGTCCATTAAATATTGCATGAACACCAACACCGTGGGGAACATAAAATATTGAACCTGAGCAAATGGATAGCTCAGCTCAAGGGGATGCAGGGATTTTCACCTGTAGGCCACCAGTTAAAAAACACAGTTCAGATTAGTGCCAACACCACACCAGATATAACTTGTCAGGTGTTCATTGGCTGAAATTATTTATGTCCTCTAGCTTCACTTGGAAAAAGGATTGTATCACACAAGCCATGGCTGTTTGTGGCACCCACGAGACACATCATTGTTTCCATAGAACAGCTAAGGTTTAAAAAGGGCTGGGTACTGTGAACTTTCCAGGCATGTCTAGGACAGGGTCAGTCTTAAGAGTTTGAAATTGCACAGGGGTTTTTATTATCTTTGCAGAAGGAAGCAGTCTTTTGGGCTGGCACATCCTCTAGAGTATGAGGCAGGGATGTGGCTGCACAGCCTCCCTCCAAGCCCTTTCCTCTGTTGGCCACCTGATCCTTTCCCAGGACAGCACAAACCACCCAAGGCTGTCTGCTCAGGGCCCCACCCTGGGGAAGCATTTCTGGACCAATCTCACTCTTGCTGCTTCTTTGCTCTTCTCCCACCCCCTTGCTTTAGGTTTTGTAGCTGCTCCTGCCTGCAAGGCAGCAATCACTGATGTGTTTGTTAAGCTCAGGAGACATAAAGCAGATGTTCTTAGCACCTTGGCTGGGGACCCATGAAGAGACTATTTCCATAACAGCAGCTCCCAGTTGGACTCATTACAATTTCTTCCTCATTTTCCTGGTCTACAAATTCCTTACTCAACTCTTAAGCACAAAAGCACTGTCTTTCTCTGACAGATACCATCTTTACTGACTTCATAAGAAGACCTGTTTGATTATTTGATAGGAATATATCCTTATCTATCTCTGCATCTGTCTTCAAGAACGTGCCTGGTCTATTGTGGTTCTTCTGTAGATGCCATTTTGTAATAAACAAAGCTCTCTTTTCTCCAAATCCCAATTACAGTAACAAGTAGATCTGTCCTGTATCTTTGTTGGGGCTTCATAGACTGTCCTCTATGCTGAAATGTGGAGGTTGGAGTTCTGGGATCTAACAGAATAAAGTGCTGTGATCTATGGAACCCGTGTATTTTGGAGTGTAAGAGCCTGTGCTAGCTGGTCTCCTGACTGATCATGGGGAAGCTGAAGGTGCAACCACCACTAGCAAGTACAGGTGCTTCTCTGAAGATCTGATGTAGGAGAAGCACATAGGATTTGGTGTCCATAAGATGCTAATAGGACTGATTTCTAAAAATTCCCTAAGAAGTCAGTGTGAGGGCACTTGATCCACAGGCAAGATTGGGAGTGGGAGGAATGATGGATTTGTCTTTACAAACAAGCTGTGGGTCTGCTGGTAGATAAAACTAGCATTGAGAGATTAAAGAAACAATGGGATGGATTCCTCTGATTGATGAATGGAAAGAGATATTTGCCTTTACAAACAAAGTGTAGGTTTGCTGATGAATGAAATTGGATATTGGAAGATGAAAGAAGCAATGGGGGAAAACCATGAATTTCATAAGAATTGAAAATTAAAAGATAGGGTTATACATTAGAGGGGAATCTTAGGTGTTCTTGGAAGTCTGTGCCTCTCAAGTACCTCAGCCAATGGGGATAGAGGGAGGGAAATGCAGCTGGGGAATTAGGATAAAAAGGAGGCTGCATCCTCCAAAAATTAGAGACCCCAGGGGAATGTTCCATGGCCTCTCCCTTTATTCAAATAAAATGAAAGGACTCCTCTGTCTCCTTTTTGGACATAAACCTCTGGTGTTTGTGGCTTAATTTTCCTGACAGAAGCAAAACTGTATGATTCTATGGGTAGGAAAAACCTTCTGCCTTCTGTCTCCTCCTGTCTGTTGGTGGCTGACAGGGAAAAGCAATGTGCAATGTCTTACCACCCTCAGAGAGAGCTGCTGAAGCTGCTGGCTGTCCCTGAGCTCTGGGATGAGTGGGATCCTTTAGCCCAGCACTGCCTCTGCTGTATGCTTTCAGGGCTACACCTCTGCCTTCTGCCCATCCCTTGGCAGGGGAGGAGCAGAAAACTCCCCCTTTGTTCTTCAGACTGAAGGGAGGGGCTGGTGGTCAGTGTTGGTGAAAGTGCCCTTAAACAGCTGAATAAGAGCATTGCACAAATTATTCATGCCCGTTTTGTGTGAACCCACACCTTGCAAACCTAGGGACAGTAGCTGCACATGGCAGAGCCATGAAGGGAAGGAAAAGCCCATCAGAGCTAGGTGATGAGTGGATTTGGCCAGCCCAGCAGACTGGGTTTTGTGGTAAACTAAAACTCATCATCAAAACAGCTGGCTTGTTTACTCTGCCATGCTCGAAGGCAAGGGAGGCTGTTCCAAGGCATGGCTGCAAAACTGCTTTTTTAGAAACTGCAAAACTGCTACACCTGTGTTTGGTGTCTATTTTGTGGCTAAAAGTCACATTTGTTTAATGACTGAGGGGAAAGCTGGGGGAGATAATGGCAAACCCACGCTTGCTTTCTCTCTTTCAAGTGAGCCTGGGCAAGCAGAAATAGATTCCTCTGCTGTTTATTGTAGCACAGATCTGCAGTGGCACAAAGCACTTTGGCATCCAGCACATCCACTGCTTGCCTGAATTTACAAGCAAATGAAATCTGTAAGAGCACTATAAGGAATTCTGAGTGGATCCCACCCCTCTGCTGTAAGGTCATTATGCAGCACAAAATTAGGCAGCCTCAGCTAGCAGCTGATATCTCCAGCACACATGGGCCCCAAATAGAGCAGGGGCTGGAGGAAATCCCCCTGTTATTTTCTAGATTGTCTGTGGGAGTACAACAACAACAAGAAGGTAATAAAATGTAAAACTTAGAATAGGCTGGCTTGCAAATGCAGCTTGTCAGTGCAATACAGAAACCCCTACTGAAAGTTAATTTGCCCCTCCTGCGTAGCACTCTTCTTAAGGTGTGAAGTCCAACATCATGGATTTCTCTGCAAGATCAGGAGTAGAAATTACAAGCTCTAGGCAGTAATTCAAATTGATTATCACATTCTTGCCTCTTTACATCAGCATCTTGGTTTTGACAGCAGTGTTGCACAGCTGCTGAGAGGCAGCAGATGCCCTGGCATCAGATCTCAGTGGAGGAGCAACTGATCCATATTCTAAGTGGGCACTTTAATTGTCCTTGTTTTGATTAAAGGAACTCACCTGTGCTAAAATGAGCTGGGCAGAGCACCCTGGGAAGCCAGGGGAACCCTGGGGGCAGCAAAACCTGCCTCCCTTTGCAGGACTGAAACCACCAGCATTGGGGCTTCAGCCTCCCCTTTGCTTCATGTAGTTCACCCTGAGAGGCCTTTGTGGAAAATCTCTTTTCAGCACAGAGCCCAGGCCACCAGAACCTGTCTCTCCAAAAGATGTGGAGTTGTTTGAGTGCTATGGAAGATATGAAAGCTAGTATGTGAGAGTTGTGCTGTTTCTTAGTCTTCTCTTGAAACAGTTCACTTTTAATATGGAAAAATGTGCAAACTTTTCTTTTTAAAGAAATTCATTATTTTAACTGTGTAAAGGAAAATTTGTCTTCCCTTCTTCTACTACAACTCAATTGTATCTGAAAGCAGAGATAAGTCCTTATTTGCTTCCTGTTTTCTAAAACTATTTTGAACTTTGCTGGTCTTTTTGGTAGGAGAGGAATTATCTGGCTTCTCTTTTCAGACATACTTTATTTATTTATTTACTTGTACTCTGGGAGTGTTGAACTTCACTTGAGGCCACAGGAGTCTGAGAATATTCATTGTATATATTTTTGAATAATAGATGCATTTTTTTTTTCAAATGAAAATCACATGACAAATGCTTTAATATTTCATTTTGAAAAAATCTTCCAAACTTCATTCATCCTGAAACATAATATTTCTTTCTGTGATTTTGTGGTGTTTATTTTACTTCAAGTGAAACTGATAAAATTTTGAAGAAGTTAAAATTAGATTTAATTTTGAAAATATCTGTTTTTATTCACTACATTTCCTGATGATGCTGGATATATTTTTTTCACCAAGGAAATGCTCAGGAGAGCTATTTTATTAGGCCTTGTCTCTTAAAGCTTTTTAAAGTTTATTTAATATTTCATATTAGACAGAGTCATAGATTATTAAATCCTTTGGACAGAGACTGATGTCATTTTGTTGTCTGAATCAAGTTGGTTCTGATTAAAATGGGGAGCAAAGTGGAAAAATTCTTTTATGAGCTTTCTCTTTGTGCTCACAACCACCTGGAAGGAAGAGCCTCATCAAATTTCTTTAGCAATTCTTTAACCTCTTCTTAAAACATTTACCAATTAACAGTCATGAAATCAATACTTCTTTCTATGTATAAAAGCAAGGTTTTAGAAGTTGGTTTAGGGTGTTTTTGCTGGGTTTTTTGTTTTGTTTTTTTTCATGACTGCCTATCTCCGAGGGGAAAAAATAAATAAAACAATGATAGAATTATATAAGCATTCAGGTCTGAATTCTTCATTCAATTTTACATGGAGATGCCAGTGTTTTACACAAAACCTTTAAAAAAGGTTTTGACTATCAGAAAGTATTGAGGTGAATATTCTGTTCTCTTCCAAAATTCGTAGCTTTACATTAAAAAAGAAACTTGGAGGGAGTACCTGTTGTAATACTTTCATTTCAGAAGCATTACTTTGGTGATATAGTTGCCCTGTAATAGTGAGCCTACATGTTAAAAGTGTGGAAGATTTAATGATACATAAAATCTGAGGTGGAATGATAAGGACAGAAAGATTGAGCCAAGGTTGTTGCTTCTTTGAATTTTTGGGCTTACTAGACTTTTTGTTTTGAACAATGGATGGCAGGCAAATAATAAAAGAGAGTGACACAATATCCAAACAGTTTCCCTGGGATGGCAAGATAAGCTGGAAATGCCATCTGTAGGATTTTTAATTGATTTTTCATGAACAGAAAAAGCAATTAGAAAAGGGAGCAGAGAATTTTTTAATAATGACTGTTAGGACTTCAAAGAGCTACCACACTTTTCAACTTTGAAGGAAAGTAACATAAAAATAAAAGCAGAAAAGTTTGGAATGTATTGCTTGTTCTGGTTTAATGATGTTTTACAGTCCCTAGTCTCTTTTAATGGTTATATCGTGCTTAGCATTGTGTGTTAGGCTGAGCTATGGGTGTTAATAGTGGTTTAACCTCCCTGGAATGTCAGCTACTGGCATGTTTCATGTGACCTCGGGACTCACACTCAGTCTGTCAATAGGAAAACATCTCTTTCTTGGAAGCACAGCCTGGGAGGATCTACATGAGTCAAGCTTCTGCTTTAAAACCCTCCAAGGAACACATCTCGTTCAACATGATCTGTTTCCAAACCTAGCTGGGCAGTCAGGTATATGAAAGAAAATAGGATGAATGCATATGTTCTTAAACTTCAGAATGTGACTTAAGGATGTCATGAGTTGTTCTCCTCATATTCAAAATGTAACAGGAAGACATGTTAATTTTTGAGCTCTTTTGGTAGTGTTAATTTTGAAGAAACATAGGTATTTTTTACACACACACATATGAGAGAGCTGTTTTTTCTGCATCTTTTTCTAACTTCTAAAACTTGTCAGAAGTCACCTCATTTCTTTTTTCCTTCCCACTTGAAAATTCATTTAGTGCCCATTACAATTGTTAGATAAATAGTATCACCCATCAGTATCACAATTTGGGCAGCTCATAAGCTTTCTGCATCTTGCTTGGGGGTTTGGGGATGGGGGGGTGGTTGCCACTCTATTTCTGGCAGAATTAGAGGAATTATTCACAATGAATCATTAGTCTGACAAATTTTTTCTTTTTCCTGTTAGTCCAGAAATTGCCCAAGTAATTTGAAGCTCTTGGAAGCTAATGCAAGTTCTTTTTTAAGCTATCCTCTGAATGAGATATGGGAATAGCACTTTGAAGATTGTACTTCATAGTCAAGATCTGAGACTTATAGTTTAAATGCTGTAGATCTAATAGTTAGACTTGAAATTATCTAAAAGTTACACACTGACTTGGATAAATTAAAATTCATGGTCTGGGTACTGAAAACGCATAAATGTCTGAAGAACAGCTCAAGAAACTAAGTCACAAAATGATTCTTCTTTATTTTCTCACTCTGAATTACTTCAAAAATAAAACCCAGTTTAGTCCTAAATGTGAACTGTAATGTTTTAAGGAGTTTTCATGTGGCTTTTGCATATTTTGCTTTGTTCAGTTAGCTTTGCTCAGAAAAGGACCATTCTCTTTGTTTTCCATGAGTGTCATCTACCTAATATAAGAACCAGAATTTCCTTAAGAGTGAAAGGCTGTTTCCTAGTCCTTTTATTACAGGAGAGGAGAATAATAAATGTAGAGCTGTAGAATTAGAAGGACCTTAACTTGCTTGGCTGAAGGCAAGCCCTAGTTTTAAAGATGTTTCAGGGTCTATAAAGACATTTCCTCAGCATTGCCTTGCAAAATGGAGTCATCTGTCATGTTCTGCAAAGCAGCCAAATCTAAAATGCTTGGTGAGGGGCATGGCTGCTGGACCCCTTCCAACAGTCAGAGCAGAGAATTGGAAACCACAAATTAAGCAAATTAATCTGATGCTTACAAGTCATGGCTAAAGCACAACATATCCAGTATAAATTTTTCCACTGTTTGTCTCTGAAACTGTATCTAAATTCTGTGCCTCATGGCAATGCTCCTTTACTTTTATTTGTGTGTATTGTACACTTGCAAGGGCACACACATTAAATTATTCTTTTCTTTTTTTTTTTTCTTTCTCTCTATGGTGTCATTATATCAGAGGGAGTGATTTTGGACTAATCAGAGCGTGTAAATAATCCAAAGAGGGGAAATAAGTTAAAAATCAGTACAGAAATGAACTCTTCAGCAACAGGTGTTATGTGAATGGAAGAGGATTTCAGATACTAGTGTCTAGCTAAATCCTTAAGCTGTCTGGAGATGCTAGAGAATTTGTAAGGATCCTTTTCTTAGTTATATGCTTCAATTAAAGTTGTAAGAGAAGGTGTGTATTAATACTGAAAATGGCTTTAAAATCCATTTAACAAGTAAAGAGTGTCAAACTATTGTCAAATTATACTGAGGCAGCAGTTGGTGATAGCAACAGGTGGACTGAGATCAGCAAGGACTATTTCTGCTTTCCCTCCCCATTCCTGCCTAGCATGGACCCAGGGAGAGGCAGCAGAGGAGCTCAGGGATTGCTAAAGTTCTTAACAGCCAGCCTAGGAATGATATGTTTTTGACAGCCATTTCTACTGAATTAACACAGCTAACACAGACCTGAATTACCTGTTTTGTTTTATTTTTAAATCCATTAACATGAGTGCAACTATGCCTTGAGCGAGACAGAGAAATTGCTGCATTAGAAAGAGACTAGTACAGTGTAATATGTGCAATCTGAGAGAACAGAACACAGTGTTTAAGGAAGTCAATGAATAGATAAATAAACATTCTAATTTGTTTGATGCCTTTGAAGTCAGACTCTGGAAGATCTTTGCACTGCCCAAATTGAGGTGCTGCTCTCTAAATGCCTGATGGCTCCTGTTAAAACATGGCTTGGTTAAATGACTAACATGGGAGGGCCTGAGTCTCCCCTTGCTGCACACAGAAACGAATTGCTACAAAGTGCTGCCTGATCCAGCTAAGCACTAAGGCATGGGGACAGGTGACATGTTTGAAGTGAAGTGTTGGTCCAGAAGACTGAGTCAGCCTGCTTGAGATATGTCTGCAGAGACACTCCTATGGTCTTTTGAATTCAAAACCCCTAGAAAGTTATACTTCACTTCCTCTGATTTCCTTTTCCCTGGCACTTCACTGTGGTTTCTTTTCACTTTTGCTGTTATTCTGACCTGCCAACTGCAGATTTCCTGAACCTTGAACAATAGCTGTGACTTTGCTGTGAGAACTCAGAAACTCATTAACAGAAAGACTTGGCTTTAAGCAAATGTCACATCACATTAGTGTAATTCTCAGGCACTAGCTAGTTCTTAGCTGGGCCCATTCATTTGGGCAGAATTCAGAATGCCTCCTTGCTGTATCATAGAGATATTCTGATGATGCTGATTACTTTTGTCTCCATCTGTTTTGATTGATAACTCAGGCAATTATTAGCATTCTGACCACAGCAGGAGCTTTTCTCAGCTTTTGTCACCATAAGAAGACAGTGGTGAGGACGAAAGGAATTTGCAAGCAGTATCCCAGGGAAAAGGACCTACAGGGTGAGAAAATATTAACAAGAGAAGTGCTACTATAATTAGATGCTGTGCATGTGTATGGTACACATGTCTTGCATTATGCTCTTCTTGGGGTGCAGCCCTGGGATGTCACAATAACCAAGATGAAGATATCTGAGGCTCACTAGCAGCCTTCCTCATTGTTACTTGCATCTGCCTTTGCAGGTGAAAGGAAGGGTAACCCTGGGCTTAGGATTCAGAGCTATATATGAGATTGCCATTGAAATGGCTCTTCCTGGGCCAACTGATAATTCATCATTTATTACAAGGACTGCAGAAGCACAGAATATTAGTTTGCAGTGCTCTGTAGCATTACCCTCAGAGCTCATCAGAAAGATCTATCTTAAAATGCTACAACAGCAGAAGGGGGATGAAGCAGAAGGGGGATGAAGCTGGCTTTAGGCCTCCCCAGTGCACTAGCAGGTACATTGGTCCAACAGTGCTTGGCATAATTTGAAGCCTGCATCTGCCTACAAAGCCTCTTCCTCCTCCCCACAATTTACATGGGATGCTGTTTCCATCTCCAGTGCCAACACTCTGGCAAATATCTATTCCATCAGAGTGTCAAAAGAGTATTAAAGTCATTGTGGCAGAAAACTGAAAAACAAAGAAACTTTATTGTGGCTGATGTATGACTCCAAGAGTCTGAATTTCAAAGCATACTAATACCTTTCCATAATCTGGATGCTTCCTTTGGGCAGGGAGCACAATCAAAAGTGTCCCTGAGTTCCTAGTGCAGGAGAATACATGAGAAAAATTTAAAAGTTGCTTGACTACATAAATAGGTAGATAGAAAATGTAGCTCTTTTTCCCAGACCACAAGTTGTAGATTAAGTAGTGAGAGAGTGTTCTCAGCTATACTGGCATGCACAGTGAGCAAATAGGAAATTAAAGCAGTTGGGTGAGCTTTTCCAGGGTTTGAGCAATTACAGAACATTGAGATTATTCCTAAAGAAAGCTTAGTTTTTATATTATAATTTTCTCCCCTTGACTAAGGCCTGCTGCTTTTTATGAAGATGATGGCCCTGGTTGTGTCATAGAGTGGGCATGATCACCTGGGAATGAAAGCAGCTCATTTTTACCTGCTTTCAGACTGGCATGGTCACAGAGACAAGGTCTGAGTCCTGACTCAGGGAGCAGAGACTGAACTCTTGTGTGTGGCAAACTGTGCAGAAGGGGGAGGAACAATCACCAAGGAAAATGAGAGTGCCCTATGGAGATGTGGCCCCAGAGCTTCCTCCCAGCAGCTCCAGAATGAGCCAAGCACAGCTCAGAGTGTGCAATTCACAGCTCCTGGCCCTCACACCCTGCCTCTGCTTCCACCTTTCTGTGTCTTCCTGGGGGTGAAACTGGGCTTGAGGGATGCACAGGGGCTCAGCCTGGAGCACAGACTGCCTCGCATTTGCCATGAGATGTAAATCTCTGAGGCTGGAGTTTGTGTTCATTGCTAATTCAAATCCTGGCAGCTCTGGGAAACACAGATCTCATTTGAACCTCTCAAGCTCACTGGCAAGGATACTGCTAAAATCCATAGCTGGTTTCATGGAGTGCAATGGGATTTAAATCTGCATGCAGTCTGGTCTGCACAGGGGCTGATTTGAGATCTCTTGGCCAAAGGCAGTACACTATTTTTTCCTACACCATATTTTTGGGGTTTTTTTCACATATGACTTTGCTCATATCTGGCTGGTGTTAGTGCTAGTGATGAAAAGACATAGCAATGTAATTTCCTTTTAAAATACAGGACTTGCAGTAGAAGGGCAGCTAGAAGAGTGATGTCTGAGGTATTGATGGACCTCTACTGTCACTAACTGGATTGTGCCTGGTAGGCTGTCAGCCTGAAGTTAATGGAAGGGTAATGAGGACCTAACCATAAACAAGCTTACTTGAGGAGAGGGAGTGAGAATGTTTGACACTGGACTGACTTTTAGGGGTCTCAGGTGACAATTTGAATGAGTCATTGATGTGCAGTTCCACTAGGGAAATTCACTCAGTCCACTATCAATTTCCCCTGACACTCACAACCCTCATAGGGTTTCTTGTGTTGGTTATTTGTTACCAGGCAAAAAGAATTTGATTTTCATACCCCTTAAGTGAAACAAAGTTGGATAAATGAATAAGACAAACAAGGTCATCTCCCGTGCATGGTTTTGTAAGTTAGATTCCATTTCATGCACACACAAAAAGGTGCTGGTTTTTTTATTTCTTTGCAGCTTTACTTTTCCTCAAAGTAATGTGTGGGTTTATTATTTTTTTAAGCCACTATAAAAGACAGACAATAGATGAAGCAAGAAAAATGGACAGTTCTTTTCAGAGGGGGCACTCATCTCATGATACAGGATTGGTGACTTCTGTTGGGCTTCCAGCTCCCCAGTTCAGTATTGATATGTATTTTGGGGGCCATTAACACCATTGCTAAATAGCTGTTACTGAGGCTTTTCTGAGTTGAAATTCTTATGTGCCAGAGCAGCATTCTTTATCATTTTACTGTGTGATGGCTAATGGTAGCACTGCATGGAAAGCAGTCTTTGGGATGGCTGCCCAGCTCAGCTAAAATGTACTCATCTCAAGTGAAAATCATCATGTGGCAGCTCTCTTGAGGAGCCTGGTTCTTTGCAGTAAAGTATGAAGCACCCAAGTATTAATTTCAAATTAATCTGAGATAGATTTTCCTGAAGCAAGAACCTAAAAGAAAGTAGGTTCTCAGCTGAGTGGTGCTGTGCTCAGAGGTGGGGAGGCTGGCTCCAAACCTTGTGCAATATTGTGTAAGACTTTCCAGGCACCTTTTATGTAAGAAAATAACTTTCTCAGAAGGTACTGAAAGAAATAGATGTGTCCCAAAGAAACCTTAACACAAAAATATCGGGCTCATTTGTATTGAGGTGAAGATTGAGGTGCATTGAGATACCGAGTTGAACCACTTCTTCAGGTGAAATGAGGGATGTTAAAGCCATGCATCTACTCTGGAGACACTTCAAAAAGTATCTATATTTAGAAGATGCTTGTAAACCAACAAAAAGTGCTTCTGAAATATCCTTGAAGTGCAGCATGGTTAAAATTTAGGAGGAAACAGCTGCCTTCTGCAGTGTTTTGGGATGAGGAGTAAAAAAGGATAATGATTCCTCCCGAAATGTTGGGAATTTTTTTTGAGCGAAAGTTTCTTTTAAGGTTGACAATCAGACTTGATGCTTTTTTTATGACAACCTCATGTTTGTGAACCACTACATAAGATCAGTGTAGATGAAGATGTACAGATGAGACATCTATGAGAGTCTGTGTTCATTTTAACGTCTAATCTTTCTTCTATCGAGCTCTGTTTGTCAAACAGGGTTTAAATAAAAATTCAGGACATCAAATAACAGATGGCAAACACTAGGATATTAAAAGTAAAAGGCCCAATTGCATTTCAGTTCATATTTCCTTGGAGAATCTTTAATTTTCATGTCAGTAAGACATTGCCTGACCTCTCCCTTGTACAGATCCATGAAATGTAATGAAGGCAAGGCTTCTCTCAGCACCTCTGGTTGTTCTCTGGCTATGCAGTGATACCTGTTTGCATTGGATTAATCTCAGCCAAAAAATAATCTTTGCTACACTTATCTTTGCTACACTAATCCTGGCAGAAGACCAATAATATCCAGGAACAATGCCTCATAAAGTAGGAGAAGGATTTTTTTTCTGTGTATCCTCTTATGTCGTTTCCTTACCTTGCAAAACATGAACGGTATCCAAGATAGTGAAAAGTGGCATTTAAGTGACAGTGCTCTCAAGAGAAATGCAAAGTGATGCATTTGGTACCTCAGTTCCTCAGGCTGTCTTTTCACTTGTCTTTTCACAAGGAAAATATCTTCAGTCTTCCAAACAAACAAATTACTTTAATCTGAAAAGTGCCAAATAGTATTAGGCTATTCTTAAGAATTAATCTAGGCAAAAGGAAGGCTGGCCCTCTAGGCAAGGGAGTTTTGTATCTATAAACTATTGCTGGTCATTCTGTGTGGAGCACTACAAAATTAGTATATTGCTGATAGCTTTAATTTTCATTTGCCTACTCAGCAGTTACATTCCAGTAGCTTCCCCAAATTGGATATTAATGATTCACACTCTGCAATTTGTGTATCCATGAAGTGGAATTGCATCATCTAAAAAACCCAAAAGACCATATCCAGGCACTAACAAGATCTTCCTCTTGATTTACTGGCTGATCCTCCATTCAGCCTGATTTAATGGCAGTCAATGAATTAGTGAGTTCCATTGCACTATCAGCCTAAAGGAGGGGCCCACTAATAGCCCTGTGCTGGAGGAACAAGCTGAGCTTTCTGTCCTGAGGCTCCAGAAAGCATTAACCCTTTTTGGAGCACTTCATGGTGCTGAGTAGGAGCTGTGGTGTGCTGGAGAGAGAGCTGGAAGCAGTGACACAAGGATGAGGGCAGAGATGGAGTTGACAAACCTCTGGTGGTTGGTCACTCCTGCATGGAGCGCCCCAGGAGGAACAGTATCCATCCATTCTCCTAGTTCCTCTGGGAAATGTGTGTTTTCCTGTGTCCTTCTCCAAGTGGAAACCTTATTTTCTCCTGGTGTTAAGTACTGTGCAAAGGCATTCTTTCACATTTTTTTTTTTTTTTTTTTTTTTTTGTCTTTGGCAGGTTCTAAGTGCAGCAACTCATTTCCCCTCTTGATTCAAATGAGCTCAGTTTTCTGCTTCTGGGTGTCTTCAATTCCAGGGTGTCCACTGCTAATAAAAAAGCCAACCTCCCAGCACTGAGACTCAGCTCTTAGCTCCTGCCCAGGAGGGCAGTGTTAGAATTGAGAAGGATAATTATGAACTGCTATATTCCCTTGACTTTTTCCACATGCCATAAGAAATTGTGCAAGGAGATGAAGCAGCAGCCATGAACTGCTGATACTACCATTACTTGTACAGTCATGAAAACAAAGAGCCCTTGCAGAGAGCTCTGCTGTTGATTTGTGAGCCCTGGTAACCCCAGGGCCTGGGATTTGCCTTTGCTCCTTACCTGCAGTCCCCTCTTCCTTACCTCAGCACTGTGACAAATTAGAGAAAAATTATCTCTGTGCTTGCACAGCTTGTGCTGAATCCTTAGCATGCAGGAGGATCTAGATCATTGCTGGAACAAAATAGAAGCTTATAATAACCCCTGCTATTAGTCCATTTAAAATGGGTCAAAAAGATGACCTAATTGTGATAATTGTCTTCTGGCCCTGCTCATGCAACAAACCTTTTGGCTGCATGTGTAGGCCTGTGCCCAACAGTAGGCAGTCCTGTCTCTAATATCTGAGCTCAGAGATTAAACTTGCATTCCACAGAGCTGCCATTTGCTGCACCCTGTGTCCAGCCACTGAAGAACCTTGATCACTGATCTTACACACAGCACTGGCCTTGTCTCTGTGCTTTTTGATGCCACCTTACTGGGATGATTTGCTCTGACTAGAACAGGCTGAATAAACCAAAATACATAAAACACTCTAGTAGGTGAACATGGATGTTAACCAGCTCGTTTAGCCCATGTCTTGAGGCAAAAAGTAAAAACTGAAACTTTGAAAAGTAAAAACTGAACTTTATTTCAGTAAAAACTGAAATAGCTTTCAAAAGATATGTTTGCCCACCAAATGGCTGAGTACAAGTTCTGCATAATGGCACTGACTGAGTGTTTCAGGCTTGATGCTGTCACCTGCAGCCACTGTGTGTGTGACACCACTCTGTTTATGCCATTGAACTGAGTGAGGCCATCATCTCCCTGAGTTCCTGTGGTCCCAGCACTGCTGATAAGAAGACAGGATGGCACTATTTGAACAGAGCCAGAAGAGTTCAGGATACATTTGCTCTCTCTTATGCCTGTTTTTGTTTGCTCTGCTTTGGTGGGGGAGAGACATGCAGGTGTGTAACCTTTTACAGGAATTCTGGACTGCTCCCATCTCCAACAGAGCTGAAATGCAGCTTTTTAGCAGACTGCCATAAGCTGCATATGGAATTTTAATTAATTGCATTTACTGCTTGGAAACTTTTGAACCTGAAATCCTTGTGGGCATGAAGGCAGCCTTCCATCAGTCCTACCCTCACCAGGAGCTCTCTGGCTGCCCTCTGGGGTGAGCCCAGCACTTGTGGACTTGCAGAAGTGATGTACAGAGACCAGGTTTGGGAGGAGGTGACTCTGGAATAGGATGTTTGAAATAGGTTAGTGATGAGGACCACCTAGGGCTCTGGACTGAGTGTTTTGAGTGGCAAGTGTGTGGTATAGTAATCTCTGAGAGCCAGATGGAGTGGATTTAATGTTAGGGGACATTTTCCAGGGATCAAAGCAGCTTATAGAAATAATTTATTTTTACCTTTAAATTAAGAGAAATATGATAAATGTTAAAATGGCCCTTAATTCATGAGCTTCACATCCCTGGGGTATGATTAGCACCAGATAACTGGGTCTCCCTGCAGTGCCTTGTTGCTTAGTTACACTACACAAGCACACTGTGCTTTCATTCTCTGTCTTATGTGAGCAGAAGCAGCATGATATAAAAGTTCAAAAAAGCTGAAAGACTGAGAGTACTCTCAGCTGTATTCCAAATCACTTGGGCTGCAGCAACACCACATGCACTGTGCTTGCTGTGAATGGAAAGCAGCTTATCCTGATTGTGGGTGTAAATCAGTAGAGACCCCATAAGCTGCAGCTGCTGGAATAAAGCAGTGCCAACAGAATCAGAATCGTGCCCAAAAGACTGATCCTTTGTGGAAGCAATTTGTTTTCATTAGGAGAGATTAGCATCACAGTGGTATGATAAACTTAAAAGGCCTTGGAAGTGCTATTGTTGTTCTTAAATAAATATTGATTCCTTTAAAAAATTAAAAATGGCAGATTGCATATTAATCTCCTACAACAGAAGTGCCTTAAAGAGCTGGATACTTGAAGAGTGCACAGTGTCTTCCTTTTTACTGCCTTTATTAATGAGGGTTTGATTGTATTGTAAAAAATCAGAGCTGGCCTGTGCTGGGTTGGTGCAGCTAGGAAATCTGGGGAAAGCTCCATGCAGAAAAAGGTGAGGACCTGCAATGGAGAGAGGAACATCAGTGGGTTGCAGAATAAGGCTTCTGTTCACTTTGAGATTTTCTACTGACTATATGGAGAACATGTCTTTCTCAACTCTTTCTTACTGTCAAAATACTTATTTTCCTATTTCATTTGTACTGTTAATAGATTCTTAAATACAGGCACATAAAGGTCTCATAGGAATTAAGAGAAAACTCAGTTTTGCTTAAAAAGATTATCCAGCAATTCAAATGCAGAAATTCTGAAACACTTCACTCTAAATACATGGCTGAGTGATAACAGCAGTTTCCTTGGGGGACTCCCAATATTTCTTTGCCCACAGTGGCTACAAAATCTGTTAACACCAGCTGCTATTAATCCTTTTATTTCATGGTTGGGTCTTCAACTACAGAAAAATTAGAGAACAGGGAGATTAGTAAATATTTTAGTTAATTCCCTCAGACTGAAATGCGTCAAAGATTCTTAGATTCTTCTATATTATTTTGGTTAGCTGTTACATTTGACTTTTTGGGGTTTTTTTTTTTTTTTGAAAGAGGACTATGACAAACATGTCTCAAATAGCAGTTCAGCAGTAGCTTTTAACAGTGATTTAATAAGTGTGTGTGTGTGTGTGTGTGTGTGTGTGTGTGTGTTAAAAATTAATTTTCCACTTTCTGTGGGGGACGTGAGGGAGATGCTGATGTAGTAAGGCAAACTGGCAAAAGAGGGGATTCTCATGAATTGGCACTTCTAGGTTCCAGAGGGTGAACAAAAGATGCTGTTTTGTGGCAAAGAGCAGCTCTCCTGATTGCCTCATTCATTCTTAAGGGATATGTCAATCAGCCATTTGTTTTTTTCAGAGTTGGGAATACCCAATACTACTGTTGTTGCATGAACTTGGTGGGAAGGGTCTCTTGCCAAGGCCAGAGTGAGCAAATTCAGGGAATCTTGACATGAACAAATATCATTTTCTTTCAATTGACTTTTGACAGATGATGGCTCCAAAATGGGAAAACCAAAGCAGCAACTTGGCCAAACTTATTGCTTTTATTTTCCAGTATTTTTATGTGATAATAAATATACTCCTCCCTTAAATATGTTCTGATTACTCTCATACACATTTTACACTGTGATCCCTGCTTTTAATATTCTTGTATTTAGACAAGCAGCCAGCCTTTCTGTGACAACAGATAGCTGAATAATTTACTGAAAAAACAGTAAATTATAAATTATTCCTGGATACTTACTAATATGAAAGAAGTGTTTATCCTGGGGAGCCAGTTGTTCTTCCTCTGCTACCTGTGATAGATAAGATATTGCATATTTGACTAGAAATTAATAAAGACAAGAGGTCATTTTCACTTGTGATATCTCCAAGGCACTCACCATCAGGCTCCTTGGTTGAGAGCTTTTGCCTGGTTTTCAGCTGAGAAGCCAATAAAGTTGCAGATATGTGGGAATGCTGTGGGCTGACTTGGTGCACGTGAATTTTACATATTCATCCCATTCGTAAGGGACAAAGGAATCTTCCCTTTTAGATCTGGAAGGAAATTTTTTTCCTATTTGATGTGAACATGTGCAGTTGTTAAGATAGTAACCAACCATGTAAAATACTTAAATGAAAGAAGAGAAGGAACATACATGCCAGTACAGATTTTTAATTTTTTGTCCTGAAGTGGAAATCTGTATATTTCTTTCTCACTACTTTTCTATGTTTCAGCACAGTGAGTTCCTGCTTAACGTGGTAGAAAGTATGGATGCTGGAGCATTTGTTGTTTCATTAAGAAACAAATAGCTTTGAATAAAAAAACTCAACTAGGCATTAAAGACAACTCTTTTTGCACTAGGTGCAATGGAAAGTGGTCTGTGTGCCCTGCTGCCTGCAGAGAGCCTGAGGGTGTACTCAGACCAAATCCAGTGACTGCAGCTGTGCAGGCAGGAGCTGGCAGGGCAGAGGCACCTCCCTGCTGCTGCTGGTTCCCTGCTCTGAGTCAGGTGAGCTGCAGGGCTGAAGGGCACTTGCCTCAGCTCACAGCAGCTCTCTGCTCCCTCCCTGGAGATTTGTGACTGCCCACAATTCTCATCCATGCACATCCCTAAGCCCTACACATAATGTCAAATGGAAACATCTTACCATAACTGTAATTATTACCCAAGAGAGATGGCAAAGCATCATTTTGAAGCTAAATATCCCCTAGGATAACACATATGCTATTCAGCAAATATTTGGTTTACCTTCCCGAGGAAAAGTCCTTCAATGGGAAAACCTGCACAGGGAGAATGCTTACTGCAGAAGGGATAACTTCTGCCTTGTATTTTTTCTGAGTGTAAAATCACTGCAGTTTGAGATAGGCTTAAATCAATGTGGGTGATAGTTAAGTATTCTTGTTTAAAAATGAAAAATTGATTTTCAGCAGGAGGATATTTCAATAAGGTCAGTAGGGGCATGGCGATTGAGTAAATCAGCTTTTGTTCACAGTTTACAAAATCTCTGACACAACAACTTAGGCATGTAAACATTAGAAAAATTAGTTTCTCTTGAGGGAAAAGTGGTAATCAGGGCCTTCTTCTAGACAGAGAGGAGCTTGGCTCTACTGCTTATATCAATAAGCATTGATTGAGTTCAAATGAGCTCTGTGGATTTACATATCCAGAAGTCCTGCTCAGGAGATTAGACACCTCTAACCTGTTCTGCTTGCTACCTCTGATACCTCATGGTTCAGATGGTGCAGTTTGGTGTCCTCTCTGTGCTGGACAGAGCAGAGCAGGCACCCTGCCTTAGGGCTTTGCACAGTGAACAGCTGTGCCCAGCAGTCCTTGGCTAAACCCTGCCCTATGCTCTGCTGGGCTTTGGCTAAGGCAGAGCACTGTTCTGCTGCCCCTTACCCCTTCAGCAGCCATCTGCAGATACAGGATGCTCCATTGGTTTGCCAGGACCTGGTTTTTGGCAGTGAAGGGAGGCTTCTCACAGGTAGCTTCCACCATGTTCAGCAGAACCAGTCCCTGATGGCTCTGGAGATGGACATGCTGCTGGCCAAAACTGGGCCAATGAGAGAGGCTGGTAATGCCCTTGTGATGACAGATTTAAGAAGAAAATCAAAACAAAGTCACAAGGCTTTTGGTCCTAGTCAGGGAAGAGGAGAACATGAGAACATGTGGGGGAAAGAGCATGGAGACACCAAGGTCAGTGGAGTGGAGGATGTGCTCCAGGCACCACAGCCAAGATTCCTCCACAGGGGAGATCCAAGATCCATCCACAGCCCATGGGCATCCACAGGGGATGCAGAGATGCACCCACAGCCCATGGGGATGCAGAGATCCATCCACAGCCCATGGGGATCTACAGGGATGCAGAGATCCATCCACAGCCCATGGGGATCCACAGGGATGCAGAGATCCATCCACAGCCCATGGGGATCCACAGGGATGCAGAGATCCACCCACAGTCCATGGGGATCCACAGGGATGGAGAGATCCATCCACAGTCCATGGGGATCCACAGGGATGCAGAGATCCACCCACAGTCCATGGGGATCCACAGGGATGGAGAGATCCACCCACAGCCCATGGGGATCCATGAGGATGCAGAGATGCACCCACAGCCCATGGGGGAGGTGTGCACACTGGAGCAAGTGGATGCCTGGAGGAGGCTGTGATCCAGCAGGAGACCCAGTGGGGAGAGAGGGCCCTGGTCCCAGGCAGGACTGACCCCATGGAAGACTGACCCCACGTCACAGCACTTTTGGGAGGAGGGTGTGCCCGTGGGAGGGACTCACCTTGCAGCAGGTGCAGTAGGGCTGCTGTTCCTGAGAGTGGATCCACACTGGGGAAGTTCACAGGGGACTGTCTCCCATGGAAGGGATCCCATGGTCTCACAGGGGAAGGACTCCTCTCCCAGAGCAGTGAAGAAAATCTGGGTGATGAACTGACCAAAACCCCCATGCCCTGTCTCCCTGTGCTGTCAGTGGGAAGGAGGGAGGGCCTGAGGGAATGGTGTTTTAAGGGCTTGTTTTACTTCTCCTGTTCTGATTCTGTTAGTAATAAATTTGCTTTGCAGCTTTGAGCCTATTTTGCTCTTGAAGTGTTTTCTCCTGGTCCTTATCTCAACCCATGAACCCTTTGTTATTCTTTTTTTCTCTCCACTGCCCAGCTGTGGCAAAGAAGGGTGATCAAACAGCTTTTGTGAGTGCCTGGCATTGGGCCAGTGTCAAACCACAACAGATGCCTAGTCCTGAAATTCAGCCATGAATAATGTGTGTGTAATAATAATGTGCCTGTAAGCTTGTGATTGAAGTTTCTCAACTTTCTGGCCCACCTGAAAGTGCCACAAACCTGATCTGATTTGTTGAGATGTGGAGCTGTGAAGAGCTGTGTAAAACTCCCAGGTTCCCACACAATTTGAAGGGTTACCAAAAGGAGCAGCCTCTTACTGGGTCTGGCCAGCAAGGTCGTGCATCTGGAGGAAGCTGATGGGGAAGATGCTGATGGCTGGCTGTCTTCTCAGCCCTGTTTCCATCTGAGGGGTGGGATCTGTTGGGGTGTGTCCATTTCTCATGACAAACCCTCAGCACAATCCAAGGGTCAGTAAGAGATTCCCTGAGCTCATCCTGCTGTTGGCCATAGGATGCTGAGAGCTATTTCTTACCCCTGTTGCTATCCTGCTGCTTGAGACCAGTGGTGTGTATGCCTTTTGTACACATGCAAAACTGGATCTAAGTTCTGGTAACTCCTGCACCAAGGAACAGGTAGTTCTGTTTCCCTTGGGGCACTTGCACAGATCTAACAGCTGTGGGATAAGCAAGGTATATATTCATCCAACCAATCAGTGGGAATAAGGGGAAACATCCCAGATCCATATTTTCATGAAGAAAACGAAACCCTACCTTTTCTACCTGTTTCTTACCTGTTTCTAGTTTTATCACAAAAGTCTCTAGGTTTGCTCCCTGTTTTCCTAGGAACTGCTTTTCTGTTGTCACAGTCAAAGCAAACTCCAGGTTTTATGAACTTCCTTTCACCTAATTAGACATAAGCCATTCTAGGAAGCTGTTCTTCCTTTTAGCCTGGAAGGTTTAAAAATGTGAGGATCAGTAATAGAAAGCTGGAAGTATCAGCTTTAGAGAATATTGTGTTTCCGAGTGGAGCTGGTTGATCTGGAAATGCTGAGGATTAGCAGTGTAATATTCACACTACCTCTGTACACATTTTACAGGTGGAGAAGACAGTGGTGATTTTTTTTTTTTTTCTCTACAGGTTTTGACAGGAGAAAACTCTAAATCCAACTTTTTTAAACTTCAGCAATTGCAGCATGGGGAATGCAGATGAGAGGGGAAAGGTTGTACCCTGTTAGCTTTTTTATCTGGCTGGGGTCTGCCAACAGTAGGAGTATAAATAGACCTGTTGTCACAGGAAAGCAGAGTAGGAATTGACTCTGAAGGAGGAGCTTAGCAGAAATCTCAGCCAGAGACTGAACTGAAGTGATTGACTGTGCAGCTGAAACCTGAATTAACACCAGTACTGAACACTAGATGAGAAAGCTCTTCTTGGGGACAGCTCTACTAACCTCCATTTTAAACCTACAGTGCAGTTCTGCAAAGCTTTCTGTCTTTTTTGATCTCCTGATAATTTCTTCCTTCTTAACACATCTTGAAAAAGTTAAACCTTCCCTATCCAAACAGACACACACTTGAAAATTGAAAGAGCCTCCTGAAGTTCCTTCTCCCAAACGAGATGTGTTCAGTTTTTGGTGGCCCCTTGAGACTTTAAGCACCTTCTTAGGGAAGTGGATTGTGCTCTCCCAGCCAGCAGTGGGCTGGGGATGGAGCTGTCTGCACCCTCTCATCACTGACACATCCTCCCCACCTGGAGGAACAGTCCTACAAGGCACCCTCTTTGTGACACAGGTGCTCATTTAATTTCAGCAGTTGCCCACATGCAGTGAAGCCAAGTGTGGCTCCTGGGGAGTTGTGTTGACTTCAGGAGATTTACCATGGTGTAAATCAGAGGCCAAGTGACAGAGGAAGCCCATATGTTCTCCTGGAGTGCTGATTACGGGGGAAAGGAGCTGGATCAGAAGAAAATGATTGCACCCAGATTGTTTTCAATGCTTTAATGACTAGCTTAAGGCAGAAAATAAAAACAGAATCAGAGGTGATTTATATTTTTGCTGAAATCTAAACAGGTCTGGCCCTAGGCATTTGCATTTGTTCCTGTCTAACACTGTGCCTGACTTCAAACCTCTTGAACTGCCAGAGCTGCTTAAAGAGTGGAGTGAAAGCTGCTTGTATAAGTCAGTGTCAAGACTCTCAGAGGCAACATAAAGGGCAGGAGGGGGTATAGGTGTGGGAAGGATTGGGTTGCAGAAACGGGTTGCAGAGGAGGAGTATCATATCTGTAGGGAAAGCACTGCTATCCATGGGAAATACCCTCCACTCCCCTCCCTGATTAGCAATAGCTACTCTGGTAAACATCTCACTGAGATCAAGAATTACAGAATCACAGAATATGCTGAGTTGGAAGGGACACACCAGAATTATCCTGGCCCTGCACAGCACCATGCCCAAGAGTCACACATGTCCCTGAGGGGGTTGTCCAGGCACTTCTTGAACTGTGTCAGGCTTTGTCCTGTGACCACTGCCCTGGGGAGCCTTTTCTAGTGCCCAGCCACCCCCTGTGTGCAGAACCTTTTTCTGATATCTGCCCTGAGCCCCCCAGGACATGGCTGGCCCTCCTGGCTGCCAGGGCACTGCTGAATCATGGTCAACTTTCCATCAACCAGGTCCATTTTTGTAGTGGTGCTTTCCAGCATGTCATTCCCAGTCTGTCCATACATGCAGGGCTATCCCACCCAGGTGCAGAATCCAGCACTATCAGCTGTTGGAATTCATATTGGTGACTGCCCAGTGTTTAATTTGTCAAGGTCTCTCTGCAGGGCCTCACTGCCTTGGAGGAGTCAAAGGCTCCTCTCAGTTTTGTATCATCTGCAAACTTGCTCAGTATCCCTCCCAGTCCTGCTCCCAAGTCATGTTGAAGAGCACAGGGCCTAAAATAGAGCCTTGGTGGAACTGCACTAGTGACAGACCTCCAATTTGGTGTCACCCCATAATTTGTTTATCCAGCTCTGGAAATTTTGTCCAGAGGGATCCTGTGAGAGACAGTATTGGAAGGTTTACTGAAATCCAAGAAGATGACATCAACTGGATTCCCTTGATCAACAAGAAGGGTCACCCTGTCATAAAAGGAAATCAGGTGTGACAAGCAGCCCTTTCCTCTCATGAAGCCATGCTGGCTGTAACCCATAGCTGCATTGTCATTCAAGTGTTTTTCAATACCTCCCAAAATAATCTTCTTCATCACTTTACCAAGCACTGAAGTGAGACTAACAGGCCTGCAGTTTTGCAGTTTTGGGGTCTTCTTTTCTTGCCTTCTTGCCTTTCTTGTCAAGTGGGATCATTCTTCAAGGACTCAGGTGTCCTGTGTCTGCTCCACAGCTTTAGCTGAGCAGGAGAGGAAAAGGAGACAAGACTTCAGATACAACTGAAAAGTTTTGCAGCCTGTCCTGAGTTTCCTTATTTTACTCCCTTCTCCAAGTCCCAAACAGAAGGCTGCTTCCAGAGTAAAAGCAGCACCAGGGTGATTGGCCTTGTGCATAGCCAAAACCAGCTACCAACTAGGGCAGCACCTTGTTAGTTAGAAGGAGAAAAAGTCCATAAAAGACTGAGACCTGAAGCCTCATAAGGTTAAGGTTTTGCTGCTATTAAGGGAGCAGCTGAGGTGTGGGGCAGCAGCCACTGGTGTATATTAATAGCAGAGAAGCACTCCCTGCCTTTTCAGAAGCAGGACTTACCATTGCACCTCATTTTTCTCTGGTCACAGGAGCACCCTCCCAGGTTTTCTGGGGCTGTTTCTGGATCTCCATCCCAGTTTTGCCACTCCACAGTTTAGTTTTGCTTACATTGCTGAAAAGCCTTTGTCTGTGTCTGGCAATTATCCCAAGGAGCATGGTCATTGGATCAGCAGGCTGGGTCACAGCTCACCCTGTTTGGGTATATCAGTGTCCTCCAGGACCAGGAAGCTCAGAAATGCCATAGCCAGAATCCCTGGGCAAGGAAAGAAGGCTGAAGCCCTTTCTACATAGGCAGTGAAGCTGTAGCAAAATCTGCATGTGAAGTGAATGTTTGCTTTATGCATGGAATAGCCCCTCTGGCATTCAAATTCATGAAAGAGATGCTGGAGTCTGTTCTTCCTCACCCACTCAGTGATGTGGTGTGGGTGTTTCAGTGACACTCTGAGTTCACAGCACCATTTCTCAGCTTCTTGTTAATGCTTACCACAGTAGAAATCTCATTCATGGATGACACTGATCTTATCACAGATATTGATTCATCAGCCAGAGCTGAGTATTAGCAATGCATTTTTCCTGCAAAATTCTTTGATGGCTCTGATGTCTGATACCAGTGGAATAAGCTGGTGTTGGTTGATGTAGAGTAGGTGGTCTCAATGGAGGTTTTTTTCAACTGAGGCTTCTCTGTGATTCTGTGAGGACTTATGTGTGGGTTTGGATTAGGTATTCTGCATCAAAGGGACTCCTAATTTCTTTTTCCAGCAATTTCCACTGAACTCCAAGTGCCTATTACACAGCAGCAGATCAAAAGGGGAGGAAGGGTGAGGTGAACTGCTGTATTAATTGGAATGACTCCTCCAAATGAAATCTCTCATTAATAAATTCCATTTCAAAAACTTAGTCCTGGAAACTGAAGTTTGGGGTGTGCTGGAACAAACAATACCAGGGAAGGAAAGTTTAACAGTTGGAATAATTTATGGTTTTGTTTTCATTTGTCTGTTTCCATTCTGTTTGGGGAATATGGAGGAAAGCAAGGGAAAATCATAGTAACCATAAGGCATTTTAGATGCTTTAAGCTTTGTGATGTCCAGATTTCCAAGGCTGAGTGAAGCTACAGGCCATTTCAGGGCAGGGTGACAGTTCCCCCTTGTGCAAGTCAAACCTGCCTGAGCAGGGACCATGGGCACTCTCGAGCCTTCACAAATTGTGTTTCCCAGGGGACATTTTCCTGAGCCAACAGACTATTAATCATCCTCACACTTTTGCAGGATTGAGTTTTGATGCATTTCTTTTCATCCATCTACTTCTTGCACCTACCTCTGTGACCAGATAAGCGATGTCCTGTGGCATTGCCTGTTCTCTTCAGGACTATTGAATGTAACAAAGCCATGCAGCAGCCCCTGTCAGAAAATGGCAGGACACAGGCTCAGAGAGAGATGTAAGAGACAAGGTGTTGTAAGGGACAGCACCATCTGCTTTGTTGACAGCCGCTTGTGCAGAGGGGACAAGGCACTGATTAATTTGTCAAGGACTCATGAGCAGATGTGTGAAAGAAGGCAGATATGTGCATGCACAAGACATGAGGGGGTTTGGGGGGCAATGAGATGGCTGTCAAGACAAGAGAGAAGGGTGATAGAGGCTCTCAGAATGGGTATTTGGACATCTCTTGGAGAATGGGACAAAGGCGTTGACACAGCTGGCTGCAAGACCATAATGAAAGTTGCAAGTTGTTGCTGAGCAGCAGAATATAAGTGTAGCAATTATTTATGGTGCACAATAAGATGTGAAAAAGAAAGTGCAGGCTGGCTGCTAACTCTTAGTTGATTTTTTTTTTAAATTTTGATTTTTTTCTTTCCCTGAAACCTAGGAGTTAAAAGGTCTGCTAATCTCCACTAATTGGCAGTGCTGCTGCCAGGCTCGTGTACAAGGGATAAAAGAGCCAGAAAGGATGAGGGACTGCCAGGGAGATACAGCAGAGGGAAAAGACACACCAGTGGTCAATGAGAGTTTTCACAGCTGCAGTCCACTCTGGGTTATTTCCCCAGGATCTGTGTTCTCCTAAAGCCATGCTATAAAATGCAGACAAGTTGTGTAATTAAGAACATTAAAACCAGTCTAGAGGCATTTCTGTGAGCCTGGCTAACAAAGACAAAAATTGCTTCTTTCACAGAAAAGCTGCAAAGAAGAATTATCTTCTTACAATTGGTGCCAGTACTTTAGATCAAAAGAAAAGTATGATCAAATATGGATGGCAAAGATTGACAAATTTAGGGAGAATTTTTAGAGGGAAGGGAGTTCCAAGCAGATTTGTAACAATCTCATCACTTTTATAAATTATCTGGAAATCATCTGTAAAGTAGACCTGAAAGATAATAAGTGACATTAATCTCTTGGGCAATTCAGCATTTCAACATTGCCTATTTGTGATATTAGTTATCTATGGATCAACAAAAAGTAACAGGTGAAGACCCCTAACTCACAATATTTCTGGGCTTTTCAGGTCTTACCATGGGCAGACAGTTCCTGGCCAGGGTCCATTGCTGAAATAAGTCCACCTGACATGTCATATTTGAGTCCTCTAGAGAAGCTTCCATCTGGGTTCAAAGAAGCCAAGAGGAATGCTCTCCCATCCTCAGCACTGCATTTTTGAAAATGAAGATGTTAACACAAGTACTGTTCCATCCTCTTACAGAGATGTGCATATGCAAAACAAGAGAGTAAAAGTGTAAGAATAGCTCAGTTTTTAGGGACTCCCCACCAAGAGTGTACAGACCTGTCAAGACAGGATGCCTTGAGCTGGACATGTACCTTTCTCAAGTCTAATCCAGTTCAGTAGTAGTGAGGAAGATGGAAGGGTGGAAGTGTTTGAGGTTCTGCTGCTCTGGAATGCTCACACATTCATTGCCAATCAAAGTTATGTGGATTGTGTGGAGAGTGGGTGCAGCATGGATTGTGTGCAGAGACATTAATCACAGAACAGGTGTAAGTTAAAGGAAACTTCCAATTTTCTGCCAATTGCAAGGGCACCAGATGCTTAATGAAAGGAATTCCATTTTGAACACATTGCAAGCAACCCAAGAGAGCAGTGCAGTCTGTTCTTGCACAGAGAGACAAAGAGGGACTGGGACACAGATCACTTTTACTTCCACAGAAAGTCTTTACTAATCCCTTGGTTAAAAAAAGATTTGTCTCAGTCACAAACTCCGAGTCAGACTTGTAAAATACTACCCAGCAGCAGGGTTGACATTGGAGCTGTGCAGACAGACCCCTGCCAAAGTATAATTGCAGGATTGGGGATTTATGTTAATCAGAAGTTTGTTCCCAAATCTTTTAAAACCATGAAAAAAATTCAGTGGCCTTGGATTAGGGCTTCATTTATGGTGTTTAGCTTCTATGTACCAGATGGATCTCTAACTGGCTGGCTTAGTAGGTTTTAAGATGTTAATGTCCTCCTCCTTCCAGGTTTTAGCCTGGAAGATTCATGTCACTTGGGAAAACACAATTTTGTAATTACTGTGAATTCTGGTTATAAAAAATACAACTCATGATAAACGTGTTTTTCTTGCTGATTTTTCAGGAGGGAGCAGGAAGAAAATTGAAGTTACTGAAAAAAAGTTTGGAGGCATTTTAAAATAATCTGTGGAGAGTGGATTTTATTCTAGGTTTCTGGGTGGCATGGGTTTGGGGTTTTTTGGGGTGGTTTTGTTGTTCTTGTTTTGGTTTGGCTTTTTTTTGTTTGTTTGTTTGTTTGTTTGTTTGTTTGGTTTGGTTTGGTTTGGGTTATTTGTGGTTGATTTTCTTAATTTTTTTTTCTTAATATTTTTCTTTCTGATGCTTAATGAAATTTTGGCTGGTAAAATGTCTCATGAGACATCCCAGGCAATTCACCCTGTGTTTTACATGCTATCAAAATACATGGATCCAGCCTGTGCAGCTGCTTGCTGTCAGGTTCATTACATCCTGAGCATCCATGCCCCCAAGTGATTCCTGCTGAAGCCTCTCTGGTTCATTGTGGGAGATGACAGGCTCTGAGGAGAGCAGCTGATCCTCACCGAGGTGGGAGTGGAGCTGCCTGATTGATTGTCCTCAGAGGACAGCAGGCACTGAGTCAGTCTGCAGGGAAGGAGGATACAACAGGCAGCTGCTTTTGTCTCTCTCTGGAGCATTTCATTCACATTCCTGGGTAACATGTGCTTTGTTTTGCCTTTGTTCCACATAATAAACTGACAATGGCTAAGGATTTTAAATCTTTTTTTCCTTTTGTTTCTCATGTGTTCCTAGAAATTGGAGAGGAAAGTGATGCTGTGTGTTTCAGACAAAGCCAGTTTGTCCTCTACAGAAAAGCTTGGTGCATTTTACTGCACCCAGTGTTAAATTATCTAGAAGGGCCATCACCAAGAGTTACACCTTTACATTCTCAAACAGAGAAGTGAGAGGGTGGGCTTCTGGAGCACCCTGTCCTAAATACATTGGTATAACTCCACAGCTTCAGGAGTCATTGGTGCCTTGAGAGTCAGTGGATGCAGGACTGCAGCTGAGGAGTGTGTGTGGCAAACACATGTGAGCTGTGCAATTTGCTGCTCAGTATCCTGTCCCAGAGCACACAGGACATCCCTGCCATCCAGGGCACACCAACAAGGCAGTGGCACTGGGAATTCCAGCTTCACACTGGAAAAGGCAGACAAGAGCTGCCACAAAGCTTTTCCATGGCTGCAACAGCTACTGCCTTGCTCTGAACAGGTGGTACCTTTGACCTGAGAGTACCAGCAAGGTGAGGTGCCCAGGCCAGCAGGATGACCTGGGCCAGTGACCCCATGGGGAGGAGAGCCAGGAGGGGAGGAAGGGCAGCTGGGTCTGGGCCAGTGACCCCATGGAGAGGAGGACCAGGAGGGGAGGAAGGGCACTGGGTCTGGGCCAGCACTGCAGGGGCTTTGCCTTCCCCGTCTCTGTGCCAGGCTGATGACTCACATTTGCCTGGAGCAGCACGTGGTGTAACTTGACTTGTAGTGCTTGTTTTAAAGTCCAACTCTCCCCACATGGCAAGATTTTTAAATGACAGGTGTGTGTGCTTCTATGAAAACATTGCCTTATTTCCCTAAACCCTTAGCTAAGCAATCTTGTCAGGTGAAGTCAAAAAGAAAGGCAGGAGAGGAACTGTTGTAGCAAAACTACCATTTATAAAGGGTGTCAGAGTCGTGCACAGTTCATTCAGGCAGCTGATGATTTAAGATCATTGTTCAATTTAAAACGACAAGAGAATTTGAGCAAAGATTAATATGATCCTGCACCTGCAGATAGACAGACGTGGGATGGGCAAATATGAATGTTGATTCTGACATTAAAGAAAAAATACAGTGTTTAGCTCATCTGAGCATTAGGCTCAAGGATTTCCCTGTTTCCGACTTCATTACAGCATTTAATGCCTTGTCACAGAAGGGTTCTCTGAGGGCTGTCTTTGTGATCACAGGCTGAGTTCCATGGCAGAACCCAGAGAAATACAACATTATATTGCATCCCCAGCAGAGATTGGAGCTGACAACAGTTGTGTTTGTAAACTAAGCTCCCTTTTATGTTACCTACCCTGCACATTAAAAAAAAGAGCAAATAACACTCAGAATGGATCACCATGAATCCTTCCTTCCCATAGGAAAGACTTCCTGGACTGAGCAGAGCAACTCTGATCTGCACTCTGGCACTGGCAGAGGGACACTGCCACATGAAAAGCATTTCATTCATGGTGTGCATTTGCTGTCATCTGGGCTGGAATGGCTGTTAAGCACAACACAGAGACTGGTGCAATTTAAAGCCTCTAAACCAGAACCAGAAGTTCCCTTTTCTAATTTGGTGCTGGCTCAGGTCCCCAGATGCCTTCAGCACAGCAGCACATTAGGCCAGATCCAGTCCTGCCTCTGCTCCTTCTCTGCAGCAAATCCATGAGTCCAGAATATTGTTCTGGTAGTTGTTGGGAGTTTTTGTGTTTGTGTTTGGGAGGCTTTCTTGCTTGGGTTTTATTGTTGCTGGAGTTTGGGGGTTTTTTGGGGGGAAGGGAGAGGGAGGATGGGGGGTCAGATATTTTTCTTTTCCTCCCCTAGGTCATCTGACAGCCTTCATCTTTCTGTGTAGTTCTTCCTCATGCCTAAATGTGTTTTAGTAAATCCATTACTTCCTCCTCTGTTTTGGCAGCTGAAAGTAAGTGATCTGTTTCCATCACTCCTCAAAATAATAATAATTGATTTTGAAGAGAAAATTCATTTTGTTTACTTTCCTTTATAGCTATCCATTGCCTCCTCCTTGTAGTTCAATAATAAGCCTTCTGCTTGCATCTAGGTTAGTGGCAGCTCTTAGCTTGAATACTTTAGCCACCTCTAATGTGATAGCAAATTGCTGATTACCAAAGGAGTGGTAGCACTTACTAAGACTCCCCCACACTCTAAATCTGGATTAAGGAATGTGAGAAATTAAATGTAGGCAAGAGAATGGTTGGTTCCTTAATGAGAATGCTATTAAACAGCAGAACACAGCCCATTACTGAAAAAAAAAATAATAGGTATGATTGAATATTTAATATGACAAATATGATGAAATGGACATCTGGAAAAAAGCTGATGTTATAGCCTATCATGTTCTAAAATAATCAAAGAAGAGGACAAGTTAAGAGTGTGTTTCTCCTAATGGTTATAAGAAGAGATAAAAGCCTGCCTTTTGTTTCTGACTGTTTGCCTTTCTGGAGAGTTCTGTCCATTGACTGTTCCAGTGTCCCTCTGCAAAGTGGCTGCAGTAACACCTGGCTCCTTTACTACACCAGCTCAAACAATCCAGTCTGTGGAGTACCTGGGATTTTTTCTCAGTTTTTCCTTGCAGTTGAATAATAATGCTGTCTTTTTAGTTCTGTGTCCCTGTTTGTTTTTTTTTCCTGGGGGACATCCTAAACTGAAGTTCATATTTAAGAAGGGATTCTGTTTTATTGTTTTCAAGTTCATTTATAAGAATGACCATTTTAGGACAGCAATTCCTGTTACTTTAAATCTATTCCATGTCTTAGAATTTTTCTTAAACTTTAATTTTGGAGTCAAGAAATCTCTGGATGTAACAATCTCTTCTTATAGAAATGCACATTTTTATTTTCGTACAGAAAGATCAGAATATCTGAAGAACATAGCAGCAGTGTACATACATGTTAGGAAAACAAAAAGAAACCTGCAAAATAAATCATGTGATCTGCTGGTTGATGTGAGGATAAGAAAAAAAGGATAATGTCTTTTGAATGATTATATTAAGAATGAGTTTTAGGGCTTTGTTTGGAATTAGTTTTGGAGGCAGTCCTTTTTGCTTCTGACTTGCCACAGAGCAGTACTAACTCTTTCTTCTGTATTTTTTTTTCCTGTCTGAAAGAGCAGAAAGAGGCACTTCTATTTATTTATAATCTCTTAAACTGAGATACATAGCCTGGTGTTCTTGGCAGATTGCATAAAAGACCCATCTATGAACCAATAAAGAAATGCTCCCAGATTGATTAGACACTGGATAAGGCTTAGGCTGAGGAGAGCTGGCCCAAATCCATTTTAAGTTAGGTGCAGATCTGAGTTATGCTTCATCCCTGCCTGCCTTTTCCTGCCTTCAGCTGCAGTCCATTGAAGCTGTTGTCTAGGATACAGGCAGGCTTAGTTTATTCAGCTCATGGTTTAAATGCAGAAAGAAGGATGGTTGGGGGCTGATGCAGACATCCATGTGCCTTTAACAAGTCACTTATCAGAGCTGGTTTCATCCTTCATGTGGGAAGGTGCATGTACTTAGGAGAGACCTTGAAAGTGCAGTGATAGAGACCACAACAGGTCAGAGAGAGAGAGAGACAAACCTTCTGATGTCTGCATCCTCCAGCTACATCCTTGTGTGTTTTGTATTGGTGTGGCACAACTGACAGTGGGATAAGATCTGCCCCTTTGTTCACTTATTTCACTAAAGTTTAAAACTTCCCTTCCTACTGTCCTGGATGGTCCTAGGGACAGTCTCCAGGGACTATCCTGAGCTGCAGGACACAAGCATCCATGTCTGTGGCCATCCATCATGAATGGGTGAGGATTTGAAAGCCACATTCTGTGTGCTGAGTCACCACTGAGCAGCTTTCCCTGGCTGTAATGGCACAGCCAGCATGTGAGGAAGAGGAAGGGTAATGCTGCTCTCATGGGCTTTCCTTGCCAGGTGATTATGGTGAGGAAGCAGGAGCCCACTGTTTTCTGCTTGCTTCTGCTATGACCCATTAGGGAGAACCTTCACCTAAGGAAATGAAATCTCCCATGTCACAGAACACCATAAAATTAATAAAAGGTTCTACTGTAGATGATGGATTTGGAGACATGAGATTTTCCAAAAAGTTGGGGGGTTGAGGCTAATATGTAGGGGCTTTTGCAAGCCAGCCTTTCCCTTCTTCTGATGCAGGAGTTTTCTATGGCATGCAAAACAAACTTCCAAACAATGCAATTAGCCAGTGTGTCTGGAAAGCAGTGCTCTGCCTCTCAAGAATGAGTGCACAGGAAGGGTCTGGTAAGACTTTCTGAGCTACAGAGCTTTAATCAACATCCTGCACAGAAGAAACTGCAGGGAAAACTGCATTATTTTGCTCCATTTCTCTAAAGATTAGCAGGGGGGAAAAAAAAAGAACAAACAACAAATCCCCAATAATCACAGCTCATAAATTGTTCATCGTGTGAACGGTCCTTAGGTAGATACATCCACCATGGGAGGTGTGTGACAGCTTCTAGGCACAAACTGCTGCCCTCTGTGTGGCCTACAAATTGCTGTGTACACTAGCTAACCCTTTGCTGATGGGCTGGGCTGTTTAACAGGAAAGAGCTCTTGACTGGAAACAGGCCATTTTTCTCCTTCAAAGCAGATCTATTTTCTCATCACCACCTTTCACAGTAATTCAGCGATACTCAGTTTGCTGTGCCAGCATCATTCTCCCTGGCTGTTTAATAGCCATGCTCTGAACCTGGGCTGCAGAGCATCTCATTATTCTGCTCCAAAGGTAGGAGAGGAAGGGTAGATGTGAAGAAAAGCATCTGTTTCTGAGCATGTCAAAAGTAAGGTTATGCTGCCAACTGCAGTATAGTATCTGGGATACTGCAGTCAGTATCCCTGCAGCAGCTCTAGGAGAGGAATGAAATGAGGGGAAAGAAAAATCAACATGGAAAGACATTATTGATTTCTTTTCTGCAGCACTGAGTTTAACCTGAGTTTAATATCACTTGAATTTAAAATATTTGGGAGCTGCTGCTTGCTAATCCATTTGCAGAGTCGGATGAAAGCTGCTATTTGTTATCTCTGGAGGATTTGCAAAATCAGGAAGAGTGAATGCTGGAGAAGGCTCTCCTGATGTTCCCCAGTGCCTCAGAAAGGAGAGCCATTGACTCAGATGTCCATGAGGAAAGTCAGTCATTTTGAAATGTTATAAAAGCAGCATCCAAGGCAAGCTTCACTCTGTGAGAGAAACATCCTTCAGAGCAGCACAGGTGCTTAAAGCACAAGGAAGAAAACTCTGGAGGGTGACACCCTGCAGAGACACGTGAGCTGTGGATCAGCTTTCCCAGTAAAACCTGGAGCCTGGGGTTTGTCCCTCACAGTGCTGCTGGCTCTGTCTGTCACGCTCTGGTCACCCAGGGCCAGAGGGCAGGAGCAGCAGCTCAGAGAGGCTTGGGGTAAAGGCTGGAGGGATGGCACTGCCATCTCTGGCACTGCTGATGTGCCCCCACAGGGACCAACAAATCCTGGGGCAGAGAAAATCAATAGGCACTGCTGAAATGTTTGGCTTTTGCCTTTTTTCGTCTCATTTCTCATGTTTTCTTCAGGGTACAGGTCTGGCCTAAATCTGCTCACTGTGAAAGTCCAGGGAAATGCTTGGCCATGATACCAGGTCTTTCCAGCTTCTCTACACAAATCACAATTTAAAATAAATTTCTAATGGTAATATTTGACATAAAATTTTTCAGCTGGCAGAGCATTGCCCACCACATGCTGTGTGTGTCTTTCTGGAAGTTAGTACCACAGGAGAGCCTGAAAATTACTTTCTTGTAATGGGACTGCCTTCTCTTCACTAGGTTTGCATTGATTTTATCCTATCATTTTCAGCCATGAGTTAGAGGACTTTTCAATCCTGCCGCTCCAGCATCTGAAAAGGTAAAGCATCCTTCCTGTGGTATTGCAGTGACTATTTCAGCATGGCTAGAGTTAGTAGGAAAAAAAGTGCCCTTTGATGGACACACCAGTGTCCTTTAGCCATGGAGCTGTTCAGCACAACAGCAGCACAGTAAGGACAGAACAAACCTAGCCAAAAAAACACAAGGTTAGGGAAAACTTGACAGTGTTCAGACTATGGATTTTTGACTTGAGGAAATTTTGTCTTGAAATATGTTACACTTTGGCTGCTAACAATTTTATCTTTTTTTTGAGCACCACAAAATATTTGAGGTGAGCATCAGCAGAAGAGAAGCTAATAGATATTTTTACCAGGTGTTCTAGTGAGTAATAAACTAAGTAATTACAGAATCAAGAAGGAACCTTGCATTTTGGGATCACTGGTTCTGTCTCTACCAAGAGCAGCAGCAACCCTGGGATTTCTACTTGCTCTTTGTTTATTTCTGCATCTCACAGAGACGGTGGAAGAGATTTTTTTTTTTCCCCCCAGGTCCTTTCTCCCTCTCTCCTGCTAGCAGACTCTGTTGGGAGCCCAAGGACCTGGCTAGGGCTGGCCATTATCCCCACTGCTAAGCTAGGATATGGATAGGATATGTTGCTCCTACACCAAAGCCTTCACACCTGAGTCCCTTCATTTACCTACTTTCTTTAAGAGCAAAAAAATAAAAGTTACTTTCTATTGTTGTGACAGTAAGGTGGGTATGCAGTTGCTTAGTATACCTGAGGGATTCAGGAGCATCATTCAGCTGGTCCAAAACATTGGTACATTCATTGCACCTGTTAGAGTATTTAAAATGGAAAATCCTGCAGCAAATGAGATTAACCTCTTTCAAAAGGTCTCTTTTGTTTTTTAAAGCTTTTGGAAGACTCCTGAGACATGAGCCCAGAAGGCTGCCCATTTAATAAGTGAGAGACTAAATTTTGTTTAATATTGTCTGTTTCAGAGAAGATGCTCCTGACAGATGCTGTTTATTGAAACAAAAGCTTGATGGGTTTTGCTAATGATGGTGTATCCTACAAAATATTTATGTTCTGGGAATACTCTGAGTTGTGATCTTTTGGTGGGAGATTTTATTGATGGAATCTAGTTCCCCATTATGGCAAATTTATCCTTTCCTTAGAGTTATATATATAAAACCTTTTCTCTGTCATTCATTTTCCTGTCTCCAAAATGAGCATTAGCATTGCAGGATATTATGGTGTGGGTGAAAAGATGGATCGTTACTCTTTGGAAAGGTAATTAACCTCCAAAGGCATCTGCCAGAGAGCTGCCATTACACCATCAGCTGCACTCTGGTTCAGTTTCAGCCTTTCCCTGTCCTCCTGCAGCTCTCAGAGGTGTGTTGTTTATCAGCTCAGCTCAGTCCAAGCAGGAAGATGGATTCCTTCAGCACAACACCTGCAAGGAGCAGGGTGACAAATGTGGGGCTTTCACCAGGCTGGCACCCTGTGCTTTGCTCTCTTGCCATGGGGATGCAGAGCAGAGCTGTGACCTTGGCAGTGCACCTGGGCAGGTGCTGGCAACACCCAGTGATGCTGATTAGTTGTGCAGGCTCAGGGCAGGGAGGGCTGCTCCTTAACTCAAGCCTGTGCCAAGGAAAGAGGAGACCCTTAGGATGGGGCCCTTAGGCCAGCCCTGCTGCTCTGTGTCACAGAAAGACAGCTCCACAAAAGGCACATTGACCTTGTGGGACAGGGGAGGGGAAAGCTGCTCTCTGGATGGCAGCTCAGGTTTGAATCCTGCTATGAGTGCACTGTAGCACTGAGAGAGAAAACTCAGCCTGTCTACAGGCACTTGTTTGCTAGTAAACAAGAAACACTGTTCCAAACAGAGATGATTAACAGTGACAGAAAAATTTAGGAACAGGGTGGAAAGCTTTATTCTGCCTTGATCACAACTACCCATTATGTCAGTAGGTTCTGATTTTTTCAGACTAATGGTGGGTGTACACTCATACAAACATGCAACTGTACTCTGATCTCACCCTCAAGGGACTGTGGATTTATCTCTAATGCTGCCAGATTTATTTATAAAAGATAGAGTACACTTACAAATGCTCCATTGTGCTCTGTTGTTTGGAACAGACTGAAACCTAGTCCCAGTGGATAAGGCAAAATGGAAGAGGGTTTTTAAGTCTTTGCCCTCCCAAATAAAGTGATTTTTGATTGGAACCTCTGATGAGTTTCTACCAGCATACATGTAAACAGGAAAAGACAGTGAGGATTTCATACAGAATTCCTGGTAAAGAGTGTACATTTTGTGGCAATGCTGGAGGAGTGCTCAGCTTCATGTGACAATGACAGCAATAACCACTCTGCTGCTGCTGCTGCTTCTGCTGCAATGCATGTTTTCCTGTTAATGACACCTTGGGTGTCTGTCACCCTTCAGTGACCAAGCTGTAGTTTAACTTTTCCATAGCAAAGGACTAGAAAGATGGTGGAGATGATCAAGAGACATCTCAAATAGGAAAGACTCTGTCATGCTTCCTGGATATCTCACTGACAATTAGTAACCCCCTTATTTTTTCCTGGCTACTTCTTTGTGTTACTGCCTACCTAAGTTTGTACATGCAGTCTCCAGTGCTGGAGAGAATGCTCTTGCTAGTTCAGGAAAGATTTCCAGAAACTTTGAGGGGTTTTCTCCCTCCTCTTACATGCCTGCTGCATGTATGCAGATGTGTATCCAGATGTTGTGCCACAACTATGCATGCTTTTGCTTTCCCCATCCACAATGTGATTGGATTTTTGTGCATATTATGTGAATATCTGTTTGCAGAAAAAGCATGGCTTCTTGTACAAAAATCTCTGCCTACATAAGAAGTACATTGTTCTCAGCAGATAGTGAGCTCCCTTTAAATCTTGGCTCTTCAGTAAGAGCCAAATGCCACAGTGACAGAATTAAACTCACTTTATTATAAAGACTAGTATAAAGTATAAAAAGAATGTATCCAACCAGTGCTTGAAGCTTTCAGGTATGGGCAAGTGCTGCTGCATTTAAAAAAAAAAAAAAAAAAGCAACTGTTTCCAAACTCTGTTAGTGATTTTTATTTCACTGTTTATATTGCATTCAAGGCATGAAATTATGCACCTCCTGAAGTTCAATGCTCATTTGAATCCATGGGTTCCAGCCTCTCCCAGCCAGTGGGAGTCTCTGCATTGATCTTGGCAGGCTCTGGACATGTGTAGGCAGAGAAGACTGATTTTGTCACCAGACTGATGAGCAAGCTGCATCACTCTTCTGCTATTGAGAGCTCAACTCATGCAGGCATTCTCCTCAGGTTCTTGTTCTGTTCCAGGTAGTAAGTAGATTTCACACCTACATCCTTACATCCCCATGCAATCCTTGCCTGGTAGGCAATGCTTTGTAAACAACTATCCTTTGCCAGAACAGTGCTTTCCCAGATCTTTGAGCCTGGGAGTTTCTGCAGGGGAAGCATTTCCTCCCAACATACCCTTTTGTATCTTCTGACAAATGGCTCTACTAAAAGAATTGTGAATTTGTGTGGGTTTGTTTCTCTTTTTCTGCTTCTGCTGCTTGAAGTATTCTCAGGAAGGTCAACTGACCTTTATCAAGCCCTGGCCACTGTCAAGATGATATCCATAATGAATGTACTTCAAGCAGCCAGTGCTCCAGCATGAGTGGTTTAACCTCTGACCCCTTCAGCACAAACAGTGCAAGACACAGAAGATACTTGACTCTTTTTCCTTGAGGAGAGCAAATTCCAACTGTGTACCAGATAGGGTGTAAAGTATCATATACTTACAGCCTAGCCAAAAGAATAATGCATCCAGTCCTTTGCGTGGTTGAACACAATAGTTCTTGCAGCTTGTTTAGTTTTTCCACTGTATGTATGATCTGTACTGCTGGAACTGAACTACTGGAAAGATGCAAAGGTTACTAATTTTCTGATATTGTTTAGGTTTCTTTTAATGTCACTTGCCCTACCCTATAAAAGAGAAACAACTTAGTTAAATCATTAACATATGGAATAGTAAAATGAAGGCAAGTAACAGCCTTGAGGCTGTAACACATACTTTTCACTTTCAGTGATACAGAACATAACATCATGTGTCCCACACTGACCAGGGTTTTTATTGACACTCATGTTGTGTTCCTCCATATCATGACAGAAACATTTTCCCAGCTAAGCAGAGGTGAAACATTTAAGGCAGGGTGTGCTCCTTGTGATGAGAGCTGACTGGAAGGTGCCAGCATGGCAGTCTAGGCCTGGGGTGGATACAGTGAGGTGGAGCATTAATGAACTGCTTCCTCACTACTCTGACATATTGTAATCCATGGCTTTTTTCTTAAAATTAAGAAAATAGCCCATATTAAGCCAAGTATAGTACAAACATGCTACTGAAGGAACCCTTTGTCTACCTTAGGGTTTTTTCCACAGGAGCTGTCAGGCCAGACAAACACAGAGTGTACCACAGGAAAATATTGATGGCAAATCAAGATTTTATAAGAAGATTAGTTCTGTAAGTCCATTCTTGGGTTGCACTTGTACCCTGTAGTTGTGCAGCTGTTACACAGATAAGTGCTCTGCCCAGAGGGTAGGGACCAAGCCAGCCCATAAGCAGAGGTGGTCCCTTCAAAAAAAGGAAGAGGGAAAGAAGAAGTGAATTCCTTCCCATTTCCTTACCCAGGTGGTACTCTGAGTTACTGAAGCACTCGTTCTGCAAATGAACAAGCTAAATGCTTTGCATAAGAGATGGAAATAAATAACTGAGGTTAAAATTTATGAGGATACCTCCACTTTTTTGACTAAAGACTAATTTTCAAATAGAGATGTTACCAGCATCACAAATATGTGACTTTTTATATGCTTTCTGCAAGGTAGCCATTTATTCAAACACAGGAGGGGGGATAAAGCCAAACAGATTGTGCAGCAACAACCATAGCTAATCAAAGAAATGGGAGAAAATAGAATTTAATGAAGAAAAAGTCACAGCAAATATGTCAAGAAAGGACCCACACTAAGTAGTCACCTACCAGGGGATGTACCTGCCCCAGTGATTCCATGTGTTTATCATGTAGCTAACTCAGTTTCTGAAGGAGACCTCCATTTCAAAACCCTGAGCGAAATCTGCGTGTTTCAGGTTGATTTGCATGAAACAAAGGTGCCAAGTGTTATTTCTGTTCTGATAGGCTGAGTTAAGGTTTGAAATTCAAGCAGGTTTCACATCTGGGCCATTTGGGTTTTGGGCTGCTTTGAGCTCTCAGTGTGTGAGGGGAGCAGGCTTCACCCATGCTCTGAGGTGGCAGCTCTGCAGTTGCATTAGCAGAACACCTAAATTAGGATAAAATATCCAACTGAGTCTCCACACAGCATCTAGTGAGCTGCAGGAGTCTGCATGTGTTCACCTGCACAGGACTAGCTGAACGTGCTCTGATCTCCTTTTGAATGAGTCATCTTTGCAGTATCAGAGAAATCTCCATCTCTGTTGAAGCACAAGCTACTGTCTGTTCTGCACTCTGGAAACAGAGGTTTGGGGGTCTATGGAACTTAAATCTCTACTAGATATTCTTATCTCAGCAGCACTTGCTGGGATTTTGGTGTGTTGGGGCTTTGGTGGGGGTGAATTTGTTCTGGAGGCTTGTTAGTTTTTCTTTTTGCTTTGGAGTCAAGTGGTTCCTCATGTCAGAGAACAATAACCCTTTTGGTAGGGATTTTATACTGACATTTGATCATTATGTGCAGGTAGATTTATTGTTGGGTATAATTTTAAGGACAACTAGGCTTTGAATTACTCCCTTCCATGAGCATGACCAAATTCTCATGTAATTTCTTCCTATTACACAAGAAAAGTAATAGGGATGTGATAATTTGAAATACCTTCTTACACTCCAAAAATTATGATCATTTATTCCCTGTTCCTAATTGAGTAATCATCCTGATTTAGGGATTTTAATTTTACTTGTAATGTTATTACCAGTTGTTAAATTATGGAAGTCTATTTTACTCCTGTACCTCTGATCTAGATAAATGCAAAATCAAAAGTTACTTGAACTCATTTGAGATTAAATAAAAGAAAAATGAGAGAGAAACTTGAGGAGGTGGAAGTATTTTAGGATGTTATCACATATTGCCTGAGCACTTAGATTCCAAGGTGATACATACCTAAAAACACCAAAGGCAGATGTATCTGGCATTATCTCACACTCTAAATGCTTGGTAAAATTACAGAAAACTGAAACAATAGAAAAAAGGGGGTTTTTCTTCTTTTTATACCTCCACCTGTGACAGTTACCCTTAAGGAAGCCTGTCACATCTTTTGATAAAAGGTCCATCTCCAGTTTTAAATGGGAGCTATCTATGCTGAGGCAGAGACTCAAAAGCACTTTGTACAAACAGTCCCCCGGGAGCCTTTAGCTCCCTGCTAACACAACAACAAGGAGAAAAGGAGAGAAGGAGAAAAGGCAGCTCCTGAGCCTTGTCAGAGGAGGCAGGGAGCCTGAGCCTGGCAGGGCAGTGCCCCTGAGCACCAGGGCACCGGGTCCATTCACACTCTCGGGGCAGCTCTCAGCCCTCCTGCACTGACAGAAATTATTCCAGCCCGGGAGGAGCCTGCCACGGATCCCTCTCCTCTCCTCGGGAGTCTGAGGCAACACTGGAAGTAAATGAAGCTGCACTCTGCTCTCACAGGCAATTTTAGGGATGTGTCAGATAAATGTTCAGTAGCCTCTCCTAACACAAAGAAGCAAGGACTGAGGCCAGCTCCTCACCAGGTGTAGCAGGGTGCAGTGCCGTGCGCCCTCAGGGAACTGTGACCCCTCAGCCCATGTCAGGAGCTGTCCCCAGGTCTGTCCCTGACCTCTGCAGCAGCAATGCAGGAGCTGGGATGAGAGAAGCCTGGAGTGAGCCCAGACTGCCCTTCTCCAGCCCCTCCTTTCAGCACAGACTGCTATCCAGGACACTTGCTTGCAGAAAATGCTTTTTGTCAGTGGTGAGAGCTGCCTGAACACTGCTGAAGGACACTGCCACACATGCACTGTGTCCAGTAGAAATTGATTTAAGAGCAAACAAACAGGAAAAAACTAACCCAAGAGCCAGAGTGAATTTACCAAATCGCTCATGTGGGAGGGAATGGAAAGGTCTGCATGCTGCTGGTTCCTTTTGTGCACTGAGGGATCTGCCCGGGTCTGCAGCTCAGGAGAAAGGCAGGGATGGACAGAGGCGTGTGTGTGAGCAGAGGGAACAAGGGTCTCTCTGTGGCTGTAGGCTGCGGGATATGAGGAGAAACAGTGAGTAGCAAGAACCTCTCCTTTGAGACAGAAATACTTCTGAACGTTTTTCTGAAAGGGGATGCCTAGTATAGACTTGGTGAGGGAGGGTGTGGGAAACACAAAAAACTCCTTTCAGCAATCGAGCTGCTGCAATGGTGAGCTCGATGGTGCCACCCAGAGTACCTTTTTGCACAATATATGATGCTCTGTGTGGTCTGGAAACTGGGAAGATTAAAGCAGATGATCTTTCTGCATGCAAAGCAGCCAGAGACAGCATGATGGATTATTACTGAATTCATTTCTGGCCGTGCATAATTGTGTTCTGGTCTTCCTTGCTGAAGTTCTACCACCATCTCTCTGCCAGACTTTGTTACTTAACTCATAAGAACCATAACCACTCTTTACTTCTCCATGTTTTGACCATAGCTCTCTCTGGGGTCACTTGCATTGGAAGTAGGTTACTGCCAGCTCCAGTAAAATATTAAAATGGCATCCAAACAGCCTAGAGAAGACCAGCAAGGTGAATCAGGCTGCATGTAAGGTTTGGAAAAGAAGTGTCTGTTCAGATTTTGGTAGCCATGAGCTCTGGTTAACACTTTGTGGTTATTTCTGCACTGTCTGATTTACACTGATAACGTTAATGCAAAACAACAGAGGGGGTTGTTTTGTCATCTAGTTTCCTGTCAATTTTTTTTTACCTTTATCAGACAAATACTGTGCAGTGTATTTACTGAATAAGGGTTAAATAATCCTTAACATGTAGTGGTGAGCAATACAGAAGAAAAATTCTCTCTTGGTTTCAAATGGGAAACAAAGTCAAAATGAAAGTGTCCATGTGCACTGGGAGTTTCAGCAGCCCTGAGATCCAGCTGCTGAGGGACAGGCAGTGCTCCTGGTCTGCACAGCTGAGCTGCAGCTCTCCTGGGACAGGATTTCTGGGACATGGCTTGTACTGCTGCCCTCTGCATTGGTGAGAAGAGCTTTATTGCAGGCTTGTCAGTGCTGATCATTACCTGCCTTTACATCTCTGGGGTGTCACCTACTACAAATAATCTACCATTTATCCCCTGCATTAAACAACTTAATTGCACATGGTACCTATGAACACCTAGGTGCCTTTCACTTCTTAATAAATACAAGTGAGAAATGCAGAAACTGCCAGAAAATGTCATTCTTCTCTTCTCTTCTCTTCTCTTCTCTTCTCTTCTCTTCTCTTCTCTTCTCTTCTCTTCTCTTCTCTTCTCTTCTCTTCTCTTCTCTTCTCTTCTCTTCTCTTCTCTTTCTCTTCTCTTCTCTTCTCTTCTCTTCTTCTCTTCTCTTCTCTTCTCTTCTCTTTTTCTTCTCTTCTCTTCTCTTCTCTTCTCTTCTCTTCTCTTCTCTTCTCTTCTCTTCTCTTCTCTTCTCTTCTCTTCTCTTCTCCTCTCTCTCTCCTCTCCTCTCCTCTCCTCTCCTCTCCTCCCTTCCCTTCCCTGAAACTTCCCTGAAACTTCCCTGAAACTTCCCTTCCCTTCCCTTGTAAAGAAAAACTGGAAATTTAGGGAAATATTTAAATCAAACTTATGTTTAGGTATTTTTTTTCTCAGAAATAAATAGCAAAAGTTATTTTGAAACAAAGTTTAAAAAGGAGTTGTTGCTCCTTCACTTAAATCCCAGAAGCATTTCAACAGTTTTTAGTTCAACACATCATATAGGAAATTACTGGAGATTTTTATATTACTGGAGACATACATATATATATATATATATATATATATATATATATGTGTAAAAGCACAGATATACCCACAAGCAGTCTTCAATTTACATTCAGGATTACTGTTGGCCCTTAATATCAGGCTGTGCTAATTAAGTTATAATGAACAAATGTGCATCATTTGCTTTCCAAGCTTTTTCATCTAAAAATGTGAGATTTTTATGTTCATTATGACATTAATTCTCCACTTACATACTGTTACTGAGCCTTTTGGATATAACCTTCAAGAATATTGATGCTTTCTATTTTCAACATTTGAATTTCTAGCCTTAAAAAGACACATCAACAGGTGAAAAGTGTACTTTAATGCCTTATTATGCTGCTCAGCTCCACATCTAATACTATGAATATTTTTCATTTATTCAAAATTAAAGAATTTGTGCCATAAATATACCCCACAGTATTTTTATGTGATAAATAAATGACACAAATAATACATTTTTTCACCCTCAAAGACATAAATATGGTTTAATTTGGATCAGCACATAGCTAGTAGGGGCATATAATTGTTTTCAATGCTTCCATTATTTCTTGTAAGATGTCTGGAATTGTCTCATTCAATTTGCAGGACTGAATACAAAATGACACATTTATAGAAAGCAGCTCGTTGCCTTTAGACAACCTGACCTCAAAGTATTTTCTTGCTCTGAGCTGCAGGGAAGGAACCATTTGGCTGGGCTCTGGTTTGGCTCCCATTTCTCAGAGCAGCACAGAGCTCCTCCCTGTCCCTCGGCCACACTGCACTGTGCTGGGAGCTGCTGGAAATTCCATGGATGAGCTGTTGCCATGTGAGCACAGCCTGGCTGCGTGGCTCTGGTGCTGCTGAGCCCGACAGCAGAGCCCTGAGGAATAACTGCAGCCATTTTCCATGGGACAGGCTTTCCAAGGGTGCTCCTCAGTGCCAGGAGAGGCCAAGCCCTGGTGCTGCCCTTCTGCTGCCCCTTGCTAACCTGCACTAACTTGGCACCTCCTTGCTGGGGAGATTCAGCCCAGCAAGCACAGCTTGTGAAAAGAAAATCTGCCTGCAGGATTAGCTGTGTCTGTGAAATCAAGCACTTGTGATGGTTGTTCCTTTTGAAGCCAATTCTCATCCCTAAAAGGATTCTGAGATGCACTTTCTTGCCAGGCAGTCCTGTGTTCCCACTTGCAGACCAAACCACAAGGGCTGGCACCAGAAATAACTCCATGGTCCATGGCCTAAAGGATACCTGTACTGAATCCTGTTAAAAACACAGGATGGATGCAAATCCTCTGTAGTTGCAGTTGTTTTCCTGCCTCTGGGTGACTCTGGATGAAGAGCAGCTTCTCTCCCAGGAGTTGTGCAGCCTGTTCCTGCAGCAGAGGGGAGCTGGGGAGAGGCAGCAGAACATACCTGAGTACACATCAGGGCCCCCAAAGCCATGGGGAGGCCCTGGTGTGCTCCAGGAGATCAGAAAGCCTAGAGAGAGATCAAGAGCTGTGACAGCAATGTCAGAGTTGGGAGGGTGAGAGAAGGATGAGGAGAGCATGTGTGCTTCCATCTGAGAGGCTTCAGGACTTTGTGGTTCTCTCTCCATACCTCTTTCCATCCCCTGCAAGGTGTGTGTTTTCCCTACATGTCACTAGAAAGTTGCAAGCAGGAATTTCATGGAGAAAAAATGGAAACATAAACTTGTCCTGCACCCACAGTCTTTTCCTTTTTTCTGATGGCAGCATCCTACTGTTGCCTCACTGGGATAAGATGTTTTCCCTTTGGGACTCATGGGGTTTTCACTGTTTTTACTCTTGTCTGTCATCTATGTCTTAGGCATAGTCCATTTTTCCTCTAGACAATTGTATAAGACAATGCACTGAGGAATTAGTTCATGCAAGTCATTCCTGAGCACAACCAAAAAGCCTTGAAAGTGATGAAATGTTTTTGTGTCATCTGTAAATGCATTGATATTTATCCTTATTATCCTTCACATTTTCAATTCAACCAGCACATAATTCATCAGCTCTGTTGTCAAATGCTGCATGTGATTGTGTTAAGTAGAAAGCTTGGTAGGAGAGAGAGGAGAACAGATGGGGGGAGATAACCATTCCCTTTTTCCCAGGAGAATTGCAGAGCAGACCTTGCTTTGAATTTGGTGGCCATCTACTCTTTTCAAGTTCTCCCATGGCACATGTTGTGAAAGTGGAGCAGCATATCAAGTGTGAGAATGTCATTCAGCAGGGGCAACACAGGTAAACATCTTACTGCAACAATGCAGAGCATGAGACTGGAAATGCTGCAAGGGTTTGCCAAGCTGAGCAGCTGCAGAGCAGCCCCTTGCTCATTGCCAGCAGTCTGAACATGAAGTCCCTCAGATACAAGATGCCTGTGCACTGCATGGTCTCTGTTCAGTATCAATATTATGCTACTTTGAGTAGAATTTAGTTCAGCTCTTTTAGTCTCCTTCATGAAAACATGTATACAACACAGCCAACAGATGGCACCCCTTAGACTGGGGATGTTAGCTCCAGAAGAGGCTGCAAAAATCTACTGACATGCTTCCATTTCTGTAGGAGAGCATGGCTCTGTCTATGCTCCCTGGTTGTTCTGTATCCAACAGCTGTGGAGTCACAGCAGAAGACCTGGCAGTGAGATCCCTTAATGTGTGCTCTGCAGAGTTGCTAATTAAGACACATGGGGAGCACACCTACACAGTATGGCTAGAAAAGTAGCAAAGGGGACAACTTGTGGACAAGGGCCTCCACTTTAATCCCCACACTAAGGCTACTGCACACTGTGTCACAGCTGGTTCTTCTGTGGCCTCTCCCTTCATTTCTCATCGTGACAGAACAGTCCTTTGGAAAGTGTTCTTGCTTATGACTTTTTCAAAGATGCATGGACACATTCTCACCAAGATTTTTTTGCATTTTTTAGTCTAAAAAAATGACATTCAAAACATTTAGATCTTCCTGCTAGCTGTTATCTTGCACTCTGGAGGAGCTGCAGTGCAGGGAGAATGTTGGGAATTGACAGGCATCTTGATTGGTTTCCCTTGACCTGGTAAGCCTGGCTAGGAGAAAGCCCTTCTGTTGGAATAAATTAGCTGAGGTTCTATTATTTTCATGCAGAAAAAGCCAATTCTTTGTTCACATAACGCATTTTTTATACATTTTATAATGCATTTTTATATAGTTTTTCAGACTTTGTGTTGAACTCCCATTGGTTAATAGTTTTCTTGCTATTCAATTCATTGGTTAGTAGGTGTTTGGGTACATGCTAAGATTCAGGTGTTTACAGTTTTCCTTTGTGGATTCTCATGGGATATATCTATTGTTTATACAGGTGCACTTGTTTTTCTGCCCAAGGATTGATTGTTGTGTTAACAAACATTTTATATCTAAGATTGTTTTGCATGGGAACTTGCAAGTTGCACTTAGAAGAAGTGACAGGCTAACTTGGTGATTTAGCAGAGCAAGGCCTGATTTTATAAGGCCTTTCTTTTATGACATCATTTACCTATCTACAACACCCTTCTGCACTTCTCTTTTTGAAGCACACTTAGAAAAGCACTGAGGAAATTTACTGCTGTTGGAAGGAGCAGACTCAGTGCCTGCAGTATGGGCCAGTCTGAGGGTAGTAGGGAAAGAAATCCTTTTTCTTTCTCTTTTTTATTCTTTTGATCATGAATGGAGATACAGAAATTGCAGTAAAACTGTGTTTTCCCAAGGTGCTTTGCTCAAAGGAAAAGGGAATGTTGTGACCTGAAACCTCAGCACCTTCAGAACTTTAACATTAAGCCTAGTCTTTGAGTGTGATGTGTTTAAAAAGAGGGTATTTCTTTAGTTAGGTTTGGTTTCCCCATGAAAAAGATGCTGCTCTGGTGCAGAGCAGTGCTGTGGTATTACTCCATTGGTAGAAACTTGTAAGGCTTTGCCTTTTCCCCTGCTGAATCCTGGGACCCTTAGCTGGCACTGTCTGCTTGAATAGGGCAAACCAAGGCAGCTACTGAGCTGTCAGGAATGGGGAGGCTGGGCCAGGAGCCCCATCCAGCTCCTGCCAGCCACATAGCCCCTCAGCCAGCCTGCCAGGGAAAAGCTTTTCCTGCTCTGTGAAACTGCCCCATGCACTGACTGAGAGTGAGAAGGTTTGTGCTGCAGCTTGGAAAGCAAAAAGGGAAATAGGATGTGGTCTGCCCTGGTGTATCAGCATTTGGGAGCACTGACAGTGAGGAGTGTCTGTCCTAGGCAGAGCAGGGACTGTGAGGGATTTGAGCAAAAAGGGTTGCCAGACTGGGGGTTTGATGTCAGCCCTCACTGTGCCAGAAGAGCAGCTTGTCTCCTGTTAATAGATTAGCAGAAATTTCTGTGCCTCTCTAGCATATTAGCAGCAGTTTGCCTCTGTTTTGTTATATAAATAGATTAAGCTTTAGCTGTGCTCCTACATTTTCTTTGCCTTTTTTTTTTTTTTTTTTTTTTAAATAATCTTCAAATATTCTCATCAGTTTTGTCCTACAAGCAAGGCTTTGAAAAAACCCTGAAGAGCTGACTGAACAGTTGCTTTTCTTTCAGCATCTGTAGCTGTTTAATATTTTGCTTGTCTGTCTCTTCAGGTGCACAGGGGAGACAGAGCTGCTCTCTCCAGTCTGTATCAAGACAAGCAGAACTTGATCAGCTGGGGAGAGAGGACGAACTGCCACAGCAGAGCCAAAATTTCTGGCTCCTGTTCTTGAGCTCTGCTGTTGGTGTGTGTCAAAAATTGAAACTGTAACTGGATGAATAATCCTCAGGCCGTAAAATTCATAAGTGCTTGGGTTTCAGCCAGCTCTTTAGTGGGGATTTTGTGGGTCTAGTTTTAATTCTTCCTGCCATTTGACATGAGAATCAGGTAATTTATGCAGTTCTGGAGGTGTGGAACCAGGCAGTGCTTTTATCATTGCTATTTTGTTTATTAATTTATATAAGTGCTATGGTGACCTGTTACCCTCCTTATAAAATCAGAATTTTACAAGTATTTAAAGCAAACTGACATGTGAAGGAGCTTTGTATATAGTTCTGGATACTCACTGCCACAAGCTAAATGGACTTAAATTCGTTGAAACAAAAAAATAGTCCTGATATTGCTGTTGTAATGTCAACACCTGCCATGGTGAGGTCAGGCATCAATGGCCTCAGTGACAGAGATTTCTTTAAGCAATTTTGCAAATTGCAACTGTTTCTTTCATGGACAAATTGCTTTTTGTCTTAAATTTCTGCTTAAGAACCTCATCTAAAGTCAAATCACTACAATGCCACTACAGTACTTGTCTCACCAGCTGAATCCCCTGTTGGATTTAGTATCTCCTATAACTTTTAGCCTAATACTTACCTCTTGGCAGACTCTTGAGGCATAGCCAGTAATGAATTCAAGAGACATTTCATGCCTGAGCCAGGAATTTATTTATCTCACTTCTGTGGATCCACAGAGTGGAAAGACAGGATACTGACAGCATGTCTTGCTGGCACGTACTGAGAATTATATTGAAAACATATCCCTAACTGCTTTTATACATCTGAATCCTGTGCAACAACTTACTCTAATTAACTCAAAATGTGTCTGACCTTCTGTGGTGAGACTATATCAGCATGAAATGAATCTTCCTTGGACAATGGTGAAAGGAGTTAAGTGCACTTGTTTTTGGTTTTTTTTTTTTTTTTTGTGGGTTTTTTTTTTGTTGTTGTTGCTTTGGGGGTTTTTTTGTTGTGGTTTTTTTGTTTTTTGTTTTTGTTTTTTTTGTTTTTGTTGTTTGTTTGTTTGTTTTGTTTTGTTTTGTTTTGTTTTGACACAGACTTGCATACCTGTACTGAGATTCTGGTGATGCTGTAGGCTTTTTGTGTGACACTGCAGAAATATATTAGTATTCATAACCTAACCTAGAATGTTATTAATGCTCTCCTGCATTCTGCTTAAAGTGTGAGCATGTAGACAACTGTCAGTAATTCTCCAGAGCCAGTAACCCGGATTTAGTCTTGCAGAATTTGCTCTCATACATGGTAATAAAGCATGGGAATGATATCTGGCTATGGTCATCTTAAATATAAAAGCATTATCAGCTCTTGAAGTCTGAGCTACAAGTTTTTTCTGAGGTGAGGTGAAAAAGACTCTTATTTCTCCTTGTATAGAAAGGATGAATAATAAGAACAAAAACTTCTGAGAGTAGCATGTGAAGTTTCTTGGAATTTTTTTTTACCTAAATCAGTGACTTCTCTGTAGTAATCAGATGCTGGTCATTTGCTTTTTTCTTTCTTTTATTTATTATAAAAATGTTAGTTTTGTGGTTTTTTTTTCTTTAAATCACAGCTGTGTCAGCCCTACTTCCACCCCCTCACTCCCTCAGAGTGGATGAGAATTTGCTGCAGTGCATTCTGATTACCTTAGTGCTTTCCCTTTAAGTCAGTTCTGTGGTTAAACAGATACTTTGAAAAAGATGACAGAATCCAAAGAGGATGAAAAATCATCTCAGTTTTCCCTAGGGAAATAATATCCTTGATATAGAATCTGTGTTACTTGGTTTTACTCCTGTATCCTTTTTGTGCTGTCTTATTTTTCCCCTTCTCAAAAAGACACAAGGATCTTGCCAGGCACAATATCAGCACACCAACTACAAAGGGCTCTAAAATGCATCTCCCTGCGTGCCAGGACAGCAGAGTAAAATACTGCAGCTTTCTGTGAGAGTCCATTTTGTACCACTGCATTACAAGAGAGCGTCACATAAAATTTATTCCTATTTTCTGACCTAGAAAGACAGATGAATAATGTAATATTGTCATAAAAAAGAAAACCAGCCCAAGATTTATTCTTTGGAAGAAACAAATACTATTACTTCCTTCCTCTCTGGTTCCTTCTTCTTGACTAGCTCCCTAGTAATCCCTTCTAAATTTCAAATTTGCATTACTGCCAACTTGGCATGCTATATAGAAACAAAGCTTTTCAATAATATATGTGCTGTGCCTGCTCTGAAAACATATTTTGGCAAGGACTTTTCTAACTTGAGCTGGTATATCCACTGTCAGAGATTACTTTTCTATTACTATATAATTTCAACACAGCCTGCGAGAGGCTGCTATCCAAGGTCCTGGAGAGCAGGGTACTGCTTCCTGCAAGAATTTAGGGGATATCAAGGGGCTGAAGAAGCAGCCCTGGAAATTCAAATCCTGCATGCAAAGAGCAAAGCTTCTCATTTGACTGTACTCCCAGTGAGGTTCAGAGCTGTGTCTGAAGGAGCAAACCCACAGATGTAAGTCCTGGGAGGAGATTCTTAATATTTTCTCTGATCTGCTGAATCACAGAAAATGAACATGACAGAGTTTTCTTGGGTTTTCTTGGGGTTTCATGGAATTTCTTTGGTTTTCTTGGATTTTCTTGGGTTTAAGTAATCTGAAATTACAATGCACTTACTAGTTCTTACTAGAATGAATGCAAACTGGACTCAGTTCACCCTGGATTCCCTGGATTTAGTCCACCCTAAAAAGCTTACCATGCACAATATGCTTTAGGATATTCAATTTCTGGATCACTTATGCTGAAAAATAGAACCATAAAATGGCCTGGGTATTGGTCATGGGTATAAAACTGTAAAAGACTATTTTAGAACATTATTTTAGAAAGTGTTTGTGCCACAACATAAAATTAAGCTCCTCAGTATACTGATATTTATGCCTGTGTAATTCTATGAATAATTTTATAGAAAGCCATGTGATAGGGTGAGTGCTTTTTAGGAATTTGATACCAAGAGATACAATAGACTACATTTTTTTTAAGTAAAACAGTAATTAAAGCCTCTTCATCCTACAATTCTTATGGCTTTGTTTCTGAAAGCCAAGCAAAGTTAATAATTACTGAAGCATGAAATGGTGGCAGTAAAATGTATATTTGTCTTCTATTGTAGAGAAATTCATGTGAAAGAGAAACTTCAAAATTATGAGGGATTTTTTTTAGTAGATCTTACTTCAAAATGAACATTCTTTCTTATTTTGAGGTTTGGGAAGGGTTTTATCTCAGTTTTTTTCTCATTTGTGATGCTGACTGTGCAAACACAAACTGATGATGTGGCAAATGGCTCATTTTTATTTACGAAGCATTGGTAAAATACTTCCCATTTTAAGATAATATTTTTCTTTGTTCAGTAGCAAAACAGTTTTATTTTTCATAAGATAGAATTGCAAAAAATTTCAGTATTTTTACCTAAAGTGGTACAATCTGCATCATAAAACAGTTTTCCATAAAAAATTTAGAAAAAGTGGTGAAAAGCAGTGCAATGTTTCAACTTCAGATTAAAACCCAGCATTTTCATCATTAGGAAAATAATAGTAAAAATGTATGACCACCATCAATTCCCAGGATCAGCAATCAGTGGAGTTAGTTTTTTGATTTTCTCTTCCCTTACTCTGTCAAATTGTTGCATTTGAATATTTAGCTCAGCTCCTTTGATCTCCTTCCTCTATTCAGCTCACGTTTCTGTCTGCACTTCCTCACGTTGACACATAATGAGGAATTATTTATAGATAATCGAATCTCTCTCAGTTTTGTAGCCACTGTGAGCCTGCTCTATTGCATACATTTGTCAATAAACTACAATGTGATTTATTTCAATGCACCTAAAGCCATCTTCACAAATGGAATTCACTCACAAAAAGATGTTCACCTGCTTTGCAGAATTGTTCCTCTCAGGTACTGTTCTCATTTGGACAAGCTTGGACAACAAAACCAAAGCTAACAAAGTAGCTGTAGCAGCCCCCATTGTGGCTATCCTTGGGAAATACCAGTGGTTCATGTTCTGAGAGTTGTGTTTTGGCTCCTCCACAGACATGCTCTTGTTGCCTTCCTCAAAACTCCTTCGCTTCTCCATTTTGTCACCTATTTTAGATGGTATTTACAATATGCTTAGTGCATTCTCAGTAACAAGACTGTGGGCAATAAAATGGGATAAGCTTATGCTTATGCACATTTTTGGAGCAACTTGGTACAGCTGGAACATGTACAAAGAACACATGCAAGGATAAGACAAATGTATGGGAAACCAAATGCAGCAAAAATTAATTTTGCTCTCTTGATTATCTTCCTAAGCACGCTGGCATCTATCTTTACAATAATGTTGTCCCCATTACCAGAGGATTCTCCTGTTAACTGTACTGCTGTGCAGTGAGTGTCCTGCTTATCCTGCTGTCGCCTTGCTGAAGTGTCCTGGAACATGAAGCTGTCAGCTTGCTGTGTGGAGCCAGACCCATGTCAAGCAGCTGCCACCCCATATTCATAACCTATCTTGAATCAGTCTGAAGGCTGCTTGCCTAAAGGGGTGCTCAGAAAGTCCTCAAATACCCAGCTTTTCTTATCAAAAAAGGAGTTCTTGTAACTTATAGATATCACCTTGGTAGGTGTGTATTTAAGGTCCTGTTTTTTCCCCCTTCTTCTAACTTATCTCAAGTTTGCAGCAAAATCTGTATTTCAGCAGGCATGCATATACCCGGCGCACATCCAATCTTTTCTGGTCTGTGTGGATGCTGTTAACATTATTTATACATTTCCAGACATGGGCTGGAAGCAGCAAGATAAAAGCTGTACTTTATGAGTGCTCCCAGAAGCACTACCCTCAGCTGCATAATTACCTGTGGCATCTGCTGGGAGACGTGTGTTACAGAACGGAGGGAGCTACTGATTTGCATACCACTGTTACTCTGGTTTTCCCTCCTTTGTCAACTGACCACAGCATGCTCAACTGCCCCTTCCTCATCTAGAGGAGGACATTATCCCTACTTTCTTCTGAAGCCAGGCACACAGTAAGCAGCACAATAAGTTGGGAAGGGAAGGGAGGGAGGTGGAGGTGTCCCGCACCATGTGTCTGTGTGTGCATGAGGATACACGGGTGTTGGAACCTGGGAGTTTTGAACTTTCTGTGCTTTCTGACTCTGGCCCCCAGGAGAACACTGCTTTTGACTTGAGGACTTGGAGAAGGCTTCCAAATTTGAATAATGAACTTAAAATCACTGGTGTGTAGTTAAAAAAGAAGTGTGTAATTTCACACGGTTAAGAGTTTTAAATGTAAAGTTTTTAGAGTATAGTAATGAGTATGGGACAATATAGAAGGTTTTGGGTGTTGTCTCTCCTTTTTATTCCTCCTCCTTCATGCTTTCAGGTAGTAGTTTTTGGTTGGAAAGTTAGTGCTGCACTGCAGGTCACAGAGGTTTGGTTATTGGGGCAAGAGTATAAATAATATAGGTGTTAATTCTCTATTGAACTGTTTAGCTCTAAAGGACCCTGTAACTAGCTGGATTCACTCTCCATTTTGCTCACTTTTAGCTGGTAGCTAGAAGTGTTGCAGAACTCTCTGTACTTTAGATAAGATTAAATAAACAACAAAGTCCAAACATGAAATCCGTCTCCTTCATGTTTTAATCCTAACTCTGAGTAAAGGCAGAAGAAAATTAAAACCAGCCAGTAATAAAGTTGTGCACCAAACCCATTACACACAGGGGTAAGAGAGGCTGCACAGCGACACTTTGTACGTGCCTGTGTGTGCAAGAGAGAGGTAGGAATGGGCTGAATGTGTGCTGCAGGCTTCCTGTTGGCCTCCTGCAGCACTAGGAAGAATTGTAATTCTTTAATCAAGCACATAGCTCTAATTAATAATGAGGAAGGCCGTCCTGCCTAATTAGGGTTTCCCTGCTGACCTTGCAGGATGTTACTTGTGAGCCTCATCAAATCTCCATTCATTCACTCAACAAAACATTGTTCACAAATAACTTTTATTTTTTGCCTGATGCTTCAGTTGTCTGCCTTTCTCTTCCCAATACCATCTTTTCTTGCCTCTCTCCATAAATTTAATGCAAAGCAACACCTATTTTTCCATTCTTCTGGAGAAAGCATTAGTCCAAACTAATGCACTTAGTACAGGCATTTGTATTTTTGCAGTGGACAGGAGAACAAGTTTTGCATTTGAGAGGAAGACATGCTTTCTGACTGTGAGAATGATGAAATAGAGTTCTTTAGGTAGATGGTCTCACCAGGACTAAAAGGCTTTAAGAATAGTTTAGAATATTTTTCACCAAAAGTGCTCTAAAGTGTAGTTGAGTCTGGTAGCAAGAACATAAACCCAGTGATCATTCAACATCCCTTGCATCATCATAATTCTTCAATTATTGTAGCACAATCAGTTCTGGAGGTTCAACTCACTGCCTGCCACTGTTTTCAGTTAAGAGTATTTTGGAGTTGGAGGACATAAATATAAGAGTGATTAATAAAGCTGGCAACATTTCTAGTGACACCTTTAGGTACCTCCAGTCATGAGACAAGGTGCTAAGCAGGACCTTAGCTTGAGAGCATAGTTCTGCATCTCTGAGAGCCCTTCAGCCATCAGGGTATTCCATGTCTGAGCTTTCACGGCTCCAGTTAAGGAGCTGTTTCCCTGGGGCTTGGCAATGGCAGTGCCAAGAAGCAGACAGGGCACACAGCTCTCTACCATCTCATTGGTAAAGGATCTCATCTCAGGTAAAGGATTGGAAGAACACTAGGGGTAGTGTTCCTCCCATGCCCCTTAGAAAATTAAGGATTTAAAGCATGCTAAGTTGTGTTAATTACCAACCAGTCTTCCTGCTGGAGGAATTTCTTTAGGAGAGGCAGTGATTTCAGACTGCAGCACTTGAGACTGCTTGTTGTATGTGCTGTATGCAGAGCACCACTTAGAGCAGATGAGTGGTATCATATCACCAGAAACTGTGATGTACTCCCCCTGTCAATTTTCAACTCTGGTAATTAAATTCCTTCCACCTGCATTCCTCTTCCCATTTCAATGGAGAGGTATACTTCAATTCTTTTTCTATATATTTATGTTGGGTTAAGGTGGAAAAATTAAATGTTCTTGCTGTCCATTCCTCATCTAGTTACAGATGAGCAGTGAGAGTGTGAGCTATCTGCATCACCACATTTGAATGGTAAAGTGCTTTGAGAACTTTGGGAGGTAAAAAGCATTTCATACCAAATCTCATCCCCAGAACTGTTTCATTAACTTCTTACAAAAATAATGTCTGCTCTTAATCTTGGTGCAATAACATGGAGGTCTATACACACTATAGTTCTGAAGCAAGGCAAGATGCAGGTAATAAAAGGTGAGCCTGGGCCATCAAGCCCAGCAACTGATGAAAACTTGCATAATGCCAGTGCCTCTCCAGGTCCACGATTTTGGTTTTTCATTGTTTCTGGATAATTTCTAATTGAATTGAAGGCTTGTTCTGAGTTTCTATTTCTAAAGCCACTGATGTTACAAATCAACAAAACACACTTTCAGTACTTACTTTTCTATATATTTTATATTTTCTTTTTAAATGAGCCCAAATATCTACAAAAGGAGAAACAGTCAAAACCCCACATCCAAAGGAATTACAAGGGAAGAAATCCATAGTATTCTAGTACAGAATAAGGCCCAGTATAAGCCTATTCTAGTAGAGAATGTTGGTGTGTCATTTTTAAAGCTCTGCTTTTTTATAAAGAGCTAAAGCATGCCGTTAAGGAAAGTACATAAGCAGATTTGATTTGCTGGAGAGCAGCTAGCTGGAATGGCAGCAGCTTTGCCCCTGCAGGCTGCATCAGCTGGCACAGCAAGGGACACTCTGGTGGCTGCAGGGACATGATGTTGACCTGCCTGTGGCTGCAGCCCCTCTGTGCCACTGGCTGTGGCTCTGTGCTTTGGTGTCTGCTTAAAACTCTGCTCAATGATTCCCCAGCTGGTAAGACTCAGTGTAAGTGCTGGAGAGTTTCTAGAGTTGAATCAATAGTTGCTGTTGCTGCTTTCTGCCAAGACTTTAACCTTTTTTTTAAAGCAGTTGTGCACAACGTTAATGAGTGTCTGCAAATAGAAGCCTGTATTAAATTGGCACTGGAGTTTGTGCCCTGGAGTTTGTTCAGACACTAAATGCAGCTGAAGGGAAAGTCTGAGTATTATTCTAAAATGTTAAGTACCCAGAATTTCCTCTCTTCTTCAGCTGATGCACAGCAAGTCATCCCTTCTAAATGACCCTGTTAGCTTGAGTTAGAGGCATTTAGTGCTATGACTCAGCCATTACAAGCTGTATCTTTCTAATTCATTTCTCATCTCCCCTTCCACTCTGAGGCCAGCTGATGAATGCAGAGATGGGGCTGGGTGAAATGCCAAAAGCAGCTCTCAGCATGCTGTGAGCCCTGCAGGAACCAGCCTTTATCTACCAGGATTGTGTGCTAAACTGATAGGCCATGTGCATGTTCTCTGTAGTGTACACACACCTGACACAAACTTCTGCTCAGTATGCCAGTCTTTATATATTCTGAGAATTGCTCTGGTTACTGAGCAAGATGCCTGAAATGATGCTTTTCCTTTGAGCATTCTTCATACAAAAGGTTTTTTAATAATCATTACATCTTAAGTATTGAATGGCATTTCAAGCCTTTCTTGCTATATCATCTGATTATAGCTCTGTTTGCTTCACAGACAGAATATGCAAATCCTCACAACATGTCTTTACAATGAAATGAGAAATTACCAGAATTTTATTGCATGTTTTCTTCTCTGCTACCTCCTGGACAAAAGCCACCCTCAAATTGTTTTTCTCATCTGATTGGTATCAACTGGGCTGACAAAGTAAAACCATCAAGATCAGAAATAATTACAAAATCTTAATGGAAATCTGAAATGTGCACATTCTCTGGAAAAAAAAAAGACAAAGCACATTTTCCAGATCACTGAAACAAGTGAGCATATTCCATATAGGTTTTGTTAAATTACATATTTAAGAAAAAGAATCCCTCAGCTTGTCAGTTGGATGGAAGGAACAATTGGGTGGAAGGAATCAGAAGGATTTAAGTCTGAAAGTGGAGCATGGTATGTGGCACTCAAGCTTCTGAAGGCACTTGTGGTTGATTGGGAAGTGCAGGGTAGTGGGAGAAGCAGGCTCTGCTGGGCAAAGTGGACTGGGGTAAATGTTTCCAAGGGGAAAACAGAGGGAAGAATGGATCTTCCAGCATCGAGGTGGATGTGGAAGGATGTGCTTCTGCTTCCATGGACCTGTAAAACTTTTCCAGTACTGCCTCCATGAACACTGGGGTCTTTCTGGTGGGACACTGCCAGCTTTTGGCTTCTCCCATCTTCCCTAGCAACGTGAAAGGAAGGGAACCTGATAATCCTGAGAATAGAGGTGCTGAGAGAACAGAGATTCCATGGTACTGCATTGTGCTGGCAGAGACTAGAGCTGTTGAAGATGGAGCCAGCATGCTGGACATCAACCTTGGGACTTCTGGGCTCCTAGGATGTTTGGGACCCGTCTAGCAGATGGCTTTCCTCTCTAATTGGAACATTAGGCACACTTTATAGGGAAGGTATCAGGCTGGGAAAGAGGACTGGAGAGCCAGAGTGGCCTTCATAGGCCTGGTTTCTGACTGCTGAGGGGACTGAGCCAGAGGTGTGGGGGCAGCTCTGTCTTTTCCTGTTTGCCAGGCTGGGGCTGAGCTGAGCAGCAGTTCTGTCCTGAGAGCTTGGTGGGTGTCTGCACTGTACCTGCATGGAGAGGGCAGAGCCTGGCAGTGCCATACAAACAGGATTCAGTGCTTGCTGAGTGTCCACATGACTGGCTGAGTGAAGAAAAATTGTTATCTCCTCCAAGGACACAGGAGACATTTGAGTTCATGGAAACACATGGTTATAAAGCCATCAGTGTAAAAGAGCTTAATTTTCTGAAATGAAACCAGGTAGATGGGGAGATCAAATTTTGGTCCCTTTATTCTCTTACTACCTAAATCCCAGTATTTTAAAAATACCATTCAAGTGACATTAAAATAGGTCTAGACCTCCAGTAAAACCTTGATACAGTTCTTCATTTCATGGTGTTTCAAGATTTTCATATCAGGTTGTGTTGCTTTTTAATAGCATATGCAGCTTGAAGTAGAGGTTGGATTTGTTACCTGAGACTTATTCCAAGTGAAGAGGATTTGGCATAGTGTATGTTTGAACTTACTTGTTTTTCAGAGATTTCTTTACTTTGCACTTCCTCTGAGGTTAAGCTGCCAAATAGCACAGCTTGGACTCTTTTACTGGTTTAGGAAAGACAGGGAAATGTTTCCCCTGAAGACCATTAGAGGTTAGATCTCTTCCTCTAGATTTGATTTGCTGAATTCCACTCGTACTGAAGGAAGGAGCTTTAGTACTCTTGGCAGACAACTGTATTGTCATTAACAGCTCAGAATAAGCAGTTATCTGATAACACTGATAAATGACTGCCTTGGAGGGAGTGTGCATCTAAAAGGCATTACCTCAACCGAATTATGAGGTGGGTAAGAATGCCCCTCCTTCTGTGTGAGTGGAACAGAAGGGCACACTGCATCTCGGGTTTGCTGTATGGAAATATTTTGTATGTATGTATTTATGCTGCTTCACTACAGCATGTTAGAACAATCATACATTTCCATGCTGCTTGCAAACTGTTGGAAGGGGTACACTTGGGAAGGGGAAAAGGATGCACATTGGTAATGTTTTTATCATGTGTTTATTATTTTGTATATTTAGAAGTACGGGTTTTTAGAAGCTTAGTAAATGCAGCTGTTGCCAAAGAAATTGCAGGAAGACTCCACGTTGATCATCTTTCAAAGCAATCAACATATAAATCCCACTTCAAGTTTTACTTTGGTGTGATGTTGGCATAGAGTCACATCTTAATCCAGATACAGGTTTGGAACTTCCCTAAACTTCAGGGAAAATTAGATCTGAAATTTGTTTTTCATCATTCCTCACTATTTCTGTTGGAGTGATACCACCAAAAGACAATGGCCAGTAGAGAGGAAGGATGAACCATGTGTCTGACTCTGTGTGGCATTTGCTAGATCTGAGCATAAAGAACATTAACATTTAAAATCAACTCTTGATATTTGTCCTCACCTGCTGATCAGAGATGTTGACCAAAACAAAAATTCTAGACTGGTGAAACTCTCCACATCTCAATTGTGTGATGAGACAGGCTATGCATCAGGTTTAGATTGCTCTCACATTTGTGGAATGTTTCATACACATATTTTTGATGGAATCATGACTTGGCAGCCAGGGATATCTGACAGGCTATATGAGAATGAGATTGAAAGCTTTTTCATTTTGTAAATGTTTACAAGAGCAGTTACTCTTCTTTAATAAAATAAAATGTTTTCTTTTGCTTCTGCATTCATCTCTAGAGACATTGAAACCTAGCAGTTTAGTAAACAGTCTGGACGAAGGTGGGGTTGAATTTTATTGAATTTTATTGTGGCATGTTCCATAGTCTTCTGTCTCTGAGGTCCCTGGATATGATATATAAAACTGGGGTCTCTCAGGACATCAGGCACTCTTTCTCCCATTCTTACACCTCATTTGTATAATGGGTTTTTTTCTGGCATTGCTAAAGCATTAGTAATCCAGCTGGGTTCACTTAAAAACTCAGATTTTCCCAGAAGAATATTCATCTTCTCAGATGCAGAAAATCTTGTGTCATTAAATATCCTGGACTATTTTCAGACAGAGAAGAATGATGGTCCTGCTGGTTTGGACAAAACATGGGTCTGACATCCAAAATTTTTCCAAGAATTCAAGGAGTTACCAGGGTTTCTTTTTGTATTTCCCCCTCCAGAGTCTTGTTATCAGCAGAGACAAGCATAATTCTTGTTCAGTACTAGTCCCTGATTCTGAGAGCTTACACATATGATTAGATTTCAGTGGAGCAGCTTGTGTATAAATTTAAACAAGAATTTGTTGCAGGGCTAGAACTATTGTGAATAAGATGCATATTACCCCTGGGATCTTTTGATGAAAGGTGTTGTTATCTGTATCACTTAGATCAGATATGTTGCTTTTACATGAGTGCTGTGGTTGTAGTCATTTCATTTTCTAACATTTAGAATAAAAGATACAAACCCTGCATGACGTGAAAAGAGAATCAACATATCACAGGCACTGCATGTAAATTCCTCCCTAGCACAGCTGGCTGACAGGTATTTCATGGAGTTAAAGGTCATACATTTTTGTGTGTGTGTGTGTGTCAGGCTACAGTTTGCTCACAGATCAAGTATCATTGACATTTGTATTCACATACACCATGTAAAAGTGCTTCCTGCTGACTGTCATGGAGCTCAGAATTAGCTGGCTGGCTAAATTCACACAATCTGATTTTTCTTTTGTGCTGCCCACCACCACTGACTATTATTAGACGTAGCAGAATTGTCAAAATGCTCATAAGCAGCCAATGATTTGTGGCCAGAGCAGGAACACTATGGATAGGCTTGAAAAATATCATCTGAATAAAAAAGGATTTGCTGCTTTCCTTGGAAGGTAATGCAAAAATAATGATTTATTTTCTCTCCATGTATTACAGAGATGGAAGGGAGAGCTGCTTGCAGCTCTTTTCTCACTGGAGGATTCAGACTCATCAGCCCTCTGAGAGCCCAAGACTGGGGCTCTCATTTGCCTCAGTCTGTGATCCCTGTTATATTCTGTCGGCTGACCATCACAATCAGTGAGCTCTCAAGATGGACTTAATGTTCTTGACATTCCTTGGAAGAGCATCCCTTTGTGGTAGTTCCCTTTGTGGTAGTTTTATTAGAAATGTGTTATTTCTTCAGAAAAATCTGAAGTCCTGAGCTTACTCAAGATTGCATGCTTTGCATTTGATTTCAGTGGAATTGGGATTTCACCCAAACTGGTCTGCACGTGGTCTCTTTGTAAAGTGCCCACCACTTGAGTGATGTAGGGTGTGTGTCCTTTCAGGAGCATGTGCCACATTTTGTACAGATTTGCCTGGTTTCCTCCTCATTCCTCCTGAGATACAGCTATTTCACTTCATACCCAGTCATTCTATATAGAGCTAAAAGAAGCTGTATTTAACATGCCCTACAAAGACCACCACCAGTGGGTTCCACCTTCCTGGAAGCAATGCAGAATTCAGCCAGAGGCTGAGGGTTGGACGTGCCTCAGGGCCAGTGTGTACATGCTCCCATAGCCAAGGGATAAAAGCAGCTGTTGCTACAGCATAACCCATCTGTGCTGGTTCAATTTCTACCTTAGGAGCAGATAAATCTGGAAATGGCTATTTCTCTCCATGGCTAAAATGAGAATATAGCCAGAGAGTTCAGATACTCTCTTTGTTTTGTAGACCTGGAAGTTGCATACACAAATCCCTGTTCATGTGTGTTGAGCAGGAATAAAACCCTAATAGCAAGTGGGATAAACACTGCAAAGTCTCATAACCTTACAGACTAGAACCATTCTGTGGACAGAACACCTGTCTGTGAAGCATGTTAGCACATAACTGTACTTAAAAGTCAACACTCTGACACATGTTAATGATCTAGTTTTTCTTCATTTACCCTCTAGTATAACTGTGTATAAAAAATCAAAACAGTAAACTCTATGCATTTTATCTCTGCATTTAATATGGCATATACCACTTTTGTGCTATGAACTTGGGAGAACTTGCCATACATCTCAATGAAAACCAATAAAGTATCTTTTGTATCTAAGGTAGGAAAAAAGTATCTATCTCTGTAGTGCAGTGAGCTCTGCAGCAAAAGAACGTAGGAATAGTTTTGACTGCAACAATGAGATTATAAAAACGTTCTAAAGTAAAAACTGCATGTTAAGGGCCAGGAGTGAACTCTGAGAGCTGCAGAATTCTGTCTTTGTACTGCACTGCCATTGATATGTATTCTCATTAGAGGAAAATGATTCACCCAAGGTAGGATGTCGACAACTTTGCTCTTTCCCACACACTTTCTTTGAACTAAGGGGGTTTTTATTGCCAAGGTCCCTCAGGATCATAGTTTATGAGAAACTTTATGCAAGTTCAAAACCTACTTGAGTCTTTTCTTGGTGGTGGTACTTAAACATGGCAGGTTTTTTCAATTATTTAATTTCTACTTTCTACCAGCAATCACTGGCTTCATTTTTTATTCAGCTGTTTGGTTTCATTGAACCACTGAAACCCTGGTATTGCAGGGTTTTGGTTTGGGGTTTGTTGTTTCAGGATTTTTTTCTGAGGATCATATCAAGAATAGCTCAGCATATTGAAAAGCAATGTACTTAGCAGCTTACCTTCTGCCTCAGATACTGAAAGACTAAAAAAAAAAACTTGAAAGACATTTAATTCTGATATCTAATGGCATGCCAGGAACAGGCATGCACTACATACATGATAAAGCAACAGCCACAATAGGGTGAAGGGGATGGGTCTTGAATTGAAGGTCTTTTAATGTTCTTGTTGCTGCAGAACACCACAAAGTATTAATAGGGACCAGTAAAGAAACAGTATCGCCTCCATCAGGAAAATCAAAACCAAGTTCATTTCACAGTCATGACTCCCATGAAGGGCTTAATAGAGATTCCCTTTACTGCTGGATCATGCTATAAATAAGCAGATGGTGCTGATTTTGGGTCCAGATTGTTGGATTTACATACAAAATGTCTTTGGATAGCAGGAAGAAGGTTGAATAGCTTTAAATTAAACAATAAAAGCATAAAGAAAGAAAAAAGATGGAAGCAAGAGCAACAATACTATCAGTATGAAAAGCTCAAAGCCTGCAGTTCTGGCAATGTTTTAAAGTTGAGTGAGATAATACATAGTTAAGATTACTCAAATACAGTAAATAGAAAAATCAGTAGAGTCTTGCTGATTTATAGCAATAAAGTTTTGATCCTATGCTCTTACAATTTTATTTTCAAGTTAAGACTTCAAATACATTCATTTAAAAATATTTAATAAGCTCTAGCCATAAGCCTATTTTGGATGGTTCTGGTTACACAGCTTGCATCTGAAGCTCTCTATAATGTTTGGTCTTAACCTGCTTTTCAGTCAAGCTGATGGAAACCTGCCTGCCTTGATTTACACCTTCAGAAGGATTTGTGCCGTAAGATCACTCCTGTCTGCTGTTGTAACATGATCCTGTTCCAGCTCTTACAGCTCCTAAAAGCACACACAAATGGAAAAACTCATTGCCTACCTGATTGACTTCAGTTCTGAGCATCAATGTCTACAGACAAAGAGCTGCATGCCAATGAAAAAACGTGTTAGATTGATGCCTTTTGATTCTCTGGATCAATTGTATCTAGTGTGGATGTCTCCTGGATTATTTTACATCTAGATACTGATGCAGTGTTTTGTTTGTATGCATTTTGAAGTATTCAGTATGCAGTATTTGAGAGCAGCATGGGCAAAACCACATGGAGCCCTTGTCCTGGAGCTCGTGGACCCGTTCAGCTGCCCTTGAAGGACAAACTGGTCCTCCAAGAGAAATAAATGGGAAGGCAGCCACACAACTGAGACAGGATAACCCTGCCCAGCATCCCTCTGCAGCTCATGGCTAAACACCACATGTTGCTGTAGAGAAATGTTCTCATACAGAGGATAAAACTACTTTTGCCTTGTGACCTCATGAGAAGGGACAATGTTCCTTACAACTGCTGTTTTCATTTGGGTAGTTAAATTCCAAATGAATGTAAACTACTGGAGAGGAGAAGAGAAGCTGGAGTTTGCCCAGAAAAATATTGGCATGTAATAATTGCAAGTGAGTTTGTGTTTGCTTCTCTGGGAATGGTTCATGAAATCCATGTACAGGCTTTGCCTTAGTCACAGCTTAAATGCAGCTGTCTCAGGGGAAATATGGAGGTTATTTAATAGTGCCCAGCAATGACACAAAACAACTTAGGGCAGGAAGAGAAGGCACCATATTAAATTAAAACTGCACAAAGCAAAATTTAGGGAGACAGAATGTAATTACCCAACTTGGACCCTGGCCAAGGCACTGATGCTAACACCTTTATTATTAAAAAAATGAAAAAATGCCATGAGAGCCAGGAAAATCAAAAAGAGAGAAGACCTTACTTTCAGTCTCTTTTCTGAAAGATGGCACCTCAGGTAGCACAGTGCAAGGGTATTGATTCAGTACCTACTAAGAAAGAAGGCCACCCACTGAAGAGCATGCATAATTAAAGCTAAAAAATGAGCTGCTTTCTCTGTGAAATACAGAGTTCTCATAGCAGTGTTTCCCCAGGAATACACTATCAGAGGAAAAAAATAGTTTGCACTTCACCTCCAAGGAATTTTGCAAAGGTCAAGCACTAGAGCCAGCTGGATGCATTATTTAGTGACTTGGCCATTTTATTATTGAATATTTCATTTGGTTTGTTTTTATAATCAACTATTTCTGTTCATGTTAAAAGGAATTATCGCTAAATCCCTTTTCTTTTTTTTTTTTTTTTTTTTTTTTTTTTTTTTGTGGTAGACAGTGAGACAGAGGCAACCAAAGGAAACAAATATAACCAGTTGTCCAGCTCCTCTGGGTCCCATTAGCAACTCCAACATTCCAGCGATTTTCTCAGTGTTATTCTAGAAGATTGCAACTGAAATCAGGGATCCTTCTTGCTGCCCAGCAGTCTCCAATTACACTGTGAGGTCCTGAAGATACATCACCAAGTACTTTTGAGGTTCCATGGGCACATGGGAATAGGGAAAGGGCAGAGGTGCTGTGGTGGGAGCACAGTTTTGTATTCTCTGTGCAAACTAGAGACGCAGAGACTGGAAGTGACCCATACATGTACCACAGTTATGATTTCAGCCATGGACTCGGATTCAATCTGGGTGTCTTCCTAAAGGAAAATCCAGAGATACCACCTTGATCAGAAGTTCCACAGTTGATTGTGAAATCATTTGAGATTTTAGGGTGTGTGCTGTACAGAAGTCCTTTTGGGGCTGAAATTCAGTAAACCTGTATAAGATGGTTACTCAAATACGTTTTTGACCTTCACCAGTCCATTGTGCAATCTTGCTGAATGGGTAGATCTCCAGTTTTAAGAAAACAGATGCAGAAGATTTAGATAGCCTATGTAAAAATTGCACATTGGCATTTATTTCATGTTCAAAAATATGGGCACTATTTATCTCCATTCCTTGCATGTTTGTTCGATCTGGGTTGGGTTTTTTTGCTACTAGGATATTTCAAATTTCTTGCTAAATTATTTGTAAGATCGAAACTGCAGAGCAGAGACTGCCTTTTATGAATAAATACTATTAAGCACATTATCTAGTTATGCTAAGTCTTCACAGGCAGCAGCTTCTACTCTATAGCTTTTCTATATAATATGCCCTTCAGAGGCTTTGCACTTACCAATATGATTGTATGGGTATCTGTAGTAAGCTGGAACATTTTAGATTAATAAATTACATAGCAGCATTATTATGTGCAGGTTGTGTTGCTCCAGCAGGTTGTTACAGTTGAGAATTACTTTCCACTGTAAACCCAAAAACCACAGCTGCCTTTATATAATCAGAAAAGCTCTATCCACTTCAAGTAAGTGTAAGTCATAGGACACTGGACAGGAGAATAAGAGGCTCTGTCTTCCTTGGGCCTCATCTTAAATGCAGAAGCCTACACTGAGTTTAAAGAATTTCAGAATGTAACAAATACAGCCAGAAAATACCACAATATCTGAGGAGAAAAATCTGAAATCAAAAGTATTTTTTGCAAACATAGATTTGCATGGGTCCTGCATAAGCAGGTCCTTAATACCATTAAGAACTCTTGTTTGAAAAACCACTGCATGTTTTCAATATTTGATTTGTCATGGATGAAAGGTGTTTCTCTCCACAAGATGATTTCTTGACTTTTAGTAACTCTTATTTTGATCAGTACTGAGCACTTTTCAGAATCTTTACCTGTGATGTCTGCATGAAAAGAAATATAAACTTTTAATCAACCTTCTTTACATACAGAGTCTTCCTTTGTTAATGAGTAGAAAAGGTTAGAATGCTTTCCTCTTAATCATATAGCAATTTCACTAATTCCAGCCTTCTCAGTAATTATACTACAAACCACAAAAACATGTACTTTAAATTTCTTATGAGACAAAGAGAATACAGTATGTGATCTTCATGTAGATCCCAGGTACTACCCATTATGATGAAGGATCATTAAAAAATGAGTGAATATGTTTGTAACCTTCTTGGCCAGTAGCACACAATTACTGCATGTGCATAAAAAGAAAAATAATTATCTGATGTTGTAGCCAGAGATATGGATGTACACTGTGAGTCAAGACCCATTTACGAGTTGTCATTGCTCTGTTTGGAGCTTGGATGTGCAGGGGTTTCTGACAGCCAGAGACAAAAAGGAATCATTGGTTCATAGCTCTGAACTGGGGTAAGTTAGCTGGAGTTTCATCCACAATGGAGACTCACTCCAGTCCTCCACAGTGCCTCTGCTGTGGAGCTATTCTGCCACACCCAAAGACAGTGTGCAGCAAGCTCCCCACTATCAGTACTTTTCATCCCATGTTAGCACATGAAGGGCTGATAATCCCAAAACTATACTTTTCCTCATCTTAGGACCAAGCTATCCTCCAGCAGGTTCTAGCAAAGCCATCCACAGGGAACTGAGTTTTGAATCATAGCCAGCCACTCCTACTGCTATGTGGGATGGCCACAACATGGCCCCTGAACTACAGAAAGAATGCTTTTATAAAGCTCCTATGTAAGAAGACAGTGAGAAAAATAATATCCAACATTCATATGTTGGGATTGCTGTAGAGGCCTCTTCAAGATTTTTTTTTTTTAATTAAGTTCGTTAGCAAAAGTACTCAACGCAAAAAGGTCACATTTTGTTGAAGAGGAACCATCTTGGACAAGGACATAGATGAGGGTACAGCCACATTGACACTTCTGAATGATTGGGTTGGCATCATGCTCAGTATTTAAAGTAGAGGGAAGGAGGAATGGAGGGATATTTGGAATGATGGTGTTTGTTTTCCCAAGTAGCTGCTGCAGTGATGGAGCCCTGCTTCCTGGGGGATAGCTGACTACCTGCTTTCCCATGGAAGTGTTAAACTAATTCTATGGTTTTCCTTTCCTGGTTTGTGTGGCTATTACTTTCCCTATTAAATTGCCTATAACTCAATCCATGAGTTTTCCAGCTTTTACCCATCTGATTGTTTCCCCAATCCTGCCATTGCAGAAGTGAGTGAGTGGCTGTGTGGGGCTTGGCTGCTGGCTGTGGTTAAACCAGGACAAGGTTACTCCCTGCCCAAAGAACAGCCCTGATTCAGCTAAAATTGTCACTCCCATAAAAGAGGAAAATCCTAGCTTTTCTCTGAGTCTTGGGATTTTGTTACTATTGATTTAATAATCACCACTTTAGATACTTGGTGACAAGAAAAAAATGACAAAGGAGGTAGATAATAGGTAGTATCCAGTCCAGGATTTTATCTGATTTCTTTCAGTCTGTTGTAGAGTGATGCTGCAAGATAATAGTACTGACTTCAGTGCAACCCACTGTAGAGATGTGGAGGGTGGAGAGTCAGAGCCAGTAACCTTCTCATGGTAGCTCTAGTTAAGTACTCCAGTATTCACTAAAAGAGGAAATCCCTCCTTGCCTTCTTTCTGGTATTTTGTATCTTTTAGTTATGAGCAAAAATGTAAAGGGTTTGGTTGTCTTATTTTCCCAAAAGGAATGATTCTACAGAAAACATCAGTTGCTGCTTACTCTTTAACTAGATGTTATTCCCAAGTGCTGTGTAATCATTAAGTGAGCTTTAATTTAAACAAGTGTGCTGCTCTTAGCACATTTTCACTTATGTACTAGTAAATTAACTATAACAGATTGTAACTGTTCTCCATCATTTAGCAATAAGTAAATCTTCCCATAAATATATTTAAAACTAAACCAAGGTATTTTTATGGCACTTGACAACTTGTTCTTACTTCTCATCACAGCTTAAACAATATCCATTTCAAAGAAAAGATTATTTTTCCTGCTGAGGTTCAAAATTTCAGTTCATTTGCTTTCTGGTTACTGGGAGGGAAACTGCACCACCTGAGGTACATCTCACATGGCCACCTCTGGTAGATGAGCAGTGCTTTGATAACAGGGATGGGAACACTTCAGTGGCCTAAGTGAATTTGCTGGATCAATGAGGCATCACTGCATTTCCACAATAATTTCTTTCAGTGTCTCATAGTTTCACACATTTATATCACAGATTTTCCTTTGGTAGTAATCAGCAGCAAGTTTCTGAATTACTGTAATACTAAGGGCCAAATCCCAAAAACACAGTAACCAAACCACAGCCTGACATTTAGAGGAGCTCTCACCTTTTTATCTGCAGCCTTCTGAGTTTGTACATTAAGTCAAGCCTCTATGCTTGTGTCTAAAGGGGGAAAACTCCTCCTGAAAGACTGTCCTTATGTGACACTTCTTTCTGTCTGCAGTTTATATAGACAGGGAACGACCATGATTAATTAGAATAGCTAATAAAGTAATTTCTTGAGAACAATTATGATATTTAACTTGAATATTGTTTTCTCCAACGCTTTGCCCTGATCCTTTAGGATTGTGCACTGCAAAGGGAAAAAAATGGATCTGGCAGTCACATTTAAGCTCGGCTGACATTGTTGGTTTGCTGCCAAAGAGGCGTATCACAGAGGCACCAGCTGAGGGATCTCAGCTACTGAACCTTGGTGCTAGCCTTACAAGAAATCACTTCAATGGTGACAATGAGTATCTCCATCCATTTTGTCCTTAAAGTTACAAAAATGTCATCCCAAGTTAATTTAAATCACAGCTTTCTCATATAGGTGCATGACCCTTCAGAATCAAACATGCCATCAGCTTGTTTCACATTTCACAGCCTCAAGCAAAGTCTTGAGGATTAAAATTTTGCTTAGAAAAATCCTGCTCTAGCCTCACCCTCTTATTGTACCCTGCATATGGCAGGACATCACCCGTTCTGTTAAGTTTTCAATATTGTTGCTCTTTTTGGTTTTTTAAGGGCAAAAACAAACATGACATTAAAAATAACTGTTATTTTTCCAACCTCAGTAAAAAAAAATGGGTCTGCATTTTTAAAATAATTGAATTTTCATTTGAAAACTGTTTAATCATAACAGCCTCTTGTCAGTATTATCACTCAGAAATGTTCTTCTGATTCTTTGACACCTCTCTCAGTTCATGGGGATTTTGGTCTGCAGCAGAAACCAGCAAAAAACAAAATAGCTAAAAGAGGCTAGTGGAATTTCAGTTGCACAGGCATGTTACATTAATTATTTTTCCACTGAACCCATATGTTCTTCTAAATATACAGAATGATGGCATTAGATGGGCAATAATCAATGACTTTTCTCAGTAGTTTTAGCTGAATTGTGAGATAGAATTGTTCCCTGGAACATTATTTTCACTTGGCAAAAGGAAATGCATTCGTCTAGTCATGCAACTGCAAAAGCAAAACAGAACATGCAGGAATTCATCCAGCATTTTCAGCACTTTCATTTTTTAACATGTAGAAATTTATCTCTTCCTTTATATGCATCACCAAAACAAAGTCTTGCTTTTGGAATTTGAGAATTTTTTTGAGGGAAGGTGTTTTGGAAGTGTCCTACTGTCACAAAAAAGTACAATAAATATTGCTGTATTTAGAGCCTGGATTTCTGTCTGGGCAATTTGTATGTACAACAGTACTGTGTCCACTCTTCTTAAGGATTTTATTTTGTCAATCCATGTTATTTAGACTTTTATTATTTCACTTCTTATGCTATTCTGAAAATGGAGAGAAATATTTGTAGAGCATCACATGTTTTCAAACGCAAACATTTTTCATTTGTAAACAGTACTCCTTAGAGTCTGTAGAGAAAGGCATGTGTGGGCAAGTCTAATACAAGTTATTTTACTCCTGCATCTCCATAAGGTAACCTTGTTCTCAGTTCGTGTGATGCCTCTGTTTGTCTTGTCCTAGTGTAAACTATGTCAGCAGAGGTTTGATCTGTGTGTATTATGTTTATGTTGTGGCTCTGCTTAAAGTTGTAAAAGGACAAGTTCTTAATGACAAACTTCTCTCAGTAGTGGTGCTTGTTTTACAATATTTTGGGAACATGTGTTTACCTCTCAGTCTTTTCATTGACAGGAAGTCATATGTCTTTTCATATGTCAGTGAGTGCTGCAAGCAGATAGCCCAGTCACTACAGGTGTCCTGGTGATAAGACTGTGTTATGACTCTCATTGTAAATTTTCATCAGATATGTAATATTAAAAGCATGCTGGATAAATTATGAAAAGAAAAAATGGGAACTAGCACAGTTGTTTAACACCTTAAATAAAAGGAGAAAAAATAGGTGGATCAAAGAAACCTAAAAAGCAAGTCTGCTCTTTTTTCATCAGATGTTCCTCGGATCCTGGGGGGTTTCATTACCCAGATGGAGAGTACAGGGCTTGTTTATCAGAGTGCCGAGGCTTGCACTGAAATGACAGCCTGGTCTGCAATCCCCTCAGGATGGTGTGGGCAGAGCCATGGGCAGAGGTGAGCTCAGTGATGCCTCACCTTTGGCTGGGATCCTTGGAAACCCTGGCAGCACAAGTCCAAAACTGCACACTGTGTTTCCTCAGCCCTTCATTGAGAACAGGGCCTTTGCCAGCCTTTGACTTCCTGTCTGCACCATGTGGCTGCTATCAGTTTACAAATAAAGAAAAATTAAAATTGGTTTATGAACTGCTATTATTATAACCGAGTTCTGCTATTAGCTAGGTCTAATTGTTTTCATATATTCCACACCTCTGTTGCCCTTTGAGATTTTTAACTGTTGTTTTCTTGTACATTAATAATTTCCTTGTATAATTGTTCCCAAGAGAATGAGCTAAAAGAATTATGAATTAATTTGCATCTTTTAATGTACTAATAAACTTTGCAAGTAGAAAATTTCACTCCATCCAGGTGGAAACCAATCACTTTAAATCAAAGCTTACTGAATTTCAAATAGGGTTTTTTTCAAGAAGTTGCAGAAGAACAGTGCTCTGCATGTTAAAAGTAATTAGAAAGCACAAACAGCCATTTCAGACAAAGCCCTGGGTTATTTTTTTGCTGCAGCATAGAGTTCACAGGCACTTAGGAAAATGGGTATTTGTTGTATTTAAACAAAATGAATAGCAATTTCTTGGAGGTTGAGAGGTCTCAGGCTGTAAATGTAGATTTCACTCTTTCATGGAAAAGTATTTTTAAACTGTTTTAGCGTTTTTTATTGTCTGATGTAAATAAATAATTCATAGTATAGCCTCTAAAAGAGGGTTCAAGAAAAAGAAATGTCCTTTTATGTACAATTTATTCAAATAGAATCTTGAGTGAAAAAAAAATTCTATCTCCTGTATTGATTTATAACCAAACAATGTCAGGTCCTTGTTCACCAAAGCACTCATCTTCATTTATCTCTGAGCACTTGAGAAACCAAAGCTCTTCTCCCAAGTAACTAAAGAAAGAAGTTCTGAGCATCTACCCTAAGTTTAATACATGACTGTGTTACTCACATAGTTACTCACAAGCTATTTACTGAACTGGTCATTTGACATCCAAGTTTATTTACCTTCATGTATTGTAGCCTTGGTGAATCTGGGAATAGAAATGCATTCTCTAGCCCCCATTCTCCAAATGAGACACAAAATATATAATCAATGGAGAAGACAGATCTTGATATCAAGCTTCTGATTTTGGAAGTTTATTTTAGTAGCTGATAAAGTTAAGCACTAACATTTGAGAGGGCAAAAACCATTTGTTTAAATGGCTACAAAGGAGGCCAGAATGTAGAGGCCAGAATGAATCCCAGCTGGTATGGGAAACAAGGATAGTGCAGAAAGGGGAAGGGACTGATGAAGGACAGAGAGAAAGCAAGGATAAAACATGGCAGGCTTGGAAGTGGGCAGAAGAGTGTTGGAATTGTGACCAAGGGGAGGCAAATGTCACAAGAGGTGAGAAAAGGCCAGGTGGGCTTGTGCTGAGAAAGACCCAGAGTAAGAGCAAATGGGGGTGCCAGGCCAAGCAAGGGGTACTGCTAATAAGGCAAAGGGAGCTGTGCCCCTTCCCTGAGGGAGCAGATGCAGATTAGAGGCACAACTTCATCAGGATTATTGATACGGCCATAGAGAATCAACCTACAAAAAATGTTCACTACATCCTGGGTGATGTTTCCTCTCAGAAAAAAGAAAAACAAAGTAATTTTCTAAAAATATGGCCTAAATATGAACAATCAAAAAACTGAATGCAGGAATTTTTCAGTAAATCTGGAGGTTTAGACTTTTTATCCCCCTTAGGGCTTTGAAGAGCACAAGCTTCTTTATCAACACAGCCTGATACAATGCTCCTTTCTTTAGCATGCCCTAGAAGGAAAACATTGTATTGACTGAAGAAACCCCCAACAGAAGCTGTTTCTCCCACAGAGCCACCACGAATTCCACACATTCTACCTGAAAGAGTTTTTCTGTTGTAACTTTGAAGTTTGCAGAGTGATTGCAAAGCAAACTTGTATGTATGCTCAGAGCACTGTCATGAAAAGTACTGACAACAGCAGAACACCCTAGCAGTATGAAAATAAACATTTAAAACAGCTGCCATTTTTATTCTTTGAGATGTATTGTTTGATTTTCAGTCTGTTCCAGAGATTACAAACAGATATATTGTTTGTTTTCCATTCTTAAATGATTTTTATACAAATGTATATACAAATTAATTATTTAATGTCTATGGTAATTAAATGATGCTTTTCTTGTGCTTAAAAACAACATTTCTACACATAAAAACATCCAGCTATCCCTTACACAGTCCAGAAGACACTATTTGACACCAGATGTGTCTGCCATGATGGATTCATTTTATTTTAGCAAGAGATAAAACAAGTGAAATTCTTTATAGCAGGTAACCTTTCTCCAATTCCAGATTGGAATTACTTTTGCTCAATGCAAACATATATGAAAGTCCTCAAAACATACAAGCTGCAGTACAAATTTCAGTGCAATGCTTTTTAAAATGAGCAAGGTGAAAACTTCATTACAGAAAGGAGGGAAGACAGCTTAGAGCCAGCAGAGTTCAGTACCACTAAAATGAGGCTGCTGTCTATTTGAGGTGTTTTGAGATGTGGCCAAATAATACAAGACTCTGAAAATTATCACACCTGTAGAAAATATGGACACTGCTTTCACTCCTGGCACTGCTCTTGCTCTCACTGCAAAATTCCTGCATGAAGGACTTACTCTTCCATGGTAAAGTAGTACTCTATTTAACAGCATTTTTTTCTTGCCAGGCTTCAAGAAAGTCACCATTACTGTCTCCCCAAATTCCCTCCACACTGAAGTGTTTAATGATATCTCATCTAAAGTAAGAACATGGTGCCTAATGAATATGAATTTGTCACATGAATACCAGGAACAGATTAAGTCCAAAAGTCCCCTGTAATCTGCTGGGAGAGATACATGGAGTGCTTGAATCAGCACAGCCAGAAAACCTTCAAAATATTTTTCTTCAGCTCTAATTTGAAAACTTCAATGGCAAAGTTTACCCTAAGGAGAAATGGTGCTAAGCACAGATTTATTTATTTCCTGCTGATGAACACAGCCATGTGAATGACCGAGATGTTTTTTTTTCTTGCAGGAGGGTGCCAGAGCTGCCGAGTTAAAAGCTTAAGCTTCAAAATTGACATTGACTCTATTTATTAGCACAGTAATGGGCTTGTTGTGGCTCCCGTGGCTTTCCAGGATTGCAGAGGGCTGTTTGTAAGTGTGGTTTGCTGTTCCAATGCAGGTGGCTGGCAAGGCAGGGTGCATGGTTGAAAATACACTGCATGGAAGATGACTGCACTGCTCATGATCCTCACTTTCAGGGCAAGGTAGCGAAATCCCTTCAGCAACTATTTATCTCTAAGAACAGGCTGAATTCACTTTTTGAAAACCCATGATGTTTCTCCTACAGGACTTGGGGAGCAGAGCTTGGATGAGTTCTTTTGGAGTCAGGCAATCAGATCAGCTTTCCCCTTGGGCATGGCAGTGTGAGACCACCATCCCTTAAGCCCTGGCATCAGGCATTCATGGGAATGTCACTGCTGGGATCTAGCAGGGCTGGGAAGCAGGTGAAGAAGGGCTGTTCCTCACCTTGTTCCTGCCTGGAAGACATGCAGGGTTTGGAGCTGACTTCACACTTCTCTCATTATACTCAAGTCCCCTCATAATGGCATTTTCTGATCTTGTAGAATTTCTAATTAGAAGTTAACCCTCTAATATCAAACTGCATTTGATCTTCTCTAGAGAAATGTAAGATTTCTAACACATGCAAAACATGTTGTTGAAAATGTGGCCTATTGAAAAAAAAAAAAAAAAGAAATTTTTATGTACAAGTAAAGATTTTCAGTACAAGTTTTCCTGTTTATACTTTTGACAGCTGAGGATTTGTTCACTTATTTTCAAAAAACAAAATCTTCATAAGGTTTCCTTTTTATTACTATTATTTTTGTTGCTTTGGAAATAACTATTTTTACAACGGTTTACTGTTTTCCAAACACCTCTTATTGGTGTACATCAGTCCTAAAAAAGCCAAAAGTGCTTCAGATCCTTCAGGAATCATCAATACTTTGTAGACTCATAGAACAGCTGATGTTGGCAGGGACCTCTGGAGATGATCTAGGCCAACCCTCCTGCAAAAGCAGGTTGCCCAGGACTATGAAAATCTCCATTAGAAGGACTGTACAATGCTCTGAGCAACCTGTCCCACTGTTCAACTACCCTTACAGTAAAAAAAGAAAAAAATCACTATAAAATTCTTACTTTTAAAAAAAAAAAAGTCTTGTATTTCAGCTTAGGTCCACTGCCTATTGTCCTGTCACCAGAAATCACTGAGAAGTCTGGCTCCTTTACTCCCTGCCATTAGCTATTTATACACACTGATGAAGTGCCCTAAGCCTCTCTTCTGATGGAGCAGCCCCACCTTTCCCAGCCTGTCCCGGGCAGCCAATCACCCCTGAGGGCTCTCTCCAGTGTGCCTGCATCTTTCCACTCTCCAGCTGGAGAGCCCCAGCCTGTGCTGGTGGAAGGGGCTGCTCCTCACCAGGTGCAGGGCTCTGCACTCACCTCCTTTTACTGACATGCATGTCATTCCTGTTGGCCCAATTCTCCTGGATGGCAGCACATCCACCCCTTGGAGTCCTGTACCACTGCAAACCTGAGGGCTGCAGGCCCTTAAAGGCACTGAACACTTCAACAACTGAGTTTGCTGCAGAGTGGGCCCTGTGTAGATTTGGGTTGCTTCTTACAAAACTATCTATTTAAGAAACAGTTTGGGGAAAAGCTGGGATGAGTATCTTATTTGAAAATCCCAGGAGAGTTCTTTACGTGATTATATGCTGTAGTAAAAGAGATAAGTTTGATTCCTTGCATAAATTATTACTATTAATAACTTAATTATAAATTTAAATATTAATTATTATAATGAATCCTTTAGTACCTAACAATTAAAGAGTGTTACAAACTCTGAAATAAGCACTCCAAGTCTCTAAATAAACAACATATTCATGGCCTGAAACAGACTTTTTTTTTGACTTGTGTTGTAGGAGACCTCGATACAACAGACACCAAAGCTCTGGATTTTCACTCACTCCAACAGAAAGCAAACAAGTGTCAGAATAAGTAAGAATCAGATCTCAAACCCCAGTAGGCCTCCTCTGATGGAATTTCCACCTGCCACATGTTATTCTGCTTCATTCTTCTCAATTCAAATTCTTCCTCAAGATCTTACATGCTGATGCACTTTCAGACCTCTTCCATATCTGATCTCTCTCATCTTGACTTTTGTTTTGTGAACTAGCAGGTCACTGCATTTTTTTTCTTATAGTTTAAACAAGGAGACTCTGAGATACAGAAAGGCTAATCTCACAATTCACAAAAGTGGATCTGTAACTCTCATTCTATTTCTGGACTTAATTCTATATTCAATACATCTTTTCTATTCTATTTGTCTTTGATCCTGCTCAAGACTCTTCACAGTCTCTCTCACTTGGCAGTGAAGAACCACGGCCGTATGTAGTGTTAAGGCTGAAAGAAACCACCGAGCTGTGGCTGGAGCCGAACTGGAAAGGGACTCGCAAAGCAAAATTTGGTATCCATTTGGGGATTTGATAGTCCAGGGAAGTGCTGCTCTGTCCTTCCTAAGGCTCAGTTTAGGATTAGAGTAAAACTTGGAAAAAAATCTCAGACATTTGGAGTGAGGCTGGAAGGAAGCTGACAGCTGAGATATTGTTTAGCCCAAACGGAATGTTTAGCCCTGGGAAGCGCCCCCTGCAAGGCAGGGATAAGAGCTGGCAGCATCTATTTTTGTAATTTACATACACAACTCTGGTTCATGAGAGCACCAGCCTTAAAGCACGGACTATATCCAC